>OZ018323.1:149352766-150017766 GCA_963969495.1 Ceratothoa steindachneri
TTTCCGCCGGAAAGTTGAGAACCTAGGTTCTTAAAGACAGTGGTAAGTTAGGGAATGTGAAAATGGGTGGAAGATAGATAACCTGAGTAGGTAACTTTGGGAGGAAAGGGTGGCGATTAGGGACCTGAGTCGCGCGCTTCTCTCCAAAATAAGTCTTTGCATTCCAATAATAATAGCGTGGCGAAAACAGGGCCCGGGGAAGGAGGGGAAATTTAATTGGGCTCCCTTTCTCTGACTGGATGTGGCCCAAGGCCACGGAATGACGTCCGTGGTCACGACATCGGCCGCCGCCGAAGCTTGCCTCGACTATTGAGCGCCGACCGACGCGTTCACTCAAACAAACGGCTGTTGACTGAAAGCGAGTTTACTGAGAGACCGTTTAGTAAAATAAATATTTAATAAAAGTATCTACTGAAAGCAGGTTTACTGAAAGCGTTCACTGAAAAGGTGTTTTTTGAAAACGTTCACTGCAAGAAATTTTACTTAAAGATCGTTTGCTGGAAAAGCGTCTACTGAAAAGGTTGACTAAAAGATGGTTTACTAAAAAAGTTGGTTTTAAATCCGTTTACTGAAAGATCCATTGCTGAAAACGTGTTAACATGACCAAGGGCAACTTAATTCAACGGATGACAAAGCCGCAAGGGCCTATGGGGGAAAGGATGGGTTGTATGATGAAAGGATCTCTTCGTTGGTCACCAGATATATTTATATTTCACCTTGTTTTGTGATCCTCTTTGCTATTGCGCTCCCCATAAGATTGTTGCGAAAGGTTTATCGTTAAATCGGATTTGGGTGATACGATAACGTTCCGAGGAATTATTACTTGACTCCAAAAGGTAATGATGAATATTTTTGGCTGGGCGATGAGCAGAAATTCTTATATGATTTTGCCTTCGAGCAAAATGGTGATGGAAACAAGAGGACTGCAGTTCTATTTATTTAGTGGCTTTGGGTAGCAAATGGAGGAGGAGTTCGAATTAATTTGATTATCAATTTCACGAGCTTATCTTTGATGATGCTTAAATACAACTCTCTTAATGTTCGTGCTTTGGTACTGTCGTAGAATGCCCCCCTTTTTGTTCTAAGAGTGCTAAGTGTCTAATATATTGATATTATAATAATATCTTAAAGAATAGAGCCGTTATAAACACGTAAGGATATAGAGAAACGCATAATAATTCCCCAAATAAACTTATATTTTAACTCTAACAATTGAATACACAACATTTAAACATTAACCACAGCAATACTCTGAATATTATCATAAACAAGAATTAATTCAATTATTTTGACCCTCTAAAATTGGTTAATTTCGCTACACACCTCAATAATATAAGATTTAGGCTTACGGACTCTACTGGAGTTTAAATGCCTCAGGAATGTTATTGTCTCACGACGCGTGCCGCCTGGCCAGATGTAGGTGGGCATGATCACGATGTCCTTTTGGCGAGGGTAGCAGCTGGGGGGTCCACACGGTATTCCGGATGGGGGTTCTTCAAGGACGAGAACAATTACGGTGCTTTATGCGGCACCAAGGTAGTCGTGGTCTCTCTGGCGAGAGTGATTCGAACTTGGAGTGCGGTGTGACCACCGAGTAACGAGCTCCAGGGGAAGCTTTTCTCCTTCGTTACTTAATTTCTCATGGGCGAGGACTGAACTCGGGGAGGGTCTTCTTCAAGGGCGAGGATCGATGAAGGAGGGAAGTTTCTCTGACGAGAATAAGTTACTTAAAGTTCGGTTTGGTAACCAGGAACTAGCTCCAGGATGAGCTTCTTCTTAGTTCCAGTCTTCTTCAAGGGTGAGTATAACGGAGGGGGGTTTCTCTGACGAGAATAAGTTGAACTTGGTTACTCAACCAAGTTAACTTATGAGTTCGGTGTGGCTACTGAGCAACGGGCTCGAGGGGGAGCCTTTTCCTTAATTCCTCAAGGACGAGGAATACCCGTGGTGTTTAAGATGCACCAACATATGAGAAGTCTCTCTGACGAGAGTAACTTGAACTTAACAAAGTTAACTTAACGTTTGGTTTGATAACCAGGGACTAGCTCGAGGATGAGCTGCTTCTTAGCCCCTTAAGGTAGGTAGCCTTGCCTCTCTTGCAGGGTACTTCTTGGTCTAGCGAGACAAGTAATCTACCTGTCCAGTCTCGGTAGCCCGATCTTAATTCGGGGACTTCGTCACCTGGAGACTGACGTATACTACCACGATTTTCCTCACTGTTCCTTATTTAGAAGTTGTTACCCCACTGGGGGAGTGCTAAGAGGGGAGGGGGGAGGCTTGATGGCGGGCCCAGGAGGGTTCCTAAGCCAAACGGTTTTTCCCACCAAGTCTTACATCGGCTCCTCATTAGCCTTCGAGCTTGGGAGAAACAAGTCTCCAATTTCTTATTTGACGTGAAATTGAATCTCACTCTCCTGGGAGAGATCTTGCATTTTAACCTTTAGGTCTTTCATAGCGCCGAGTGGTGCGGCGCTGCGGTTACGCGCTTGACTCGACGATGCCTGGGGCCGGATGTCTTTGCGGTAACCACCTCGTGACTCCACCACGAGAGAACATGGGGGGCGGGGGGGGAACGATTCCCCTACAGAAACGATGAATGAATAAGACTCGTCTTGATGTAAGATAAATGCGTAAAAGCTATTTCCTAATGCGGAGTAAATGACTTGATTTATATGACCGCGAGCGATATGTAAAACTGCTCCTCAAAATTATTTCTCTCGAAATGATTTCTCTCAAATGATCTCTCTCCTCCATTTACTCGTTTTATACTTGAACACACATACAAACATATATATATATATATATATATATATATATATATATATATATATATATTTATATATACGAGGGGCGGTCAATAAGTTTTGCCTATCGGTAGGGCAAAACGGAGGAAGGAGGATGGCTGTTTGTGGGGGTGTTAGGACAAGTTAGGACAAATCAGGACCTGCAGCCGCACGCTCCTGCCTCGTCTATTTAAGAAGCAGTAGCTGATCACAGATCGTCAGTCACAAATTTTTCAACAATAGAGAAGGTTGAGCACCGCGCAGTGATAAAACTTTTGACCAAGGAAGGCAAGAATGCAAAAGAGATCCATGAACGCATGGTTGCAGTGTACACTGACACAACCCCTTCCTATGCAGCCATTGTTCGCTGGAATAGGGAGTTCCGCCATGGTCGTGAGTCCCTTGAAGATGACCCCCATCCAGGACGCCCGTCAGACGTGACCAACGAGGACAATGAGGCCCGTGTGGAGAGGGTGATGCTCGAAAATCGACGGGTAAAGGTCGAAGAAATCGAGCGAGAACTTGGAATATCACATGGAAGTGTTATCAACATCATCCACGACAATTTGGCCATGACCAAGGTCTCTGTCCGTTGGGTCCCTAGAAACCTCACGCCCAATGATTGACTTCAACGTCGTCAAAGTTCGGAGGAGTTGCAGCTCCTATACAACCAAGACCCGGCGGGATTCGAGTCACGCATAGTGACCGGTGATGAAACGTGGGTCCATCACTGGGATCCCGAGACCAAGCTCGAAAGCATGGTTTGGAAGCACAGGGGCTCTCCGACCCCCATCAAGTTCCGGACCCAACCCTCAGCTGGGAAGATCATGGCCACCATTTTGTGGGATTCTGAGGGAGTCTTGATGATGCGCCTCGTGGAAGGACCATCACAGGCCAATATTACGCCGAGGAACTGGCTGGGTTGAAGAAGTGCATCCGTGAGAAGCGGCGCGGCAAGTTGTCACTCGGTGTCCTGCTCGTCCACGACAATGCCCCTTTCCACAAGGCCAGAGTTGCACAAGCTGCCCTGCTCAAGTGCGGATTCGAGGAGCTCAACCATCCCTCCTACAGTCCAGACTTGGCCCCTAGCGACTACATTTTATTCCGCCAGCTCAAGGCTGCACTGCGTGGACGCCGGTTTGGGGACGATGAAGATGTCCAGCTCGCCGTCCAGGAGTGGATTGAACCACAGTCGGGAGATTTCTGGTTGTCAAAAATTTGAAGCCCCAGGGACAACTGGCGCAAGTATATTGAAATCGAGGGTAGTTGTATTAAAAAATATTAAAACACTTTTCCTCATATCTCGTTTCCTTATATCCGAATTGCAAAACCTATTGACCGCTCGTCGTATATATACATATACACTACTTTTGAAAACCCTTTCTCTCGTGAGGAAATTGACAAAAATATAATATTGTGGTTGTAATTTGATGCTCATCGAGTGTCGTTACGATCGAGCGAACCCATTTTAAGATTCCTTTTTGTAACCACAGAATAATTAGTCTCATTCCCAGTTTGATTTCTTTTCGGGAAATCAAAATGGGAATGGTTCTAAAATATCCTGTTACATGTTTTAATGTTTCATTTGTCTTTCTTTTTGTTTCGTTTCACACACATAAATTTATTTACATTGGTTGAGTATACACATTACTACTTCATGGGTTTGTGTGTGTACATATTGTGTGCACTTCAGGCCGAGGAGAGGTCATTCAAGTCAACATCCGCTCCATAATCTGCATCCACAAGGGTGTTTATTGAAAGCGTTCAGTAAAAACGGATTTACTGAAAGTACTCACCGAAAGCAGGTTAGCTAAAGAGCGTTTACTGAGAGCAGGTTTATAAAAAAGCGTTCACCGAAAACAGGTTTACTGAAAGGGCATCTAATTAAAGCAAGTTTGCTCAGAACGTTTGCTGAAATAGGTTTACTGAGAGACTTTAAAGGAAGGAGATTTACTGAAAGATGGTTTACTAAAATTCTTTTACTGAAAGCGTTTACTGAAAGCGTTCACTGAAAGTGTGTGTAGTGTGTGTTTAGTGAAAAATATTTTAGTGGAAGGTTTACTCCAAGAGCGTTACTGGAAAATATTTACTGAAATCGTTCCCTAAAAGCGGGTTTTTGGAAAGAGCTTATTGTTGAAAGCAAACTTACCGAAAGCGTTCATTGGAAAATGTGTTGACTGAAAGGGTTTTACTGACAGTAAGCTTATTGAAAGTCTTCACTAAAAAATGGTTTCTCAAAGGGCGTTTGCTGCAAACACGTTGACTGAAAAGGTGTTTTTTGGAAAGGTTGACTGAACGTGTTTACTGAAGAGCGATTGGTGAAAACGTGTTTACTTAAATGGTATTTACTGAAAGTGTTCGCCGAAAGTGTTGCCTGGAGAGCGTTTATTGGAAGAAAATTTACCGAAAGCGTTCATCGAAAGCGGGTTTACTGAAAAGGTGTTGAATTAAAGCATGTTTATTGAGAGTGCTCAATGAAAGCAGGTTTACTGAAAGATCGGTTACTGGAAGCAGGCTTACAGAAAAAATGTTTACTGTAAGCGTAGACGGATTCGGCTTTAATGAAAGTGTGTAATGAAAAAAACGTTTAGTGAAAAAGGGGGTTTGCGGGAAGAGCATTTACTTGTTTACGTAAACGGGGATTTGGTGAGCGGATCTACTGAAAGTCTATTGACAGAAAGCGTTTACTGACCTAGGGTTTGCTCAAAACTCTTTTATTGAATTCGTTCACTTAAATAGCGTTTACTGAGGTTGGTTCATTGCAGTGCGTTTACTGAAAGTGTTCACCGAAAGTAGGTTTGCTTAATGGCAATTTTTGAAAGCCAATTTACTGAGAGCGTTCAATAAAAGTGCTTTTAGTGAAATATCATTTGCTGAAAGCGTAAACTGAAAACTGATTTAATTAAAGCGTTCAATGAAAGGGGATTTACTGAGAGAGTGTGCTGAAAACACTTTTAATAAATTAGTGTTCAACAAAAGCAGGTTTACTGAACGCGTTCAATGAAAGCAAGTTTGCCCAAAGAGCGTTTACTAAGCAGGTTTGCTGAAATACCATTTATTCTTAGTGCGTTTACTGAGAGCACATTTACTGAATGAATGTTTACTGAAAGTACGTCCAATAAAAAAGTTCACCGAAAGAACGGCCAAACAAGTTGAACGTTCATTTACCCATTTTTATTTTTATTGCTTACTGAAAGAACGTGAGCCCAAATAGTGTTCAGTATAATATAATTAAAAAAAGAAGGTTGACAGAAAAAAATGTGCATTAAAAGAGCGTTCACTGATGTAATGCGCGGGGGCGGGGGAGATTTGCTACTGGTGGCTGCCTTAAGGCAAAATAAAATCAAGTAAAAGGAAAAAAAAGCAAATGAAAACATAAATCAACACAAAACGAAAAAAATACTAAGAAAAAAAGAAAGTAAAAGAAAGGACGCTCAGTTATCGGATGGATGCCTGAATCCTAGAGTAGTCCGAACGTGCACCCAAAAGCTAAATAATAGGGATAAAGCCACAGCTTCCTCCAGAAACTGCCTCAATCCAAAGTCGTGAGCGCACAAATCCGTCTCGAGTACAACGGTCAAGCGATAGCAACCATGCTTGTCCCGGTAGCAAACCAGGACACGCACGCGAAGCTCACCCAGACTACCACATTCATAAAGAAGGAGCAGGACAGTCTGGGGGATCAACCAGTCGTCACAGAAAAGTCAGGAGATAACTCCATCAAATGGTGCTGCGTCCTCAGAGGGTGCCAGATTTAAAGTGGATAGAAAAAGAACTGAAGCCGTCACGGCTTTACGGAGGTAGGTACACAGGAAAAGTCGCAGTGTAAAGTCACGAAACTTTAGATTCCCTTCGGCCATCTCCCATCTTCTTTGCCATGCAGCCCGAACAGCCGATCTGATTCCTACCATGTAATCAAGGTGGACAAGAGAAAACTGCTGGTCCGGTCACCTAGTCCTTGAGGCTCATTTATCGCAACCCCTAAGTGTCTAGAGACCCAGCAAAAGACAATCTCGACATCTTCCAGGTTCACATGCCGTTACGGAAACTGCGAAACAGGGTTGCAGAGATTACAATAAGTAGAGGTGAGTCGATATAGTTAAAAATTCGGTGTCTGACTTAGGTACAGCGTTTACTATCCCATTTTTAGTGGTCTATTGCAACCATGAAGACATACGCAGGGAACCTCTTAGATTCCTGCTGGAAAGCCAGCCCTCTCTTAGAATTTGGAGCCCTCAGTATACACTGACACGAGTCCTCCTGAATGACAACACGTACTTAAAAAACCCTGATGGAAATACCCACAACACTGTAAAGTTATGAGAGCAGAAGTTTGGCGACAAACTTTCAGAGGTGGTAGCCTTCAGACCGCCGTTCTGGGTAGAATCAGAGGCATTACCGAGGCGTAAGCTACGAGGGGCGGTCAATAAGTTTTGCAATTCGAATATAAGGAAATGAGATATGAGGAAAAGTGTTTTATTATTTTTTAATATAACTACCCTCGACTTCAATATACTTGCGCCACTTGTCCCTGAGGCTTCAAATTCACGACAACCAGAAATATCTCGACTGCTGTTCAATCCACTCATGGACGGCGAGCTGGACATCTTCATCGTCCCCAAACAGGCGTCCACGCAGTGCAGCCTTGAGCTGGCCGAATAAAAAATAGTCGCTAGGGGCCAGATCTGGACTGTAGGAGGGATGGTTGGGCTTCTCGAATCCGCACTCGCGCAGGGCAGCTTGTGCAACTCTGGCCTTGTGGACTTTGACGACGGTGAAGTCGATCATGGGGCGTGAGGTTTCTAGGGACCCAACGGAAAAAGACCTTGGTCATGGCCAAATTGTCGTGGATGATGTTCATAACACTTCCATGTGATATTCCAAGTTCTCGCTTGATTTATTCGACCTTTACCTGTCGATTTTCGAGGATCATCCTCTCCACACGGGCCACATTGTCCTCGTTGGTTATGTCTGACGGACGTCCTGGACGGGGGTCATCTTCAAGGGACTCACGACCATGGCGGAACTCCCTGTTCCAGTGAGCAATGGTTGCATAGGAAGGGGTGGTGTCGGTGTACACTGCAACCATGCGTTCATGGATCTCTTTTGCATTCTTGCCTTCCTTGGTCAAAAATTTGATCACTGCGCGGTGCTCAACCTTCTCCATTGTTGAAAAATTTGTGACTGACGATCTGTGATCAGCTACTGCTTCTTAAATAGACGAGGCAGGAGCGTGCGGCTGCAGGTCCTGACTTTTCCTAACTTGTCCTAACACCCCCACAAACAGCCATCCCCCTTCCTCTGTTTTGCCCTATCGATTCTCAAAACTTATTGACCGCCCCTCGTATCTCCAGCTTTCGAAGGAGCTTTCTCGCCCTAAACTAAAAATTCGGCATAGGCACTGTTGAGAACAACCATTGACGAACGAGGGCCGCTGGTGACCGAAAGAGACGCTGAGCTCGCGTAGACACAAGTGCATAATGCCGTAAAACGACTAACATCTCCTCAGAATTGACAACTAGGCTCTTCACAGCGGATGTGCGGCAGGTACTGGTCACCAAACGGACACCAGTGTGGTAAACCGAGTCCACCTTTCAAATTCATGCTTGGTTGCGGATGCGTAAAACTCGGATTCGTTGCCTATCTTCCTAGCTTAGAATGAACAAAGAAGCAGTAAAGAGAAGAAGAGTAGCCATTTCAGCACTCTAAGTGATGAGCGCCAAAGAATGAAGAATTTTGATGGCACGGATATAAGACAGCCTAAGGCTGCGAATGTGGGCTTCTACGTGTGTCGTTGGTAAACAAAAAGACCTGGAAAGAGATGAGACTATACAAACTTTAGATGAACCCTATTTAGGAACAAGTCCGGTTCGTGGTGAAGCCGTGGAGGCAGCAGAAGCGCATCACCTTAATCTTGGCCAAATCAAACCGAAATTAATGTGTTTAGGCATACCGAGAGATGTGGTTCAGAGCCTGCTCTTGTCGACGCTCGAGGGTAGGCATCTGGGCTGCACTAAAAGAGACCAAAGATCGTTTGCATAGAGCGTAGCAAGAACACTTTCCGGGAACACTGAGGTAACACCGTTGATGCTCAAGGCAAATAGCTTGCCATTGAGGAAACTTCCCTGTTGGACTCCCCCTGACTTGTCCTATTGGACCGAAGATAACTACCTCTACTCCTACGCGTAAGCGACGATTTCGTAAGAACTTAGACAAGAAAATTTGGAAGGTGTTTCCTTGCCCTCATAGTGTGGAGGATCTCTATGATATCGTTTCGTCACGTGGTATCATTGGCATCCAGATAAAAAAAACCGTGGCGAAGTGTGTCCCCGAATGTAGGCCTCGCCTATAGCACTTTCCAGCCGGAGCAGGGCATCCTACGTGGAATAGAACTTGCGAAAGCCGAACCTTGCCGTCAGATAGGTAATTTTAGCTGTGCAGATAATAAGCTAACTTAAAATTAACCAATTACTCCATCAACCTGCACACACAGGAATTTAGATAAACTGGCCGTGGTAGAGGGCGTCTTATCAGCTTATAGAAATCAATCACAGTAGCCATTCGAAGGAATCTGGAAAGATACTCTTCGTTCAGATCCTCTTAAACAAGGTTAACAAAAACGCCATGTCTCGGTCACTTAAGTTTCGATGTATAGCATACGGGATATCGTCCAGCCCAGGGATGGCATCCGCCATGAAGTGTTAGCGGAGCACAGCTCACTTAGTGAAGTACAGTCAGCGGCCTTCAAAGAGCCCACGACGCGTTTTAAATACTGGCGGAGCAGTATCCCTATGGAGAAAGCGGTCAAGAAGGAATCCTCCACAAAGGCAGGGTCCGAGATTGTTATCCCGTCATCCTTGAGGGTGTGAAGTAGTTGTTGCGAGAACTTAACGCACTTCTGTTAGGGAACGAGATATCACCACTTACTTCCTTGTTACCTTTGTGTACATCAAGGCACCGTGCTTTGGAAAATGGCATTATGGGGGATGCGTGTGATTGGCTTAGGGTTATCGGCTGCGGTTGCTTACGCCATAGAATTCTATCTGACTTTAATTGGAAGTTCAAGATGCTCGTAGGTTATCCACTTATAGGCTGGACTAACGATAATCGACATATTACTTGGCGGAGGTAAGGAAATTAGAAAAATGGCAATTTTTTCAGTTTTATTCTTGGTCTTATGGCCGCCTTATGTTTTTGGTTTGTAATATGTTCACGTCATTGTATCTGGCTATCGGTGTTAACAGCCTTAATGTCCTTGTATTCTCTCTCTGTCTGACTGTCCTTGTGTGTCTTTTACAAGCTGGCCAGAGCCTATTTGACCAAAGAGTATGTGAGTGTATTTAGTGCAGGCGCGTATACACCAAGAGCGTGTTTGAATTTGGATATCTGACTGATATCTATCAGGCTTATATTTGTAGCAACATAAAATTTCGTCTTTCGCGGGTCCATTTCGAAGCTGATGGGTTAGACTTCGTCTGTATCAGGTTCATTACTTGTATGAATAGCTGTTTCAATTGTCTTCCTTATCACCACGGCCCAAACCGTCGGCTCGCACCTGTTTTCTAGTGTGTGTGTTTGTGTGTGTGTGTGAATGTTTGTGTTTGTGTGTGAATGTTTATGTGTCAGCGTGAGAGCACAGCGATTTCATTCCCTAGTGGTTTGGCATTATTTACAAATAAACATTTTTCTTTGTATTGATACATTCATTATTGACTAGCAGCTTAGCATTATTTACAAGTATACAGTTTGCTTTGCATTAATTAAATATTATTTTAGTGTTTAGTTTGTGTGCTCATTTCAAGGTTTCTTAGAGACAACAGGGTGCTCAATTTGTGAGGTTCCTTGTTGGCTCTACTCCACCTTGTAAATGGGCACTACAGCCTCACTCATGCATCTCTGTTCTCCTGCGATATCTGGTAAGGTTGGAGTCAGAGACGAGCTGCTGAACATTTGCATCAAGACCCACAAAATCTTCCCGTGAGAAGATGTCCTCAACACCGTCAAATTCTCTAAAGTGCAGCTTCTCAGCGATTCATCCATCAGTAGGACGATTCATCCACTGAATTTTCCTTTATGCAGTGTAAACCAAACTGGAGAGATTTAATCATACTATAAATAATCTAATTTATCCTCCAAATATTTTATTTATATAAATTGCTTTTCTGTATTACAATCGTGTCTAAATTATTCGTCCAACTTTTGCTGTAGTGAAATAAAGTATCAATTGAAAACTTTCTATATCCAGAGTTTCATTTACTCCTTCGTGTTATAATAGTTCTTGCATAATCAATTAATATATTCACTGCGTAGTAATAATAAAACAACAAAAACTAATCTCTTTTCTTGTACATAGATGGAGCCTGATATCTACGCTTAATAGGCTGTGGATGCCTTAGAACCAAAACCAATGTGTGTGCTGAAAGTACGTCCTGAAAAGAATTGTTCGCTAAAGTAACTTTGGGTAATCCGATGGGGTAACTTTTCTATGCGAGATATCGTGAGAAAAAAAAGACGAAAATAATAAATTTTAAATTAAGAGAAGAAGTGGGTATGACCAACAAAGGCATTTTCGCCAATAATTAATCAAGACAGACCGTAATAACGAACTACGTAAGATCTAAATACTGGGGCCGGAAAGGAGTATTATAAACGTCAAAAAACACAGATACTCAGAAGTACGAACTTGTATGTACATAAACCAAAATTACGCGAAAGTACGAACTTGTTCGTACAAAAAACTAGAGAAGAAAAATAATGAACTCGTTCGTACAAAGATCACAGACACTTGAAAGTACGGATTTCGTATAAATACCACATATATTCAGGAACAAACTTGTTTGTAAAAAGACCGCAGACACTCTAATGTGCGAACCTATTCTTACAAAATAACCAAAACAATCAAAAGAACGAACTTGTTTGTATAAAACCCAGTTGTTCGTACCAAAGAAGTGAAACACTCCAAATTACAAACTTGTTCATAAAAATGAGAGTCGGAAGTGCAAAGTTTTTTGTACCACGGAACAGAAGAACGAACTCGCTCGTAAAAATACCAAAGGGCTCGAAAGTAGGAACTGGTTTTATAAAAAAAACGGCAATACTAAAAAGAAAGAACCAGTTTCTACAAAGAACATAAATACTTGTAAGTAAATACCAACTTATTTTTATAGATTATTCAGAAACTCATAGGTATGAAGTTGTTCGTAAAAAGATCACAGGGACTCAAAAGAACAAACAACAAGGTACTCTCAAAAACGAACTTGTTTCTATAAAGACCCCAGAAAACCATAATACGAACTTATTCTTGCGGGAACATAAAGCTTAAAAATTAAGTGTTCTTACACCAAGCATAGATACCCCAAAGTACGAACGAGGAGTACGAAGGTCATAAAGGAACAATGAAAAGCTCTGGATATATTAAAGGCGTTGCATTTCCACAGAAATTTGGTGCTCGCTGGGAGCAACCGCCACTCACGCAGTGCGTCGAATCTGCTGCATATTTACAGAAATTTCCAGCCATGTATGCCATCGGGTACCATATTATATCTTCCACATATTTTCACTCCATCATCTTCACCACTTTCTATACAGATCTCATGTTACAAACTTTCTTTCGGATATGCCCTCACTGGTTTACGCTTCTTAGATTTAAGTAATATGCTCCCCCACACAACACATCACTCTTCCGTCTCGAGCACCCTGCCAGAGGCGTTTCCACATCCACACTCCCCTGACGCGGAGCGGGTCTCCTCTCTCTTTGCTCTTTCTGGTCCTTCCCCCTAACGAGCCGGCCTCTGATACCCCGGGCCTACCCGCGATTGTCATTCTTATCTTTATGCGAATTTCAATATTTCGCCTCAAAATGTTGAGACGTGGAAAATACCGAGAAATACGTTCGTACTAAGGAACACACACTCGCCCTTACGGACTTTAAACCCTTTGTTGGAGGCATCGTTCGAATACTGGTACCATGCAAGGAGGTTGTGGGGTCTTTGGACATTATTTGTAGGAAGTCATGAGGAGGTCTCATTGCGAAGTCATTGGGGGAGGGAGTGCCCTCGTAAGTCGTCGTAGATAATAGTTATCGCGAACTTTTTTTGAGTCATTTGCAGTCTTTGCCCGGATTCATCAAGGGGTATTGGTGCAGTCGTTGTACAAAGTCATTATGAGGTAGTGGTACAACCGTAGGAAGTAATTATGGGTTATTAGTACGGTTTTTGCACGGTCATTATAAGATATTGGTACAGTCGTCGTACCAAGTCTTTATGAGGTATTGGAGAAGACGTTGTACGAAGGCATTAGAAGGTATTGATGCAGTCTCTGTGCAACTTCTTTATGTGGCCTTTGTAAGTCGTTGTACGTAATCATTGTGAAGTTTGTGGGATCTTTGCAGTCTTTGTATGCAGTAAGTTTGGGATTCGTGGAGTCTTTGTTCATTTGTACGAAGTCATTGTGGTGGTTGTGGGGGCTTTATAGTCTTTATAGGAAAACATCGTGTGTTTGTTGAATCTTTTTACAAAGCCATTGTGGAGTCGTTAGGAAATTCGTGCGCGAAGTCATTATGATTTCTGGGATATTTTAACGCATGCCTTGTAATTGAACAATTTCTAAATGTGTATGTGTGGGGGTGGGGGGGGAATGTACAATAAAACTACCTCACATAGACATTAAGTATGGTCTTTCTGTGGCCATAAGTAGCAATGCCCTACAAAGGGCGTCAGGTAAAGGAGAGGTAACCATGGTGCAGCTGACATCTGGAAGAATGCGTGTCCCGCCGACCCCAAAAGCCTTTAAGCGGAGTTCCGGCTATTATTCTTCCACACATTTGCACTTCCTCCATCTTCGTCACTTTCTTTACAGTTCTCTTTGTGTCGGAGATGCTTTCGTTGGTTTGCGCTTCTTATTTATTTGCTAAAAACAAATCAGAACCGACTAACGATGGCATAGTGACAAACTAAATATGACGCCCACAAACTAATACATATGCGTAATGTACAGGGTGAAACAGAAATCCAAGCATTTGTTGTTTATTGAGTGCAAATGAGTACTCACTCTGCTAATAGCGTTTGTTTGTGATACCCATAAGAGCCTAGGGGGAGGGGTAGTTTCATGAGTGCGGCACCGCGCAAAATGTGTCGTTAGTTCTGTCAAATGCTTCAGCACAAATTATACAACAAGAAAAGCAAAGAGGTGAATAAATAAGGAAAGCATATAACTGAATAAAAGAAAGAAAGTAAAGAAGTGAATAAAGGAAGGAAAGCAAAGAGGTGAATAAAATAAGGAAAGCAAAGATGTGAATAAAGGAAGAAAAGCTTAGAAGCGAATAAAGGAAAGAAAGCAAAAAGGTGAATAAACGAAGGAAAACAAAGACTTGAATAAAGGAAGGAAAACAAAGAGATAAATACAGGAAGGAACAAGGAGGTGAAAATGAAAGAAAGCAAATAAGTAAATAATGTAAGGAAAGCAACGATGTGAATAGGGGAAGGAAAGTAAATATTTGAATAAAGGAAGAAAAACAAAAAAATGAATAAAGGAAGAAAAACAAATAGTTGAACAAAGGAAAGAAAGAAGAGGCGAATAAAGGAAGACATGCAAAGATGTGATTAGAGGAAGTAAAGCAAATAGTTGAATAAAGGAAAGAAAGAAGAGGCGAATAAAAGAAGAAGAACAAAGATGTAAATAAAGGAAGAAAAGCAAAGAGGTGAATAAAAGAAGGAAATCAAAGAAGAGAATACAGGAAGGAAAGCAAAGAGATGAATAAAGAAAGAAAGCAAAAAGAGGAATAAAGGAAGAAACAGATAGTAGAATAAAGGAAAGAAAGCGCAGGTGAATAAAGGAAGAAAACAAATATGTGAAAAATAAAGGAAGGAAAGCAAAGAGCTAAACAAAGGAAGCAAAGCAAAGAGGCGAGTAAATGAAAGAAATCAAAAAGGTAAATAAAGGAAGTAAATCAAAGAGGTGAATAAAGGAAGGGAAGTAAAGAGTTAAATATAGAAAGGAGCGAAAAGAGGTGAATAAAAGAAGGAAATCAAAGAGGCGAATAACGAAAGGAACGCAAAGAGGTGAATAAAGAAAATAAAGCAAAGAGGTGAATAAAGGAATGAAAGCACAGGGGTGAATAAAGAAAGGAACGCAAAGAGGTGAATAAAGAAATGAATGCAAGGAGGCGAATAAAGGAAGGGAAGCAAAGAGGTAAACAAAGGAAGGAAAGAAAAGAGGTGAATAAAGGAAGAAAAGCAAAAAGGGAGATAAAGGGAAAATGAGGAATCAGAGCAATCGGAATTTTATTATGGGCTCCACCAGACTTCGCCAAGGGAGAACAATGGAAGAGCCAAATTGACAGGTTCACTCTCTGGATTGACAGTGGAGTCCACCAGAACTTACATAAGGGAAGGGGCGCAAATCTCCTCACCCAAGGGCAGGAAGTCAAAACCCCTCAACCAAATATTTCTTAATTTATTTGCGTCCTGTCATTCCCCATTTAACCGGATCTGAATCAATCTGGGCAAGAAAAGAACTCCCATACACTTTAATTCCACCCCCTGCCCCCCATGCCTTCTCCCACTCACGCCAAAATTTACAATTGAAAAAAAATACCCCCGCACCAGAAAATGCACCTGATTAGTATTGCCCATCTCCTACATTGCTGGTTTTGTCAACAATAATTTTATTTTTAATATTTTATTTCAGGTTTTCATATCACAAATAACTCCTCTGCTTTATGATGATATTTTTATCATTAAAATACTAACGGCTGGTATATAAGGTCAAACCCAATAGCCCCTTTAGGTTATTATTATTAGTATGATGATGGAAGCGTCACTTCCGAAACGTGTCTCTTAAATAAAGAATTGTGTATTGTTTTATTCTCAAACTCCGTAAACTGCGTCTTCCTTCTCAAGTTCAATTATTTCTAATGGGAATTAATCTTGGTATTTTTAGGTTGCAGGAATGACACTGGCCGAGGCCAGCAACAAAGCAATCGCAAAAGTCTACGAATGAATCCAAACACGTGGGATGGTTGCGGGTCGTCACGGAAAAGTTGGGTGGTTGGATTGAAAGACGAGAATCAATCCAAACACGTGGGATGGTTGCGGGTCGTCACGGAAAAGTTGGGTGGTTAGATTAAAAGACGAGAATCAATCCAAACACGTCGGATGGTTGCGGGTCGTCACGGAAAAGTTGGGTGGTTAGATTAAAAGACGAGAATCAATCCAAACATGTCGGATGGTTGCGGGTCGTCACGGAAAAGTTGGGTGGTTGGATTAAAAGACGAGAATCAATCCAAACACGTCGGATGGTTGCGGGTCGTCACGGAAAAGTTAGGTGGTTGGATTAAAATACGAGATTTTTTTATTTTATTTAAGGGGCTATCTGGCGACAGCCGACTTAGGCATAAGTCGACGTAAACAAACAGACTAGTTCTAGGCTACTTTAAAAAATTTGAACAGGAAACAACAATAAAAAGAAATAACAATAACAATAACAAAGCAATAACAAAAACAATAACAAAAACAACAACAACAATTAAACCTTGTTAAATGAAAGGGAGAAGGCCGGCCTCCCCCCAAAAGTCAACAAGTCCACCAGTCAAAGTGCACGCACTCGTCTCGAGTACAAGGGACAGGCAGTAGCGACCCCGCCCATCCCGGTACCGAGACAGGTGTCGTGCGCGTAGATCACCCAGACTGGGACATTCGACAAGAATGTACCGAATAGTCTGGAGGACGAAGCAGTCGTTGCAATAGGGCGCAGGTGAGCGCTCCATCAAATAGCGATGCGTCACACGAGTGTGCCCGATTCGGAGACGAGAGAAAGCAACCTGAAGCCGCCGCGGCATTGGGGGATAGGTCCATGGGAACAGTCGCGGCGCAATGGCACGCAACTTTAAGTTCCCTTCGACCGTCTCTATCTTCTTTACCAAGCAGTCCGAAGAGCTGCCCGTATTCCTGCCATGTAGTCGGTGTGAGGAAGAGCGAAACGCTGGTCCGGTCGCAGAGTCCTCGAGGACTCTTTGGCGCCCTCATCGGCGCGCTCATTCCCCGCAATTCCTACATGTCCAGGAACCCAGCAGAAGATAATCACGACATCTGCCCGGCTCGACAAAACCGTGGCGTCACGGATATCGCGAACCAGGGGATGCGGAGATTCCAATGCCCCGAGAGCACTCAGGGCGCTTGTGAGTTGCTATAGATCACAATCCGGTCTCCGAACCGGGCACGTCGCGTAATCTCCCGTACCGAGTGGTGTATTGTCACCAGCTCGGCCGTGAAGACAGACGCAGCGCGTGGTAGAGCCCCGCTGACTTCAAACAGAGGGAATAAGGCGTGGAAGCCGACCCCCTCTTGGGACTTAGAGCCATCCGTATACACTGGCACGGTTCCAGCGTGACACGATGTGTGCTCCAAAAAGGTCGAACGCAATACTCCCGGTGCAGTATAAGCTTTGGGAGCAGATGCGTGGCGACAAATAGCCAAATTTGGTACCCTCCAGGGTGGCGTCCTGGGCAGAACCAGGGGCGCCACAGGCCCGAGAGCTATATCTACCTCTCGAAGGAGTTTTCTGGCCTTAAACCCAAAGGACTTAGGGTATGACTGGCGTCTCTCGGCGGCATAGGCACCATCGAAATCAGCTTCAGATGCAGTGAGAGCTGTTGGCGACTGAGGGAGGCGCCGAGCTCGCGCGTACAGGCAAGTGATGCACTGCACGCGGCGCAGAGCGAGTGGCATCTCTCTAGCATCGACCAACAGGCTCTCAAAGGGGGAAGTGCGGAAGGCACCGGTCGCAAGGCGAAGGCCGGTGTGGTGGATCGAATCCACCTTCCGCAATAAACGCTCGGCTGCGGATGCATAAAACTCGCATCCGTAGTCGAGCTTCGAGCGAACAAAGGATCGATAAAAATGTAAGGCAGTAGCCCTATCCGCGCCCCAAGCGCTGAACGTCACGGAACGGAGAATGTCCATGGCGCGGGTACAAGAGACCCTAAGGCTGCAAATATGAGCCTCCCAGGTGAGGCGTCGGTCGAATACAAGACCAAGGAAACGGTGCGACTCAACCACATCCAGGCGCACCCCATTAAGAAACAAATCTGGGTCGGGGTGAAGCCGTCGATGGCAGCAGAAGTGCACCACTTTAGTCTTGGCCAAAGAAAACCGAAACCTGTGCGCTTCGGCATAGCGAGAGACGCGGTTCAATGCCTGTTGGAGTCAACGCTCCAGAGTTGGCATCTGGGTCGCGCCAAAACAGATCGAAAGGTCGTCCAACTAGAGCGTAGCGAGAACATCTTCCAGCAGCACCGAGGTGATGCCGTTGATGCTCAGGGCAAAGAGTGTGACACTAAGGACACTTTCCGGCGGGACACCCTATTCCTGCTCCTTTGGGCCGGAAAGGGCTCCCCCAACCCGTACGCGGAATCGACGATCTCGCAAAAATTCAGATATAAACATTGGGAGGCGTCCCCTTGCCCCCATCGTGTGGAGAGTCTCCATGATACCGTATCGCCATGCGGTATCATAGGCCTTCTCCAGATCGAAAAACACCGTGGCGTAGTGCTGTCTACGAAGGAAAGCCTCGCAGACGGCATTTTCCAGTCGGAGCAGAGCATCCGACGTGGAATGGGACTTGCGGAAGCCGCACTGTGCGGAAGACAGATGGCCTCCGCTGTCCAGGAAAAAGGCTAATCTAACATTTACCAATTTCTCCATCAACTTGCACACGCAAGAGGTTAGAGAGATTGGGCGGAAACCGGTCGGAGTAGAGTGATCTCTCCCCGGCTTGCGAAAGGCGAGCACAGTAGCGATTCGCCAGGAGTCTGGGAGAAGACCTTCCACCCAGATCCTGTTAAACAAATCTAACAGAAAGGCCATGCCTCGCACACCCAGGTGTCAAAGCATGGCGTACGGGAAATCGTCCATACCATGGAAGGTGTCCGCGCACGAAGCGAGAGCGGAATGACACACTCACTCACAGTAAACTTGTCGTTGAAGGGTTCTCCGCCTCTGGAGGTAAAGTCCAGCCGGTGGCCTTCCGCGACATCACGACGTGCATTGAATGCTGGCGGAGCAGCATCACGGCTAGAGAATGCGGAAAAAGCGGTCGCTAAGGATTCCGCCAAGGACGCGGGGTCCGAGATTGCGGTTCCCTTCTCTTGGAGAACGGGAGGGAGGTTCTGCGAGAACTTGCCCCGAATCCTTGTGAATCGCTTCAACACCTCAGCTAAAGGGGTCTTCCCGTTAAGTGAAGACACGTATGCCCGCCAAGAAGAGCGGCGGGCGTGCTTCGAAATATACCGTAACCTAGCCCTAGCCTGACGAAATTCAGCGACAGTGAAATCGTTCGGGTGGCGCTTATAGCGCATGTAGGCATAACGCTTCTGTTTGAGGGCCGTCTCACACTTGGCCGACCACCATGGGAATGGTCGGCGTGCAAAACGGCCAGACATCCTAGGAATAGTAGTCAGGCCCACGGCGATCAAGTTGCCGGAGAAGAACTCAACGGACTCATCTACCGACCTAAACTCCTCGACTGAGATAGAGAATTCAGTCATTTCCTCAAATGCAGGCCACCGCGCTAGCGTCAATTAACCATCGAGGTGACCTCTAAGGCGGCAGTTGCCCTGAAAAGGATATTTAAATAGGAAAGTGATCACTACCATGGTCTTGGTCGACATCCCCCGCAATCAAAATCAAGCTGTGCATCCGAAGAGCACAAAGATAGGTCAAGGCAAGAAAATGAAGCGGTTTTCGGACAGTGATACGTAAACTCATTCACGTTTAGGACACCCATCTCAAGCTCTTCGATCAGATCGGCAAGGACTTGTCCCCTGGGATTCATGGAGTAATCTCCCCAAAGAGGATGCTTGCTGTTCAGATCTCCAAGCAAGAGATAGGGCCTCGGCAACCGTGCCACGACGTGGCGGAAGTCCCCCGCGTCGAAGTCAGCTGACGGTGGAATGTACGCAGAAATGATAGTATACCTCCTATCCAGGTGCAGCTGTACAGCCACTGCCTGGAAGGGGGTATCTAAAGAGAAAGGAAGAACGGAGACATCATGCCGGGTGTAAACCACGCATCCCCCAGCCCGGCCATCCCGCGGTGGTGGGGTCGCAAGACCCTTATACCCTGGGAGGGCGGGCAAGGGGCACGCGCCTAGCATGGTCTCCTGCAAAAAGATAGCTAACGGAGAACGGGACGAGACGAGCCTCCGCAGCTCCTCCCAGTTGGCCCGGAGTTCACGGCAACTCCATTGAAGGAATATGCCCTCCAGGCCTAGCTCGGAGGAGACGCGGGGGCCCTCCTCGAACTGAAGACCCTCACCGGAATGGCCGTACGCTTCCCGGGGGCAGAACCCCAGGCGCTGTTGGCCGGACAAAGCGCTGAAGGCGCTGTCACCTTCGAGCACTTATTGGGGGAGGTTGGGCTCGCCATGAGACTCTTTTCCTCCCTCCTCCTCGAAAACTTAGTCAGGCGTTGTGGCTTCGGAGGCGTGGGGCCATCTTTTCGAGGAACCACCGTCTCCGAGCCACTCGAAACACCTCGGGGCGTGGGTGAAGGAGCGAGGGCTTCTTTGTTGCTGTCCTCCTTTCGGGGGATAGCTTTAGAAACCCCAGAAGATAGCCTAGCGACCATCTTCAGGTGTGTTGCCTCCTGTGAGTCTAACGTGGCCGTTTTGCCTTACGGGAAACGGTCACGCTGGGGAAAGAGGGGGGGAGCCCTGGTTTTAGCCGGGGCTGGGTATGAACCCCTTTTGCCGCCAGTTTTACCAGGGGAGCGCCCGGGTTGGGTAGAGCCCACAGAAGGGCTCTGAATGGGCGCGGAAACAACCGTGCTCGTTGGCCTGGAAGGGCCAGGAGCAGAGGGTGCCTTTCTAACTATTGAGGCATATGACGTCCCAGGCAGAGCCGGGCGCGCCAGGACCAAGTTCTTAGCCTTGCGGAATGAGAGTCGATTCTGGGCCTGAACGGCCAGGATTTCTTTCTCAAGGAGATATGCACCAGATTGCTTTGAAGAAGTAGGGTGCGGCTCTCCGCAATTGACACACTTGGCCACACACGATTTGGACTTATCGTGTGCGACCTTTTAGCAATTTACACAGACTTCGGGTGACCCCGACTTTGCACGTCTACATGAGCGATTCGTATGGCCAAAGCGGTGACAGTAATAGCACCGCCGCGGCAGTGGCACGAATGCCTTCACGCGGTAGTAGTACCAACCGGCACGCACCGACTCAGGGAGCTTGTCACAGTCGAACGTGACGAAGAGTGTAGGGGTGGGTCTCGAGGCGCCTCCCTGTTTTCTCATCACACGTTCGAACTTGACCGCCCCATGGTCGGCCAGCTCTAGGGTGATGTCCTCAATGGGGTTGTCAACGAGTTCCTCGCATAAACTACTCCTTTCATAAAGTTAATGGTAGAGTGCGGCGTCACACTCACCGGGGTGCCATGAAGTGTCCGAAGAGCATTTATCTTGGCCGCCTCGGCGGGATTCGCCGCATTCGCCAGAAGGCTCCTGTCCGAGAAACGGGTCACCTTCGGCTCTCTACCAATTGCACTAGCTAATCTTCTCCTCTGATTGATCATGTTGCCCTTGGCTAACATGCTGACATTAGTGGAGTGAATAACAAGGAAGCGTTTGAAGTCAGCGGGCTTGAAAACACCAGGTAACCTCTGAATGAGGGGCCCCGATGTCATCGAGGCTCCACCCTGTGCACTTTTGTTCTTAGTCAGGGGCTCCGCAACCGGGAGGGCTGAGGGGGTGGATGTGCCGATCTTGGCTTGGTCGCTTGCCAGAGTGGCAGCAGGCCAATCCGTCCCCACAGCCCCCGCGGATGGAGAGGAGCCCCGAGTCTTCTTTTGTTCTTTGTCTTTTTTGGAGAGGAGGGCGGGGAATGAACCCGCTTCTCACCTCCAGCGGTAGGAGCCCCCAGGCCAGATGGAACGGCCTCACCCAGGTCATTCTCCGAAATAAAGAATGTTCTGGTAGTCGTGGGGGCACCGGTCGGAGGAGATCCCTCCCCTCCTTGAAACTGCTTCGGAAACCACAGCCGTTTGAGGAGGACCTTGCATCGGGGCGGATTCGGTGCTTGGCGCCGAGCCAGGATTCCCCCCCATTGAAGGCCCTACCGTCTGAGGCTGGGTTTCCTCAAGGACCATGTCTATCTCAGGGGGGGCCTCCAGTTGGCCATCCCTCCCCCCAAGACATCGCAGGTCCCGTTGGCAGTATCGTCACTAGTCTTCTTTGGGGAGGCATGGGCCTTGACCCCGGCAAGGTTCAATATTCTTGCCAGCAGGTCTTTTGAGGGAAGCGACCGAAGGGGCCTGGCTTCCCTCTCCCCTCTAAGGGGGTTTGCCCTACCAAGCCGCTTCGATGTGGAGCGGCTGGCTAAGGGCTGCCTGCTGGCTTTCTTGGCAGTCCTTTTGGAAAGAACAGAGGGGACTGCCGCTGGTAAAAGGGAGGCGCCCGCAAGCACCTCCAGAGAAGGGGGTGAGGGGGAGTCCCATACACCCGTAAGCGAAGAAGAGGACTAAGCCTCCTCCCCGGTTAGAGATATATGGAGGGTCCCCTGAGCAAGCACAGGGATGGGGACCTCTATTTTTTTTGCTGGAGCTGCCCAAGGGCGGCTCCGTCGATGTTACAGGGGAAGTTAGGGGTTGGGTTTTTTTTATACTCCTCATTGGGCATGGTGACCCTCTTTTTAACACGGGATGCAATCGCGCATCACCTCTCGCAGTAGCCCGCACTGCGAGAGGTGCTTACAAGCCCGGCAGAGCCAGGCGCTGCCATTTAAGACCACCCCTCCCGCCTGGTGGCCTGGCAGTCCATCGGCATGGCGGCTCCACCTTGGACACGGCGTAAAATTGATAGAATGTGAAGACGAGAGGAAAAGGGATGTGAGGAAGGTATGGGTGTGGATGAAGCAGTTTGTTAAAAGCCAACCACCCCAGACCGGAGCTCAGGGGTTAGGGGACATTGTCCCGTCCCCCCTTAGCCCCGATCCGGGAAGATTGGCTGAGAAGAAGGTCAGCTTCTACCCTGTGAAATTAGAGGCTGACCAGAGAAAGTTGTGGGAGAGATTGTATGAAAAGCGACGAGGTAGGATAGGAATACAGGCTATCTGAAGGAAGGAAGAGAGGCTAAGCTGGAGCCGGACGGGGAGCTGGATCCCGCCAGAACGGCGGCCAGGATGGCAAATCGCCGCGCCACTTACGGAGTAAAATACGAGAATCAATCCAAACATGTCGGATGGTTGCGGGTCGTCACGGAAAAGTTGGGTGGTTGGATTAAAAGACGAGAATCAATCCAAACACGTCGGATGGTTGCGGGTCACCACGGAAAAGTTGGGTGGTTGGATTAAAAGACGAGAATGAGGGTACCTGTAGTTTATTTCTGTCTGTCCCATAGTGTTAGGTGAAGTTAAGGGTTTGTTTGCTAGCCTCGCACGTAGGGAAATTCAGTGTAGCAATTATAGGCTTAAGAAAACATACGGAGTTAATGTTTGTTTCATTTTTATTTAGAAAAAAAAATCTTTCGGTATATTTTTAGCTTATGCAATATAATATTTACGAGCCATTTAAAATTTATTCTCCATTATAGAAATATGGGCATTTATCCATACTTATATCAACAAGTAAACTTCCCACCTGTTGACAAATAAAATCCACCGAGTGGTTTTGCTTAACTTAAAGACCTTTTAATAAGGTGTCAAAACAAAAACGGTCGATTGCTTTTTCACTTTCCGGGTGGTAGAAATATTTACTGTTTAACACTTATATTAAGAAAAGTTCCTCCAGATCTATGGGTATATTTTTATAGAATGCCCCTTGCCCCATGCCCATTTTTACCTTTTCTTTGATTGAGTCGATGGTTACATCTCAAATAATATTGAGACAACTACAAAAAAACACAATATGGCAGAAAAATGTGAATTATTCATCTTTAACATAAATTTAATCTATGGGATTTATAAAGTGTGATTTCCTGTAGATTATTCCATCAGTTTGAATCTGCCAATTTGCGGCCAAAGCCGGAGGAGACCTGGAGCAGAACAGGGCGTCTAATCAGTGTGAGAGCGAATCATCGCGTAGGGACTTCATTGAGGGTTTTCTCTCCGGCGTTGAATTTCCTGTAGCAGAAGACGGCCAAGCACCCGAGAAGGATAAATGTGGCGCAAACACCGACCAACACCCCGATGAACGTCGCTGAAGAGGTGTTGACCAGAGCACCGCTCAGATCGAACAGAGCTTGGCTGTTGGCTGCAAAGGCGAGGGAAAGAACAGGTTAAAAGAGGCCCGATAAAAACGCATCTAAAAAGAAACAGGACTGAAAGAACACATTTTAATGAACCCGTTGTAAGGTATTCGTTGAAAGAAACGTCTGAATAAACACATAAAAGAACACGCTGAAAGAACACTACTGAAAGAACACTACTGAAAAAACACTACTGAAAAAACACTACTGAAAAAACACTACTGAAAGAACACTACTGAAAGAACACTACTGAAAGAACACTACTGAAAGAAAATGTTAGAAATAGCAACACTGAAAAAATACGTAAAAGATCAAGAGTAAAACACACGTCAGAAAAAAACATGTTTAAAAACAGGAGTGAAAGAATATATACGAAAGAGGTTTGTTGAAAGAACAAGTTAGATGTTGTATGCTTACTAACAAGGTCAACAGACGTAAGTCGCGTGCCCTTAATGATTCTGACTTAAGACCTTCAAACCTTTCAATAATTCCCAGACTATCCCTCGGAGGATCTTGACAATTATATCATTCTAAAGACAATGTAAAACGACATGAGGGTTTCAATCTTTTTAGAATTGATCGAATAGTTACGATGCTATTGCGAAAAAACTCATTGAAAAGTAAAACGGTTACCATCCGACCGACCGAATAGTAACTTATAGTGTTGCGTGCAAACGACTAGAAAGACTATAAGACATTTGAAAAAATGTTTGAAAGAACGTGTATATAAAACAAAACTGAAAGAATACCTCCGAAAACACGAGTGAAAGAAAATATATGAAAGATTTCTGAAGGAATACGTTTGAAAGAGCATAACTGAACAAAAAGTCTAAAAATACGACTGAAATAATACAGCAGAGTCCAAAAAGATCAGAACGCCTATATTTAAATCGCAACAGACGAAATTCAAGGTTTCTCAAAATTGGTGTATCATAACAAATAGGAATAAACTACGTATTGGTTAAGCTTATGCGAATTTGGATGGATAAAACGAGTTATCAACCAATAGGCAATTTACTAAAAAAATTGGTGTCTATAATAATGCAAACGACAGCGGAAAGAAATTTACAATGGAATATAACGATTAAATTATCAGTAGAAAAGATTTGTATAAGTTATAAGTAATTAGTATTCTGTGTTGAGGATTTTATTCTCCATGATGTTTTGACTTCTCCTGCCACAAGAACGAACCAACTGTTGACACTTGCGCAGTAATCTCGCTTCATTCATCTTGAAGGATTCCAGAGTTCTTAAACTGTTTTCGGAATCCTAAGGTTGGCAGAAGATTATGGACAGCACTTATGGAGCAATTGGCAGTCTCAGCTCTGGGTCCAATTGAAATACCAGCTTGGGAGAGAAGTTTTACGATGAACTTGTGGACAGAAACGTGATAAATTTCTTAGACATGTTACCTGGACGACAGCTGGAAGATTTTTTTAAATTTAGGAACCCATCTGGCGACTACCTACTTGGGGCATAAGTCGCCGTACTCACCAGAGCCTACTATAGGGTATATTAAAAAACAAACAACGATATATAAACGAACAACAAGGATAAAAAAACAAAGGCTAAAAGAACAATAAAGAGGACGACGAAAAAAGGAAAAGAAAGCGAAAAGGAAACAAAAAAGCGTCTGGCGCCGGGGGCAGGAACATGCGACCTACAAAAACAATCAAATAGAGTGGAGGAAGTCAGCCTCCTCCCAAAAGGTCGCAAAGTTCACAAGTCGGTTTGCACGAACCCGCCCGAGCACAAGAGGCAATCGGCAGCGACCTCGCTCGCCCCGGCACCGGAACAGGCAACGCGCGCAGTGACAACCCAGACTGGGATACTCGACAAGAATGCGCCGAACAGACATTCTGGGGAACGACGCAGCCCCCACATTATGGCGCAGGCGAGCGCCCCATCCAATGGCAGTACGCCCCGCGAGCGTGTCCAACTCGGAGACGAGAGAAAGCAACCTGAATCGGCGGCGGTACAGGGGACAGGTCCATGGGAACAGTCGCGGCGCAACGGCAGGCAACCTCAAGCCCCCAACGGATATCGCGAACCATGGGGTGCGGAGACTCCAATATCCCGAGAGCACTCAGGACTCCCTGCGAGTCGCTATAAATCACAACCCAGTCTTTGACTCGGGCACGCCGCGCTACCTCCCGCACCGAGCGGTGCACCGCAACCAGCTCGGCCGTGAAGACAGACACAGCGCCTGTTAGAGCCCCGTTCACCTCAAACAGTGGGGACACGGCGCAGAAACCGACCCACTCCCGGGACCTGGAGCAATCCGCACACACTGGCACGGCTCCAACGTGATACGAAGTGGGCTCCAAAAAGGCTGAACCAAACACTCTCGGGGCTGCAGAAGCTTTGGAAGCAGAGACGGTGCGACATACAGTCAAAAGTGGCACCCTCCAGAATGGCGTTCCGGGAAGAACCAGAGGTGCCACCGGTACCAAAGCCACACTCAGCTCTTGAAGGAGCTTCCCAGCCCCAAACCCTAAGGCCCAGGATACAATTGGCGTCCCTCGGTGGCACAGGCACTGCCGAGACCAGCCGCAAATGTAGCGAGAGCCGCTGATGACTAAAAGAGGCTCAGGTTTCGTGCGCACAGGTGAACTACGCACTACGCACGGCGCAGAGCTAGCGGCATCCCACCCAGCATCGACAAGCAGGCTCCTAGTGAGGAAACTACAGAAGGCAGGGGCAGCCAGGCGAAGGCCGGTGAGGTGGACTGGGTCCAGGCCCCGAAACACACGTTCGGCCGCGGTTGCACAAAACTAGCATCCACAGTTGAGCTTCGAACGAACAAAGGATAGACAAAAAAAGCAAGGCGCCACAGGAGCCGAACGCCATGGGACGAAGAACGTCTACGGCGTGGGCACAAGAGACCCCAAAGCCACGAATATGAACCTACCAGGTAAGGCGTCAGTCAAGTACAAGACCAAGGAAACGGTGCAAATCCACCACCTCCATGCGAACCCCACCTAGAAAGAAATCTGGGCCAGGGTAGAGCCGCTGATGGAGAGAGAAGCGCACTACCCTAGTCCCGTCCAAAGAAAACCAAAGCCCGCGCGCTTCGGCACAGTGAGAAACATGGTTCAACGCCTGTTGGAATCGACACTCCAGAGCTGGCACCTGGGCCCCCAAAAGAGATCGAAAGGTCGTCCACGCAGCCAAAACACCCTGCGACAGAACCGATGTGACCCCATTAATGCTCAGGGCAAAAAGTGCGACATCGAGGACACCCCTCTGTGGGACACCCTCTCCCCGCTCAAACGGGCCAGAGAGGGATTCCCCCACCAACCAGCGGAATCGACGATCTCAAAAAAATTCAGATTTAAAGATTAAGAGCCTCCCCCATCCCAACAGTGCGGAGAGTCCCAACGAAACCGCATCGCCATGCAGTACCACAAGCCCTCTCCAGGTAGAAGAACACCACGGCGCAGAGCCGCCCACGAAGGAAAGGCACGGCAGACGGCACCCTCCAGTCGGAGGAGAGCACCCGACGTGGAACGGAACCCGCGGAAGTCGCACTGTGCAGAAGACAGGGATTCCGTAAGGCCGTTTCGCATTACGGGAAACGGTCACGCTGGGTGAAGGGAGGGAAACCCTGGTTTTACTCGGGGCTGTGTGTGAAAAATTTGTGCCGCCAGCTTTACCCGGGAAGCGCTCGGGGCGGGTAGAACCCGCAGAAGGGTTTGAATAGGCGCAAAAAACAACCGTGCTTGTAGGCTTGGAGGGGCCAGGAAGAGAGGGTGTCTTTCTTAACATTGAGGCATAGGACGTTCCAGGCAGCGCCGGGCGCGCAGGACCATGTCCTTAGCCTCGCAAAATGAAAGACAATCCTGGACCTGAACGGCCAGAGTTTCCTTCTCAAGGAGATACGCACCCCATTGCTTTGAAGAAGCGGGGTGCAACTCTCCGCAATTGAGACACTTGGCCACACACGATTTGGACTTATCATGTGCGTCCTTGGAGCAACTTGCACAGACTTCGAGTAACTCCAACTTTGCGCGTATACAGGAGCGATTTGTATGGCCGAAGCAGTGCCAGTAGTAGCACATCCGCAGCAGTGGCACGAATACTTTCACGCGGTAACGATATGAACCTTCATGCACCGACTCAGGGACGAAGAATGTAGGACGTGACGAAGAATGTAGGAGTGGGTATCGAGCCCCCTCCCTGTTTTGTCATCACACGTTTGACCTTGGCCACCCCATGGTCAGCTAGCTTTAAGGTGATATCTTCTATGGAGTAGTCCACGAGTTCCCTCGCATAAACTACTCCTTTCACGAAGTTCATGATAGAGTGCGGCGTTACACTCACAGGTGTGACATAAAGTGTCCGAAGGGCACTAATCGTGGCCGCCTCAGAGGGACTTGACGCATTCGCTAAAAGGCTCCCGTCTGAGAAACGGGTCACCTTCGGCTCTCTACCAATCACACTAGCTAGATCCCTCCTCTGATGGATCATGTTGCCCTTAGCCAACATGCTGCCATCAGTGGAGTGAATAACAAGGAAGCGTTTGAAGCCAGCGGGCTCGAAAACGCCAGTTAGCCTTTGAAGGAGGGGCCGCAACGTAATCGAGGCTCCACTCTGCGCAGTTCTGGTCTTCGTCTGGGACTCCCCACTAGGGGAGCAACGGGACCGGACGTGCCGATCTTGGTTTGGTCGCATACCGAAACGACAGTGTCTCCGTCCGTTCCCGAGGCCCCTGCGGGGGAGAGGATTCACAAGTCTTTTTCGTCTTTTTTCTATTTTTTTAGGAGAGGAGGACAAGGAATGAACCCGCTTTTCTCCTCCGCCAGTAGAAGCCCCTAAGCCAGATGGGCCTGCCTCGGCAAGATCCTTCTTTGAAATGGAGAAGGGGCTGCCTTTTATAGGAGCACCAAACAACCTCCCATTTCTACCCTTCTCCACTCATCTACCGTGACTCGTTAGGGATTGAACAATGACTCAGACGCCCCGTTTATCTTTGGGCTAGACAGGGATTTTCCTAGTCACTGTTCAGGTGATAGAAAGTTTCAACAAATTTGCTACTCAACTATTCGTATACCAAGCCCTTAGAAGGTCGCCTTTAAAGTTTTTATAACCCTTAAAGCACCTCACTATATAATAAGAGTAAATGATTTAAAATTATCACTTACACCATCCAATCTGTTCATCTCTGTTTTGCCGAATCAGCCATTCGTGTAGGCTCCTGAAGTAGCGAAGCATTGGGCGTGCATCCAACCCACTAGCTCGTCCATTAGTGAATTGGGATATAGCAATATGCCATGGGTAAGATTTTCCAAGCTTCAAAAGTTTCCTGTCATGAGAAAAGTTAGTCTGGATCAGTAGTACAGCGATTTTTTGAGGTAGGGTGCATAGGTGAGTGGCTGAATGTTATCACTTACTCCAATTGGCGGCCGGCTTCTTTAGACTGATAAAAGTCGCATTCATGTAGGTCTCCTTTATGGCCAGATACCCGACATAATTCTTCAAAGATTTGGAATTGAAGGATGTAGGCAATAAAATACCTGAGGAAAGGATCATTTGTAATCAGTCTCAATAGTCCTGAGAGATAAGTTCACCTTTCTAATAGTATTATTAGATAATAATTCAAAAGGTAAACAAATAGTACCTCCAATGGCCTTGCTTTCTAAAAAGCTTGAGGTATATTTGGGAGATTCTCGACATTTCTGTTTCTCGCGCCTCTTAAAATTTCCTTTTCTAACGACCTATATACTTTCACATATCTTCACCCTCCCTATCTACACCATTTTCAGTGCGAACGTCTTAAAAGATTTCTGGCACTGATGCCTTTTTTGGGTTGTATTAGCTTTTAAATAATAAAAACATATAAATGGTAAATTATGACATGGTGTCCGTGCGTTTTTAGAGGCAACTCCATCTTTCAGAACTATTTAAATCAGCGTCATCCAAACATTTCACTACGAGGGTTACATTGCATATTTTACAGATTTTCCCCAAGACAAAAAAACAAACCATTTTTTTAGGAATTAATAATTAAGTTTTATTTATATTTTGCGGAGTTAAGCACAGTTCATGCACCGATCACTACCTCAGAGCTCTACGTGCGCTGACACTTGCGTTCGCTCTCGCTTAGAATTAAACTCCACCCCTCGACGCTAGAAGTTCAACGCTGTATCCACTAAGCTAGACAAGAACGCTCCTGGTTCATTCTTGTTGAAGGCATGAGTGTTTCGTACCAAAAGCTTTATGTGAGGGTTGCCCTATGTCATCGGATAAGTCCTTTGATCATTATTAAACTCCGATTCAATCGGAGAGGAATCCAAATCGCCAAATTCGCCCTGTCAATTATATTTCTCAATTTACCAAAGAACGTTTGGGTCACAGGGATCGTGCATCAACAGGTCGTGAGATGACCTGTTGTTTAAGTGTGGGTTAAAACATCGAGTTGCGGATGTATGACCTCTTATCTGAGAGCACGAACCCCCAAATTATATTTTATCTGAGTCAGTCTCGACTTACAAAATGAAATAGAAAACATTCGGAGAGGACCCACATCCGCCAGGGTCAGAAAACACCCTACCTTGCACTGTTAAAGAAAGGGAATAAGTGATCCAGTATCCGCATTAAGATCTGGATTCGTCCCCAAATCTAATCAACTATCCCTTGGCCCAAGTTACACCCGCCCACAAAATTCCATCGAAATCTATCAATAACCTTTTGAGATATCCTGTACTTAAACAACCAGCGGCGATGACATAACCTCCGCCAAATTCTTTTAGTGGGGGTAAAAACCGGGGTAACTCAACTCCGTACGCGAAAAAATAAAGTTTTCACCAAAGGGTCCCTCGATGAAACGCGAAGTCCAAATATCAACTGTGTCTTTAGCCTAACGTTAAGTATGGACGGAACTGGTCATACCATTTTGGTCCACTTGAATACATGTAAAAGTCGGTGTCTTTTCATATGAAACTAATTAGTTTTTAATATTATTTGCACGCATTTAGATGCGTACAAATTGGATGAAAACTAATTATTGGGAGCGGCGACAGATACTAGTTTTTAGTTTATTCCCATGCTTGTAATGCTCTCCAGGAAGGTTATGGAACTAATTAGTTATTTTCTTATTTTTTACGTAAGTGCTTCATTGGGCATTATCATATATAAATGATTAATTTTTGTTGTTCTCATGTGTCTACGTGCTTTACGGAAGCGTCGGCAGAAGTTAATTAGTTTTTTTCTTATTTCATACTTGTAAGTGCTTCCCTTATTCTCATGCCTGTAAGTATTTCCCGGGATAGTTGGAAAACGAAACTAATTAGATTCGATCTTATTTAATTCCCCATCACTTGTCCTCCACACTGGCTCTGGCCAGACAACAAAGAGCCCTTGGCTCGGGAAGTGACTTCATGCCTTCGGTCTCTTGCACTCGTATCTGTTCATGGGTTATCGTAGCTTTCTGTAGTCTCCTCTAAACTGTGGAATGGTCTGCCTGCTGCGTTCTGTGACCCACCTATTCTGTCAGGTCTTTTCCTAGTTCCTAAATGGCGCCATATATAACCATTTTTTATTTTTACTATATATTATTTCCATGCTTTTAAGTTCTTCTTGCACTGTTGCTCGATGAAGGTTCATTGCGTGCAAGTTCTTGTCGGAGCGCTTGCAAATGAAGCTAATTAGTCTTTATCTTAATTATTTCCATGTAAATGATTCTAGAATCATTGGCAGATGATGTTAATTAGTTTTTTTTTCTTATTTCCATGATTGTATATTCTAACGTTCGTCATTTTAATTTTATTAGTTGCTATATTGGTATTTTTTTATTAATTCTTGCCATATGCTGTAGTGATCCGTGGTTAGGATCTCGCATTAATATATATATCTACATACCTAAGCGTTAGACGGTGAGATTCAGTGGCTCTACGACCCTTTATGTCAATTGCGACAATATTTACGTTGCCATTCGTACACCGACTCTTTTTTCATTCTCTCGCAAGGCGACTTGTGTAGCAAAATTACCTCAGGAGAGTTGTGCAACTCACCGGTTATATGCGCCATCCAAACTTAGGCCATGTACCTCTACACCTTTACAATTCCTCTCTCTAAATCATTTTTACGGACTTTTTTTAAAACAGCCGAGATTCGCTCGTTGGTTTTCGCTCCTTAATAAGTTGTTTTTTTTCTCATTTTCTTTGTCAAGTGATTTTCAACCGGGGGGCCGCGGGAGCGACCAAGAAATCATTTTTAAAATGCCTAAATTGCCCCAAAATAAGTATTTCTAACATTTCTAAAAAATCTAACGACACTTGAAAGTATTTTGAAACTCGCTTCTCTGCATTGCGCAACATAAAAACAAGGAAAAGAGAAAGAATGCAGACAGTGAATGGAGAAATGAGAGTTGACTTGTCCAATATGCGTCTCAATATTAAGGCATTATGTTATAATCATCAAGCTCAAACTTCCCATTAAACTTTTAAAGTTAAGATTTATTTATTTTTAATATTTTATGTCTTATTTCGATTAAATTAGCTTAAATGTCAATCGTGATTAATTTTGAAGTGCTTTCCCCGTAAATAAGTATTTATACGTAAATTATTTTATATTGAGGTGCCGCGGCCGCTTCTAGATAACAATTAGGGTGTCACTATCATAAAAGGGTTGAAAACCACTTGTCTAAGTGATTCATATTAGTGTCAGCAGATGGAAATAATTAATCTTTAGTTTATATATATTCTTGAGAGTCTTTCCTGGGAGCGTTGGTGGCCGAAACTAGTAGGATGTCGAGAAAATAATGTTATTTATTAAAAGAGAGTAATTTAATTTTTAATACATAAAATAATACATTACTTCATCAAAGTAGTTTCGATCATCATTTGACGATGTTCTCCTATCCTTTAACCAAGCAATTCATTTGGTTTTGATGAAATATATTATTTGATATCCTTTTACCCATCCTTCATAGCAGAGTAAACTTTACCACTAAGGTAATGACATAAATACGCGTAGATACTGATCAAATGGTACAAATTACGGTGAATAAGGCAGAGGAGGCAGAACTTAGTAACGTAGTCATTTTTTTCTCTTGGATTAAGCGTGCCACGTATGGGCGTGGAATGTCATGAAACTCCTAATCCTAAACGTCATTCGTTGGTTAATGAAGGACGTTTTTATTCAAGAGCTTTAGTTATACGGTGCAATTATTGAATATATTGGTTAGGTTTGAGATAAGGCAATGTTGGCAGGTTGTACACGTTGTCTTCAAGAAAGTTCACGTGGCACCCAAATGCCATTTGTGTAGCTCAACAAAATGGCTTAGGAATTACTACTGTTATCTTTAAAGTTTCCAGCAAATTTGTAACAATTTAAACAACTCTAATAAGCATTTTATATGTCTTCTAAAAACATCAAATTCTTGACTACGTAATAATTATCCTTGTCTTATTTTCTAGGCGCTGTAAAAGAAATTTTACTGCTCCCAGGAGCATTTGTAGATCAAGCTAATTAGATTTTACCTCATTCCCACCCGTGCGTGCGTTAATGTTCACAAAACAATAAACATAAAGGATTTTACCTTGGGGAAAAATCATAAAATGTTTCGAGTATCGGGGGGAAAGTTAACTCACCTCATCATGGGTAATTGGCCCAATTTTACAAATTTAAATTTTACCTTACAATTATTAGGTTATCCGGAAAGTTCACGCCGCGTAGGAAAAAAACACCGAACTAAACAAATTATTTTAAAGTAAATGTTAGGAATTATATAGTTACCATTTTGTCCTACATCCTTTTGACATTTTTATTAGTTCGAAAAAAAAAATCGTGGGGAAAATATCTGCAATGCATATTTTTTGGAGCTACCAACGACCATCTCCCTGATGAGTCACAAATGAGTACTAGGCTAGGACACTTAGACTATTGGTAATACTTCAGATTCGAGGCGCACGGTAGATGGCGCTGTTAGTCGGCTACAATTTTGGGCTACAGCATATCTCTTATGACGTCAGACGGTAGCGTCAGATGTGACGATCACTGCGTTCTATATTTTTTGTTGTTTTGGGGATTTATAACTTTTAGTCTATTATTTACTAAATATCTGTGCTCTGCTCGTTTATAGTTTTTTTATAAGTTAGTTAAGGTTTCTTGATGTCTTTTATTGTTTTTTGTTTTGTTTTCGTATTTTTTGTTTACTGCGAACGATAACAGCTTCTTCCTGGCAACATCGTAGCTTATAAATAGGACCCGTTTTGCAAATTTTTTTCTTTCGTTATTGTGTTTTCGTGCTCTCCATGTGCTTCGTTGTTATTCGAATTCGGCTTTACTTTGTATGATCGCGAAAAACTTTTAGATTATCTAGAGGCGCATAAACTAATCAAGAAACCTATAAAAGTAAGAATTGGTTGTTATTAGGTTAAGTTTTTCTGCCAGTAAAAAAGCTGCTGGGGAGAAAAAAACCCCCAGGAAATTCAAGGGGACTGCTCGTGGGGGAGATATCACTGCAGGGAGACCACCCTGCGATGATCCTGAGTTTCAATCAATTGGGGGGGGTCTAGGGGGCGCAGCCCCCCAGTATATACTCATATACAAAAAATATTACGCCGATATTGTTCACATCTAACGCTACCGTCTGACGTCATAAGAGATATGCTGTAGCCCAAAATTTTAGCCGACTAACAGCGCCATCTACCGTGCGCCCCGAATCTGAAGTGTTACCAGACTATTAACTAGGATTAGGGTGGACTAGTTGGGTTATTAACTAGGACTAGGCCAGCGTAATTAGACTTAACTATGACTATGCTAGTATAATTAGGCTATTAACTCGGATTGGGCTAGCATACTTAGGATATTAACTAGGACTAGAGTGGACTAATTAGGTTATTAACTAGGACTAGGATAGCCTAGTTAGGTTATTCACTAGGAGTAAGATGTCCTAGTTACTAACAGCCTAGTTAGGTTAGTAACTAGGACTAGGTCAGCCTAATTAGGTTGTTAACTAGGAATAGGCTAGTATACTTAGGTTATTAACTAGAACTAAGGGAGACTAGTTAGATTATTCGATAGGACTAGGAAAGACTAGTTAGCCTATTAACCATGACTAGGTCAGCCTAATTAGTGTTAACTAGAACTGGACTAGCATACTTAGACTATTAACTAGGACTAGGATAGCCTAGTTAGGGTATTATGGGGAACTTGGGTTGCATCTTTAGGATATTAACTAGGAGTAGGCTAGCCTAATTAGAGTATTATTTAGATTAAGCTAGTACTAGGAAAAGGATAGCCTAAATAGGCTATTATTGAGACTAGGCTATTAACTAGGACTAGGTTAACATATTACAGGAATTAATAGGCGAATTTTATAGTAAAAATAGGTTAGAACAGAGTTTGATAGCCTAACTAGGCTAACCTCGTCCTCCTCTGTCGTTCATGGGGGAGACGGGAGGTGGCAGTTCAGAATCTTTGGCCTATTTTCTCAATCCAATAAAATAGGTAAAGGTTGTAAAGAAAATGGTAACTATATAAGTAATTATAGATATTTCTCTTACTCTTTCAAATAGACACGAACTTTTCTGATGAGAATACATTAGGTAACTTTTGTAGCCAGAGGTTTACACCGAGGTGGCCGCGGTTAGTTGTCATCGACCGGACTCACCTGACGTAAGGAATATTAGCAGGGATGTGATACTTTGCCCCCGGATCAAAATCTCGAGGGTCTCGTAATCCTGGAGGAGAGATTCCTTGATAGGTGATTCTTAATCTCCACCAATAATTGTTCATCTCCCGCGCGGACGTCTCTCTCCTGAAAAGGCTCCATCGCCACTAAGGAAATGAAACTATGAGAAATGGCGCCTGATATCAGGAGAAGGCCCCCTAACGGCGAGGAAGAAAAAGGATCACAAATTTATTTTATAAAAGGAAGAAAACCAACGAGAGTACCATAAATGTTCTTGATGTTCTTAAAATTAAAACAAAAAAATAGGGAAAGGAAAACTGTAGAATGGAAATAGATGAAAAAGAGGAGAATGGTGAGGATATTAAAAGACGGTCAAGCAAATTTTCTGAATATGATCCCGATCTCAACGGAAGTAGGTTTCCTTGAGGGAGGGGGGGTTAAATGGTAGGGAATATTGCAAAGGACCAGATCAATTAAAGGTGAAATTAGTTCTTGCTATACAGCTAGTTTTCAACAATGCAACTGGAAACCCTGCTTTTTGCTTCCAGAGTGGTAATTTTTATTTAGCATTTCCCTAGTGCCAGGCTATCAATTATAGTCCGCCATGGAGCTACATCGTCCACGAACAGGCGGGTGTCCTTTTGTTATTGTTTTTTTTATAAATTAATCATACAAACTAATTCAACGGAGCTAGTTCATTGTAATGCCAACAAAACTTCAGTGTTGGCTTATCTAACCACTGTATAGGAACAAACTATTTACGAGACTAATTTCAGTATCGTTTACTATACCATCTTCACTCGTATAATAATAATAATAATCACAGATGTCCTAACTTAAATGACACAAAAAATAGATCAATGTCACTAATTAGAGAACGTGAATTTGAAACCTTTATAAATATATTTTTTAAATAAAGTTTGTGACTAAATTACGGTAGAAATTGGTGGATTCCCTAATTGCTGATAGATTCTGTAATTTATGTATTAAGTATTGACGCTTCTATTTATTCTCTTTAAACGACTGAAGATGGTATGGTAAACAGATCGAAACGTCTCGTAAATAAATACTGGTATAGTCCTATACAGTTGTTTATTCACACTTCACTCGTAAATTGAGTCTGCAAAAAACCAAACAAACAGGAGTGTATAAAAAGTTTTCTCTGATAAACAAAGTTCAAGAAAACCAAACAGCGGGAAATGAAAAGAAAAGGATGATCGCTATTACGTAGACTAGTCGCATAACGTTATATACTAAATAGCCCACATACAATAATACCCGTGTTTATTCACCGGAGAAAACTATATATATATATATATATATATATATATATATATATATATATATATATATATATATATATATATATATATATATATATATATATATATATATATATAGATATCTATATATATATAGATATATATATATATATATATATATATATATATATATATATATATATATATATATATATATATATAGATATATATAGATATATATATATATATATATATATATATATATATATATATATATATATATATATATATATATATATATATATATATTTATAAAGTTTCAAAGATATATAGCCGCAGATCCTATGCGAGGAATGGGGCAGGAAAGGCGCATAATCTTCCAAATGTCACCTGCAGTATCTGTCCCACCCTTGCAGGGAGGGGTGTCAGCCAAGAATTAATAAATATTAGCTTCATTACATTCTCTTATTATTAAATGGATCCGAATATTGGTCATTTAAATTCGGATTGATGCATTTAATTACAAAACTTGGGATGTCCACTTTCTGTACGATTTTCCTCCTCGCCCACACGACTACCATCTAATGGAGAGTAGACCATGCACTAGTATCCCTGGTAGGATGGCATGTTGAGGCAAACAATGAATATATCCTTGCGTGAACTTTCTGTATCTACTATTCAAAACCACTTAACTGTCCGCCCCCTAAAATAATGCCGCTCCTAAAAACAGTTATATCGTCTCAAGAGGGGGAGGGAGGGGACAGAGGGGGGAGGGAGGGGTAGAGAGGGGGAGAAAGGGGAGAGTGAGAGAACACCAGGGCACAGCGACAGCGAGATATAGAATATTGGTGGGCAAGGAGCAAAAGGGAAGTAAAGAGGGTGGCTGTTGTTCTTTGTGGCACGGAGTCAGTACCAATCGTATTATAAAGCTCCATTCGCCAGAAAAATTAGCCAATCATGACGCGAGAAATTTTTAAGGGGAAACTAAGCACTACAAGAAACATAAAATTGGAAGGCTCAGATTGTCTATACTGTCCTGAGCAGATCGAACGTGAGGAGTTTATCGACCTCCAGATGTTTTTCAAGTGCTATAAGTACGACGAGCACACCACGGCCACCTACCCCAGGGGAAAGGTTCTTTTGTGCTTTATTTGCTCGCCAGATGCACATTCTTGGAGAGGCTGTAATAGTACCTTTATGAAGTGCCTGAACTATACAGGAGAATATAAGACGCTCTCCATGGCTTGCCCGCCCAAAAGAGAACTCTTGAAGAGAAAAGCTATTCAAAAGAAAGAGGAAGAGGAAAATAAGGTCAACAGTACCTAAGCCAAGGTTGCTAAAGCTGGTGTTGCTGAGTCTCGGGAAATCTAACATACCTCCACGCCGAGAACGAAAACTAGACAAAAATTATGTGTTGCATCTATTTTGCTCACATCGCAAATCTCTCCTCTCCGGGGTGCTTTGCGGGTGAACTAAATAGAATGCTGACGCATAACGGAATGGAGAAGATGTGGTTTCCCCCAAACCCACGATCAGAGGAGATTCTTAAGGTTAGTCTCAAACCTCAGTGCGAGACTAGTTACCAGAAACTCCCCATCCCCAGCAGCGCCCCAGCTCTCTCCATTGATCCTAGGATCCAGGCTCAGCAGCAAAGGAGGCGAAAACACGCACTAAGAAACAGAGCGACACACAAACTATGAATAAGTCCAAAAAAAACAACACGACCACACACAGAAATCTTTAGTAAACAATTCAATGGGGACATTAAAAATATTACATTTTAACTCAGACGGTTGGATGAACAAAAAATACTATACGGTAACGTAATACAGCAATGTGACCCATACGTTATATTTATCTCAGAACATGTGATGAATGACACAGACAGGATACAAATTTTCCCCTACGAAGTCTTAACCAAAAATCACAGCGGAGAACGTTTCGACGGATGTGCGATAGCTGTGAAAAGAGGTCTTGACTTCTGATCAATGAGTGGACTTGATGAGTCATACCTCACTGTTGAGGTCCATATGGCAGTGGGCCCCCTGTTCTTGGAAAGAGGGTGCCAGCCCCCAAGGAGAGGGTACTTGCCCCTTCACAACTTCCTACAACCGTTTTTTTTTTGCCGGCAACCTCAATGCGAGGAGTGCTGCTTCAGATTACACGCCGATCAACCCAGCGGGCATGAATCTTAAGACACTTATTGAAAGGCAAATTATGACAAGAATTGGACCAAACTTCCCCACATACATTACACACAGAGCAGCCACAAAACCAGACATAGTGCTCACTAGCACTGTGTTCCTCTACAACTACTTCATTGAACCGGGCCCTCCTATCCCCAGCGACCACCAGGCTATCCTTATTAAACTCTCAACCTCCCCCATTCAAGTCCCTATCGCAGAACGCAAGAGCTACGCTCGAGCCAACTGGGATACTTATAAACGACTCCTCGAAAATTACAACCCTGACCCCTTAATTAATGCCACTTTTAGAAGAGATTGACGAGGAGTTGAATAAAATGAATGATAATTTATTAAAAGCCGATAAGGAAGCCATTCCCAGAGTTAAATATAAAACTCTTCCTGCCCCTCCTTGGACTCTAGAAAGAAATCCTTCGCGAGGGAATACGGGGAACAGATCAATGAATTAAACTTCACTGGCCCTAACATCACTACGCACAGACGAACACGATAGATACGCGACAAATTAATGATTCTTATTAGGGACCAACAGAATGTACTTTGAGAAAATTTGATAGACGGACTGAATATACAAAACGATCCCCGTACATTTTGGCAGACAGTAAAAATACTAAGAGGCGGACAGACACTAAAGACCATAAAACTTATACGTGACAATACCGAAATTACGGACGGGGAAGAAATCGAAGAGGAGTTCAGACTATTCTGGGCATCTATATTTAAGATATCCCCTGAAAAGAATGAAAACGTTGATTTAGACTTCGAAGACAGAATAATAAACCATTTCAACGACCAGATACACAGAACCCATCCTCACCATTATGTATCGCAGGAAAGAGACATGGAGGGACTCGGCAGTGGAATTACTGCCGAAGAACTCTCGGAAACCTTAAAATCCTTTAGTCAACGAGCTTCAGAGCGTACAGGACTAATAAGGGAGAATTTTATTCTAGCCTCGCCTAACATCCTTTTGAGGTTCATGAATATCATGAATGCGTGCCTGCAAGTGGATTACTTCCCTGACCACTGGAAGGTAGCAAAAAGGACATTCATTCCTTCCCAAAGCCGGTAAGCCACCGAACAGTCCAGCTAACTCAAGGCCTATATCTCTTAGATTTGCAGGGAAAGTCTTGGAGAAAATATTGGCCAACATGGTGAATATGTTCCTCGAGGAAAATAATTCTCACAGCAACCAACATCATGGCTTCCGAAGGAAGCGAGGAACGTACACGGCTCTAGCCGTTATCCCTGATAGGTTGGCAAAGGTAAAAGCCGAAAGACGCCACGCAAATCTGGTACTCCACGACGTCAAAAAGGCCTTTAGTATGGAAGAGAGGCCTGCAATCCAAAATCTCACAACTGAGTCTCAATCCAATACTTGAAAGGATTCTATGCGACTACGTAGTGGAGAAGAGAGCGTTTGTAAGCATTAAATATTTCAATGGCTCCGAGTTCGAACTTGAGGCGGAAGTGCCACAAGGCGGGTGTATAAGCATCTTGTTATACAACATATAAACCATCCACCTTTCCCAACCTCTGACTGAAGGCTCGTTATACGTCCAATTTAAGGAGTATATAACGATGATCTGTACGGCACCTTATCGGAATGTGAATTACATGGCACAAAGTACGGCGGTGGAAATCGAAAACATCAACTCTTTCGAGAGGAGTGGAAGATATCTAGCAATGCCCCAAAGTTCCGTGTAATTCCGCTATTCCGACGGACCCTCGCAGACATCCGTGTGGGGGGTGCACTCATTCCATATCACCCGGAGTGCACGTTTCTGGGACTCCGTATTACGACCTGTGGATATGGATGTCAGGGAACTAAAACTACATCGAATGCACGGAGGGACTTGGGGGAACTTTCAAGTTCCTAAACCTGAGTACCTCTAACAAACTGAAGATCTATAATGCATGCATTCGATCAAAACTCCTGTATCCGCCGGTTCCTATAAACGCGATTCCCAAGACCCAAGTCCTTAAACTGCAAAGGGTCCAAAATAAGGCTGTCTATATTATAACGAGAACCCGAAGGAGAGAGCGGAGAAGGCAAAGTGAGCTCCATGGTGAAATAAGGATAACATGGAGCTTCACCTGAGAGCAAGCATGATCTGGGACAAAGTTCACCGGCACTTCTCTCCCGAGTTTGTACTCGAGCACATGAACTTTGATGACTTAGGACACGCAAAACCGTTTAAAATCAGCAGACTACTCATTGACGACGACGTAGACCCAATGTTAACTTAGATTTTCACAATACACAACCAACAGAAAGGCAAACAAAATCCCTTTTCATTAAATTAGTCAAGTGCTAATTTTCTAATTTTCTCCAAAAATTTTAGCGCGATTAACTCGCCAAAAATATCAAAAAATAAAATAAAGATTAACAAAATAATAAAAAAACAACCCCAAATCAGGGTGTAAACAACTCAGATAAAAACCAAAAAAAGTCTTCACCAAAAGCAGGAGGGATAAAAAAACCTCTGCTAGAAAGGCTTGAATGCCTTTTATATATTTATATATGTAACAAAAAATATATACCAAAACGCTTTTTTATCAATTTCCCCTTTTTCCCCACTATTTCTCCTAATAAAACCCTTTACTACTATGTCCAATGTCTGACTATTTGTCACTCCGATCTAGTTCTTTGGTAAAGGAGGCAAAGGAAAATGTAAGTTTTAAAACGTGCTTCTTTTAACGGCGGTCAACTCGGAGACGCCGAGATGTCGAGAGTATGGTTTCCGGCTGAAGTTGCACGTTAATTGCCGGTTTCTTCATTTGAATAATGACGGCTTCGACCATCCACAATCTTCTGCAGTTTTGGAGTTTCAGGATGATGGAGGTGTCCTTATTCAGTTTTTTTACGGGTTAGGGTAGTGCCATGAGAGTGGGAGAAAAAGTTTTAGATCCCCGTGCCCCTCCCCACCCCCGACCAGTCCCTCCCGGAGGAGGGACCCGGTCGGGGGGGGGGGGGCGAGGCCCGGTTCAACTGTTTCGTCGGCGCCCTCCTCTCTCTGGGCCTGAAGGCACCGAAGAAAAAGAGCTCGGGAGAGGGAGAGAGAGGGAGGGGAAGAAGAAAGAAGTAAGGATAAGACAGACTGAAATAAGGTCAAAGACTTGAAAGTTGACCGAGTTGGCCCGTCGACCTGCTTAACGTGGGACCCGGACCACGGTGTTTTTTGTTTTCCTCGCATTTAATTGTTACTATTTGCTGTACCTGTTCCTGGTGTTAGTGTTTGGATAGCAGTAAAGGAAGAAGATGATTAAAGTGGAAGGAAGTGGGAGGTTTGCAGAGAGGTGCAAGTTGTGTGGAGGTCACGCTAATCTCTGTAATATAAACTAATTTTAGATTTACGTTCGAAATAGGTTAAAGTGAAAGTGTGTCTGTTTGTTTATTTCTGTGGTTGTTTTGTTATTATGTTATGTGTGTATGATATAGGCGTCCAATTTTTGTAATACTTATGTTCACGTATAAATACTATATATAATGTGAATAATTATATTTATGAATAATTTCATTTCTGTTCATTCCCTGAAGATGACCTAACATGTTCGAAAGACATCTAGGAATAAAGAATGTTATTTGCGGAGATGGCTCGGTTCATCTGATAACTCACAGTGATCTACGCACTGCTAAGTTACATCAATCTTTTGACTTGAAATAACTGCGATGAGAGCATTTTCTATATACGCTTATGTATATAGCAAAGAGAAGAAAGAAGAAATATATGCGCGAATCGGACTGATAGGAGAGACTTCCTGTTTCTGATTCGCGGGGAATCACCCCAAAGCGGTGATCTCCTTAAATTTTCCTATTTCATACTATACCTTTTTATATCTGAAACTCTCCTACTTTACTTCCATCTAGCACAGTATAACCTGACCACCAGCAAGGTCTCAGAAGCAGTCAGTAGTAGGGTGTAGTGAACTCCCGAAGAAGACCCCGTTAGAAGGCCAAAGAACGAGCCCGGATATCGGTGACGAGCTCGAATCTGACAGCAGGACCGCTTATAGGGCTAGGCCTAATTAGGTAGGGTGGTCAAGGAGTGTGCACTCCAGAGAGGCAGGCGAGATGGTATTAGGAACAGATAGGAGCTTCTCCCACTAGTGGAGTGGGGTAATCTACTACCTTATTTTTCCAAATATAATAGAACATGGAACCACAGGACTTCACCAAAAGGCTCCCACTTCATCTAATTCAGAACGGGATAAAACAGAAACCACAGGATGTAGCACAAATCATTTTCAAGGATTTACAAATCACCCTGATCAAATGCATAGAAACAGCTAATGGATTTGTTGTCATCTGTGCGGAAAACAACGATGTCGAACTGCTACTTTTATCGGCAGGAACTATCACTTTAAGGAAAATCGACTTAGAGGCTAAAATACCACCCCAGATTATTGGCAACCGAAGCCTCGTATGCCTTAAGGTAGAATCATGGGTGGGAGAACACGCCCAGTGAAATAAAACATGATATAATGGAACAACAACCCTGGATGAAGATACAAGACATAATCAAATTTAAGTAACACAAACATGTGTTCAAAATAGTGTGCGAGTCAACCGAGATTGCAACCAAGGTACTAAAAAAGGAAATCCTCGCATACAGTATGAGAATCTTGGCATGTAACATTCAAAGGGACTAGTATCACAATATACAAATCTGTTTTAGATGCTACAAAATGGAAGACTACATCACCACAAACTGCCCAAAAAAGGAAGGAGAAATATGTTCAGAATGCAGTGGCCCACATTCTTGGAGGAGCTGCAGAAACTCCACGAAAAGGTGTGTTAATTGCGGAGGGAACCACAGAACAATGGCATTGACCTGTCCAAAACGAAAAGAAATAATAAAGAGAAAAGAAACTGAAACACAACAAACAAAAGAAGGAGCAAGAAACATCCCATATGCGGCGGCATCAGCAACGAAATCAATGAAACAACCCCTTAAATGACGCTTGACGGAATTCTGAACATAAAAATACTGACATGCATTCTACACTCACACGTCTTAAACATTGCCCAACCAGGAACATATGCCACCACGTTGAAGTCCATGCTCAAGGAAAATGGGCTGGGGTCAATAAAATTCCCGCAAAATATTGATTTATCGGCTATATTTAACATACAAATTTCAGAAGATACAAAAAAAGAAACTCTTGGAAGAAACACAAAGAAAGGAAAGCGAATCTGAACAAGAGGAAGACACAGAAAACGAGGAAACAGAATCTGATAGCAGCACCGACGAGAATAATAAGAAAAACCGATAAAGAAACACACGAAAAACAAAACAAAAACAAAAATGAAAATCCACTAGGTAAACCTCGCCATGCTACCAAAGACTGGAAATACCAACCGCGAAATGTGAAACGGATAAGAGTCAGACCTCAGCAAAGACAGAGATGAAAGGCAGAAATACCAGGAAAAGATACAAATAAATTTACGTAATACCTCCACTTTCCCCAAGAGAAGAACCACCTAAGAACATAAAAATAAGATAGATAATAGAAAATTCACAATTCTACAGATAAATATGGATGGCTGGAAAGATAAAGAAAACACATATGGAAATATTTCAGAGAAATGGATCCCGACATCATTCTAATTTCAGATCACAAGATTAACCTTGAGACTCACAAACTAAATATATGGAACTACGACATAATAGCGACCAATTACACAAACGAACCACACGACGGAGAAGCAATAGCAATAAAAAAAGGAATAGAGTACAAAACAAAACAAGGACTAACCGAATCTTACCTGGAAACCTAACTCTTTAAATACTTATAGTTAAACAACCATTGTGTATATTAGTACGTAGTGAAGGACCTTTTTCGCACCAATAATATTTCTATAAGAGATAAAATGTTTATCGGATTGGTTCATTTAAACGGCTGAACAACATTGCTTTGAGTGAAGGAAAGCAAAATGGGTGTTGCCCCAAATGAGTTAATTAATGGAATTGTAAACCCCGGTTCAATAAAATAAACTATTAACAAAAAATACTTCTATTATTTGTTTGTAAATATGATATGGTATTATATTATAATAATAAAATTTGAAAATAAACTTTACTTTTATGCAAGCAATGACACTCTTCTACATGCATTTAACAAAAGATCAGCGAATTTTCATCATCAAAATTGGCTAAAGAATTGGTAGCTTTCAATAAGTCCGGGGACTTAAAACAATAAGAACAGAAGAAAATATCGAAATAGTTCGTCAAATGCTAGAAGAAAATCCACAAATATGAATCAGCAGGAATGGTACAGAACAAACAAGATCGCCATTCAATCGTATTGCGCGCCTCGATCTTAAGTTGCATCCATACAAAAGGCACATTTGAGCTGAGCTTCTGGAGATTGACATTCCATGGCAAATAAAATTGCTTTAGTGGCTACTCCGTAAAACAAATACTCTTTTGGACAATGTAGTTATCGGTGACTAAGCAGCATTTCTTCAAGGATAGAAAGGTCAATAATAATCATTATGTCCCACAATATACTCCACTGACACAAGCCCCCTAAATTTAATCTCGACCGTGTCATATTCAAAGAGAAGGCGTCTCTATGGATCGTAATGCGTGGAAATGGCACTCTATTCGGCCTTTTATAATAATAATTTAAATGATTTGTTAACCGGTTGAATGGTTTCAATATGATAAATCAACAAATTCTTCCAGAACTTTACAAGACATGTAACAACAGATTTAATCGACTTTGGTGGATGAAAAATGGAACTCTAGCGCATAGGTCAATTGCCATGAAAAATAGACTGACTGAAGTATTCAAAGGACCTATCATTGCAGTTGGTTACGCTAATGACCTCTTAAATCTCAAGGTTTGATGCCCTGTAGACTTTTCGTGTATGAACACTTCAAAAGTAGTCTACTCAACTCTTACAATAGATTTGAATAAACAAGTGAAAAAATAGATTTGAATGAACAAGGGAAAAAATAGCACTCGAAATGAATCTCTGAAAATCAGATCCGGTATTAATCAAACGAACACGTCAAGCAATAAGATCCAATGCTCCGCTATGCCTAGAGAGGAATGGGGGACGAAATATAGAGGATATGAGGATGTAGAAACTTATATTTTTGGATATTATGATCGGTGGATTATTATTTTTTGTAAGAGATTAAAGGTTTAATAAAAAAAAAGATTAATTCACTCATTTTGAGCAACTCCTATTTTGGTTTCCTTCACTCAAATTATTGCTGTTCAGCCATTAATCAAACCAATCCAATAAACATTTTACCTCTTATAGAAATATTATTGGTGCGAAAAAGGTCGTTTACTACGTACCAAAATAGAGAATGGTTGTTCAGCTATAAGTATTTAAATTATATATATATATATATATATATATATATATATATATATATATATATATATATATATATATATATATATATATATATATATATATATATATATATATATATATATATATATATACGAGGGACGGTCAATAAGTTTTGCGAATCGGTATGGCAAAACAGAGGAAGGAGGATGGCTGTTTGTGCGGGTGTTAGGACAAGTTATGACAAGTCAGGACCTGCAGCCGCACGCTCCTGCCTCGTCTATTTAAGAAGCAGTAGCTGATCGCAGATCGTTAGTCACAAATTTTTCAAGAATCAAATTTTTGACCAAGGAAGGCAAGAATGCAAAAGAGATCCATGAACGCATAGTTGCAGTGTACACTGACACCGCCCCTTTCTATGCAACCATTGCTCGCTGGAATAGGGAGTTCCGCCATGGTCCTGAGTCCCTTGAAGATGACCCCGTCCAGGACGCCCGTCAGACGTGACCAACGAGAACAATGTGGCCCGTGTGGAGAGGATGATCCTCGAAAATCGACGAGTGAAGGTCGAAGAATTCGATCGAGAACTTGGAATATCACATGGAAGTGTTATTAACATCATCCACGACAATTTGACCATGACCAAGGTCTTCCCCCGTTGGGTCCCTAGAAACCTCACGCCCCATGATCGACTTCAACGTCGTCAAAGTCGACAAGGCCAGAGTTGCACAAGCTGCCCTGCACGAGTGCGGATTCGAGGAGCTCAACCATCCCCCCTACACTCCAGATCTGGCCCCTAGCGACTACTTTTTATTTCGCCAGCTCAAGACTGCACTGCGTCGACGCCAGTTTGGGGACGATGAAGATGTCCAGCTCGCCGTCTAGGAGTGGATTGAACAGCAGTAGGGAGATTTCTGGTTGTCGGAAATTCAAAGCCTCAGGGACAAGTGGCGCAAGTGCATTGAAGTCGAGGGTAGTTATATTAAAAAATAATAAAACACTTTTTCTCATATCTCATTTCCTTATATCCGAATTGCAAAACTTATTGACCGCCCCTCGTATATATATATATATATATATATATATATATATATATATATATATATATATATATATATATATATATATATATATATATATGTGTGTGTGTGTGTGTGTTTGTATTAGGATAAAACTGATCATTCAGTAGTCCCCATTGGCAGGAGACTACTTTCAGATGTCAGGGTGGGGGATAGACGCTCTTCCTACACCACAGAGTCTATTCTATTCTACTTGGAATGAAGATAACTTCATCTGGGTACAGGAAGCACGTCGATGATAGAATTTCTAAGGCCTCGGTCGCAGTCCTGACTCTGTATGTGTTTAGAAATCTCCGTGAAAGCAACAAGAAAAAGATCTACATTGCAATTGTAAGATCTACGTTGTTGTACCCCGCTTCCACCCTCTCTTGTGTCTCGAAGACACAAAAGAGGAAACTACAAACAGTGGAGAATAAATGCGTGTACCTAATTACGGGTACACGCAGGCGAGAAAGAAGACGCCATGAGGAGCTGCACAGGAAAGTGGGTATAACTCCCATTAACATTGTCATTGAAGAATGGACAAGGAAAATGCAGGTACTTGTTAATCCAGAATTGAATGAGGAAATCATTAAAATGATTAACCAGAACAGAAGACCAGTAAGTCGTGCCAGTTTTCCAAACTCAGCTATCCTAGTGGCTGGCGGAGACGAAGTGTCGTTCTACGCATGAAAGGAATGTGACAAAGAACCAATAAAAACAACTCTGGACCATAAAAAATCCCCGATTTTGACCAATACTCATCAAAGAAGACTCATTTAAACCAAATGTGACGTGAAGAAAGAAGGAAGAAGACAAGAAGAAACAGGAAGCACTAAATTACACACAGTAAAAAATACATAAAATTCAATGAAAACTTAGCACAAAATTTAAAGTAATTTATTACAAAAACATATCCAAAAAAACATTAAGATTATTAAGATAAATGGGTTGAATGGCATAAAAATAAAAACAAAATCCATGACAATAAAAAGAAAGACACGACAAGAAAATAAGGAAAGCGATAGGCCTGACTACCAGGCGCCGAGCATCTCTGTCCAACCCTCCCACGCTACTTTCCACTTCACCACTTTTATTTATATCTATCTATCCACACACCCTTTTGTCCCATACATGCACATACCCACTTACACACATTTATAATTTCTAATCATTCAGTAAGAGAGAAGAAATCCATTCAATTAAAGAAAGAATCCCTTTAAGATACAGATAGACCGTTCCACAGAATTTTAGCGCCATCTTTAAAAAAACATACCATGAAAATCCCTTTAACTTCAGCAGCCTAAGTAAGAAACAACCGATGAGTAATAACTTGATGGACCACATGTCAGGCACTGCTGATAAATACAAGGCATCATAAAATAAAAACGACAACAAACTCTCGGATGAAACCCTAAACCTAATGAAGAACCGCAAAGACCTTACAGCACCAAAGACCAACCAACCAATTTAATTAGCAGAACTAAACAAGCTCATTAAAAGGAACAGAGAGCTGACATCACAAAATATAATACAACTATTGTTGAAGCCACTATCAAAGAAGGAAACTAGTGTAAAATCACTAAAAAGAGACGTCTAAAGTGAAAATCTCACATAGTTGCTATAAAAGAAGATGGTTTAGTCCTCAAAGAGTGAGAAAGAATAGTTAAAAGAACATAGGCGTACTATGAAAAGTTGTACTCAAGCAAAAGCACCATCCAGAACCACAACCAACCAACAACCCTCAATAATGTCTTTGCTGTTGTCAAATCAGAAATTGAAATTGAAATCAATCAAATGAAGAGCCATGAAGAACCAGGTCAAGACAACATCATTTCGGACCTGCTGGAAGAATCTGGACATGTCATTGTGGAAAAACTATATTCCCTCTTCACTGAATTTCTTAAACAAGGGAAGGTTCAAGAGGACTGGCACAGTGCCATAGTAATCCTTCTATTTAAAAAAATGCGAACAAACAAACGTTACAAAATATGTACCAATCAGTCTTCGCTCGTGTGTCTATAAACTCCTCACAAGAGTCGTTAGCAACAGACTGCAAAACCAGCTACAAGAGCAACAGCCGAGAGAACAACGATTGACCACCAACATACTCTCAACCAGCTCTTTGAGAAAATTTCCGGATATAGTGGAAGCAATAAGAAACTTGAAATGGAACTGGGTAGTCATGTGACCTCGTGCGGACTCCAGAGCAAAAAAATCAACCACGCAAGTATATGTTAAGGCTACTAACCCGGGCTTTTGCCTTAATGGACATTCAGAGTGTCCCGACCTCTACAAGTGCAGCGTGATTACTGCGTACGCCAACAGGACTCTCTCTTACTCATCCACATGGCCCGTTGTCTCCGATGAGCTCCTACGGATCTCAAAACTTTTATTGAACAATGGATACCCTCAGGCAAAGATTGATGGTGTTGTTAAAAAAAGAATGAACATATTCTTGTCTGCTCGTCCGGTCTCTGACAAACCAGACACCCCTCGTCTCTATTGCAAAGCAACTATGACTACTAGCTACAAAATTGACGAGAAAATAATAAAGTCGATAATTAACAAGAAAGTCACCCCACATCACCTCAATCCAAGCTCGATCTTCTTATCTACTACAAAAAGGCAAACATTCAGCATTCTTATGAAAAATAGCTGCCTCTCCCAGTCTGACACCCTCCAAGAAGTTAATCTCATTTACGAATACAACTGCAGAGTTGGTGCCAGTGAGCATCACAATTCTTGGTACATTGACATGACTATCACTACATTTCAAGACGGTTAACTGCACATCTACAGTGGCTCCATCAAGTGCCATATCCAGTCATCCTAAGGCATTGAGCTCACAAGGAATATGTTCAATGAGAACACCACCATCTTTCGCAATGAGAAAGTGATCCAATCAAGACCAGACGGCCGAAGCAGTCACAACATTCCAAATCAAGTCAGCTATCGACCTTCAAATCCTACCTGAACCAGTTCTCTCGATATCACGCAGGAATATTGCCTATTTATGTACAGCATATTACGTAATCATTTTGCTTTCCATACTGCCTCGTCTAAATTTTTTGAGTTTTTAGACCCATTTCATTTTTTTCGCGTTAATAAATGTTATTCGCGACCAAGTGGTAAGTTTAGTATAAGGCGTAAAGTGCGTAGAAATAGATCTGAAACAAGATAGTGACGAAGCGAAGATTAATGGAAGAAAGATTTAGATTTGTTTAGGGCTGCATAAGTGCATGGAGGTCTAACTAATCTCTTTAGTTATACTTTTAACTTGGGTTAAACAACCTCTTTTGTAGTCGTTATTTCCTCATTAGTTTCTTTTCTTTTCTTTTTCCTTTCTTTTATCTTCTTTTTCCTGCTAATATTTTCCGTTCCATAGTTTTCTAAGGCTGTTTGTCTTCATGACATTGCTTCTGTTACTTGAGAATCTAAGCTTACTGTGGTATATCAAGTATTTTTATGGTCTTTGTCGTGGTATGACAAGGATCATCACTTGCGAATTCCTTTTTTTATCGCGTTTTAGGATTTTTTGTTGTTCCATTTTTCAAGGAAGTCGTTGTGTTAGGACTTGAGCAGTATTAAGTTGATCTAGTCTTCTCAAATTTATTCTTCATCTTCTGTAATTTCTTCTTCTCTTTCTGTACATCTTCGTTGTTTTTATTATTTTCTTCCGTGTTTGGGGGGTGGGGGTGAGGGTGAGGGCTTTTTGATCCCTTATTTCTTCGAGTTTCTGGTCATACGTGAATATCTTCTTTTGTTTAACGGTTTGTTTTCTCGCGTCTGGTGATTTCTTGTTCGCGTGTAGTTGGGTGGTTTCTTCTTTCCCCTTCTCGTGCTTGTCTTCGTCTGTGCATTCTTTGCTATCTTCCTTTGTTTCTCATTCTTCTCTTTTCTTTGGTTTCGTTGTAGTTTTCCAGTTGTTTGTTCTTTTTTTTTCCTTTCCTAGCCACTTAGTGCTTTGAAAACACCACTTGAGGGTTGGTTTGACAGGATGCTGGCGGTCTTGTTCTTTCTTAGAACTTCGTAGTATCGAACAGCGAAGGTCCCGATTACTCTGAGGAGTAACCCTCAGATTGAAAGGTAGGAGGCTCGTTTCAAAAGCTTTCTTTGTCATGGCGATCTTTGTAAATATGATCTTAATGGTTCTTGCTGGTTGTCCGAATTTAAAGATGCTTTGCACCTTTGCCCATCCTCGTCGGTGATCTATTTCTTCTTAGATTTCTTCGGAGGTATACTCTCCGATCATGGGGTCCATGTGTCTACAAATGGTTGCTCTCTGGTTCATGATTTTTGAAGGCACGATGGGATCCAGGTTCAAATCTTTGAGCTGGTCAGTGGCCGTTTTGAGGAGCAGCTTCTTCCGCTCCGGTTCGGAGGGACAGATGGCTACGAACCCCTTGGAGGAGTTGAACAGACTGACGAGGGCCATATTGAGTTTTCAGATGATTACTTACGTAATCTTCTCACTGAGTGGCTTGGTGGAACTTTGCAGTACCCTAAGGGGGTGCCGCATCCATTTATCTCTCCTTATACTTCTATTTCTCTTTTTTTAATCCTTCCAATTTTTAGGGGGGGATATGCTCGCCCTATTATATAACACTTTACTTCTTGGGAAGTATATATGGAGAAGTATTCCAGTATTTGTGAGTAAACCTCGATTTTTTCCTGAGATGCCTTCGTTGGTTACTTCTAGTATATCGATGAATATGAATTTTTCCTGAATGCTTTCAATTGGGCATAAAAAGGGGCTTCCACAACTCTATTTTATTATTTTATTTATTTATTTTTTTAGAGTAAGGAGGAAAGATTCATCGCCAGCACAGGCCCCTCTCCTGAGTCGGGGAGAGTGGTGGAGAGTGGTCACCGGTCTACCCTTTAGCAAATTCCCGCTCCGTCCCGAAAGGGTCTAAGTCTAAGGGGGTCCAGAAGGGAAAACGTCGGCGGACGCCGATTGGGGTAGAGTGAGGTAGGAGGAGTAAAAAAAAATGAAGTGAGAAAGGGAGTAAGAAAGTCGAAATTGATCTATTTTGACCTTTCTATATAATGGAAAGATTTGATAGAATGGAACAACTCCATTTTATCGTGGATCCCGAACCACGCATCTCTCTATCGCTCTGTTCCTTCCAGCTCTTTTATTTCTTTTCTTCTACTTTTGCAACTTCATTCATGATTGCGGGTATCAGCCTAATTTTTTTTAACTTTTCCAGTTTCTCTTTCATTCATGTGTTTAATGTGGTATTCATGCCATTATGTGTTTTTAAGCTCTGAGCTATATGAGATTGTTTGTTGTTTATATAGTATGTCGAGGGGTTGTTTTTTATGTTTTTATTTGTTTGTTATTTATTTATTGTTTTGATCTTATTTTTATTTTCTGTGGAGTTGATTCGTTTTCATTTTCGTTTTCCTTTTGCACTTACTTCTTCACTTAGGCTATATCACTTCACTTTTGTTGATCACTTTTAACTACACTTGTGTTTTTGTATTACATATATTTATTCACTTACACTTAATTTCCTTTCTTAATCACCATTTTTACTTTCGTTTGTTTGATTTTTCTATTTACTTTGTGTCTTTTTGTCATCGTTTCACTAATCGGTTGTTCATTTGTTTGGTAGTTTTGTTCAATTCAGTTGTTTTATTCGGGTATCTTTCCGTTAGTTTTGTTTTGTTGAATTAATTGGTTCTGTTGTTAATCCTTTAAATTTCTTAATGTTTCGCGGGAACTTTTCTGTGCTTATCTTGCTGTCTACTGCGGCTATTAGGCTGTCTCGGACCTCAGCGTGTTAGAAGCGTATAGCCTGCCAAAGTTCTTCACTTAGGCGTCGTAGCAGCGAGCTTATTTCCCGGTTCGAACCCACCCTTTTAACCTCTTCGTACATCTCTCTGTGTCTCGAGCGATCTTCTTTATCCACTCAGTTCATCTGGGTTGCGAGGCTGGGGGTGGGGGTTGTACCCTCTTTTAGGTACACACTCGCAGTCTGCTTCAATGATTGAGGCAGTTATCCTCTCCAGCTCCTCGTCAATTTCCTTCAATTTTGCCTCGCTTAGGTTAGCTGGATCGTGTCTACTGAGGAGTAGCTTGGGTTCCACGTAGCTTTGGCAGAGAGTGACCGAAAGCTGGATGGGTGCGAGCGAGAGTGTTGCTAGGATCGCTATGTGATCGCTCGGTACTGTTGGGTCCAGCTCACTATGTTAATTCAATGTGAAGTCGTTGTTTATCTGATTATGTCAGGCTTTGTGCAGACTTGTAGGTGATATAGGTCGGTAAGTTCGGCCATATCCTTTGGCTCTCCTTCCTTCCCATAATCATTTCCACTTCCCGCCCTCTTTCTTCGTGTTACTATATTCGGCCGTTTGGCATCTGACATTTAGGTAGCCCCTTAAGAATGTCATTCTGCGGTGTCCGAACAAGGTGTACAAGTTATTGATTAGGCGGTATGCTCGTCGAGATAGTAAAATATAACGAGGTAACCCCAGAATGTAAGTAGTTCCACGGCCACAAAGGACTCATCCATCCCCAGTAGGTGCCTGGACGAGCTATTCCTTTTGATAGCTGTACATAGCAGCAAAGTCAATCCTTTCCTGAGAGTATTTCTAATAGGCAAGATGTTGTGTCAATACCGTGCTCCGTTATTCGGCTGATGTCTGGGTCGAGCACTTGAATGTTTTCATAGGCCGTAGATTTTCCATACAAATCATTAACACTAAATGTAAATTTTATTGTCTGTTGTTGGTTTTGTTTTCCATGTTTTTTTTTTCTTGCTGAGCTCGAGGAGTCTGAAGAGACCGTTGACTCTGCCTTTTCTACCCTTTTCTTTGACTCCTTTTTTTGTCTTTGGTTCGCTAGTTTTTTTTTGTTTTGTTTTTTGGCTGCTACCTCCCGTTCTTTCCTTGCCTATCTTAGGATCTGGTCTTCTGCTTTTCTCTTTTTGTTTCTGCTCTTCTTTCCTGGATTTCGATTTCTTCGTTGCTTCCTGTGGGATCATTTATTGGTTAGGAACTATCTGCAGTTGGAGATCTCCTGACAGGGGGTTGTCTGGGAACCACATTTCTCTGATACCATTGTTTTCCTATATCTGGGTGAGTTCAGTGTTGGACATTCTCAGTTGTGTCAGGTTCCTAACGTGCGTATAAAATGCAGATCGGGATTTTGCTCGAATTTTCGTTTTGGATTTTCATGTAGGTTCACTTTGTTTCATTTTATAAGTACAGGGTGGGCCAGATCAACTTATTTATTTTAATTTGGCGCCCTGAAACGATGGTTGCTCTGAGGAGGGTGGGGGTAGGCACATTCGAGAGGGCTGGACGTAAAGTTGTACTGTAGCTCCGCGTCGCTTTGTTCAGTTAGCATCATGGAGTGGACGAAGGTGGAACGCGCGTTCGCTGTCGAGGCATACTTTTCTACCGGTCGCTAAATCATAGCCACGCAACGTGCATTCCGTACACATTTTAATATTTCACCCCGTGGTTGTGTTCATGGCCGGCAGTCGATTGTTTCATGAGTAAAACCTTCAGGGAAACTGGTAATATGAAGAAAAAAAAACTTGGGCTTCCACGAACAGCAAGGTCACCCAAAAACATTGACGCGGTAAGGCATTCTGTTTTGCGCTCCCCTCAGCGCTCTGCCCGCAAACATGCAGCTGGTGTTGGGTTGTCTGCTCGTTCTGTGAGGCGAATCATTCATGAAGAACTAAAATTTCATCCCTACAAATTGGATGTGGTGCAGGAACCTAATGCACGCGATTTGTTTGCTCGAGAAAATGCATGTGAGGCGCTTCTTGGCATGCCTCATGACACACTTGTTTTCTTCAGTGATGAGGTTCACTTCTATCTTTCGGGATTTGTAAATAAGCAGAACATGCGCTATTGGAGCCCTGATAACCCCAGACAACTTCATCAGCGTCCCCTACATTCACAACGTATATCTGTTTGGTGTGCACTATCGCGAGTTGGAATATTTGGTCCATGATTTTTTAAAGAAAACGAACGGGCAGTTTCAGTGACTTCTGACCGTTATGTCCACATGATTCAGGAGTTTTTTCTGCCAAAACTTAACCAGATAGATGTGGAAGATGTATGGTTCCAGCAGGATGGTGTTACGGCACACATAACGCGTGTTTCAATGATTGTTTTGCGGCAACACTTCCTAGGACGCCTCGTCTCCTTGAAGGGCGATCTGCAGTATCCAGCACGGTCGCCTGATTTAGCACCCTGCGACTATTTTTTTATGGGGCCATCTAAAATTACTTGTTTACAGCAATCGTCCTAGGACCCTAGCCCACCTGAAGAACAACATTCGTCAAGATGTCGCCAACATACCCGTCGATATGCTGGAAAGAGTTAAACGAAACTTCCGAGTTCGATTAACGCAGTGTATTGAGAATAATGGATGCCATCTGCCAGATATCATATTTAAAACTAAGAAAACATAAAATTTAAATGTTTTACTTGATATTGTTTAAAGAATTAAATATATATCTGCATTACTTTTGTTTTAGTTGAATTTCTAAATAAGCAAGTTGCTCTGCCTCACTCTGTAGTCCACATATCCCACTTGGGCGTATGTGGTATTGCTCTTTCTCGTCTCCTCTTGTTTTATTTCATGTTTTTTTTTTATCAAGTCTCTTTTTATTTGGCGGGCTGTGGCCTTATTTCGGTGGCCCTGCCCACAGTTTGCACATTTATCATAACTATTCTTGCAATTTCTCCAATGGTGACCCGATTCACTGCATTTGGAACGTGTTTCTTTGGGGTTTTTTTTGTGGGTGCTGTTCCATCTGATGACAGCGTAAGCAAAACTGAATAGAGTAAATTCTTTCCTCTCGATTTGCTCCCCGCTGGAATTTTTCATTGTACAGCAGGGGTCGGAATTCCTTCGCCTTTTGAGCCATGGAGGTATCCGTGAATACGATCTTGAAGACGTGGGAATAGTCGCAATTGTCTCGTCTTTTTCTAAACTTAATGAACTCTGCGACTTTGGTCCACTTATAATTCTTACTTATCTCTTCCCGAATCTCCTTATTGCTACGTTGGCTTATTTATGTGCCCAGTTTCCTGCAGACCACGCTCCTGTGGTCCAGGATCTGCGGGGGAATGGTGAGGAATAGGCTGATCCTACGAAGCGTCTCCACTGATTCATCCTTGGTAATAACCACCACATTATTTTCCTTGTCGCATATCGCAACGTATCTTTAGGCTACAGCTAGAGTAGGCTTAGCATGTCGATGTTCAGTCATCCGCACACGATCTCGAACACTTTGTCCCCGTTTGGCTTGCTGTACCCATTGATCGCGTGTGAGGCGGGATCCTGGTCGTGCTTTTCTGGGCCATCTCCTCCGATTTTCTTTTAAAAAGCGGATCTGGTGACTTTCTCCTCCTAAGAGTGGCCCCTCGAGGTTAATTTTCTTCTCCAGGTCTTTATCCTTGGAGTATTTTTATGACAACTTGCTGCTGGCAATTGTTTTAACCCATTTTTTGTGTGGGTGCAATTAAACTTCCGTGAACGTGGACTGCCAAAAGGGATGGGTTAATAATGAGTGGTGAATCCGGGGGGATGGGGGCTTCTCGAGGTGTGAAAAGTGACGGAATTTTTTATCGTTAGTGCGGAATCAACCATAGCTAATGGGGGTGCCGTCCCTCGAGGGTTTAAGTATCAGAGCTGCTTCTGACATGGACAAAGATAGGTGTTACTTCCCTCTGTGATCTTTGTTAGGTCCCCCGGGGAAGGGGGAGTGGGTTGCGAAAGTATATTTTTTCTTTTAAAATCCCCGTAGGAAAGAGTAATAATTTTTTCATGTTTTCATCAGCTTACCTTCGCCAAGACCTCCTTTACCTATAACAAATTTCTTGAGAGCTAGCGTTGTTTCCTTCAAGGTTGACTGAGCAGTATTTTTATCTATTTTTTAAGATGATAGGTACATTGGCCGCAGCCCCCCCCCCCAGCCCTGGTGAGGCAGGAGGGGAGACGAACCCCGGTCGACCACTCCAGGCTCCTTGTTGCCATCCCCGCCTTGGTCCCACCACGTTTGGTGGCGCCAGAGGGAGAAAGAACGACTGTGGCCGTAAAAGGAGGATAGGAGGAGAAGATGAAAAAGGGTAAAAGGGAAAGTTTATTAGGAGAGCAGAATTTGATCTCAGGTGACCAACTAGTGATAGCTGGGGATAGAAGGATAGATCGGAATAACTTCATATTGTTTGGACCAACTGATCAACGTCAAATTCGAACTACGACCTGCTTTACCTTTTCGATTCTACCCTAAACCTGTTACTCCACTGGTAAGCAATTGCAACTTCTGTAAAGTTGTCGGGTGAATCAACCAATCTCTTTTTCTTTTATTAATTCTTTCATTTTTATGTGTATGTACTTGTTTTTTTTAAGTTTTACACTTGATCACTTCTCTTTTCTTTCTTCTATTTTTCTGTATGTTCACTTATTTTCTCACTTCTCCGGTAAAGTGTAGAATTTATTTACTATAGTTAAGCAAATTTAAAATGATTTATTACACTTAATTGTCACTTCACTGATTTTCACTGTAGTTTAAACTTGGGTAATCTAGTCACTTTGGGAGTCAATTTGGTTAGTCTGTTTTTTGGGGTCACTTATCCTGGGAGTCCTGCTAGGTAAGTTTATTGTCATGTTCTGTAGGGGTTTATTTTCTTCTATTGAGCTCCATAGGAGCTGGTTTCTTGATTCGGTGTTTTTTTAGTTATGTATGCAATGGTGCTTCAACTAATTCCTCTTAAGTTCTTCGACTATTGAATATGGAGTTGAAAGGAGTGTTGACTCTGGTGATGATGTTTCATTTAAAGATCGGAGGAAGTTTGTCAATTTTCCGGTAGATTTTCCGGCTGTTTTTTACAGCGATGTTAAGCGCTTCAATCTTAGCCTCTCTTTGTAAAGCTCTTCGATATCTGCTACATTTCGTCTCGGGATAGGGACTACAGTGACTTTTCTTCTATTCGTTCATATTTTCCAGTCCCTATCGAATTGGTTTAAGTTTTCAATCTCTACAGCTGTTGTCTGTGCCTGAGCTCTCACATTCTGGAATTAGCATACAAGTAGATGGCTGACACCATCAGCCAATTGGATATTGGGGCATTAGGGCATTAAAGGTATTGGCAGGTCATATATGCAAATAGAGTACAGCGTACGACTGAGACAGCCCCACTGTGGGAGTCCAGATTCCAATTCGAGCTCGTGTTCTTTGTAGTCATTGATCACCAAGTATGCCTTTGTATTTGTTAGGTAATCGCAGAGAATTCTCTCCAGATTATTGTTCATCTGGAGGTTCAAGATCTTTTGTTGCACGCCTCTGACCCAGACTTAGTCAAAGGCCTTTTCTACATGTCTGAGGACCACATCAATCTATTTTTCTCTACATTGACCTTGGCGATCTTCTCTGTGATGATGCAAATTGCGATTTTGTCGTTTGTTCCTTTACGGAATCCGAACTGGTATTCATTGTAGAGCTTATTTTCTATGATATATTCTACAAGTTTTCTGATGAAGATTTTTTTCAGACATTTTCGGTGAAATTTAGAAGTGATATAGATCTGTAACTAGCAAGGAGATCCAGTGGTTTGCTTGGTTATTTTGGCTGGTCTGAAGTCGTTTGAGAAGCACCCGGTGTTAATCGATTCAATAATATTCTCTGGTGCTCTGATGACTGTGAATCTAGTCATTTCCGAGGAGCCTGGTGCTTTTTGTTTGAATGAACTTATATCGCAATTTAGTTTTTCAATGTTAATTGTGGTCCCTGGTCCCTGATTCTTTTCCTTTAGTTGTACTACGGCTAATAATGGGGATATTTCTCTTCTGTTGTTGGATTGAAGTCTGAATTTTCTTCCGATGTTATGGAAAACAGACTTCCAGTGGCGTCTGAAATTACGCTCGATGGTTCTGCTTTCATTTTTTTCTTGCTCATTTCGTGGCGCAATTTTGGGGATCGTTTTAAATTCCTCACCAACACATTAGCACAACTTCTCACAATTTTAGAGACATGAACTTATTGTTTACTTAGAGGTTTGGTGATATCATTCGGATAGGAAACGGTAGAAAAAAAATCACCGAGAACAAATATAGATAGCTTGAGTTGGAAAGATCGACTCTTTGACCCTGTTTTGCGAGATGTAGGAAAGTAGCACCCTATTTAACTCATTGTACCACAGTTCTGGAGTAGGACCAACAATTAAAGAGCCTTTTGCAATTGCGAAACAACTCACTTATTGCTCAATCCTTAAATTGTATCGGGAAGTAAAGTTGTGTTGAATGCCCAGAGTATCATCTAAAGTCAGAGAAAAGACTTAAGCGAAAGTAGCTGCTATTGCCAGAAATGATAGTTTTGGGTACCATAGAGTTATAAACCCATCTGTGCACAATCACCTGTATGGATCCCGAGGCAAAGAGATCTTGGATAGGGGTAGCTTTTATCAATTTGGTGTATCTATCTATGAAAGATAGGATATAATTAAAGCGACAAATTTAAGGGCATTGACCAGAAATGTCCATGTGCATAATAAAAAAACTGAAGAACCAGAATTGTGAATTGCTTGTAGGGTGTCTTTATTAATTTGTGCGTGTTTGCTGGTAGGTATCCAAGTACAACAAGATACTTGATATCTTTACGGATGGATGACCAAATAGAACGTGTTTACTTAAAAGACAAAGTGTAAATCTAACAGCGATAGGTTTAATCCATGTGTAAGATTGATAATTTGTCTTTAAATGACTCAGAGGCAAGTACCCGAAGTTGACATTGAGACAAATCTACGACGAGACTCGTTTCACTTATGTTAGGAAGAGCGGTTTTATATAGGCACTCTGTGAAGACCCGCGGCCTTAATAAGCGCCAGACAAACAAAATCTTACTATTATTATTTCCAGCATTATTTTCACTCACAATTACTCCAGCCTTTTAAATTCAACCATAAGTCAGGAAACGGATATCAAGATCCGTGTGAATCTAATTGGCACCGTTAAAGTTCTCCATCGTGTAATTATCTCTGGAAAAATGGACATTCAGTTCTCTCACAGGTTGAGTTAGTGTTGAATTTGCCTAGACTATGAATTTTTCATTAAATAAAAAATAAGATGATGTGACGTAACTTGAGGAAGAAATGAATGGCTGGGGTATATTTTTACTAGGGTAATCTTCTACGTGAGTAATAACTTCTAGATGCAATTTTCGCGTATGTAATTCCATCAGATGAGTAGTTACCCGATAGGTCAATTTTCAAGTACAAATTTTATACCATCACCGAAACACAGTTACATTTAACCTTGAGCTTCATCACTTGATAAACAGGATTAGTCCCTAACGCACGCGGGTAGAGATTACCATGCTATCTCTAAACCAAGCATCTATTCCTGACATCTAATTTATTCCCAATGCCCTTTGACAAATCCCAATCCTAGATCTCGAACAGAAGCTTCAGCTTTTCTTCTCTTTCTTCAGAGAGTCTTGTCTGAGGTTTACCTTATCAACAAGAAGTCCAAAAGGAAGAAAGGCGACTTTTTCGAGAGCGGTGGCAAAAAGAAAATTGATATCATCCTCCAGGGTGGTTGTGTCTGAACTCAGCAGGCCAATTTTGGCCAGGTGCGATGGCATGAAGACAGAGAGTCCAATAGTATCTCCAATGGCTTCGTGGAGTCCAGGGTTAGCACCGTCTCTGCAAATTCTTTTTGTCAGAATTGGATCATTTTTGGAAACAACTTAATTATCATAACAACTATATAGTCGTTGTAACATGGTTACAATTAAAGGCCATTCGTGAAGACACCTATATCATCAATATAACCCTGATGGGATTAAAAGCCAGTCGTGATTGAATAAAAGGCCATGCATGAAGACAGCTATATCATTACTAATAACTTTGAGGGAATAAAAAGTTTAAAAGAGATTAAGAGATTCGTTGCTCAAATTTCTTTATTTCAACCATACACTCATCAAGGGTAAGTGAAGGTTAGCATAAGTCACTACCATAGGATGGAAAAATATCAAAACCATACAATGAAAATATTGACAGTTCATCGTTGTATCAAAACCAGAGATCGCTATAATGGAAGCAGCCAAAGCAAAATCGATTTAAATGTGAAATCTCATCCGGAGACTAACCATAGCGAATGAGGCTTAGCTTCGCTCCAATGAAAAACGATGTTTGTAAGGTTGCCATCTTAAGTCAGCTCAGGAATAGCAATTTCCCCAAATCAATCCAAGTTGCTTAACGAGTTCATGAGATTATTATGAAAAGAAGTGGATTCCACCACATCTCCTATTCCACGCAAAGCTACGGCTGCATTTAGTCGCATTCTAAGAATTTAAATTGACACCACTGGTTAATCTTCCATCACAGACACGAAAAGTTTCTGCCATAACCATTTCAACTCTTCCACCTTTTAGCACAAAAAAATTCGATGTTTTCTGCCATTGCACAACTTTTAATAGTGTTATAAGACAAGATATTTTATTTGAGTTATTAGGATAGGGTTTTCCTTGGGCTGAAGGAAGGGGAATAGGCAATACGGGGAAAGTACATAATCCGAGCAAGTAAAAGAGGGACTAGTCAGTGAGTCAAGGAAGATCGAGACGTTTTTTGTGGCAGAAATTATGGTTTCGCGAAGGTTTTCAGTTAATTATTATTATTATTATTTTGGCGAATGTCATTGTGAGATAAAAAAATAAGGGAGGGTATTTCGCTATCACAGAGAGCAGATCTCCACGAAGTCCATTTAGATTTTAGAGGATCATTTTGAGATCCTGCGGAATCTATATTCCCATAGTCCGCAACCTGATTTCAGTGAATAAGGTAAAATCCATACATTCCATATCCAGATCTAAGATCTACTGCGAGCTCCATTTGGGGGTAGCTATATGGTTCCTCAACTACGCTCTATATTTTTCCACACTAGGAGAGTTTGATGTAGGACTTCGTCGGAAATTAGAGATCATTTGATAAGTGTCTTGCCAGATTCATTTGCGATTGTTATTATTTAAAATTGGGAAGTAAAAACCAACGAGAACATCGCCAACAAATATTTAGTAAGAAAACGTCAGGAAAGGAAGTAGTGAAAATGGAGGAGGAAAAATATGTGAGAGATATATGACCATAGATTTACCTACAGGTGTCGAGAAAGGGTTAAAATGCAATCTTAAAGATGTTACCCGCAGCGTGGTTGTCTAAAAAGGTGTTATAGCTGTGGCCTTGGGAAATGAAGGGTTAAGTATCTTGCCCATGCTACCTTTCCTAACGTAACCAATCCATCTCCTTACCCAAGCCTTACATAACCTAGTCCTTGCCTAACCTAACCATTAGTAAACCTAATCCTTGTCTAACCTAACCCTTATTGAACCGAATCTTTATTTAACCTAAGCTAACCCTCATTGAAACTAATCCTTGTCTAACCTAACCCTTACTTAACCTAACCCTTATTGAGCCTAATCCTTATCTAACCTAACCCTTACTTAACCCAACCCTTATTGAGCCTAATCCTTGTCTAACGTAGCCCTTATTGAGCCTGATCCTTGTCTAATCTAAACCTTACTTAACCTAATCCTTATTGAGCCTAATCCTTGTCTAACCTAACCCTTACTTAACCTAGCCCTTATTAAACCTGATCCTTGGGTAACCTAAGTCTTACTTAACCCAACTCTTATTGAGCCTCACCCTTGTCTAATCTAACCCTTACTTAACCTAATCCTTATTGAGCCTAATCCTTGTCAAAACTAACCCTTACTTAACCTAACCCTTATTTAGCCTAATCCTTGTCTAACCTAACCTTTATTGAACCTGATCCTTGTCTAACCTAACCCTTACTTAACCCACCCCTTATTGAGCCTAATCCTTGTCTAACCTAACCTTTATTAAATCTGATCCTTCTCTAACCTAACCCTTATTGAACCTAATCCTTACTTAACCTAACCCTTATTAAACCTAATCCTTGTCTAACCTAACCCTTATTTAACGTAGCCATTATTGAACCTATTCCTTGTCTAACCTAATCCTTGTCTAACCTAAGTCTTACTTAACCCAACCCTTATTGAGCCTAATCCTTGTCTAACCTAACCCTTATTGAGCCTGATCCTTGTCTAATCTAACCCTCACTTAACCTAACCCTTATTGAGCCTAATCCTTGTCTAACCTAACCCTTACTTAACCTAGCCCTTATTAAACCTAATCCTTGTCTAACCTAAGTCTTAATTAACCCAACCCTTATTGAGCCTAATCCTTGTCTAACCTAACCATTAATGAACCTGATCCTTGTCTAACCTAACTCCTATTGAGCCTAATCCTTGTCTAACCTAACCCTTACTTCACGTAACCCTTATTAAACCTAATCCCTGTCTAACTTAACCCTTATTTAACGTAGCCCTTATTGAACCTAATCCTTGTCTAACCTAAGTCCTACTTAACCCAACCCTTATTGAGCTTAATCCTTGTCTAACCTAACCCTTATTGAGCCTGATCCTTGTCTAATCTAACCCTTACTTAACCTAATCCTTACTGAGCCTAATCCTTGTATAACCTAACCTTTACTTAACCTATCCCTTATTAAACCTAATCCTTCTCTAACCTAAGTCTTACTTAACCTAACCCTTATTGAACCTAATCCTTGTCTAACCTAACCCTTATTGAGCCTGACCTTTGTCTAATCTAACCCTCACTTAACCTAACCCTTATTGAGCCTAATCCTTGTCTCACCTTACCCTTACTTAACCTAGCCCTTATTAAACCTGATCCTTGATAACCTAAGTCTTACTTAACCCAACCCTTATTGAGCCTAATCATTGTCTGACCTAACCTTTAATGAACCTGATCCTTGTCTAACCTAACTCCTATTGAGCCTAAACCTTGTCTAACCTAACCCTTACTTCCCGTAATCCTTATTAAACCTAATCCTTGTCTAACCTAACCCTTACTTAACCTAGCCCTTATTGAACCTAATCCTTGTCTAACATAAGTCTTACTTAACCCAACCCTTATTGAGCCTAATCCTTGTCTAACCCACATCTTATTGAGCCTGATCCTTGTCTAATCTAACCCTTACTTAACCTAATCCTTATTGAGCCTAATCCTTGTCTAACCTAACCTTTACTTAACCTATCCCTTATTAAACCTAATCCTTCTCTAACCTAAGTCTTACTTAACCTAACCCTTATTGAGCCTAATCCTTGTCTAACCTAACCCTTATTTAGCCTGACCTTTGTCTAATCTAACCCTTACTTAACCTAGCCCTTATTTAGCCTAATCCTTGTCTAGCCTAACCTTTATTGAACCTGATCCTTGTCTAACCTAACCCTTATTGAACCTAATACTTACTTAACCTGACCCTTACTTCACCTAGCCCTACTTCACCTAACCCTTATTAAACCTAATCCTTGTCTAACCTAACCTCTACTTAACCTAACCCTTATTGAGAATAATCCTTGTCTAACCTAACCCTTACTTAGCCTAACACTTATTGAATTTAATTATGGTCTAACCTAACCCTTACTTAACCTAACCCTTATTGAGCCTAATCCTTGTCTAACCTAACCCTTACTTAACCTAGCCCTTATTGAGCCTAATCCTTGTCTAACCTAACCCTTATTACGCCTAATCCTTGTCTAACCTAACCCTTATTGAACCTGATCCTTGTCTCACCTAACCCTTATTGAACCTAATCTATGTCTAACCTTACCCTTATTGAACCTAATCCTTGCCTAACCTAACCATTAGTTAACCTAACCCTTGCCCTAACCTAAGCTTCAATTAAACTAACCCTTTTCTAACCTAACCATGGCTTAAATTAACCCTTTAACTAACCTAACCCCTTCATAACCTAACCCTTCCTTAACCTACTCCTAACCTTAACCCAACACATTATCTAACCTAACCATTATTTAACCTACCCTTGCCCTAACCTAACCTTTATTTAACTTACCCTTGCCCTAACCTAACCTAACCTTTATTTAGCCTACACATGCACTAACCTAACCCTTATTTAACCTACTTGGCCTAACCTAACCTAACCTAACCCTTAATTAATCTATCCCTTTCCTAAGCTAACCACGGCTTAAAATAACCCTATAACTAACCTAATCTTACCTACCCTGACCCATACCTCGATTTATGCATGCATCGACCCCTCAAAACACATATATGCGACATGCGACGAAAAAGCTCTTAACATTTCGAATCGAATTTGGAAACCTAATGGAACGTACTCGTGGGATTATTACTTGCCCAGTTCTGCACCCCTCCATATTATCTTTCTTTAGTTAACTCTGAAACTCACCTGAAGGCAAGAGGCAAATTACGGTAGGCTATGGCATAATACACGTGTCCCAATTCATGGTGAGCTGTAATAAGGTCCTTCATGGTGATCTTAGTGCACTGTTTGACTCTGTGAAAAGTAATTGTGTTTATTTGGCCCAATTTAATCCCTATTTTCACCCCCACTGAGTCAATTAGATCGCCATGATCAGCCCTTAAACTGACAAGAACACGATACTCAACGAATAAGATAATAATTGAACAAGAAAATAAGGGCGATGTACAGGGTGGCGCGAAAGTCTTTTCACCCCCTGTAAATATTGTTTTAATTTTCTATTTCAGATGACACGAGGTCCAACAGTTTGGAAGAGAGGGTGATTGGAAGTGTATGTGAACATGATCGTGTGCATTCTGGTGTTCATACAGAACAAAATGTGTGACAGTATCAATGAAAGTGAATACACTAAAAACCAGTACATGTGTTTGATATTATTATATGGTTCCTTTATAGCTCTTATTACTTTTAGGTAAGGGGTGACAAGACTTTCGCACCACCCTGTACGTTTTTAGAACTATTCTAAATTATTCTGACTGAAGCTTTAACAAACCCAATTAAATGGGGGTTAATCCAATTACTGGTGGTATTAAATGCGAGCTACCTGAAGTCCACACCATTGCAAAAATCCCACGCCGATGCATGACAAATAACCTCCCTGTCAATAGGCTTCTCGAACATTGAGCCTAACCAAAAGGTTATCGGTAAACTGTCAAAGCCTATTGAAGTGAAGAACTCCTGTGCAGTTCTGAAGATTCGGTGGGGGGTATAACCCTGTTTTCTCATCGCCGGGGTCACATCGACATTTGGGCGTTGCGGGTACGGCACTGTTATGTCCAGGAGATTCAGCCAGCTCTGCCCCCACATATTACCTGCAAATAAAGGTTGACTTTAGCTGGATCAGTTTAGGTTAGGTTAGGTTAGGTTCAATATGTTTGGGTTACGTTAATTTAGGTTAGATCTGTCGCTTATGTTAGGCAATGTGCCATGTGTTAGGTTAGGTTATGCTGTATCAATTTAGGTAGGTCTGGGCATATGGAAACCTTTAAGTTAGGTTAGGTTAGTGTCAATCCTTGCCTAGTATATGAGCTGGAATAGTGCCACTGGTGCCAAAGAGTTCCTCCCCGTATCGGTCGCGCAGTCTCTTCCTGACGTAGGCGTGGAGCTGAAGATAGAGCGGCCGAAGGTCCTCCCACACGCGCTCGAGGTCGTCCTCGAAGGAGTCGCTCTCGTAGTCGTTTTGCCAAAATTCCCCCGTGTTGTTAAATCCTGAAGAATGACGTGTTGCAGTGGTATTATATTTACCACCGATCGCACTGTCTGATGCGTATCGCAGTGACAACCTGCTTTTAAAATCTCATTTATCATGACTTGAGAAGTGCAAATATCTTCTTATCAGCTACCATCTTGTGCAAGTCTATCTTATCTTGAGCCTCGCCTTTTAAATCTCCTTTATCTTGAATCCATTTGTGTGGATTCGTCTTATCATGAGCCCAACTGTACAACTTCCTTTTTATCTCGAACCCTTGTTCTTTAAACTTCTAACTTGGACTCTATCGTGCGAAAACCTTTTTTTTATAAATCTTCCATAGCTTGAACCTATTAGTACAAACTCCATCTCATCTTGAACCTAGCTGTACAAACTAAGTCTTATCTCGAACCCTAATGTGCAAATCTCTCTTATCCTGTACCCTGTTGAGCAAATTACCGTTTAATCTCGCCGCTTTATTGGACAGTCGAACAAATCTCAAAAATTTCCTTCGAATCGGCCTTCCTATCGCCACCCTCCACGCTCTCCAGACGTATTCCAATTCGGCCGGATTACGAGACTCGGCCATAATCCGGATCAGATCTGTAATAAAAGATGTACATGTATCACCTTCTTAAGGAGGCAAGTCCAAAAGCAAATAAGTCTAAGGAAAATTTCCACTTATGGTACTCGTATTTAAATGAACGTAAATTTGTGTTACAATTAATTTTCTGGCTCGTTTCGCATTCTGAAAGTTTACGGGGTTGGATAATGCTCTTTCCTGGACTGTCGCAAAGGGTGGCTAAGTCAAGGAGGAAGCTCTGGTATGGGGAACTGCCTAGTTGAAATTCTATTATCCATGAACGCATTAATATATGTCGGAAATGAGTGATAATGTTATGAACCGCGTCAAATTAGTCTTTTTTTAATCTTAATCAAAGTGTGAATTGAGGGTATATTGAATGTGGGTTTTATATAGACGAAGTCAAATGGGTGAAGTGTGTATGCGACTCTATAAGTTGCTATGTCGGTCTGTAGGTTGGTCGGTCAGATGGTAAACATTTTAATTTTCAATGAGTTTTTTCTCAATAACATTGTAACTATTCGGCCGACTCTAACGAAATTTGAAAACCTCATGTTGTTTAACGTTTTCTTTCTAATGATATTATTTACAAAGTCTTCACAAGGTTAGCCGAGGAATTATTTAGCAATAACATCGTAACTATTCGACTGATTCTAACGAAATTGGAAACCCTTATGTTGTTTGACATTTTCTTTCTAATGATAATATTTACAAATTATTTGGCAATAAAATCGTAACTATTCGACCGATCCTATCGAAATTTGAAACGCTTATGTTGTTTTACATTCTCTTTCGAATGGTATAATTGACAAGGTCCCCCCCAACGTTATTCCGGTAATTATTAAAATAAAACTAACTATGGGTCGGATTGCCCCACTTGTTGAAAGATTTGAAGGTCATAATTCAGAATAACTGAGAGCACGCAACTTAGGTCTATTGACCTAGTTTTTACAGGTATGCTGCCAAAATTTGAATCTTTTAGCAGTTGTTATGGAAGCGCCTCTTACATTAATAATGATTTAAAAGGTCTTTGGGAGGACGAAGGAACACGTTTTGTTAACTTCTTCGTTGACTTCTAGACGTCACCTGTTTCACTCAGACAGACTCCACCTAGGTATGGTAGTAGTGGCTAAGTTTAGCACGCTCTTGAATAATATTGCTAGTTTTTTTATCGAGGGGGACTGCGGTAGTCTTGAGAGGGGAAATAGACAACTCTTACACAAATAATTCTGCAGCGCAAAGGCGGCAATCTAAGCCTAAAGGGTCTAAATTATCATGACTTTATACGGTCGTGCGTCGTGTGAAAAATAAGATTCATGAGTTTGTTACAACAGAGGAATTATTTGATATTATTGCTATGTTGAGAAAATGGCTAGAAAGTTCCTCGCATTTATCGCAGAGTTTAATTTATCTAGGTTATAAATTATTTAATAAAGATAGGATTAGACGAAAAGGCGTAGGAGGGTTTATTATATTTAAAAACCTTTAAATGCGTTAGCGAAATATTTAAATAGAGAGATAGGCTAATATGTTTTAGATCTTGAAATTGCGACCACGGATTTCAAAATTAACTGTCGATTGTCTACAGGCTACAAAGACAAGGAGAAAATGAAGATTACATAAATTCTTTTTTAGACACTTTCGAATTTAATTAGGCAAATAATAGCTATTGTATGTGACAATTTTAAATTTCGAACTTATATTTAGAAATCAATATGGTTTACAGTTAAAGAAAGCATCCTGTATACTTTATAAATGATAACTTTCCTTATTAAAGGGTAGATGAACTGACGTGAGAACACATTGTTTTAGATTTAAAATTGAGCTTGATTGAGATTGTAATTGTTAGCGAAAAATTGGGAAGCAGCGATCATCAATTGCGTCAGAATCTGCCGTAGACTTTGGCGCTTTGAGTTGGTAGTGTGAGCTCTTAACACCTGCTTGGGTACATCATATCGTCCGGTAGCTGGAGGGGATGGGATTAAATCGCGCACGATCGCAACGGCTGATGATAATAAGGAGATAGTGTGCGTATACTTAATATTATCACTCCCAACTCTATGGATCTCAAAGATGGCTTCGCACTGTCTGATCCATAACTCAGGGTCGCTCTCCTGATACAGGGACAAGGGCATGCGCAATTCCTTGAGTGGGAAGAGAGTAGAATCCTCGGCAGGCTCCATCATACATGATTATAATCGTTTCGCGGAGAACGCAGTGAGTTCAGAGGGGCGCGTAATATCAACTTTCAATTTCAAGCAACGACAAAGAAAGAGTATATTTTGCAAAAAGGTCAACCGAAGAACCGAAGGCTCTGACATCAAATTCGTAGGCATTGCTGATATTAAATTGTATGCCAATAGGCTTATTTACGTTTAGTTGGTTCAGCTCGGAGTGAATTTGGAGGATATTGAATGTATGCTATTTACTCTGGAGAATTGTAAGGAAAGAACTAAGATTTTGTGCTTTATTAACATGCACACCAAATGATTAATCAAATTATATTAATTAAAAATGCAAAAGAAAATGGCAACATAAAGTAGGCACATGTTCATTTCAACCGAAATTACTAATAAGAATTAATTTGCTATTATTGCATTGAATTAACGCCTAATATGAATTAATAACTATCTTCTTTTCATATTTGTGTTAAAGTAGGTGATAAAGCGTGGAGTGAATTAATTTTCTTTGAGGTCGGTGTAGTTATAAGAGAAAGGAGTGCGGGAACTTGGCGGGCAATGTAGAAGTAGGCCTCCAATGCGTATTACGTCAGTGCGAGTTGAGCGGCGACATTTGACCTTGAAATGCAGCGAGGAAAAGAGTGACACCATCGCCCTCAAATTCGAAGAGAAATGGAAGGCATCCCTTCTTGTCTTCTTAGCGAGTGAAGGAAAATGGAGAGAATAGATTGGAATGGAATGACTCGGTACACTTTTTCACCCTGGTTTTATTCTCCCCAAATTTGGGGAGACTGGTTTCGCTCTCGCTCTCTCTCTCTCTCTCTTTCTCTCTCTCTCTCTCTCTCTCTCTCTCTCTCTCTCTCTCTCCCAGAGGTTTGCTCCTCTCTCTCCTAGCGACAGCCGGAAGTGACTTTCCAGTTGCTCGAGCATGCCATGTACGTGTGTGTAAGTCGTATAAAAGGGCAGTAACGTCGCCCCCCTCAGAGTCATCGATGAACGTTCATTATTAATCTCCGATTACTTATTTATTGCTATTTCATTAATCTCAGTGTGGATGCAACCGATTTGCCGACCCCAGAAAGCTCTAAAATGTTTCTCCTAACGCTCATTACAATTATCATCATCATCAGCTGCTTTCTCACAAAGTGGGCTTGGTGCCCATCAACACTACTGCTGGCATAACCAGGTGGTTTTGCGCCACGCCTGCGTATTGTGCTGACAGAAATAAAACTCGGGGGGCGCAGTTTTCCTGATTAAAGTTCCCTATCTATTTTTTCTTTTTAACTCGTTAGGACATCTGCCGGAAGATGGTATGAGGAATATTCCTACCCTATATGCAAGCTAGAGCTTATCTCATAATTTGTAATTTATTGTGTCTTCTATGTTTTGCGTTTCAGTGTGTTTAGTTATTAATGCAGTGTTTTTCGTTATGCAGTGTTTGTTTATTTTTCGTTTGTTCACTGGATTTTTATCGTCTCGTCGTGCCCTTGAGTATAAGTCACTGTCTTCGTAAGTCTTTTGCTCTTTCTGTTTGCTCCTATATATATGTTACGTAGTCTATGGTCGCCTTCTACTGTTTCACTCTAATTTCACCTTCCCCACTTCCTGACACCAATTCCCCCATATAAATACGCAAGGGATTGTCAGCTGTAGCATCGGAACCATACTGCAGCTGAAAGCTGGAGATTGCGTGTTCCCTCGTTTTTAACGCCCACAGATGCGTTTCTCCGCTGCCCCAATGCCCGTAGAAAGATCTTCCGCTATATATCTTTCACATATATTAACTTCCTCTACTTCACCAGTTACTTTTCAAGTCTTTCATTACAAAGTTTCTGCAAGAGAGGCTCTCGTTTGCTCCGCCTTGAATTTTGAGGGAAAGACATGAATGACCCTTTCCACTCCTAACCGCCACATCCTCTCTCCAATCTCCTACCAATCTATGGTACTTGAATCATTACGCCTACCAGCTTGGTTGGTTCAAGTGTGCCTTGAAGGCTCAACTCTTTTCCCTCATTTTTTTTTTTAAGCCACTAATCCTCGAAGAACACTCAAAAATGCCTTTAATTATTATTTTTGTTATATTAACGATACTCACCTGGATCAAGTTTGAGAGTCGGTCTGCAGAAACGGGATTCTGAATTGTCATCATAATCAGAGTCATCGAAAGAATTGTCTAGCAACTCGTAATCTTCACTGTCAAGGCCGAAATGTCCTTGGTCAATTTCTCCTCCTCGAAAAGATGTTCGAGGACGAGTTCTGAAAGGGCGGTCTTCATCTCCATCAGGAACGAAAGGACAGATTTTGGTATCCTCAAAAGTGAATTTCATTTCTTGAAGAAGCTGAGCGTACTGGAATATTTAGGCCTTTGGTCAGTCAATATTATTACAGTTATATTTGCTATTACTGTTACTTTTGCTAGTACTCCTGAATAAAGACATTAAGAAAGCGTATTTTTTTCCTGAAAAAAGATTTTGTAAGATACTGTGCCTTTTTTAATAATGACTATAATGATAATTTTTCTTCAGTATTTGTAGAAGAGAATCCAAATTGATTAATTGAAAATAATTCTAGGTCAAGGGAAGTGGAGTTGAATGCCATTAATGGGAATATGGAAATAACTAAAGGGCTTATATTGGAGTTAAATACTAGTACGGCATCTGACCCAGACAACATTCATTCTAGGTTACTCAAAGAAGGTGTAGATAGTATTGCAGTAGTTCTTAAGAAGATATATACTACATCACTAGAGTTTGGAGAAATATCTAATGATTGGAAAGTAGCGAATGCAGTGCCAATTTTTAAGAAGGGAAGTAAAGAGGACCCGAGTAATTTTAGACCGGTAAGCTTAACTTCTATAGTCTGTAAAACTCTTGAGAAGATAATTAAGAAGGGAATGAGCATCTAGAGAGTGGTAGGTTAATAAATGATGCTCAGCATGAGTTTAGAAGAGGTAGATCGTATTTAACAAAATTACAGGATTTTATGGATTATATAACTTAACAATTAGATAAGAGAGAGAATGTAAATGTAATTTACTTAAATTTTAGCTAAGCTTTTGACAGTACATGCAAGAAAACCAAAGTTATCTGCCACGTAATTTATTTCTGAGTACAAGGTCACACCACTATAAAATAATGAAGCCAAGCGCTTATTTTATTCCCGTAAATAGCTTGAATTAAATTAGCGTTAATTCACAAACACTTCATAAATATTGTATTTAAAAGGAGAGGAGTTAATTTGAAAAGGTGAGATGAAGTGCTAAAAGAAATGGACGCCTCGATTCGTTGTCTGTCTGCATTAAGGAAAGTGTCCGCCTAATCGTAGTTCTTTACCCTCTGATTCCAACAGTGCCTCTTGAGCCTCTGAAGTTTGAAAATTTGTAACTGAACAAAGGACCCCACCTAACCCCAGCAGAGGGATGGAACCAAGATCAAGGAAACTCTCCTGTTGATCCTATGCTTTTAGAATGTGCCTCCACCCCAAATCTCATGTAGGGGGCGGAAGTCATAATCTCATTAAAAGAATCTATCTATAAGGGTCAGCAGAAAACGAGAAAGTATGGGGCACAATGACCACTTAACTATTGTATTGCAACAACAAAATTCTAAGCAGTGACCGTTGATCCTTAAACAGAAAAGGGATACCCAAATACGTGAATAAAGAGACGGACAAAGAGTGGTAGAGAAACAAAAGTAGCCTAGATAGTCGAAATCGGGAAGGGAGGGGGGGGGGGGGGAATCTATCGGTCGAAAATATTTTCTTGTCTGGTCACTGAATAAAAGGCATTGCGGCTGAACTGCTTAACTCGCCTCTGCCCTGTCATTCGGGGATAGCGCAGCACTGCCCAAAACGGTCTCGAAGGAGAAAAGTCTCCGCAGAAGCCCATCCGCAAAAGTCTTCCAGCGGAATTGCGCTGCTCTACGCCACTTCTGACGACGAAATTCGGCGCCCTGTAGCTGCGCCAGGACCTGAAGCAGGGATGGTAACATGAGTGTTAGTATCCTTAGTATTATCACTGCTACCATATCAATTATTTGAAACTGTCAGGATTAACACTTTCTTCCACGTCAGTTATTACTCAGCGATCAAAGAGTAAACTCTTATTAATATTATTAGTTATTAATTTAGTCTTAATCAGGCCTAATACGGCTGCGACGGAAATATTTGTGAGTGGCATTGTTATTAATCAACCTTGCTTAAGATTAACATGGATTTCGCATTAGTTATTTGTGTTTAACAGGGTTGTTAAATTTTTTGTCTATTTTAGTGCGTCTGTTACGTTAATTCCTCATGACTTTGTCATTCCTTAGTCTTTTTTAGGAAATTGGGATTGCCATTAATATTTGATGGGTGTCTGGTAGTCCATTAAGCCCTCCATTTAGTCCATTTTCGAGATGGGTCAATTGATCACGGTTGTTAACTGGCCACATTTTCTAAGTTAAAAGGTTTACTTCTAATTATACTAAGTTAGGTTAGGTTAGGCATGTTAAGTTAATTTAGGTAGGTTAGGTTAGGTTAGGCTATGGCTATGGTTATGATTAGGTTAGGCTATGGCTATAGTTAGGCTATGGCTATGGTTATGATTAGGTTAAGTTAGGTTAGCTTAGACTATATTTATGGTTATGTTAAGTTAGGTTAGGCTATGGCTATGGTTATGATTAGGTTAGGCTTTGGCTATAGTTATGATTAGGTTAGGCTATGGCTATGGTTATGATTAGGTTAAGTTAGGTTAGCTTAGACTAAATTTATGGTTATGTTAAGTTAGGTTAGGCTATGGCTATGGTTATGATTAGGTTAGGTTAGGTTAGGCTATAGCTATAGTTATGATTAGGTTAAGTTAGGTTAGGCTATGGTTATGATTAGGTTAGGTTAGTAGCCAGTTAGTTAGAGTGAGGGGCCGCGACTCATTGTCCAAGAGCGGGTTCCTTTTAGTTGCTTGACCATTTCATTGTGGTCCGTAGACAAATATTATGAATCTCATCCCTCAAAATACTGCTTTCCTCAATCAAAATTTAAGTTCTGGGATGTTATTTGTGAGCTAAAGCAATCACCCATTTCTCCTAAAATGCTAAACACCTGACGAAGAAAAAGGAAGTAGTATTCTGAGCATTTAACTATTTCTCCTAAACTTATCCAATTTGAACAAATATAAGGACTAACCTCTATTATTTACATAATCCTTGAATTAAAAGGATTATGACCTAACGTAAGATAATGACGTTAATTTGAACCTCATGAATATTTTCCCCTTCTATATCGAGGGTAAAGGCGAGAATGGCATGACTAACATAATAAGAGGCCACGATAGCTATTAGGCTTTCGACAATCTTTAGGCGTGTTTCTATTTTCTTTTATTAATTACTATTCATAAATGCCATAAAGCCTTCGAATGCCACAGCTTGGTAACCATTATCGACAAATGAAAGACTACGCAGACCATTGTCTACCAGATAATGGTCCTAAAGTGTTTACCGCAACATCGAGGAATAACAAAAGGGCGACACAAAATTCATGCGCCCTCTGGGCTAAATGTCGTTAATGACCACAATACTTTAATGAGCCATTTGTTTATACATAGTTAATACTAAAATCGTAAAAAATGGCAGATGATTGCATTAGTGGTTTACGCAAGAGATACAACATCTGTCTGTTTAAGTGTCCGTAAAAGTTACACGTGTTAGAATTCATCCGAATTGGTACTTCATAAAGCGCACGCACTTTTTTCAACGGCAATGACGTAGGATAAAGTAAGAGTGGTGTAATTTGTATCGATTTTATCGAATAGCATAAATTGGATACAACTTTGAGCACCCGATTTTTAAATTACTAATTCGGAATTGGATTTAAAGGTTAATAATAATTAAGTTTTATATGACGATCTTCAAGGTTTTCACAGAGCCCCTGTCCACCAACTCAGAAAAGGATTGAGATAATAGATGTGTTTTCAAGGCACCCTTGAAAGCACTGAGGTAGGGGAGAGGAGAGTATAGCGACAGGAAGATCATTCCACGATCTAGGAGTAAATATCGAGAAAGCACGATCGGCTATGCAACACAGACGACCTCGAGGAACATGCAATTAGAAGCCAAAACTAAAACGTAGGGATCTCACCGGCTAGAATAGGGTCAGTGAGGAAGAAAAGTTGCTGTGATTTTTTAAGATCCTATATTTAAGAAGGAGGACCTTGAAGGTGATTCTAGATTGAATGGGAAGCCAGTTCCAATCACATATAAGGGTAATAACACGAAATGTTTAGGAAAAGTTGGAAAGGTCGAAGTGTAAGAGTCTGTAATTAAGCAAAAATGGAGTTACAGTAGTCAAGATGGGAGGTAATGAAAGCGTAGTTGACAATCATGAAACTATTATAGTCAAAATGGGAGCGGATGTGGCTAAGAATTCGGTGGGCTAATGCGGCTAGGATTATGGACAAAACCAGAGATGGGATTTTCAGATATTAGCAAAATGGGCTTTGAGAGAAAATTGACTATGAAAGGTGACACCTACACTTTTAACAGTGTTGCAAAATGGAACTGATGAGCCACTGACATTAACAAAAGGAGCTATCGTTTTACACTGAGCCACATCCAAACAGTATCAACCAATAACACCTCAGCTTTGTTATGACGGAATTTCAGAAAGTTTTCTGAGAGACATTCAGCAATGATGCCATATGCGGATAAAAGATTTCTAAAGGTCTCAGCAATTGAGGCTGGAGAGGAGAGAAGTATTTGCTTGTCGTCGTCAGCATAGTAGTGGAGTGGTAGTCCAATGCGACGCAATTGGATGAAGATATATACCTAAAGAAGCAAGGAAGTACCAAACCTAACGGAATACCAAACCACACCTCTGATGGCTGAGATATTGGGATGATCGGAAAGTAATTACGTCTTTCCAAAAGGAGACGAAAACAAATGCTAGTAAAGTTTAATTAATATATTTAGCACTAATATAATCATTATCAATAACTGCAGCCGAAAGGGAAGGCACATGTTCGATTCTTGGTTTAAAAAATTCGTTTGAGAAACAATTTTAACGGAATCTTTGTTCATAAATGTATTCCCACTTATGAAATGTTCCAGTAATCAAAACATGAGATATTTGAAATTTTATAGTAATCGAAACATGTGATATTCTTTAAGTGCTAACTGAATCCAGTGAGTATGTGGGATGAGGGAGAATATATCATCCTAACATTGTTATCTTTTCATCAGTTTGTCTTGCAGAGTGAGCCATTTCATTGCCGTGCTTGAGAAAAACACCTTTTCTGAATACTAAAGTTGTCCACTGTCGATGTAATGTTCGTGGACGAATTGAACATGAGAGATTCGATTTGGGCGCAAAATTTCTGGTGCTTTGATTAAGATATGACTCAACATTTTATTTTAAAAGATCGCCATCTAATATGGTTTGTCTTTCATAACGAGGCATAACGGACAGGTCACAATCGCTGCACTATAAAGGCGGTCAGTTACATATATGAGAGCTGATTCAGTGTTGTGTTTTGCGTTGAATTCAGACTAGAGGTTGTTGGCGATGTTTTCAAGAGGACATGTGTTCTTTAATCAGGGCTGACGCTTGCCTTTAAAAGAATTTAGAAATGAACTGAGGTTAATGTGCAACTTGCTGGGTCGTTGGCGTTTAGGTTAGATATTTTAAGGATATGTCTAAACACTCCACGTTGGATGATCTACTCCGAATGAAAAATGCTGTCAGCGAGGCCTTCCTTCCTAGACATCACTACGCCACGGTATTTACGATCTGGAAAAGGCCGATGATACCACATGGCGATATGGTATGATGGAACTCCTCCACGCGATTGGAGTTATGGGACGCCTCCCAATTTTGATCTCAGAATATCTGCGAGATCATTGATTCCACGAACAGGTGGGGGAAACCTCTCTGGCTTCACAGGACAGAAAGTAGGCGTCCCGCAGGAAAATGTCCTTAGTGTCACTCTAGTTGGCCGGAATATCAACGTTATCACCTTGGTGCTACTGAATGTTCTCGCTACACTCTACGTAGACGACCCTTCAATTTCTTTAATGCCGCTCAGCTGCCAAATCTGGAGCGTCGACTTCAACAGGCATTAAACCGCACCTCTCGCTATGCAGAAGCGTACAGGTTTCGGTTTTCTTTGGCCAAGACTAAGGTGGTGCATTTCTGCCGCCATCCACGGAATTGTTCTTAAACGGGGCTCGCCTAGAAGTGGTGTATTCGCTCGGTTTCACTGGTCTTGGTTTCTACTGACACAGCTGGGTGGGTCATATTCACAGCCTTAGGGTCTCTTGTATCCACACCATGGACACAGGGCCGTCACTGTCCCATGTATCTACCTTCCAATGAAACGACGGCCTCATTTCACTTTATGTCGTTTTCGAATTGGACACACTCATGGGACGCACTGCTATTTGATGGAGCGTTCCATTGCACCTTACTGCGACGATGCGTTTTCCCTCAGACTGTGTGGCACGTTCTTGTTGAATGTCACACTCTGGGTGATCTTTGCGCACGGTACCTGTCCCGGTGCAGGTGCGAGCGATGTCTTTACAGCTTGTCCCTCGCATTCGGGATGACTTCGTGCTCCTAGACTTGTGGACTGTCTAACATTTTGGAGGAGGCTGGCATCCTTCATTTGATTTGACTGCCTTAGGTGTTAGTCCCATGATCCTGCGCCGGGGGTGGGGTCCTCCCCAAGACGCTGGATTGTGCAACCTTTTTGCTGTTTAGCTTCTTGCTTTTGTTTTGGTTTGCCTTTGGGCTTTTTTCTTTGTTTTGGATATATTTTCTTTTTTTATGTCTTTTGCACGTTTTTTGTTAATTTAGCCTAGTATTAGAATATGGATGGCAAAAAGAGTGGTCTGAAGTTTGGAATTCCCATGATTTGGAGGAAGCCAACAAACCATGGCACTGATTGCTAGCTCTGCCATATTAATTTGACTGAGATCAACAAAGAGAAATAGAGCAGCCTCAAGTATCCTGATCTTCAATCAGCACGTCCTTCTGTAGCTCATTATGATAAAATTCCAGTATCTGTCTTTGAAGAACTTCCTGACATTAGTGACGAAGATTGCTCCTGTTGAAGAAAATTAAGAAGTGTTTTTATTACGATGGTACCCTGCCTCCCTTTTCCCCGAGAGAACTAAATGCTCTAGTTCTCAATCTCAGTTTGTCAAAGTCATTGGCCAAACTGTAGACATCCAGATTGAAGCGAAAAAAAACCCCTGTCCGACAGTGCTCGCATCCCCTCCTACCACAACATACATCACCAAACCTCCGTTTTTTTATCTGATGAGAAGGACTTAGAGTGCCACAGTACCCACACGAAGATTGGACACTCTTTATTGACAGCAGCAAGCGATTACTGATTGTATTCTGTTGCATAACGGCAACCAGTTTCCTTCGTACTCCTCACTCACTCGCCTACACTAGAGGAGAAGTATGAAGCAGTGAAGTACGTGATAGAGAAAATTAGTTATGATCAGCATGAATGGTTGATTTGTGTTGACCTGAAGATGGTGAACATTTTGTTGGAGCAGCGGTCTGGGTTCATCAAGTACCCGCGCTTTCTGTGCACGTGGGATAGTAGGGACTGAACTCAGCAATACACGAAGAACCACTGGCCTGTACGGGAGGAATTGATGCCTTAGAGGGCAAAAAATGTCATAAACAACCGTCTGGTGGACAGAGACAGGATACTCTTCCCACCGCTGCACATCAAGCTTGGTTTGATCAAAGAGTTTACCAGGGCTATTTACAAGGATGGTGGCTGCTTCAGGTACACTTACCTATGCCACACTTTTCCAGGATTTACCATGAAGAATTTGAAATTCAACATCTTTCATGGTCCTCAATTCCGTCAACTCATCAAACTTAATGAACTAAGGAAGTAGAAGCGTAGAATGCTTTTGTTCTGGTCGTGAAGAACATTCTTGACAAAAAAAAGGCCAGGAACAACACATAGCTTATCACCAATATGCTGACTGCTTTCAGAAACTTTGGATGCAACATGAACATCAAAATGCATTACTTATTCTCACATATGGATCGGTTTTCTGAGAATCTGGGACCGATAAGCGAGAGCAAGGAGCAGATATTCAATCAGGACATGAAAGAGATGGAGACAAAGTACTCGTATCAGGAACGCTAGGACGCAGTCAGGATGGTTGATTACCTTTGGACTCTGAAGAGAGACATCCCTACCGCTGAGCCTTCTTCGAAGAAAGGGATGTTCATGTCCTGAATTCTGATCAATGATGACCTAATATCAATTTGCATGTACTTAGCTTTATCAAAGTCTACTATTCAATCTACACTTATAAATTTTTTGTAACATTTAATTAATAAATTGCGTTAGAAAACGATGGATTTTTTTATCTTAAAACCTATTTCGGATGAGAAATATTAACAAAAAACCGAAAATGTCACAAACTTTAATCGATTTAGTTAATTATAAGTTAGGATTTTTTAAAATCGACTTGGAACCCAATTTCATCACAACCAGCATAACCAGACCTAAACAGGCTAACTAATCAAGCTTAATCGATATAACCCAACCAAACCAGCATAGTCGAACCTATAAGTCCACTTAACAAATCTGAATTGACATAACGTGACCTAATTAGCAAACTTAAAACTAATCAATGTAACTAAACCCAACCAAAATAATTAAATATAACCATACCTAACACAAATATCTAAATTTAACCGACAAACCAAACTCAAACAATATAGGCAAATCGAGATTTATTCACGCAACAAAACCTTACCTACCTCGCCAAACCTTAGCAAACTCAGCAATCCCAGTCAATATAACAAGACCTAACCAACTTAACTATAACTAACCAACATAACGAAACCTAATCACCATAACTAAACATAATTTAACCTAACAACAAACCAAACCTAACCAATGTAGCTAAACCAAACCTACAGAAAATAAAGTCTGCTGACCAAAAGGTCGCGTGCTCTCACCTACAACCTTCAAAACTTTCAATAATTCCCGAACTAACCTTAGGAAGGACCTTGGCAATTCTATCATTCGAAAGAGAATAATATATAACAACATAAGTCTTTCAAATTTCGTTAGAATCGGCCGAATAGTTATGATGTTATTGCCAAAACAAAATAATTCCAGAGCTAACCTTGGGAGGGCTTTGAAAATTATATACGCAATTCGAAAGATAATTTAAAACAACACAAAGGCTTCAAATTTCGTTAGAGTCGGCCGACTAGTTTGATGTTATTCCCAAAATAATATAATCCCCGGGCTAACCTTGAGAGAACTTTGGCAATTATATCGTTCGAAAGAGAATATAAAACAGATTAAGGTTTTTAAATTTCGTTAGAATCGGCCGAATAGTTATAATGTTATTGCCATTCAAAATAATTCCCGGGCTAATCTTGGGAGGACTTTGGCAATTATATCATCCAAAAGAGCCTTTAAAACAACATAAGGGTTTCAAATTTCGTTAGAATCGGCCGAATGGTTACAATGTTATTACAAAACCCCCCCCAAAAGCAAAACAGGCACCGACCGACATAGTGAGATGTAAGTCGCCCGCGATTAGACTCGCACGCGACTAAAAACTATTCCGCCCAAAATCTTTTACATATACATATCCTTATCTCTCATCCCTCTCTTTTCCCTCCCCCCCCCCTCTCATTGTAATCGTTCAAGTCGTCGTACATAAAAGTGAGATGAACCTCTTTCATATTTCCAGTAGGAAGAATGAATGACGTCACTTGAATGACTCAGAAAATTCCAAGTCAAGAGGTCAACCATGGATTTGCTCCGCTCGGTTTTGCCTTAATAAATATTGCATGTTTCCATATGTCGTTAAATTAAATTAAACTTTGGTATTTTGTTTTGTTTTAGTTATATTAAATTAAACCTTGTATTTCCCTATTTATTTATATAAATTACATTTTTCTTTCTTTATTAAATTGTTAACAATTTCGCCATTGAAAGGGAATTTTGTGTTTGATGAGGAGAACATTTTGTCTCGTTTCGTGAAACCAGTCTCGACATTGAGGGAAGAGTTGGGTTCGGGGTTTTGGTTTGGCTTTCTAACGCCCCCCTCCTCATGGAGGAGGATTTAGAAAGGGGGGGAGGCACAAGAAAACACTAAGAGGTGTTCCATGTCCGATCTTTGGATGGTTTCCTCTTTAATTGTTATCGATACGTTCATCTTTATCTATTTTATCTGTTTTTGTTTGTTTTTCGTCTATTTATCAGTCTGTTTCTTATTGTATTTTTTTAGTGCGATGTCCTCTGTCTCTATTGATTTTGTTTTTCTTATCTGTCCTTCGCTCTTTTTAATATGATCCCCTCTGTTTATTTGTTTTTTTTCTGATTCTCTCATTCCCCCATATCACCCCCCCCAAATACCTCTGCCCCAACACGTCGGATTGAATTTTAAGGTATTCTTTCATTCATCATCTCCAATCATTTTTTTTTATTGATTATACTTTCCCTGCTTGTTTTCCCCATTTTCCTGATCCGATTAGTCCTGAGTAAAAGGCCTGGTGGGTGTTAAGCCACGTCTAAAATGGGATTGCAACACTTGCAATATTCTTGAGCGGATATCCTTCATTTGGTTCAAGGACGCCACAGGTATTGTGTTATCGCGTTGAGGGGTCGCATCCCGCCCCCCTTCATGAGAGGTTGTCGGGGGTGGGGGGGGGGCGTTGAAGAGGGTTTAAGTGTGGTTGGGAGATTTAGCGTAAACGAGGTGTATGGGTGAATAGAATGGTCTCACCTTGACTCTATTCCAAGGTTTGATGATGAATGTGAATAGACGCGACTTTCTTGATCTGTGTATATGGTTTATGGTTGTTTTTCTTCTTCCTTTTCTTGTTTTGGTTTGTTCATCTTATTTGGTGTACGTGATCATTTAGTTCTTTTTATTTTTCTCGTTATCGTTCTTCTTCTTTTTCTCTCTATTTATCACTCTTTCAAACACACACCCATGCATATATATATACGCGCAAATGCGTCCGTTCCCGCCATTACATATAAATTGTAAACATTGTCATAAAATTTCCCGCGCTAAAATTGGGAGCATCAATTCACCCGCCAAATAAAAGACCGATTTTATTGTATTGTGGCTGTAAGCGCCTTCAATACTTCTCTATTATGCATTCACACAGAAAGAACAAACGACACAATTGAGTAATTCAAGCGAATATCATTAAAAAAAAACCAGTTTTTCTTTTTCAACAAACGAAATTTCTTTAAAAAAATAATTTTGGGGGTATAATAAAAACCGTTTTCGTTTTCCGATATCAAAATTCTTCATTCATCAACGAAGTGTTTTCTTTTCAACAAACGAGTATTCTTTTTCCAAAAGAAGGTCGTTGAATTGTCAATCATATTCATTCGAACAATGCAATTTTTATTTCGTTCAATATAATTTATAAGATTTTATATTTCTTCTATTAATACTTTTATCATGGTGAGCAGTGGTTAAGCAAGGAACTGAGTCTAGCATAAAGTGAAGTTAAGCTGAATCAAGTATGGTTAGAAATCGGATGTGTCGATTCAGGTCAGTTTTGCCTGGGCGGCTTTGATCCCACATTATATCTCATGAAGCTATGAACTAAAGTTTAACCAGTTAACGAATTTTACCCAAATATACTAACAAATCAAATGCTCGACTCTATGTACTTTACCCGAGTATAAACAAGTAAAGCAAAAAGATCAAGGTATTATAAGCGTTTTCTGAGGTATTACGTCATCGTAGTTGCCTTGCCAACGCGCCGTTTTGTATCCCTATTCCCTTTCTCAGACCGGAAATTACCTGCCCAACTATAAATCGTTTACCCAATTATACAAAATCAGGTACGTCAAAAGATTGATGTAGTTTTGATTTTTTTTTTCTCGGGGTCATAAGGTTGTGAATCACATTGGCTGTAGCAGAATAGAAGCAGTGAATTGTGATAATAAAAAAGTCATTGTGTGTCATTTTGTTGGCAATAAAACGTTTGGTCTAGTAATACGTATAGGCATAGAAGACAGATATACTCTAAACAGAGAGAATATCAACATTAAGAAGTTATCAATAATACCCTTAACTAGCGGCTATGACCTCGCTGGAGGTCACCAGAGAAGATTATAAAGTTAAAACAAAAATAAATTACATGGTCTACGAAGTGGAATTTTACGAAGAATTAAATTAAACCTTCAAGGGGTCCAGATATGTAAATTCAATGGTGAATGTCTGGTGGCAAGAAGAGAAGAAAAGGAATTTCTCCATGGTTCCATGCAGGAGAAAGTACATGTTCAAACCTCCCGGGGAATTTTTCATTGCAACAGAATTTCGCAACAAAGGTTCGGTTGCAATGTGCAACAGAACGTGCACTCACTTTGTCGAATATTTTATCCTTTTTTCTGCTACTTTATGTTACTGATGTGTAGTTTTCGGTTGTAAATTTGTGAAGTACATAAACCTGAGCGATTTATTTAGACCTTATGAATACTTCTGCGTTTTGAGTATGAAGAGTAGTAGTTAGTAGATTGGTTTCTTACAAGTCCAATTAATTGCTTAGTGTGTAGGAAAATTGCATATAAGTTAGGTCAGTCAAATTTTAGGAAATAAAATTTGGTGTTTCTTAAGGTTTCATTTTAGGTCCCTAGGTAAAACTTTTGTTTTGGTCACCACCAACAAATATAAATACATTGGTTTGAAGTCATACGTGTCAGGATTTGAAACATATATTGTAAATAATTTTTTTCCCTAAAGGCCTTTGGAATAGGTTGCCTTAAATATTAATATCAACCTATTACTTTGTTCACTACTCTATTAGAAGACGATCGTTAAAAGTTTAATATTAGATAAATAAACCCCGAATGTAAGAGCTGAGGAGTTCTGGGATTGAAATTTTATAATCACACTGTTCTACATTAGTTTCCACATGTTGAGCAAGCGTCTTCCTAGGTTGGGCCTCTTTTCCCATTGTTATATTTGAGCTGCATTGCTTCCTTTCCTTGAAAACTTCACTTCTCGACAGGGTGAATGATCAAGCAGTATTCCTGCCATCCAAAGATAGTTCAGGTCAACTTTCTGGTAATCATCTACTTAAAGACAAAGATCTGGTGTTTGCCACTAATTGTTTTTTTCTCATTGCTATGTTGATGACCTTTTGCTCTCTCTTTCTCTCTCTCTCTCTCTCTCTATTACACAACCGATTGACAAGGTTATGATGATATTTAGTACTATTGTTGTCTAGACGGGTTTAGAAACAACTTTCTCTCAATCAACTACAAGTCAAAGATCTGGCGTTTGCCACTCATGCTTATGCCAAAGTTTGCCCCTTTTCCGCACACATTTTTGACGAAGTTGATGACCACTTAGCACTTTGCCATCTCAAACTGGTGATAATTCACTACTTCAAATTAGAGTTCTGGTTTTGAGTTTTCAGTGGATCCAAGGGCGATGGCGGGGGAAGGGGGGGGGTGATGTCCTTCCCCAAATTAAAGACCCAATGTTTATATTCTTTCTTTAAGCCTTACATGTATTTTTCTATTCAGGAAGAGTTAAGTAATAATATAGAATATTATAAAACAGGTTTTTTAAACCGTTACGATTGAATGTATCTTATATGATACATTTATAAAATTCAGGTAAATCTAAAAAAATAATTATTAAATTAAGTATTATACCTTAGCTAACGTCCCAAAACTATAATTCATAATTTTCTGATTTTGAAAAAAAAAATCTGATTTGAGAGAGTTAGTGCTCGCTCCTTTATGAGATACTGTTATTTAGCAATGGTATGTAAGATAATTATTATTAATGTTCAATGCCCTTTTTTTTCAGATTCACCAGTGGGAGGAAACCAGGTTAGCCCTCCACCCAATTTGATCCTGGATAGACAACTGGTCAGAACCTAGTTCTTTCCTTAGAAACTGGTGTCAAAGTAGCTCTTAGAGATGTCAGTAAATTTCTTTGACAAGGTCTTTCTGATCTGTGATCCTTTTCTTGGTATCTCCTGATATTTTCCTTAGGGCGTATTTCTGATTTTTTTTCTTTGTGTATCTAATATATGCGAACATTTTTGGGGTGTCTATGTTGGTTTGGATCATTTTCCTAGTTTATCTGAACTATATGATCACTTTTTCGGTGTCTGTCACGGTTGCGATTATTTTTATAGTGTATTTTTATCTATGGGATTATTTTCATGCCGTCTATGATATTTGTGATAATTTTGTTACTATTATTAATCTTTAAGGATAATTTTCCCTCGCAAGTCTCCAGACTTGCGAGGCCCCATGTCTCTCACGTCCTAGGTCATGACTGCGATTTTGTATATTTCGCTTATTTTTTTTCTTCATCTCTTTTCTTATAAGCCTACCACTTTCAAAATCTTTCTGGTAGCACATTGATGTATGCAATATTTCTTAAAACATAAATACTATCTCTTATTGTAGTTTAGTATCTAGTAAAAGATTTGACGAATGGAATAACTTCTTGGGTTTTTACTTATTAATTTTCTGTTAATAACAACAACGAAATGATACATTTCTGATGAAATAATATCAAACCTCCACCAATGTATCTGAAATCAACAATGCATTGCATCTATTTGTCAGTTTTTAGTATTTACCAAATCGCCTAAAATACTTTAGTTAAGGAACAGGCATTTATTGTTTTTAAATATCACTTCCACCACAGCACAAATAAATACAACCATTCATGATCCAAACAAAGGCTACATTTTCATTTCCTCAAGATTCAAACAGAAAAACAAAACAAAAATCAGATTAAGTAAGTTTTCTATGAATTTTAGGAAGGACTTTACTAAACACCTTAGATATTTGTTTGGGTTCTAGATGTAGGTTTATCTGGCAGCTGTATTTTTCTAATTATCGCTTTTCATAACTTTAATTATTGAATGGCTCCATTCAAGTGACCTTCATGATGATTACCGCAATAATAGTTGTTTAAGTTAGTAACAACTGTTATTTATGGCTTTATTATTCCATTCTGAGTCTATCAAAGAAAGAATTAGACATATCCTGATATTCGAATCTTGATAATCTTATTTTCTATATTTGACCCCAAAGGAGCCTTCCTTACATTCCTTACAGAAAATGAGGGTGGGGGGATTTTCTACGCCTTTATAGCGCCCCAAGTTGTCTCCTTTTGGGCCCACTCTTATTAAGTCCCTTCCCAACGTCTCGTCGCAGAGAACGATCCTTTCTTTCCCCAACAATCCTTCACGTAGGAAAAAAAAGAAGAAAATATTTACTTATAAGAATGCACCCCCCCCCCCCAACCCACAAATTTGCTAATGTATTTCATCGAATTGTGAGAATCCCTTGCAAGCAAGTCTCGAGAAACGTGGATTTTTACTGCTCCATATTCCTGTTTCCATATACAAATTCACCATATTTTCAACCTGCCGACACCCTTGGCCCTCAATTCGGTGTTTATTTACCATGTGACGTCGGTTGATTTCGGTGAGGTTGGTGTGGTAGGCCCAACTTGCCTCCATCACGTGGTTACAGATGCGGGACGATTCTGCCTCCGTTGTGCGCAGGAATTCCAAACCTTCCTGTTCATTGCTGTTTTGGCCCTGAGAAGAAGAGAGGAGGAATTAAGTATCGTGTCAATAACTAGAGGTCCTTATGGCACAACTGTGGCCCCCATATTGCAGGACAGATAGGCTAACAAGTGAGTTTCCTATCGTTAACTCCGCCCCGCGCCTTTCGATGAGAAAATAGAGGTCACGCCCCCACCCCCCTTAAGCAAGGAACTATAAATTAACGAACTTAAACATTGAGAGAGGTTAGTTAAGTCATTCAGCCGGATAGACTCAAGTAAAGGCATCTGCCTCGTCCGATTAGTATTAGTGACATCACGGGGCTCGTCCCTCGCTCTCAAGTCCTGCTCCCTTTGCCTTGAAGTACCCCAACGTTAGTAAAACTTACAAACCGTTGCAGAGAACTCGATTTATTTCGCTTACGCCTAATAAGGTAGATGTTATTTCAAGAATGAAAACCTACTTATCGTCGCTTTCCCTTTGAGTCCTTTCCTTTAACCCCGAGGTAACCAAAGCGCCTTCTGGAAACAGCCTAGAAGCAGAATCTACATGAAACGTTTGGAGTCAGAGTAACCTCTCACCCGTAGACCGGTAACCTTACGACGCGCAATAACCCCGAGGACCGTTTCCCATGGCATATGCGCAACCGTCCTTCCCCTATACAACAACTGGAAAAGTTACTCTTATTATTATTATTATTAATAATAATAATAATATTATTATTATTATCATTATCATTAACATCAACATTAATATTATTTAGATATGGAAGTGAAACTTGGGGATGAACATAAAAAAGCACTCAAAGAAACATAAAACGATAGTTGTTAAGAATAATCTTCAAGGAACAAAAAAGAAACACTTGGATGAGAACACACACAAGGGCGATGGATATAGTAAAGAAGAATAAAATTTCAGAAATTGAAGTGGGCAGGATGCATTAGCAGAAGAAACGATGGTACTCGTAGATGGACCGTAGCCTTCCCTTCAGACTTTGTATCTTTGGCTCTTGTTCACCTAACATGACCACTCATTTAAAAAATCGTTTTAAAATCATTACATAAGTGAGATACCACATTTTTTATCTATTTTTGATTAAAAAAAAAGCCATCATACTCCTTTACAATCTAGAAAACATTTAATTACTTATCCTAACCTTACCAATTTTATAACTTGCTTTCCAGAACTTTGCACACAGTAGATACTCCGTCAGGTATCCAAGTTGCATAATTAAAAGGTATCTCAATATGTATTAGGTTGTCAAGAAATTAGTGTTGTTTTTTAAATGGAAGTAAAATCATGTTTAAAATAACCCACCAACACTTATGAAGTAAAGGAGTTACGATCATTAGTACAATGCTTTCTCATCGTTTACCCAAGCAGGCGATACCCCCTTTCTTGAATGCTTACTCAAGCAGGGGGTACCCCCTTTCTGGAATGTTTACTCAAGCAGGGGGTACCTCCTTTCTTGAATGTTTACCCAAGCAGGGGATACCTCCTTTCTTTAATGTTTACTCAAGCAGGGGATACCAATAACATCGTAAATATTCGACCGATTCTAACGAAATTTGAAACCCTTTGATGTTTAACATTCTCTTTCTAATGATATTATTGCCAATGTCTTCCTAAGGTTAGCCTTGGAATTATTTAGCAATAACATCGTAACTATTCGACCAATTCTTACGAAATTTGAAACTCTTATGTTGTTTACCACTCTCTTTCTAATGATATTATTGCCAAAGTCTTCCTAATATTAGCCGTGGAGTTATTTGGCAATAAAATCGTAACTATTCGACCGATTCTAACGAAGTTTGAAAGCATTATGTTGTTTACCATTCTCTTTCATATGATATAATTGCGAAAGTCGTTTCAAGGTTAGTTTGGGAATTATTGAAAGTTTTGAAGCTCGTAAGGTCATATCTCATAAGATCATAAGTAAGAATAATTTAAAGCACGGGACTTAGGACTGTTGACCTTTTTAAATGGAGAGGGTTTGTTGGAAATCACCTCTAAGAGTAGAAATGGGTATTTGTTTGCGATCAAGACCTTGTTTTTTGCAGGATAATATTACAGAAAATAACCCACGTTTCACCTCCTGTAACTATTCTCTCCAGAAATGTCTCACAGTTATTTCGACACAATAAAAATGAATAGTCCAACTTTGTAAATGTCTTTCAGACCGTTCATGTGGCAACCAAACACTATTTTTTGGGTGGACTTTTCCTAAGCATTACTAGAGCTTGAAAAGGAGCTAGGCATTAGTACAGCTTTATATAGGTCGATGCATTAGTATAGTTATCTTTAAAATGCTTGTAGTAAATCTCAAACAAATTAAACAACGCTAAGAAGTTTAGTTATTCTAAAAACGAGATTAATTTCTTAACAAACTAATACTATCAAACTCTAAAGTATTTGCTTGTCTGAAATTGAAAAGAGCAAAAATGATGCGCAATCGATCACAATTTGTATTAATAAGGTAGGCTTAAAATTAATAGGGAAACAAAATAATAAAGGTTTCATTAAAATCAAACAAGGGTTACCGAGTTAATCACCCCCTAAAACTGCCTTGTCAATTAATAAATTGCTTTTTACATAGAGGAACTTAAATCTATCAAAGCTCCTGGACCGTCACATTGAAGAATTAAAAGGAGTCATTTTTAGACCTCTGGTAAAAATATTTAATCGATCAGTAGAAGAAGGGGTCGTTCTAGATCAGTAGAAAAATGGGTTGTTCTAGATCAGTAGAAGAAAGGGTCGTTGTAGATCAGTAGCAGCAGGGGTCGTTGTAGATCAGTAGAAGAAAGGGTCGTTCTAGATCAGTAGAAGAAGGGGTCGTTCTAGATCAGTAGAAGAATGGATCGTTCTAGATCAGTAGAAGAAGGGGTCGTTGTAGATCATTAGAAGAAGGGGTCGTTGTAGATCAGTAGAAGAAGGGGTCGTTGTAGATCAGTAGAAGAAGGGGTCGTTCTAGATCAGTAGAAGTAGGGGTCGTTCTAGATCAGTAGAAGAAAGGGTCATTGTAGATCAGTAGCAGCAGGGGTCGTTCTAGATCAGTAGAAGAAAGGGTCGTTGTAGATCAGTAGAAGAAGGGGTCGTTCTAGATCAGTAGAAGAATGGGTCGTTGTAGATCAGTAGAAGAAAGGGTCGTTGTAGATCAGTAGAAGAAGGGGTCGTTGTAGATCAGTAGAAGAAGGGGTCGTTGTAGATCAGTAGAAGAAGGGGTCGTTCTAGATCAGTAGAAGAAGGGGTCGTTCTAGATCAGTAGAAGAAAGGGGTCGTTGTAGATCAGTAGAAGAAGGGGTCATTCTAGATCAGTAGAAGAAGGGGTCGTTGAAGATCAGTAGAAGCAGGGGTCGTTTTAGATCAGTAGAAGAAGGGGTCGTTGAAGATCAGTAGAAGCAGGGGTCGTTTTAGATCAGTAGAAGAAGGGGTCGTTCTAGAAATATTCAGATTAGCTAACCTAAGTCACTTTTAAAAAGGAAGTTCGTCACTCTTTTACAAACTACAGGCCAATTAGTCTAACCTCCTTGATTTTTAATCTACGTGAAGCAAATGACAAAGAGAAAATAGTAGAGTATCTCGACAGACGTGGAGTAATTCGAGACAGAACCTGGTTTTCGAAAAAAAACAAATCGTGGCTTACTAACTTTGCTTGATTCTTTTTCATAAAATAGTTCAAGAATGTGACGTAAACCGAGCACTAAACTTGATCTGTTTGGATTTTCAAAAAGACTTTGATAAAGTTCCACATCGACGACTGATTAAAAAGCTCGAAGCTCATGGCATCGGTGGACACTTGCTCACAACGGTAGAAGAAGAATAGGAGGAAGAAGAAGAAGACTGGTTTACGAGAAGAAAACAAAGAACGGGTAGCTAACGAGATTGAATCGGAGTGGCAGGTAATATCAAGTGGGCTTCCACAGGGATCTGTACTGGGACTACTTATATTTAGATTGTGTATTAATTATATCGACGATGAACTTTGGTCTATGATTCGCTGATTATAATAACTGGTAGGAAAGCTTTTTTCTGACTGAGATCAAATTCCAACGGTATTCAACAAAATCGTGGTGATCAATTAAATGGAAGATGTAGCTCAATACAGGCAAGTGTAATATCATAAATTTCGGACCAGGAAACAAAATATTTAACTATACCATGGTAGGAATATCCTTGCGTAAAGTGGATACTTAATAAGATTTGGAGTGGGCACCAATAACGACTTAAAATATTCAAAACTTGTAGATGCTTTCAAAATGGTAAAGTCTTAGGTTTTATCTATAGAAGTTTTTCTGTGAAATCTAAATGAATCTTTCTTTTACTTTACAAGTTTATCGTAAGGTCGTACTTGGAATATATGGTGCAACTCTGGTGTCTTTATGTGCGAAAGGATGTCGAAACTGTTGGCACGGTTCTGCGCCACGGAGCTAAGATGGTACCCGTATTGCGATAGCGATCGTGCGAGGACAGGTACTCAACTTCGAATCATGCAATATACGTAGATTGAAAGGTGAACCGATTCAAGGTTGTAACATATTAATCGGTTTTGACAAAGATTGAGAGGTTAACAGATTCAAGGTTTTAACATATTAAGTGGTTTTGACAAAGATTGAGAGGTGAACGGATTCAAGTTTTTAACATATTAAGCCGTTTTGACAATGTTAAATAGGATTCATTCTTTGAGCTTAGTAACTTAAATAGGACAAATAATCGATTCAAACAACAAGTAACGCGTTTTGTAACTAAAGAAGCTCAAAGATTTTTCACTTACAAAATAATCATTCGAATCCCTCGCATGAAAACATATATACAGTCTTAAAAAACGATTAAATAAAAAATAGGGTGTTCGTACTTACTAAGTAATCACGTAGTTGACCATTATTGATTATATGAACAATAAACTAGAGAATTAACATGCTCAAATGGATGCAAAAGACGTTTAGATCTACTTTATCATCCTTTCTATCTTGCATCGTATTCTCCTTATTTAACGTCATCTTCCCATGGAAGATAGAGACTTTAAAGAGCACTATATTCGCTATTGCCTTACTGCGCGAGTTTCAGAGTTAGTATTTCTACGTTGGCCATGGAAAAGATTTGTGTATTGTATCGGCATGAATTGCAGACTCGAAAGTGGTACCTGCGGGTGAAAAAAAACTCGATTGTGACCTCTCCCATTACGCCTCGTTGGGAAAGACTGTCGTGGTATGACATTACATTATATCAATACCATATTATATCTATGAAGGAGAGACCAATAACTTGAAAGCGAACCGACAACAGGGACGGAAAACCACGAGTTTAGATGGGCTGAATAGCGAGAGAGTGCAACGAGGTCAGGTAAATTATGGACAATGGCAAAGCTCAAGGTTATTTAAAGAGGCATGTACAAAAATATAATTTTATTTACACAAAAATAATGAGAGAATTGATGGGTAAAATTACCTCAGAGAATTAACGGGAAAAATCACATCAGTAAATAAAAGGGGGAAGTGTAGTTATAAATCAGGCTATGAAGTTAGAACTTAAGGTATTCCAGGAGGAGACTATTCAAATGGGAAGGGATTAACTCAATTGGGTTACTGAAGGGGAAAGAGAGGTTGGCTTACGGAGGTCTTCTGCACGTGAGGTGAGGCCGTTCGGAACTTCTGAGCGGGAGGTTGGAGTGATGACGGTTCTCCAAAAACAAAGGGGGGGGGGGTAACTTCCGGTCCAGACGAGAGTATTTCGGCTACCCGAAATGAGGAGGGCTTCGACAGGAGTTGATGAGAAAAGTCGGGAAAATCACTCGGGGGCGATCGTTCAGTGGAATTACCTCCTGGCTGGGGCTAATTTCAAATACACAAAATAGTCCAGCTGTCACTTTGCTTTATTGCTAGGACTTGACTTGGGACCATGGGGAATCTTCTGGGGTCTGGGCGACACTTCTCAACTCTGTGTCTCCTCATGGTAGTTGAACATTATTTACGTCCAAGCCTCTTCCCGAGGGAAGTTAGCGAGAAACAGCTCTACTCTCGAATGGCCTCGAATCTTCTTGCAGAGGCTATTCTAGTCCGCGTAAAGGTGAATCGTGAGGGCCGCGGTTCGAGGCTCCTGCTTGTGGAAGGTGGGTGGGGTAGGCTTACCAAATCAGATCCACGTAAAGCATCATAGATTTCGCGCTAAAACTGAATATGTCCTGTTTAACTCTCCACGATAATTAGTGCAGACTTTTATTGCCAGCATCTTAATCTTGTAAACGAAAGATTACATCGACAGTTGCCAGCTTTAGTATTGAACTACTGTTCTCCAGCATAACAATGCAACACAACTTCAGGAAAAGATAAGATTGTTAGGATGAGATATTCTTCCATATCCTACTTACTCACCATTTACGGATATCACTTATTTCAATTGCTAGGACATTTCATAATTGGTTAAAACATTAAGAAATAAAGATGTCATTCGAAATGGTCTCTCAAATGTTTTTTTGGGGAAAAAAGCCGGTTTATAAACCAGGATTCGAAAATTTGACTCTGTTGGGCTTCAAGTATTGATAATGCTAGCGACTATATTATTGATAAATAAGGTAATTAATCTTCAATAGCATTTGATTTGCACCTTTAAAAAAAACGAAAACATAATAACACCGATTATCTTAATATTTTCGAGATTCGCAAATTCTAATTTGAGGTTCTGTCCGTGAGTTAATCTCTTGAGACTTTAGGGACTCTTATAAACATATATATATAAATTTATACATAATGTGCAGACAAATCCAATTATGTAAAAATAGTTCTTTTTACAATTTATTTAATGTCTCAAATTCTATAATAAAATCTTTTATATTAATTTTAGGTATAAATTAAAATGACCTCAAATTTAAGTGAAACTTATGAAGTTAAATACAATGTTCACTTTTATGTTAAATGATCTAAATATTTTGAAAAATGAAAGGATCTTTTGCTGTTGATCAGAAAACAAATATCCTTTTACTGAATTGAGAATAGCACGAATCAATTGAAATATTGAATCAAATTAATTAAAAATTAAATGTTCTTTCAGTGTAACAAAGAAATTGGTACGAATTTGCCATAAGTTCTGAAAAATGGGTACCAGGAAGAGTCTACTAAAATGTATCTTCCAACATACTTTCTCTCAAAATCTCCCCAGATTATTTAATTGCTTGCCTAATACAAGGTGAGTCCCAAATAACGTGGCCCAACTTACGCTAGGCTTCATTTCTTAATTGTTTGTATAATTAAGAAATGAAGCCTATTGAAAATTTTTGGCCCCGTTTTTTGGGGGGGTCACCGTGTATATTAGGGCAGATATAGAAACTTGGGGTCATATTAAATTCTTAGGAAGTTCGTATCTCCGAGAAATGTATGTAAGATGTGCAAGGAACGTGCAATCGAAATGTAAGCGTAAATTATTTTTATTTAGTTTCTCCTCGAATTTCGTTTATTGAGAGGAAAAGGATGATGAAACAAAATGTCAACAAAAGAAAGACAAAAGAAAGTGGCTTGATCGAAACAGGAAGAGTCTAAAAGAATTAAAAAGACGAATAATTAAAACACCCCGAAGAGAAAATTGTATCTCAAATCGTTTTCTTCAAACGAGCAAATTTGGCTCTGGGCCCCATTTACCAGTGGGGTGCCTCATGGATCTGTAATTGGCCCATTGTAATTCATTGTATGAATATATGACATTGGTAATGAATTGATTAGTAAAATCTCCCAATTCACAGATGGCACGAAGCTAGGAAACAGTCCTGTTTTTTGCTTACGATGTGTTGGAAATAGAGCGGGAAATAGATAAAATTGTCGGGTGGCGGATAAATTTTAACGTAAGTAAAGTGCAAAATCAAGTACTTAGGATGTCGAAAGTTAAATGCGGATTACCAAATGAACGACCAAATTCTAAATATGATTACCTTAGAAAGGGATCTCGGGGTTTTTATTTTCAGAACGGCTCGAAATGTAGAAGCTATGTGTTGAGGCTACGAAGAAAATCACCGAATGCTGGGGTACATTTCTAGGAACTTCCCGTTTAAATCCTGGCTCTCTATAAATCTCTCTCGGTGTGCCTACGATCTAATAGGTTCACGCACGTTAAACAGAATAACCCGCAAAACAAACAAGCAAATAAATCCCTCGTCCGTCATCATCTCGACGACGCAACTCAATCTTGGTCTCCCTACATGAAAAAACCGACTGTTCGAAAGGGTGCAAGCTACGGAAACCGAACTAATTCTCGAACTTAGGAATAAACTGGAAGAACAAAGACTTCGATCCTTAAACGTTTTATCAGGCGCTTATTTGAAAAGCAGATTAATATTTTTAAATATTAAAATGAATTAGTGATATTAATAATAGACTACTGTTCGAGAAGGATGATACGCATCCGTCAAAATAGATTTAAATTGGTAAGCCTACGCTGGTATAGTCTATATCTTGTCGAGTAGTGGAAAGTACGTCAGTTGCTGTTTAAAAATAGATTTGAGTAGTTTTCTTCAAGACTTCAACCTAACCAATTTCCCATAAAGTGTGATTGTCGCACTTCAATGCAGCTTCCCTTTTCCCCCGCTCCCTGCCCTTTCCTCCTTATGCACAAGGGCAGCCATCATTTTTCCAACCCAAATTGGCGCTTCATAGCAAAGGGGTGCCATGCGTTGCAGCACCTAGTCAGGTTTCATCCCTGGGCAAAATATCCCTATCACGACACTTCACAAATCCCTTCTATTCACACCTATCATACACAAACACTCATTCACACAATTGAGCCACATTTTACGCCCTCTTACAACTCTTCTCACTCCCACCCTCGCATAATTTTTTTATAAGTTTATTTCCATCCATTCTCCTTCTATGTTCATACCACCTCAGAACAATTTCATTCACACTCTTATTCAAACCATAAACACCTTTTACCCAGTCTTTCCTCGGTCTATCTATACCATTCACACACCAAACATCCCTCTCAAGTTGTCCATTTGAAGTGCTTCCACTCGAGAGCTCTTCTTCTCCTTCCATACCATAGTCGTACTCCCATACAGTAACATTGGCTTCAGCGTCCTCTGAGGCAGCTTCCAGGAGCATTTCACACTCAAACCATTGACCATTCACTAACACTCTAATCGCCTCTGATGCTTACCCACCATTTAAAATCTTTTGGTCACAATCTGCTTCATCTGTACCACCATCACTTACAATACATTCTAGATACTATATTTAAAACTTTGTCTTGTTCAAGGGTGACACCATGGACTCGGATATCACACCTCAACTCATTCTCACCTCCAAATACCATTACTTCATTCTATTCTGTATTTACTTTTAGACCCCCCTCTCTCTCAGACCCTCTTGACTCTCAGCTACCAATACCAGGTCATCACACACATCCCAACATAGAAACCACTCTTCATCATTCCATATCAATCCTACACCGCTTCCTCATTATCATAGATATTTCTTTCAGTATTCTATCCATACATATATTAAACTCTTCGTTTCAGTTAGCTGGATGAGTGCAAATAGTAGATCCAAACACCTTTACTCTCTCTAAGCCACTCTTTTGTTCATCCCAATCAATCCATCAGTTATCCAATCAGAATTTTTCAGACGCTTTACCTACAACAGTCAAAAGACTTATCTCCTTATAGTTCTTGCATTTATCTCTCTCACTTTTACCTTTATACAAATGCACTATTACATCATATTTTTCCAGTGGCCAGGCCCTCTCTCACTTTAAAATTCCTTACAACATACTCACCAGACGGTCATTCTCATTTGTACGATCAAGCATTTATAGGTACGTCATTCCACCATTCAGCATTTTGCTTCCTCTTTCCAGTTCTAACATACTGACACATGTGCTTTCCACTACATACTACCAGTTCTTTAAATTGGTTCCACATTTTCTCTCTATCCATGCTCGCACTTATTATCTCTCTTCTACTCTCATGCATTTCTTTATCATTCAATAATCTTCTCACTTCAGATTCTCCCTTCCTTTCGACCATCCTCACGTCTTCTTATCCAAGCACCAATTAATTTAACCTCACACAGCACAATCATGTGATCAGATAATCCCTCACTCCATACCTCTTCCAGCTCTCACATCAAATACGTCCCGACGCATATTCTTTCTTACTAGGGACAGGTCTAGTTCTCCTCTTCTCCTTTTCCCACTCATGCATGTGTATTTAAGCACACCCTTGTACTAAAAGAATGTGTTTGTTACACACAGATTTTGTTCAGCACACAGCGCTACCACCCTCTCTCCATTTTTATTCTTTTCAGGTGAATCCGAAGCTCCAGTTACCCCCTATTTCATCCTGACATCTCTTCCTCCATGCATATCTCCTACAACCATCAACCGAGAGCCATTCCCAATTCCAGTCACAACTCATACTGACCCATTTAAGAACCTCTCTTTCTCAACTTCACTTTTATTATTACAGGGCACATAGGGCTGTTAGATTGGTTGGTCTATTGGATACAGCCCCTATCTTGCCCTGGATGAGGAGCGTTCTAAGAGGTGTGCCCGATGCAGTCGGGGAATTCCACGTGGAATTTCTTTTCCAGCTCGGAAGTGACGTCCATGCGTTAAAGAAAATTCTAGAATTTGGTTAGGCTTAAATTGGTAAGCCTTCCCCCCCTATCCACAAGCGATAGCCTCGAACCGCGTCCACCCGGACCACCTTTTCGCGGGTTAGAATCGCCTGGGCGTGAAGGTTCGAGGCCATTCGAGAGTAGCGCTGGCCAAACACCCCATGTTTCCCCCACCCCTGCGGGGGCAGCCTCGGATATATAGGGCTCGTCTTACTGGTGGGAGATACAGAGTTGAGGATTTCCGCCAGGATACAAGAGGCATTCCCACTAGTTCCAAGTCAGGTGCTTAACAACGAAGCAAAGTGACAACTGAACTTTTCGTGTTGTTGGAATTAGCCCAGCCAATGAGGTATTTCCATTTTGACGATTGCCACCGAGCGATTTTTCCGACTCCACTTATCAACTCCTGTCGAAGCCCTCCTCGCTCCCTCCTCGTCTTCGAGGGGCCAAAATACTCTCCCCTGGACCGGACGTTACCCCCCCCCTCTTGGAGAACCGTCATCACGTCAACTCCCCGCTCAGAAGCTCCGAGTGCCCTCGTCCTCACCTTTATTGCCTGCAGAAGACATCCATGAAACCTTACCCTGACGTCTCACCCGGAATCCTCCGTAAGCCAACCCCTCCCTTCCTTCAGCAACCCATTTGAGTTAATCCTCCCCATTGGAATAGTCTCCTTCTGTAACGCATTAATTTCTAACTTCAGAGTCTGATGCATAACTCTGCAATTCCTCCCCTCATTTACCAATTTAATTTTGCCCATTGATTCTCTTATTTCATGTAAATAAAATTATATTTTTGTACATGCCTCTTTAATTAACCTTGAGGTGTGCCATTGCCCAAATTTTACCTCACCTCATTTTGCACTCTATTCTTGCTGCTCCACGCGTCGAAACTCGTGGCATTCCGCCCCTTTGTCGGTTCGCCTTTAAGTTATTAGTCCCTTCCCCATAGATATAATATGGTATTGATATAATATAATGTCACACCACTACATACAAGGTGTCCCAGAAAAAAGTTAACCGTACTTTGAATTAGTATAACTCAAAATTTATTGAAGATTTTTAAGTGCTGTAAAACAAAACAAATTTAACAACTATTTATCTGTCGATTCTGGAAATTTCATTAAATTCCCTTTTACGATATTGATACACTAATAAGTTTAGTGGAGGCTATCAAAATTATGTTTGCGCAAGGAAGTAAAATAATGAAACTTCGAAGTTTAAAATCAACAAATATATTTAAATCCATTTAAAAAAAAAATACCTCTTCATATGGGTAATACAAATTATTTTTTTATTTTTATAAGCACCGTTTCCTTCCACATGTCCTCCATTTCTTTCCAAGAAGAGTTGCACCTTTGATCGCATTGATTGAACAACTTTTTTGATTAACTTGTGATTTTCCTTAAGTCTATTGACTTCACGTGTGATACTATCTCTTAACTGGTTGATGATTTGTGGTTGAGTAGAATACACTTTATTCTTTAGATATCCCCATAAGAAATAATCGCACGGTGTTAAGTCAGGGGATCTTGGGGGCCATTCAATTTCATGATTTAGCGAGACAATGCGGTTGTCAAACGTTTCTCTCAGTTTTGTTCTTACAGCAAACTGTCTATGAGCTGGTGTGCCGTCCTGAATCCACCAAAGTCTATTGAATTGATTGCCGTAAATCTGGCGGCAGTTCGGGAAGATCCTTTCGTTGATCATGCTCAGGTAGGCTGCACCATTCAAGTTATTCTCGTAAAACAATGGTCCGACAAGATAGCCATTCCCGCATATTCCGATCCACATGAGACAAATACGTGTGTCAAAGTTGAATCCTGGGGGAGGGGGAAGGTTCAGCGGCGCATATTCCCGAATGTTATTGCTATTTACCTTTCCATTCATGAAAAAGGCTGCCTCGTCACCAATCACAATGTTTTCCAAGAGACGAACAGGTTTATGGAGAAGCCATTCGACAAATTGTTAACGACGCGAAAAATCAGTTTCAAGAAGCTGGTGTCTTGCATGCATCTTATAAGGATGGTATTTTAATTCGTGTTTAATAATGCGGTTAAATGATGACTTTGACAATTGTAACCCATTCTTTCTGACTGCTACATGTGGATTTTGAAGAAGTGTCATCTGAACATTTTCGATATTTTCTGTTGTTCTTATGGTTCTCATACGACCCGAACGACCTTTATTTAGATTTAATCATGTTCCTTTATGTTGGTATTTACGAACATTTTTTCAAATTGTGGGTTTGCTTGGTGGGTGACTACCTGGAAAACGTTGTTCAAATGATCTTTTATTAACTGCATGATTAAAAGGGTCCTATGGAAGTAAACTTTTACACAGAAACGCTTTGATTTGCTTAGTAAGCAATAATGACGAGACCCTACCACAGCGTGGCTGAAAAACCACCGTAAAAAGGCCTAGGCTTTGCTTGAAGAATGGCACGGTGGCCTAGCCTACCTAGGCTCCCTACGCTTCTCTTGAAAGACCACGGCGGCCTAGCCTTCCTAGGCTTCGTTTCATTATTTCACTTCCTCGCGCAAACATATCTTTGATAGCCTCCACTAAACCCATTACTGTATCAATATCGTAAAAGGGAATTTAATTAAATTTTCAGAATCGACAGATAAATAGTTGATAAATAAAACACTTTTATATAACCCAAACATCTCGAATAGTTTTGGGGTTATACTAATTCAAAGTACGGTTAACTTTTTTCTGGGCCACCTGGTATAGTAACCACATTCCATTGCTATGGCAACCCCATTCTATTGCTATAGTAACCAGATTCCATTGCTATGGTAGCCGCACTCCATCGCTATAGTAACCACAATCCATTGAAATGGTAACCGCATTCCATTAGTATAGTAACCACATTCCATTGTTATGGTAACCGCATTCATTCCATCGCTATAATAACCACATTATATTGCTATGGTAACCGCATACCATTGCTATAGTAACCAGATTCCATTGCTATGGTAGCCGCACTCCATCGCTATAGTAACCAGATTCTATTGCTATGGTAACCGCATTCCATCGTTATAGTAACCACATTCCATTGCTATGGTAACCGCATTCCATTGCTATGGTAGCCGGACTCCATAGCTGCGTGCATTGCAGTTTAGGGAAAGGTATCATTTTGGGGCGTTAGCCATATTAGTCAAAAGAGGAGGCCAGTTTCGGCGACTATGATCGTGAGGCCGCGCAACTCTCCTAATCCTTGTTCTGAAGTCAGGTTCCCTTGAGGGGAAATGAAAAGTAAAATGAGTGGCAAAGATAAACGTTGCAATTACATAAGTAAGGGAAAAGGAAGTGGAAATTCCACGTCTGGGAAATTTTCAAGGTTGATGGATTTGGAATTCGGAAGGAAATTAATTCATAATTATTAAAGGAAAAGAGAAATTATGTAATCCGATAAGGGTATGGTTAGAGGGGAGTGGGTGAGGTAAGGCACAGCCAACACAAAAAGTGAATAGAGAATGAATAATGAATAGATATTTGACAAAGGAAAAAGGTGCCGAGAGAAAAAAGGAAGGAAGAATGAAGGAATAGAGAAAAACAAACAAGAAATAAAGAAAGATCTAATGAAAGAAATAGACAAAACGCAATATAAAGGGGTTTATGTATGGAAGCATCTTTTACCATACATATAATTAAACAGTTTAATGATTTCCCCCGTGTTATTTTTAGCGTCTGATTTATCTTGAACGAAGTGTTGGTTGACTTTTCTCTTTCTTCAGTGATGAATTTCGGTCTGTTGATCTTCGTTTGCCAGTTAATACCTCTCTCCATCGTCCTCATTAATTGTCAAGTTTCATTTAATGGTAGATTTTGTCCCCAAATTACGGTTTGGCCAAGGGGAATTGTTTTTCCAGAATTAGGAACCAACAAAGAGCCTAAGATCCGATAAGCTCGAAAAGGAAGGGAGAGGTTGAAGGAAGAGGCGAATGTTCGATGTAGGAGGAAAGGGTATGTGTAAAGTATTAATTTTACAACTCTTCTTTCGACAAAGCATATTTTAAGGTAATATTTATCGATTCTATTCTTAAACATATTTATATCGATGACTCCGACGCGATTGTTAAACAAGTTATTCCAAGTTTGTGTTATTTTATAAGAAACTAAATTTGTCGCTATTGCAATGTTAAATCTTTTGTTTACTATATTAAAACTGTTATTTATAGTAGCCGTTCTGTTGTCTAGTTCAGATATTAAGTTATAATTTATATTAGTAAACACGTTTAATATTTTAAAGAGTTCAATAAGTTGGCTGCGCAGATACCGATCTTTCAGTCAAAGTAAAATAAGTTGCCTCAGTCTGGCATCGTACGATCTATTTCTAAGTTCAGGAATTACTTTCATCGCTTGATGTTAAACGCGTTTCAATATTACAATGTCATTTTGCATGCATAGAGACAAGGCTTGTACCGCATATTCTAAATGAAGGCTCAAAAAGCGCATTACATAAGCAAAGTTTAATATCTTTCCATTTAAATTCAAAATTTCAAGCTATAACTTGTATATGATCATCACTTATGTTCATTACATTACACTTGTTCACTTTGAATCGAGTCTGTCATCTTTCCGGCTATTTGCCTCCTATATTCGCTTTTGTTGTTTTTTAATTCAGTCACTATCATATTGTGCACTAGTAACTAATTTCGTGTCCTCGGCAAATTTCGAAATTTAACATAATAGACTTATGTCAAGGCCGATTTTATCATAAAAAGCAAAGGTCAGAATACAGGACCCTAGGGAACGTCGCTAGTGATTGATACCGATACTGAAGTATTTCCATCCAGTCTTTGAGACAAACTTCATCGACTCCATCATTTCTCCATTGTTTGGTTCCGTAAAAATCTTGTTTCCTTTTTGTTTTCAATATTAACCCATAAAATTAAAATAGCGCCTAACTAGCGTCCATCATAACCCTCGCTTCTTCCTATGTGGTGACGTCATCGACGAGCAAGTAGGGAGGTAAGAAACATAAAAATGTTTCAGTTTAGATAAAAAATTGAGAATCATATACCGGGTATTGCAAAAGTCTTGTTAAACTCGTTACGACGCTCTCGATAAAGGACAAAATGATAGTTTTGAAACAGTTAGAGACGTTTGTATTCTTTTAACATATAAATACGTGTTTAAATTGTAATATTAATCAATGTGGCCGCCCTTGGCGCTGAGCACGCGCTCCAGGCGAGACCTGAATGACGAATACACGTTGCGGACGAGGTTCTTTCTCATGCTGCCCTACACACGGTTGACGGAGGATGTCGACGTTGCAGTGTTGGACCTTACATGCCTTGCCCTAGACATGCACCCACAGGTTGTAGTTGAGGGAGTGAGGTAAGGCGACTGTGGCAGCCAAAAGTCCTTCGACCAGAAGTACATGTTCGATCCCAACCATTCTTGCACGGTCTTGGCCGTGTGTGCCGGGAAACGGTCGTGTTAAGGACTTAGTCCGCCTTCTTCGCGATCTATATCATCCAGGGAAGGACTTTTGTTGCCGAGATATTCCTGTAATCGACCACAGTGAGCCTTTAACCGACCTTTCGCGAACCACACCTGCGGCATTTTCTCGCCATTCGAAGCCACGACGCCGAGCATCATCACGCAGGTCGGGCGCTTGATCGTGGACACATAGCGGACCTCAGAGACATCCCGGTCGAAGCTTAGCACGCGGCCGTTCTGCTTCTCGATGACTGGATCGACCGTAAAGGATTTTTTTCTAAGAAAAAAAATGGGAATTTGATTGTCATGACTCTTCAAGTTCTTGCCACCCTCCTCTTTGATGGTTCTGGATAACGTGGCCACGGAGATGTTCTTCTTCTCACAAGAGCAGTCATTTTGAGCTTCTGCGCACTTTCGAAGGTTTTTCTCACAGTCACAAAGTTTAGATTTGAGGTCTTCCCCGTTCTTGAGACTCTCCGCGACTCTTTGGACGGTCATCTGACTGACGTTGAGCCAATTGAAGATGTCGGACTTGGTGTGGCCCGTGCGCAGGAGAGCAGAGATCCTTTTCACTTACATCTCGACACATCTACACACAATGGACAATGCGTTTTAATAACAGGTGCTTGAAAAGTAGAAATTTAAGTTTGTTTGACGGAACCTTTTCTCTCATACACCTAAACATCTCGAAAGATCAAAAACCGAGTGTAACGGAACTTTTGCAATACCTGATATGATATAATAAATTCTCAGAGCCTGGATTAATAAAAGTAAAAGTCTCATCATTAGAACAGTGAAGGTGACGATTTGTCCCTTTAAATTTAAGACTTCAAAAATAATATAAATAATTTTATAGTTCAGAGAAGTGATGATATTTGCTTGTGGTCCAATTATTAAGATATCCAGCGCGCGGTTAACAATATTATTTCCCCTCATTCCATTCGATTAAATTTACAATTGAAATTGAGCTTAATAGAACCTTTCAGTTTTGGAACCCTCTAATTCGCAGTATTCCGTTCTGTTTTAAAGTTTAACTTTATCGCGAATCTCTTAATTCAATTTCATAGGCAGTGAAGTGAATATTGATAATTTTTAACATTTAGATTATATATTTTTAAAAATCTTTGCATTTATGGACAAACTAGGTTATTATCACAACTTACTTGTCGGTTATCGTAAATTTGCCCCATAAAAAGTAAAATATACATCACGAATTTTTTTTAAAGACAACGGCCATCTCTTGTTCATTTAATTTTAAGAATAGATGAACTTAAAATTCTTCAGAAGAAGCTGACAGAGGAATTATTAATAGAATATTCTTCATCATTTGTAGTTGAGAAGGGAGGTTCACAAAGGCTAAATTTCTATTATGCTCAGACGTGTTTTCCATTGACCAGCGGCTAACTTCGTAATAATCCCTTTTTTCGACTCCCTTGAATTGTCTTTTCTTCCATTCATTGGAAACGGATTCTCTGATGTCATGAAATTAATGTCATTTTTTTTTAAAAAGTAAAATCATTTTTAATATATAAAAAAACCCCATTTATTTAACAAAATAGTTTACATCATTATTGAAAATATTGTCCCATCGTTTAACCAAGCAGGGAAGACCACCTCCATTCTCGAAGAATTCATTCGTTATTGATGAAAAATATGATTTGATATCCATTTCTACCTCTTTCATATCATAGTAAACTTTACCACTTAAGTGAAGTTGTAAGGACTTAAATAAATGGTAATCAGATGTTACTAGGTTAAGTGAATATGGAGATGAGGATGAACTTCTCAACCTAGCGCAATAATCTTTCCTTGGGTCAAACGTGCTACGTATCGATGTGCATTGTCATGGAAGAGGAGAAGGTCACCCTTTTAGTTGGTAGGGGAAGGACATTTTTGTTCAAGAGCTTCATTTACATGTTGCAATCGTTGAACAGTTAGGTCAGGTTAGAGATGAAGCGATAGTTACACGTTGTTAACGTTGTTCTTCATACAATTCACGTGGCAATCAAACACCATTTTTGTAGCTTAAATAAAAAACTAAATCATTTCTCCAATTATCTTTAGACAACTTTAAAATTGGGACAAATTTCAACAACTCTAAAAATCAATTTTAAATGTTCCAAAAAACCATATTCATTTCTTGACAGCCTAACTCTATTTTGAGAAGTAGCAGAAAACTGTAGCACTCAGCCACAGACTCATTACACTAACCGGTTTCAATACTATTCGTATCCTCCTCGAAAACAAAATAATAATAATAGAATGGTTGGTTGTACAGTTAATGGTTGCATCCAAACAAACAAACAATATAAAGAGGGAAAGGTCAGGTCATAAAACACAAATATTCACGCAAATGTCAACGCAGGGGTTATATCTGACTGCCAGGTGAAACAGGGTTATCTCTGTTCTCCCACGGCATGCGAAGTGTCAAGGACAAGTTCCAAATAGACTTTTGCCACTGTGAGAAAAACCAAAATTAAAAAGTAATTATTTTTGCCCCGTAATTAAACTTTAGATCAGCATTCCCTAACCCTTTTGTTTAGGTGTTTTTGAAGTAAAATTTAAGTAATTATTAATAATACTAAGTTTAATTACCCTCAATTTAGCATTGTAATTAACAAAAAAAATTAAAAAGTATTTAGTTTTTAAACTCGCATTTAAATATCCCATTAAAGTTGATCAAAGACCAAAGGAAACAGACCTATGACGAATTATTATTATTATTATTATTATTTATTTACTAACAAATATTTTGATGTTGGTTAATCTATAATCCTGTAAGGTCAAGGATAGATGCGCGCTCTCCCTTGTGCCCAAAGTAGTCTCCTCTTGAATTTTGGGTCCCTTCCCTCTCAAACTTCGTCACTGTACTACAGTTGATTTTTTGGACAAAAATGCCATCGTTGGTTGGTGTGATTAAAAAATAATTAATTAAACTGAGGACCGGTAATGGAGAGTTAGTTAAATGAGTCATCCCTCTCCCCGTCCATTATGAACGAGCTCCCCCAAGTCGATAATAAAATTCGCATAAAGATCAAAATGACAATCGATGGCAAGCCTGTGGATACCAGGATGCATGCCAGGGGAGGTGCAGATTGAATCGTTGTACTGTGTTTTGACTACCCCTCACAGTGCTTAGCAAATCCTTTGTGGCCCAAGAGAGAGCCAACCGTTCCGCGTCAGGGGAGTGTGGAATGAAACACTTCAGAAGTACCCGGGGAGGAAGAGTGTTACGTTGTGTGTGTGAAGAAAGTAGGGAGGACGAAGCACCGCTGTCGTTATTGGTTATGTGTGTAGTGATGTACGTGGCCGGTGCTGTCTGCCCGTATGTCCAAACTAGATACACCTCTATATTGGCGGCTGCCCCCTGCGAGCATTTTATTTTTATATCGGCTACTCTCGCCGATAATCGAACCCGATATCGAAGTGTATAAATTTAATTTGAGAGTTACATACGAATACTTAACATGATTGGTATTAAATCATTCAAACGCCAATGTTATGTATGCTGCGACTGATTGAGTTTGGACTAAACACGCCAAATTCGTATCGAGCGAGAAGGAACTTCACACTTTTTTTTTCCTGAAGGTTTGAAGAAGACTTTAAAGGACAGACTATGACGTAATAACCGTTCAATTGGCTTTCTTTGAATCGAGTTTTCGTGAGAACTAGTTCTGGTGTAAGGAACACCCTGGTTTATTCAAAATGGCAATTGCCTAATCCAATGAGGAACTGTTACCTAAGAATATAGAAGTATGAGCATCAGACCCCCCCAAAATTAGAGGTTATTAGAGAAGACAAGAAAACTAGAACACCAGGACCAAACCATATAAACCAAAAATATAGGATGGAGGTGTCTGGCCCCCACCCTTTCCATTTAAGGGTCATAAAACTAAAAGTAACCCACTAAAATAATCAACAGTTAGATTAATCCACATTGATTATGTTTAGTTACAGGATGGGGACCTAGTTTGGTTGGGTAGCGACCATTGGTATCGACCCTTGGGTCGGACTCGCGTTAAAGTGTACATTCCCACTGATTTAGGCACCACACGGTGCGAGCTGGAGCTAAAATACCCCTAAATAGAAAAAGAACATGATACAAAAACGTCCTTCCCCCATTCAAAATTCCTATTTCAAGATCCGGCGTAGATGTGTGTCAATTAATAACAATGATATACCTACATAAAAATTAATGAATAAATAATAAATAAATATTTTTTCACGCCAGTTATTTGTCTTCTAATTAATTTCATTTAATCACATGCAAATTAAATCAATTTATTCCGATTTCGAATCTCTGCTTCACTCGACGGGTCAAGTAGGCTCTAGCAAATGCATCTCAAAAGAGTGAATAGGTTATATTTAATGAGTGTAGTTTCAAATGCTAAGTAGGCTTTATGTAAATGGATTTCATGTTAATGTATGCCTTTTCAAAGCTTATATTCGCTCAGTGTAACGCATGTCAAGGATTAAATCAGTTCCCTACAAATATGTAGGCTCATGTAATTTACTTATTTCCAAACATTAAATAGGCACCGTGAAAACTGTCTCTAAGTTAGCATATGCCTTTTCAATTATTAAAAAGGCCGCTGCAAATACGCTAAACTTATGTATTTTTCAAATGTTCTCTCCCAGGCTAGTGTTACTATTTTGGGCGCTGCTTTAATAGCATCAACAGCAATTGATAAAGAACTATTGCCGATATTTGCTATTTTAAGGGGGAAATACAGAGAATAACGATCACAATAGACGAGAGGCCACGCTGGCTAATCCATGGATGAGCAAGATTTTGGATTCACTTTCGTACGTAAATGTAATCCATAGATCAGGATTTCTTTTAGTCACTTTGGTACATTAATACATTTAGATTAACTTTGGTACGCTAATGTAATCCTCAGATGAAAGATTTTGCAGGTACTTTGACACGTTAATGTAATCCATAGATCATAAAGAAGTTGCGATCACTTTGGTACATTAATGTCCATGGATGAGGATTTTTTATTCGCTTTGGTACATGAATAGAATCCATAGATGATTATTTTTTTTTATTCACTTTGGTACATTAATGCAATCTATGGATGAGGAAATTTTTTGGATTCACTTTGGTACCCTAATGTAATCCTTGGATGAAAGATTTTACATTTACTTTGGTATATTAATGTAATCCAGGGATAAGAAAGATTTTACTCAATTCATATATGATAAAGATTTTGGATTCACTTTGGTACCATGAATGAGAGATTTTGGATTGTCACGTTAATATAATCGACGAGTGAGAAAGATTTGGGATTGACCTTGGGACGTTAACATAATCCACGGAGAGACAATATGGATTGAGTCCTATAAGATAATTTTGCCAATGGTTGAAAAATGTTGAGAAAATTTTGGATTGGCTTTAGTACGGTGATGAAATCCATGGATGACAAAGATCTCGAAGTGGCTATTGTGCGTTAATGTAATTTATAGATGAGAAAGATTTGGGATTGACTTTGGTATCATGATGGGCGGTAGAGATTATTGTACAATCATGTACGGCAACGCAAGAGCCTATTGTACACTCATATACGGCAACGCAAGAGCCTATTGTACACTCGTGTACGGCAACGCAAAACCTATTGTACACTCATGTACGGCAACGCAAAAACCTATTGTACACTAATGTACGGCAACGCAAGAGACTATTGTACACTCATGTACGGCAACGCAAGAGACTATTGTACACTCATGTACGGCAACACATGATAAACTAACGTAGAATTTTGCTTACTTTCGCAGTTGCTTTGTGGCTCTTTTAAACTGCCCAGCCTGGTACCGATTTTCACTAGTGATACCAGAATGAGTATTAAATACTTAATCGAGTCGATGGGGAATTAATATCGGTGGGGGGAGGGGTTTATGACACATATTGGGTTAATTCTTTGTGACTTCTCGTAGCTACACTTGGATTCGCATTCATACCCTTACCCCAATGGGATCCTGGGTTCAACGGGGGTCCCAAAGTAAGTACATATAAGAAGGAAACCCTAAAAAATCTCTGGATACTAAGAATGTATGATATATTGTCTGAAGGAAAAGGTAAAGCGGTTATTCCAAGCCTTTATTCACAAAAGTTTCTTACCTATCAACATGATCACTATTTTCCATTGATCTACTTACAAGTCCATTTTCTAATAAATTCCTATGACTGGTAGAATCCCTACTTACCTCCCGTTTCAATTAACTACCTATCTACCTATCCAACAACCTATTTAAATGATGCACAAGTACATATATAGACCTAAATCCAGTTAAGGTTTCGCTAACATCTACATTTTCTACTAAATTCTCATCACTGCTCAAAATACCTACCTATCTAGCTCCCTACAAACCTACCTACCTATCAAACTACCTACAAAACTACCTACCTCTCTACTTACTTACAAATCTACCTAACTACAAACCTACCTACCTCTCTACCTAATAATAAACTTACATACAAAGCTACCTATCTCTCTACCTACTTACAAATCTACCTACCTACAAAGTACCTACATACAAAGCTACCTAGCTCCAAAGTTACCTACCTACAAAGCTACTTACCTCTCTACCTACTTAAAAATCTACCTACCTACCTACAAAGCTACCTACATACAAAGCTACCTAGCTACAAAGTTACCTACCTACAAAGCTACCTACATACAAAGCTGCCTACCTACAAAGCTACCTACCTACAAAGCTACCTACCTTTCTACCTACTTACAAACTTACCTAAGTACCTGCATTAAATAATAGATGAGTATCTCCACCCCAATCCCGTAATGCCTCGGAGTCATATTTTAATGGGAGTGGCAAATGGGAAGTTGTTTCAAGCTTTTATCATTAAAACAGATTTGCAAAATGATTTAATTAATGCAATTCCAGTTTCTATGATGCAACTTTGGTTGTGGCGGTTATTTAACTAAAACCATTCTAGCTAAAACCAACGAGGGAAGCTAGAAAACGTGAGAGAAGTCCTTGACGAAATTGTTGAAGTTAATGGGGTGGAAAAGTGTGGAAGATGTGTAGTATAAGGTAACTGGATTACTATGAGTGTTCATAGAGTACGCGCAACTCTCTAATACCTTCACAACCTCACAAATTAAGGCAACCAACAATGGCATCGCTGCCAGTGCGGAAAAGAGGTAAATAGTGAAGTAAAAATCTATAGGATGAATATGGCCAGAGTAAATGAAAAAGGAGACTACTTGGAGGATTTTCCCCCAGAGAGGATAGAGGAGAGGGTTAGATGAAACAAGTTTCCTCGACGAGCATATGGCCGCAAGTGCGAACATCTACTGAATGGTACGAACAAGTGAGTAGGGCGGATTATATTCTCCGAAACGAACTCCTCCACATAACCAGGTGTTCGAGATAGGAAACAACACTCAGGGTAAAAAAATAAACAGAATGTACTCAAAGGTAAGAAAAGATTACCAAAGGTACGAACTGGCACTTGAAGTTAAGGAAAGATAACCAAATATACGAACTGATAACTTGAAGGTAATAAAAGATAACCAAAAGTGTGAACTGGTAACTCAAAGGCAAGAATGGATAACCAAACGTACGAAATGGTAACTCGAAGTTAAGAAAAGATAACCAAGGTACGAACTAGCACTAGAAACTCTGAAAAGATAATTGGCACTCAAAAATAAGAAAATATTACCAAAGGTACAGACTGGCACTCGTAGGTAGGAAAAGATAACCAACGGTACGAACTAGTAACTCGAAGGTAAGAAAATATGACCAAAGTTACGAATTGGAACTTGAAAGTAGGAAAAGTTTACCAAAGGTACGAACTGGCACTCGAAGGTAAGAAAAGATAAACAAAGGTACGATACGAAATGGCACTCAAAACTCTGGAAAGATAACCAAAGGCACGAATTGGCACTCGAAGTTAAGAATAGATTACCAAAGGTATGAACTGGTGCTTGTAGGCTGGAAAATATTACTAAAGGTACGAACTGGCACTCGAAGGTAACAAAAGATAATCAAAGGTACCATTTTGGACTTGAAGCAAAAAAAAGATAAACAAAGGTACGAGCTGGCCATTTAAGGTAAGAAAAGATAGCCAGAGGTACGAACTCTCAATCGAAGGTAAGAATAGATTACCAAAGGTACGAAAGGGCACTCGAAGGTAAGAAAAGATGACAAAAGTTATGAACTGGCACTCGAAGGTAGAAAAGATAAATAAAGGTACGAGCTGTCACTCGAAGGGAAGAAAACATAACCAAAGTTACAAAGTGGCACTCGAAGGTAGTAAAATATTAAGAAATGTACGAACTGGCACTCGAGAGTATGAAAAGTTAACCAACGGTACGAACTAGTAACTCGAAGGTAAGAAAATATAACCAAAGTTACGAACTGGCACTCGAAGATAAGAACAGAAGAATGGTTTGAGGTGTCTTAGAAGGTACAAATAATCCTAAATGAACCTCTGGCACCCAAAAGTAGAAACAATTGATCAACATTACGGTAATGTACTCAAAGATACGACCAAGCATTAAAAATATGAACGTCAACCCCGTGGCGAGGTTTAACCGGGTCACAAGCCCGTAAAAAAGTAACAAACTGCAAGGAAGCAGAAAGGATGAATATAAATAAAGGAAATTCAAACTGAAAAATAATAAAGGATGGTATTAAGTCCTTAACCAGGAATTCAGGGTTCAAAAAGGAAGCCACCATAAGGTCAGATTGTTCGTACAATCGAACACAAAGGTTCCATGGTGCGACGTGTGAACCTATTGTAGGTCTAAGAGTTTTCGAAAAACGAAAATCTATGTAGTAAAATATTATGAATATTATGATTCATGTTCAACAAAATTGAAAAATTTGTGCGTAAAATTAATACACAAATATTCGAATATTCCTAAAATAGTCACATTTTCAAATACTTAATTTGTTAAATATTCAAATACTCAAATAGTGTAATATTTAAAATGTCAAATAGTAATATTGTTAAATATTCAAAGTAACAAATATTTCTATTTCACTCACATCAATTTCAAATCCATAAATATAAAATTATATAGAAATAAATAAATAATTATATATATATTATATATATATATATATATATATATATATATATATATATATATATATATATATATATATATATATATATATATTACAAAACCCTCACGAGTGAATAGACTATTGCAACTTCCCCCTTCAATTAGGGCCATGTTCGTGAATATTCAATTCGAATTTCCATCGTTTACCAAAAGGCCTAGACAAATGAATAGATTATTCCAATTCCCTCCATCATCTACAATGACCCTCTTTTGTGAATATAGTATTCTAATTTTCTCATCCAGATGGACTTCCTGCGTGAATAGACGATTCCTATTATTTTCAACCACCAGAACCTACTTTCGTCAATATATTATTCTAATCCCAGTTTCACAAGACATCCCATGAATAGATTATTCCAATTTCTATTCATTCACTCAATGAACATACCTCAACGCCCTGCGGATCTCCAACGGTGATATTCGGCACAAAAATCACAACTAAAACCAGAGCGAGAAGTTTGCCACTCACGGTTCGAGACCTCCTTTTCGAGACGCCTATTCTCCCGGAGAGGCCTATTGTCCTGGCTCTGTTATGCTCCGTCATTGGAACAACGTCTTTTTTGCTTCTCGTCACGCCAACCCTCATTCACACACTGGCAAACGCGAAGTGGAATTTGCGTCGGAGACAATAGTGTTGAAAATAGACCTTTCCCGTTTCCTCATCTCCTTCTTTTATCACTAATGTAGTAGCAAATGGATCTCCACCGTCCTTGTTTCCTTTAACCTCATCACTCGCCGAGCTACATCAACATGAGGGCAATTAATCCAAATTTATGTAATATTGAAGTTTTTGAAGATGTTAAGGTGGAGAATTTATGGGACACCGCCAGAACAGCAATGGGTGCACCTTGAATACTCCCTGTTTCAAAACCTATTTTGTGGAATTTGTTATATATTTAGAAAATTTTAGAAGGATGAATTGGAATATTTGTTGGCAGTAACTCTACGAATGCGACCAAGAACCATTTAAATAACCATTCCATAAGGTTAAATATTATTTAATAGCCTACACTTGAGCGATATTAATCCAAGTTTTAAAAATGTTCAAGTATTTTAACAATATGTGGGAGCAAAATTTATTTTGACACCAGAAAAAAAAGGGATGCACACTCAACACGCCAGAGATTGAAACATATTGCATGAATTTAAACTTTTCGAATATTATCGGTGAAAATTTGATCGATAGAGAGTCACAGCGAGTAACCATAGAAAGGGATTTCAATTGAAAGTCCTGGTAGATGTCAACCATATGGAATGCAAAGTGAGCCAACTTGCAAATGAATTCAATCCCGCTTCCTTAACAAAACGAGGTGGTGCCTCGAAACCTCAAATGATGATGAGCATTTAAGACACATTCTGAGGATGACTTCAAAAGAGCCCAAAACAACCTATAATCAGACGAAAGAAGCCACCTTGCAACAATTAATATAATATTAGCTCAAAATAGGAAAAAGAGGTAATTTTAGTTTAAAAGGGGTGATGCAAAGAAATGTCTTGAGGTGAGTATAAACTGAATTTTAGTGTTTTATTTAGATCGATGGGTTTAGATATTGTTATTCCGAACAGACTATCTGGATGACATCCTGCCTTATGAAGATACACTAGAGTAAGTTTCCGTCTTTCCACACTTGGAAGGTTCAGAAAACAATGAGAACAGGATTGAAAGACTTATAAATGTGAGAAAAGTTCGAGACGTTTTATTTTTTCTTGTATTTACATTCTGACAACTCAGTTTTATTGTACTACCGCTTTATCCACACCTCCGCCTACCTCGGTGGTGTCTTCACATTAATGGACACTGACTACTATCTCTCAACACCTCTATAAAATAAGAAGTAGTGCCGCCAGTAAATAAAGACAAAATTTTTACATGTACGAGTTTAAAACACAGCAAGGAACCGGTAGTAGGTAGTGTAACACTTGACAAGGCCACAGCCAACATGTTAACACAAACTCTCAAATGTAATCAGACACTGGAACATTTAGGTTTCAGAAATAGTATTAGTACATATGATCATTTGTAGTCTGTGCAACAATTATTGGAGGCAACTAATGAATACAAAATACCTCTCTACCCTTCGATAACGCCCGAAAGCTGTCATAATATAAAGGCTTCCACTTCTCATCCAGTCTTTTTAAAAATCACCAATAGATCATCTTTCAAATTAAGATTCAGTGAGTTTTCAGGCTATAGGCCAATACGGTGGTGGTGTCGAGTCATTTTGTTACTCGTGCCCGATAACATCTGGTTATCATGCTGGAAAGTGCATGAATCACAAACAAATGAATCGTTCGTATAAGTTGGACTCTGGGAACATGTTTGTTACACGGGTGATGTTGGGGAAAATTTTTTCCTTTGTTAAAACTTTTAGCCATGAATGCCTAGAACTTGCTCTCCCTCCACAATTAAGGCATCTCTCTCTCTCTCTCTCTCTACGGCGCGGCATTTGGGCCAGGAAACCACGTAATCCTCCCATTGTCCCCTACACCATTAGGGTATATCATACCTTTCGAAGTGTAAATTTACTTTTGGCCTTATGTAAATACAGGGTGGGCCGTAAGTTTCCATACATAGGGAAAATTCTTTTTATTATGGACAACCATTTTTATTTATATAATATGCTCTACATTGTTGCCATTGTTTAGAAAACACATTTTAATACTTGTTTCCCACTGTTGATGAACAAGCATTAGCGCAGTTGAAGTTATACTTGTAATGGTGTTGGTGATACGTTCCTTTAGATGATTTATGTCTCGTATCTTTACCCGATGCACCATAGCCTTCAAGTGCCCTCAAAGATAGAAATCAAGGGGTAGGGGGGTGGGAGATTTGGGGATCTGGGATGCCACTCCACAGGACCGCGCCGACCAATCCAAGCATCCGGAAACTGCTGATTCAAATACCGACGCGCGTGAAGACCATAATGAGGTGGAGCTCCATCTTGCTGGAAGTAAACTAGGAAGTTACCTTCCTCGATGGGAAAATTTCTTGTTGCAACAAGTTAAGATAACTTTCAGAATTAAGATTTCCACTGACAAAAATTGGTCCAATAATTCTGTCACCCCATATTCCGGCCCACACCATCACTTTACCAGCACCTTGCTTATTCGTAGGACTCAGCCAGTTTTACTCCAATGACGTAACTTCTGCCGATTAACCTCTCCATTTACGTAAAGCTTCGTTTCATCAGTAAATAAGATCTTAGTTGAAAAGTTTGCATCCTCGTTCACTTTGGTTAATGTGCATTCACAGAATCCATCCGTCTATCCGGGTCGTCTTAACTCAAATGCGGTGCCATATTCAATTTATATGGATGCTATTTGTTTGCTTTCAAAATGCGCCTGCTAATTGATCTGCTGACAGCACTTTCTGCAGACAACCATCGTGTACTTTTTCTGGGACTCCGTGTAAGCGCTGTAAGTATAGTAGCTGTTGAGTCTTCATCGGTGGCTGTACGCTTTGGACAACTTCGCGGTTGATCTGCAACATTTCCAGTTTTCTGAAACTTCCTAATAAGTTTTGCCAGTGTCGTGTGTGATGTTCGTTCCATGTTTTCTGTTAAAGTTCATTGCAACCATGCGACTGCTTCCCGACCCAGCCATCAGTATGATTTAAATTCGTTGCTCTTTCGTCAAACGCATATTCTATGGTATCGGAAACATAAAAAAATATAAATTTTCCTATGTATGGAAACTTACGACCCACCCTATATAATTTTAAGATAAATATTGTATACAATTTTTCCCCAAAATCGTGTTATCAGGTTGAACCTTGAGGTTTAACTTTGCTTAATGTATTCCATTTAAATCAGAGGAATAATTTCGGCAAAGTACGCGAAGTTCAACATTCTTTCATTAGATTTCTCTGAGTAATTATGCCAATTGTAATTGTCCAATAGGAATGATTGGGCACCACATTTTCGTTAAGTAGTTTTTGTAATTTTCGTAAGTGCAGTAATCACCATTATTAAATGTTATTTTGTACTTTGAATTCCTTCGAGATATATTAATGAAGCTCCCTTTCTTTGTTTAAGTAATATTTTAATATTAATGAATAATGTGAATTAAAAAACCTTGGCCTCGCTAGTCTATTCAAAGTTAGTTCCCAAATGCATAGTAAAGTTGCCATGCTAGCGTTTTACACAATTGGACAGGTGATTTTTTTTTATATGTAGAAAAGTACTTACTTAATATTCACGAAGGTATACATAGTTTTGTCCGATAAATAACATTTACTCAAGTAAACCAAACAAAATTAAAATGAAGATGCTGATGATTGCGTAGCCTATACTATGCATAGCGTTGGAAGAAAGAATTATATTTTTACAAATTAGACACGAGACTTGATGTGATGACCCCATCTGCCTCCCCCCGTCCAAACCGAGAAAATAGATGTAGACTTTAAAGCTCTCGGATGTTGTGGGCCATAGAAAGGAATTCATTTTCTGCGCGGTGCCGACTTAGAGAACCGTTCTTCAGGGAGGAATTCATTTGCAGGAGGAAAAGTTCTTTATTCATGACACCAAAAGGTCTAAAGTCGAATGCAAAGTTCATTTGCCTCTGCCATTTCCTAAAAATGTTGAAATGGAAGCAGATGGCAGACGTTGGCCTCTACCAAAGATAAGAGGGTAGCTTAGCTGAATATACTCTGTGAGGATTGTATTTGCAAGCCTCAGATCTTGTACGGTTCAGTGGAAAGGGGTGCTTAGGATGCTCCTTCAAGGCTCATATGAATTGTAACTGTTCTTTTGACGTGAATATATCTAAAAAGCCCTTCAGTGGCTGTATTCCAGAGAATAAAGAATTCTGAAACTTCAGTAATCCAAATATCCACCATATTATACAAAAACAGCAAAGAGGAAGGACGCTGAAGAAGATTCTGTCGTAAAGATGAATAACAACGAGCAGACAATAAAGGAAGAGTTTATCATGGAAAAAAATGAGGAGGGAGAAGACGCAAAAGAGATCATTGACAATGCTAAATCTACTGAAGATCAGATGGACGTTCCCACTTAATTACTTGCTAAAACTTCAAATTTAGCTACACGAATCGGCATTGAGATCGAAATGACACTTTAAGCAGCTCTGAAGTTCAAGGTAGGAAATGTTCTGGCAGCTGCTGCTACCACAGGCTTTCTGATAGACCTCACCAATGCCGGTCATCTTTCTGTAGATAAACCCTATATATATATATATATATATATACTTGGCCTTAGATGGCATGGAAGTCTGGAAGGCCAAAGTTTTAATGGTCTTTCAATAGAAGTTCTCACGGAGAGGACTAAGGTGAAGAAGATTTTTGGCATATTCTTTGAAGTTAAGTGGGATAAGAACAAAAAAAGATGATATATGATAAAATGAATGGGAGAAATTATCCTGGCATAGGGATCTAGGAGCATTACACTGTCATGTAGGAACCTGAATGAAAGTACATTTTCCATTTCATTTCCACTCAACCTGACGAAGGAGAAAAGACTGCTCATAAGATCACCCAGGGCAAGCATGCGTTGCCTTTGGATTGCGGGATTGAGAATATCATTCTTATGATTGGAGGATACTTTACGAACGCAAAACACAGGGTGGTCTAGTGGTGTCATGCCTTTATTGGAGAAGATGTTGGGTTGTATGTAAGTGCTACTGGATGATATATCAACTACATGCTCCCCCTGATGCAATTAATCATTAAGCTATATGGCCTTGCAACTCTCCAATCATGCTTCAGTGGTCATATTGGAAAACTTATTAAGAAAGTTAATGAACTTGCAATTAACTTCAACTTTAAACCAGTGGAGAAAGTTGAAGATATGATCTCTGTCCACAGACTAGAACAACTGCTATCTTCTATTCTAAGCCATCAAGTCTGGAAGTCTTGGTTCAAAGCTAGCTGGTGTCAAGTGCGCACCTCTGAACCAATTCAAGTGGCTAACTATTGCACATGCCACCTTGATGTTGTGGATGAGGGAGCACTAACAGAACGGAAGCTAGAGGTCCTCGTGAATATCTGCCTCAACCTTTACTTTAAAATGTACTACGACATCAAAATGAAGCACCACCTCAACCTTTGTCCTGAGCGCGTTGTTTCAAATCTTAGGCTACTGAGGAACAAGACTCCTGAAGTCAGGGATATCTTCTTTGTTGCAGTAATAAGAGGAGTTTACCACCCATATGCTAAAAACATCTTGGCCTTATTTCTCAGAGAGGTTTTGTTGTGAGACAGATAAAGTATATCAAAACAGGAAAAGATTGGTAATAGGACAGTGAGGCAAGAAAAAAAATCCCTAAGTGGATCAGTGAATCACTTCGCCCGAGAACTTCATCAGCTGGAAATTAAAAAAAAATACGGGCCAATTTATAACTTCAACATGAGTTTACTTGAGATCGAATATCTCAGGAAAGGCATTCGAAGTCGAGGATGTCACTGTTCACACTATGCCCTGCAAGAAAGCTCTACAGGAAGTATCAGCTGCTTCCCAAGATGTGCATGGTTACGAGCGGATTTTGACCTTGAAAATTAGATTTTTCAGAAAAGGTTGCATAGAATAAAACAGTCTTAGAATTATTTTTACATATTAACACATATTAGCCACTTCGATTTTTTTATAAATTCAACCATGAACCCAGAGTATGGTATGCTTATGGTATGCCTTACTGCACCATGGTTATTTAGTCTATACCTGAGATCCTCTTGTGTGGTTCGTGTTTTCTACACTTATTATAATTTTAATTCCTGAAGGCCTAGGGAGATGTTGATCTCAAAATCTGATGGAGAGAGAGGAGAGAGAGAGAGAGAGAGAGTTAGTAAGAGAGTAAGAGAGATAGGATATATATATATATATATATATATATATATATATATATATATATATATATATATATATATATATATATATATATATATATATATATGATAAATAACATCCACAAGGAAAATGGAAAAACGATTCTGAGCGCTTTCGTCTTTATTCTAAAAGACCTCTTCATGGAATAACGTAGGCCAGGACAGACAATGTCTTAAATAGTAAGGAGTGGGGGGTTAATACGTCTACCTGCATCAAAACCCTAACTAGGGATACAAATTCTTTAAACACTTCAATTTGTGATTTAATATAATTAGATATCATAGGATCAAGGCTAAACATATGCTATATATGCTTGAAATATCCCAAAGGGCTTATTTTGTGTATTATTTTCCTCTGGGATATTTCAAGCATCTCAGATCACGTGTTTTTGGTCATTTTATATATATATATATATATATATATATATATATATATATATATATATATATATATATATATATGATAAATAACATCCACAAGGAAAATGGAAAAACGATTCTGAGCGCTTTCGTCTTTATTCTAAAAGACCTCTTCATGGAATAACGTAGGTCAGGACAGACAATGTCTTAAATAGTAAGGAGTGGGGGGTTAATACGTCTACCTGCATCAAAACCCTAACTAGGGGGTACAAATTCTTTAAACACTTCAATTTGTGATTTAATATAATTAGATATCATAGGATCAAGGCTAAACATATGCTATATATGCTTGAAATATCCCAAAGGGCTTATTTTGTGTATTATTTTCCTCTGGGATATTTCAAGCATCTCAGATCACGTGTTTTTGGTCATTTTATATCTATATATATATATATATATATATATATATATATATATAGAGAGAGAGAGAGAGAGAGAGAGAGAGAGAGAGAGCTTCGAAATTAGATTCAATATGTGGACAAGCCTTTGTTTACCGTTGCCATAGATACGCAAGGCTCACGCGTTTACCCAGTCAATCTTGGCGTTTGACCATCGCTCGTTACCAGGCCGGAAACAGTCTATTTGCTATTAATTTCGGATGATCCTTTGACGCCAAAAACCCACGAGAGGTTTTCAAGGTGAGGGGGGTTAGGCGCTATACTTGCAGGAAAAGGAAAAATGGTGCACACGAAGGGGGATCATATGTGTCTGTCTTGTAGCGATTCCATTTGGGGCGGATTTGGGAACCCTCCCTGGTAGATCAGGTTTTCACTTTTGGATTTTAGAAATTAAAAGCAAAAATATAAAGTTTTGGTGCAGTGTTTTAATCAAATCGGCCCAAGATAATAAACACATGACTACTAAATGGACATTTTATAGATTTTTACCTTAATTTGCTTTCCATTCTGCTACGAAAATTAATAAGATTCCCTGAGATTCGGAACCTTCAGCAAATTATTGGACGTCAGGTGATTTCAGTAGCAAAAAATATTACACAAACCAAATAATAATATGTAAGACAACAAATTAGCGACAGATAGAAACGATCAAATGCGTATGAATGTAGAAGATATGAAAGATAACGGATACTTGATGGAAAATAGCTGCTAGATGCAATTCGCGTTGAAAATTATCAGAAGGAAAAATAGAGATGTGATTCCAAGCGCTATTATCTAGATTTAACAAAAAGTCGAGGGAATTCTAGATGTATGCGGCAGTACACTTCTACCATACATTTAAAAGTTAAAGCTACATCTGATGGTAATATGTCTGAAGAAAGTGTTTCTGTTTTCCAGCCGGTGGTAAGTGGGTGTGAAATGAAATCTACAGGGAAGTCGAGATCTACATCCATGTCAGTCTCAAGCGAAGGAAGCAGCCATGGTAACGTGACAGTAACTCTCGTAAGTAAATTGACATATTATGTGTGTCTAAGAGAGAGGGAGGGATAGGGAGAGAAAGAAAAAAATGAAATATATAAATATATATATATATATATATATATATATATATATATATATATATATATATATATATATATATATATATATATATATATAGAGAGAGAGAGAGAGAGAGAGAGAGAGATAAAGAGAGAGCGGAGAGCGAAAGAGAGATATTAAGTGATATGAGATTGAGAGACTGAGTTTGAGAGAGAGAAAAATTGAGAGAGTCAGATATAAAGATTGTGAGAGACTAATGTAAAGATTAAGAGAGACTCAGAGAGATAAAGATTGTGAGATACTAAAGTAAAGATTAAAAGAGACTGAGATAAAGATTGAGAGAGATATTGGGAGGGAGACCTTGAACCAGAGACATTGACAGAGAGAGAAAGAGATTGGAACGTTGAAAGAGAGGGATTGAGAGAGAGATTGAGATAAACAGATTGATAACTATATTAAGAGAGATTACGAGATAAAGAAACTTATTCGTTTTATCGTGGTTCTTATTATTTCCCCTTTCTTGAGTGTCTTTAGTTGCTTTAATTTAAATGTTGTCTCACCCAACACTATGATATTCAGATTGAGTCATTTTAAATCCATATTTCACTTCTAATATTGGTGCTAATATTTCGGTGTCTTTAACTTTGTGTTTATTTGAAATTTTGCTTTATTACTGATTTACATAATATGATAGTATTACATTCTTATTTCCAACTAAAGAATGTCAATTCAACGCGATTACAATGATGACACATAGATAATTAAGAAATGGGAAGAAAGGACGGGAATAGAGCACTGATGATAAATACTGATATATTGCAATCACCGTTGTTAATAACCTTGATTTTCTGTATAAAAAGAACAGGTAGTGGAATGCATGAGTTTGAATCCCATTGCAGAGAGTTAGGAGTGTTTCTGCATCTCTCCTGGCTAAACCATAGCTGTTCAAATGAAAACATGTTTCCTGTTTAACTAAGTAGAATTTTTCTCCCTGGACCTCTCCTGAATCTGTAATCTCCATCGAATGTATAATTTTTCTACTTGGACCTATCCTGAATTTGTAATCTCTATTAGATCTAGCGGTAATCTATGCTGAATCTATAATCTATCGTAGTTTTACTTGTAATCTATGTTTTCATCTATTTTGTAATTAATTACAATAACTTTTTCAGCCTTCAATTCATGTAACACAACCGACCGATGAAAAGTGTGATTGTTCTGAACTAAAAACTGAAATTCAGTATTTGTCAGTTCTATCAGACAAATATTGTCCTTCTACCAACGATTTACCAACAAATCAAACTAATTTACCTACACTTCAAATTCAACCTCGCTCAACCCATGCCCCCACAACCGAAAAGAATAAAAACATTAATTCCCCGCTGAATCTGAAGGCATTGGACAAGAACAGATCGCACAATCACTTTAGTAAACAAGAGGATGATTCTACTACCAAACACCATAAAAAGGTTTCGACTGACTCATTTCATTTAGAGGATCCGGGAAATGACTACGTTTTGAGTAGGCGTTTCAAAAGACTTGATAACAAACTACCATTTCCTTCTAAGATACCAAAAACTCTGGACGAGGCTCTGGAGATTGTTAAGGAAAGTGATGTCATATTTTACCTGCAATTCAAGACACTACCATCGGATGTTCACTACGAGCCCTATGATTTTCAGTAAGTAACCAGTCTTAAGTAAATATCCAGTCTCGAATAAACAACAAGTTTTTAGTAAGTAATCAGACTTTAGTAAATAATCGGTTTTGAATAAAAAATCATCATTCAATTAGTAATGAGCCTGTCAGTAATCGGTCTTCAGTGAGTAAACACTCTTGATTAAGTAACCCTTCTTCAATGATTAATCAAGCTTCAATGAGTAATCAAACCCCAGTAAGCAATCAGTAATCCAACTTCAGAAGGTAATCAGTCTTCAATCGATAGTCTTCAGTAAATAAATCAATCTTGAGTAAATAATCGATCTTCAGGAAGTAATTAGTCTTCAGTAAACAATCAATCTTCAGTAAGTAATAAGTCTTTTGTAAATAATCAATCGTCAACAAGTAATCAGCCTTTAGTAATTAACACCTCTTCAATAAGTAATCAGTCTTCAGTAAAAAAATCAATCTTCAGTAAGTAATCAGTTCTCAGTAAATAATTTTATCTTATGTAAGTAATCAGTCTTCAGTAAATAATCAATCGTCAACAAGTAATCAGGCTTTAGTAATTAACCACTCTTCAATGAGTAATCAGTCTTCATTAAATAATTAATCTTCAGTAAGTAATCGGTCTTTATTTAGAAATATGTCTCGAATAAGAAGTCTCCCGCTCTGGCTTGAACATTCAATTGAATAAATCCTATGGTCAGTAAAAATCCTGCTTTAATCATGGAAGCAAAATGAGGCGGTAGAACATAGTGTGGTAAAACAAACTGTGATAGAACAAACTATGGTAAAACAAACCAGGGTAGAACAAACTGTGGTATAACAAATCGTGGTAGAAAACACTGAATAATTTATCTCTTTTTTATTAATTAATCCTCTTCTTTCGCACATAAATTCTCACTTTCACTCTTTCGGTTGATTACACTGCATTACACACTTAAGATCTTATCTCCGTGAATCGATCAACATATATAGAATTATTACCCTGACCAGAGATCCTCTTATTCTTTTTCACTCTCGAATCGGCCCTGTTAGGAATGTGCCATACGTACACCCTCCTCTTTCTCTCAGACATTAATTCAGTGCCATAAAAAAAGCTTTGCAAAGTGGTAAGTTAGGGTGAGTGAAAATGCGTGTATATTGTGCAATGAAACGAAAAGGGAGACCACTTGGTCTTCTAGAGAGGCTGCGCAACTATCCGAGTAGGAAGGGAATGACGTATCTCCTTAAGGTCCCAGTTAAGAGAAAGGGTTGTTTTGTCTCATGGAATCTACATTAGTGTAATTAAAATCAACCTTTGAGTGAGAAAATAATAATTCAGTAGTTTTTTACCACCGGTTTAAGATTTTTTATGGGTTTTACCCTCTTCCTTCACCCTGGATAGGGTTTACCACCGATATGTACTCTTGATAGAGACTCTACCACATATCTGCACTATTGGTAGGAGGTTTACCACTAATTTGGAACTTTGGTAGCAGCTTACCTCTAATCTAGGGCTTGATAAGGGGTTACCCCCTTTATCCTCTCTGATTAGGGTTTACCGCAGATATGTACTCTTGCTAGGAATTCTACCACACATTTGCAGTATTGAAAGGATGTTTACCACTAATTTGAAAGTTCTGTAGCACGTTATCTTTAATCTACAGGTTTGATAGGGGTTTACCCCTTTCCTGAACTGTGATTAGGGTTTACCACTAATATGTATTCTTGCTAGGGACTTTAACACACATTTTCTGTATTGAAAGGAAGTTTGCCACTAATTTGAAAGCTTGGGAAAACGTTACCACTAACATACAGTTTTGATAGAGGTTTACCCCCTTCTTGAACTCTGATTAGAGTTTACCACCGATAGGTATTCTTATTAGGGACTTAACCACACATTTGAAGTATTGACAAGGGTTTTACCACTAAACTACAGTCTTCGTAGGGGGTTTACCTCTATCCTGCGCTTGTGGTAAGATTTAATTACCGATGATACTCGTGGTAGTTTTACCACTGATCTGCAATATTGATAGGGGTTACAATCGATCAGCACTACTGGTAAGTTTTACCACTGACATCCACATATTTTCGTTAGGGGCTTTACCACTGAAGTACAATATTGGTATAAGGCTTACCACCGATCTGCACTGAATTAAGATGCCTTTATTTCTCATGGGGGTGGACCTACTGATTAACGTGGATTTCGTACCGCGGGTATCTACAGCGTATGGCAGCCGCCGTAAAGGAGACCCCACGTGGGACTCGAGTCAGTGACTATAACCACACCCGATGTGTCATAACCATCAGAAACGGTGTTTTCACTGACTCAACTGGGGATAATAATCCCACGAGCTCGCTAATAATCTCATGAACGCGAAACTAACCTCATGTTTGGGATTAGGATATTTGCCGATTTTGCTGAAAATAATGATGACAATCAGGATAATACTCGTACTGGTGATGATAATGATGCGATAATGATGATGATAATAATAATAATGATGACAATAATGATGCTAACGATAATGAGGTGCCACTAGAATATTTCATTGTGGTGCAACGATTTGAATACTATTAATCCAGAATTTTATAAAGAGGTATCGAGAATTCGGGGAAATTAGGAGAGGCAAGAAGCGTGAAAGTTACCCGAGTATTATAAAGAAGACAGGACGAAGGGAGTGTAGGTAGGGCACGTAACTCTCTTTACTCAGTCACAATCAAGGCTGATCCCCCTGCGTAGTCAGGAAGACTGTTTTTTTTTTTTTACTCTGGTCAAGATCAAATTACGAATGGAACATGTTTTTTCCTTGCAAGAGTGGTCGCGTCGCGTCCCAGAGAAGCGTACGCCATCCTCAGTTCTCGGGGCATTGTCCGGATCCTGGGCGAGACGGACGTCGAGTTCCTCACCTTGCACAGATTCTCTCTGGAGAAACAGAACTACGGGAAGCTCAGACAGGTGAGAAAAGAGACCGAAACAACTTTACCACATTACTCCATATTCCATGTTCCTCATAAAATCATCCAGTACATCATCCGTACTATCCGATAATTCCAATATCGACCTTACCTGCGCTACACCATTATCTGATCCGAAACGTTACTCGATCACCTCACCCTCCATTTTCAACCGTGCTAGTACATTACTTCAGCTTGTATCTTCACCTTTACTACACCATTACTCGACTATTTATTTTAACCTGTACTATGCCGTGACCAGCTATATCCATACTACTTTATTGTTCATAACTACACCTTTACCCGTAGCACTACATTACTCTACTCACCACTTTCATTCGTATTACTCCATAACTCCAGCCACCATCTTCGCCAATGCTAGGCCATTACTCTATCCTTCATCCATACTCTACCATTACTCCCCCTCTGCCATAACTCCTTAACTCATGTTATGGCACTACTCCACCATTACTTCCCCTCTGCCGTAACTCCTTAACTCATGTTATGGTATTATTCCACCAACAACCCCTATTCGAGTACACCCTTACAACCTCCTTCCACCCCACACGTACTATACTATAACTAAACACTCGACCTTTTACCGTTACTACCTCATTGCTCCACCTTTTACCCTCACCCGTACTACACCATTACTCCACGCTAGACCTTCAATGGCACCACACTATCACTTCACTCTCTACCATCACCTGTACTACATCATAGCAATACCCACGCTCGTTCTATCCCAATACTCCAACCTCTCTCTTAACCTGTATTACCTCATTAATACACCCTCCACCTCCACCTCTACCCGTACCAGTACATGTCTCTACCTTCTACCTTCACCCCTAATACATAATTACTCCTGCCTCTTCTTTCACGCAAACCACCTTTATCCTCAAACCTTAAGTCTTGGGCTTAACTTGATTTTGGTGAGGTAGTTACCCCTAGTGAATTGGATCCTACCTTAAACTTCAAGTTACCAGTCAGGCACCAAACAGTGAGAAGTGATGGCGAAATCCACATCAAAGCAATAATACAACACTGAACGAACATTTCTGTCTCACACGTTTATATCCCCTACACGATCCTGTATTCATTGCTGGCCGTGATAAGTTCCCCTGTGTTTACCACTCCAGTTTTTTCTTGCTTCACTCTTCTTAACGAATCTCAAATGTAAACGTTTTTTCCTCAACGTGAGATCACCATGCGTCAGCGCCACTAAACAATAAATCCCTTTCACTACTTTGTGCCCTACTAAGCACAAGGCAACCCATGCCTTTTCTACGCTATTGACCCTTCATAGTGTTGATGCGCTGTAGCAACTCGTCCAGGCTGCAAGAAGCTTTCCCACAAACCTCCTCCATGTATACTTATGCAAGATATCATCTACGTATCTCTCGTTCAGCCCATTCTCTCTCAAACACTCCATTCACAAAAACAATCCAATTCAAATGTTCTCTTCGCAAGTTTATTCTCATCCATCTTCTTACATACCAGTACCACTTAAAATAATTTCAGTTGTAAACCCGTTCACACCCTTCCTTACACCATACACATACACCTGCTCACCATTAGTTTCTCATTCCATTTGTCTTCCTCTTGTTGTCCTCTTGAACTACACCACCATCAGTCCTTTCCTTTTCTTCCATATTATAGGCTCAGTTGTAAGCAATTATGTTCCTAATAACATACTCTCGTGCAACTTTCTGGCACCTTTTACACTCACACTGTAGCATTCATTTAAGCACTGATTTCTCCTGTGGCTCAAAGCAAGTCTTATGGTCGCCATCTTTCTTAGATTTACCGTTATTATTCATGTTATACCCTAGTTTTTTTTTAATTACACTTCTTTGAGGTCACACTACGAACTCGATTATCATACCATAGTCCTCTCCACCCCCAGCCAAGACCAACATTTTCTTTTAATCTCCTCTTCATACATACCTTTTAAAACACCACTGACACCAGATCATCACTATACACCAAGATAGATAGATACCCATCTATCGCCATTCCTCCCAGTTCTGACATTCCTGTCCGTCATTTACACTTGCGCTTCTTTCAGTACACCAACCATAAACGCTTTAAAAAAGTTATAGCACCACCACGCACCCTTGCATCACATCTTTCCGTAGAACAAACCACTCACGTGGAGATTTTATCACCTACTCAATGCATTTTTATAACTGCGCATAACTCGTCTCTATCTTCACAATCATAGGTACGCTTTCAACAGAACCATTAACCTACCATACACTTACATCTCTTGCTTTCTCAGCTGGTTTTTTCAGTACAATCACTTGATCCCTATAACCCATACCTTATCTAAAGCCACCTTACTCATCCACCATCATTCCCCTTAGTTATCCTTCGTACACACTGAATCAGAATTTTACAATAGACCCCTTCAATGACACTCACTTGATTTATTCTCATGTAGTTCTTGCAACAACACTCTCTCCCGTTTCGCCTTACTCAACACTATCGCAACATTCTTACACTCTTTAGACACTGTTTAATTTTCAAAAACATTTCAACACAGTCAAAACACCAGCTCCCTTCCCGTTTTGCAGACCACTCGCTACCATGTCGATTTTATATCCTGATACATCGCACGGTTTGCACCCACTCGTATTCGTATTCGCTTCATCTTCTTCACTCACACTATAGACTCATTAACGTACTCCCTCATTCAGTTTTACCACTTCATTGCTCACAGTTGCCCTACTATTCTCATCCAAGATGTTCAGACAGATATTCCTTATCCTTTTCACCATCCTCACTTCCTTCCAAAGTAACTTTCTCTTTTCATTCGTTCTCACATTCACTTTCCTTTCAAATACTTCATTTCTCGCCTTATTACTCCGAATAATCATTCGCTTTACTACTCTTTTCGTCTTCCTCTCTGCGTTCACCCCCTAACTCGCTCATCTGTATCATCTAGCCTCTGCAAGGTCGCCACTCGTTTCCTTTCCACTCCTTAGTTTCACATCGTTATTCTACAATTCAGAGTCTCACTTTCCCGTTCCAGTTCGAACACACGACACAAACAGCCCTTACACTACCTACTATCATTTCCTTAAATCTGCTCCACATTTGCTATCTCCATTTTCATACTTACATATTTTCTCTCCCATATTCTCAAGCATTTTCACATACTCTTCTCTTTCTTTCCTCCTGTTACAACTGTATTTATATTTTGATTCTCAATTCCTTTTCCTACTCCTCGCATTAACTCATCCAACTTTTAGCCTTCACAAAAATATTCTAGCGCATATTCTTTTTCGCCAAATCATACACCTACATCACATTTCTCTCATCACATTTTATGATGAGATAAATGTATTTGGCACGAGTTGGTTTCTTTCAGAGACGAACTCTAACACCCACTATCGATCTTATAACTCTTTCATTCATTCATATTTTCCACAACCATCCACCCACAAAGGGTGGTCGGGTGTAGCAAGAGTGAAGCCCTTGGTACACCTGGAACCTGGATAAATGTCAGACCCTCCGTGCCCCGGTAACCACAAGGGGGTGTCAGATGTAGCAGCATGGTTCGACTACATGCTGCGGTTGACATCCGGATGATGGCGCGCCCTCACCGTCATAATGCTTACAGGAATATCTGTAGCTATATATCTTCCTCCCATTTTTACTTCCTCTCTCTTCTTACCTTTCTTGGTTTTCTCTTTCTATTAATAAAAAAATCGACAGCCACCAACCGATACCCATCCTCAATTCCACCAAACTCTCGTCTCAAACCATCACACACACTCTCTTAGCCTCATTTCTATCATCCCATAACGTCAGTATCGTTGTCACAGCTTCACCTTTACAAATCTTAACTTTCAGGTAATTCTAGCACTCACAGATTTATCCGATTATTGTATCTTGTCATTTCTCACTTAATAGTACAACCATCCCCAATTTATCCCAATTTATCCCTGTTCGTCTTACAAAATCATTACTCATATTCACATTTCCGCTTCACATTCTACGCACCCATTCAATTCACCCGTTGCCTCCAATTCACCGGTTGGCTTACATGATCTACGAACACCCCCAATATGTATTTCCTCCCACCCTCTCCCTCACCCCCTCTCTCGCTCTTTCTCCCCTCTCTCACTCCCTATCGCTCCCTCTCTCTTTCCCTACTTCTCTTCCTTAATCTCTCTCATCCTCTTAGATTCAGACTCTCTTACACTCACACGCCAACACACTCTCTCTCTCTCTCACTCAGTCTTCTAGTCTCTCACACTCATACAGTATATCTCTCTCTCAAAATCTCTTTCACTCTCCCTCTCATTCCCCCCCCTTTCTCTCACTTTCTCCCCAACCCTCTCCCTCTCATTCCCCCTCTCAGTCTCTCCCTTTCTCAGTTTTATTCTATCTTCCCTCCCTTCCCTCAATTTTCTTACCCTTTTTCTTCTTTCTCTCTTATCTTTCACCTTCTCCTTCCCTCCTCTTTCTTTCTCTCTCCTCTATTCTCTCTCAGCTCTTTACTCATAGCTCTCTTCTCTCAGCTCTCAACTTTCAGCATCCCCCCCTTCCAGCACTCTTCTCTCTTCTTTTCTCTCTGCTTTCTTCTCTCCTCCCTTATCTAACCGCTTCATTCTCTATCCAACCGTTCTCTTGCTAAGACGTGACATTTCTGTGCTCTGAGCCAATTTTCCACTTGTAACCGCGATACTTATCATCCTCTCTCGTCGCGCTAAAAACTCCCACTCCCTCTGTGACATCGTAAAATCTCGTAAATTTGATTGTATAAATTGCGGAGCTTCTTTTAATAATGAAATTTATGTACCTATTAGTCATAATAGCATTATAATATGCCTGTTTTGCCTACTAAATCAAGTTTTCGAACTAAAACTTGTAAACCTGGTAGATGAAATTCGGGCGGAGCTAGGCGGAGCATTGGCAAACTTTGCCACCTCGAAGCGTAAGATAGGAGAGATGGCACAATCATATGCAGACAAATTCCACATTTGATGTAATAAGTGAACAAACGCGTATCATGAATTAATATGCACATCTGGAATAACAATTTAGGCGTGTCAGAAACGGAGGTCGACCAACGAGGTCTTCAGGGCATAGCATTATGATATTCGCTGCTCAAACCCCTTCGCATTGTTAACCCCAATTGTGGACGAAACAGACAGAATCGTGATCTGGGACTCCTTAATAAAAAAAAATCAATATACCGAATTTAAAAAACGTAACCCGAGTAAGCTTAAGAAGGTCCGTCTTCGCGGCGGTTGTATCAACAACTTAATAGGAGAGATTAACCATTTGAATGGATAGAGAAATGACCACATAATCTTCACTCTCGTTAGTGTAAGTGACATTCACCGATTCGACACACCCACAAACGAAATTGCTTATCGAGACAGGGATCTAATTACTTTGGCTAAAACTAAGAATAATAAAGTAGGGGTAATTGGAATCATTTCTCGATTAAATGCGAGTCTGTGAATGCAGTCAAAATCGATTTTTCACTGTTGAGGATATGACCCAGTTAAGCACATTAAGTGAGGAAATCGTTTTAAGCGAAAATCTAACACGCGTAAGCAAAATCAAAATTATTATTTATTAAAATAAATAGAAACAATTGAAAGCATCCTGGACAAATTGTATATAGCCACTTCACCTTAAGCAAATAAAAAACGAACTGGTAAAAACTCTGAGCATGATCTTTAATAGTTCAATATGCGACAGGATAGTCTCACTAGAGTCCAAGTGAGCTAATATCACACCGATGTTAATTAAACAAGGTCTGCTGACTTTCAAAAATTCAGTAATTCACGGCCTAACCTTGGGAGGACCTTGATAATTTTATCATTCGAAAGTGATTGTAAAACAACATAAGGGTTTCAAATTTCGTAGGAATCGGCGCAATAGTTATAATGTTATTGTCTAATAATTCCCAGGCTAATCTTGGGAGGACTTTAGCAAACATATCATTCGTAATAGAATGTAAAATAGCATAAGGGTTTCAAATTTCGTTAGAATCGGCCGAAAAACTATGATGTTATGGCCAAAACAAAGTAATTTCCTGGCTAACATTGGGGGGACTTTAGCAATTATATCATTAGAATGAGGATGTAAAACAACATAAGGGTTTCAAATTTCGTTAGAATCAGCTGAATAGTTTAAATTTTATTACCAAAAAATAAAAGCAAAACGGAGACCGGTCGACCGACCACCGACATATTGAGGTGTAGAGTTGCTCGCAACTAAAAAGCGGGAGAGATCTAATTCAGGAATTTCGTCCTATTAGCCAACCATCTGTAATTGGTATTCTTAGAATCGATAAGCAGAGACAGGCTGGTAACTTACATTGAGGCTAATAACTTAATATAAAAAAAATCAGTATGATTTTAGCAAAGGAAATTCATGTATTACAAATCTCTTGGAATTCCAAATGATCTCCATCTGCGATAATGACAGAGCAGTAGACATTAGACTTTGACTTTGACTTTGTGTGTAAGTGCGAGAGCACGTGAGGGGAGACGATAGGGTGTGGGGGGGGACAGAGAAAATAGACAAGTGGAGAAGAGAGAAAAAAGTGTGGAAGAGGTGCAAAGAGATGCCTAGGGTCTGGTGATCAGACTTATCACTTTTATTTTTTTCTTGCTTGTGTGAGTTCATTTGTGTTGTTTTGGGTTTTTGGTAATAATTATAAGTTTATAAAATTATAAAAATATAACTATTATGGCGTTCAAGCCATTTGTCTCAGCAGCTTTAGTATTTTCATGGTTTGTGTTGTGCATTGCCTGTTTTGTACATGTTTTTAGTATATTTAAGTGCGTGCATTTGTATTGTTTTATTGTATGTGTATTTTAGTAGTATAATTGTTTCTTCTTTCTTCTTTCTTCTCTCTTCTTTTGTAGATTACTTCTTTCGAAGTTCTCTTCGTAATCGTTGGTTTTTCATTTTCATATTCTTGGTAAAGTTGTCATTATTGGTTTCTTGTCATAGTAGGGTTTCGAGTAATTTCTTTATTCTTGTGATTGATGTTGTTTTCACAGGTATTCCTTTATCTCATTTCACGCATAGAACGGCACTTCATCTCCGCCAGCCACTCGGTTGGCGGAGCTGGGGAATCTGGGGGGACATTCAGCTCTTCTGTTCTGGTTAATCATCTGGGTGATTTCATCACTCAGTTCACGATTAACCAGATCCTGCATTTTCCGGGTCCGTTCTTCTATGACCTTGTTAATGGGAATTATCCCCGCCTCTCTGTGCAGGTCTTCTTGCCGTCTTCTTTCATGCCTGCGTGTACCCGTTATTAGGTACATGCATTTATTTTGCACTACTTGAAGACGCCTCTTTTGTGTTTTTGAGACACATGAGAGGGTGGAGGCGGGGTAAAGCAGCGTAGATCTTACAAGGGCATTGTAGATCTTCTTCTTGTTGCTTTCACGTAGATTTCTGAAGCGGTATAGAGTTCTGACTGCGGACGAGGCTCGAGAAATTCTTTCTTCGACGTGCTTTTTGTACCCGGTAGAGGTGATTTTCATACCGAGTACATTGCATTCGTTGGTGTAGGGGTATCGCGTATCCCCCACACGCACGTCTGCCCTTGAGGTGCGTCCAATGGGGACCACCTTGAATTTCTCCTGGTTTGTTCTTATTTTCCACTGAGCCTCGTAGTTGTTCAGGTTCGCGATTTCCATCGCTGTCATGCGAGCTTGCCTCGGCGCATGCCTCCATGGAGATACGATTATCTGGTTGAAATCATCGGCGTATTGAATATTGAGGGAATTGGGGTACACAGGGTCTGGGACGTCCGCGGTGTATATCGAGTAAAGGGTGGGGGACAGACACCCCCCCTGCGGGAGGCCCGCAGTGAGCGGAAACTTTGGTCCGTCCGTGCACCCTAGACTGACATACGCCGCTCTCTCCATGACATAGTCACAGAGAGTTCTTTCTAAGTTTTCACTTAGACCCAGCCTTAAGATCTTATACTGCATGCCCCGCTGCCACACCTTATCAAACGCCTTTGACACATCCCGACAAACGATATCCACATAACTCCTGTCCCGTTTGGCTTGGGAAAGCTTTTCCGTTATGACATTAATTGCCATTTCCGTACTTCGCTTCTTTCTAAACCCGAATTGGCAAGGGTTGTAGAGGGAGTTTTCTTCCAGGTGAGACACCAGTCTTCCGTTGAGGATCTTCTCAAAGAGTTTCCCGCCAAATTCCAGGAGTGAAATTGGGCGGTAGCTCTCTCTCAACGTAGGGTCCTTTCCATGCTTGGGCAAAAAGATCATTTTTGCCGTTTTGTAAGCATCTGGAAAGTACCCTGTATTCAGACATGCGTTAAAAATTCGTCTCATTCCTTCGATGACGTTGGCTGGTGCCTTTTCGAAGTTAAGCTTCGTAAGCCCCGATTGGCCTGGGGCTTTCTGTCGGAATGAGCGGAGTGCGCCAAGGATCTCTTCTTCTGTGATCTCGGCGTCTCCGTCACGCAGTCTATCCACCTGGTGATGAGGATGCGTTCGATGTATTACCGTGTTAAGCTCGTCTACGATGTTATTTTCGAACTCTATATCGAAATCTTCGTTTTCATCTTCCGATATGCTGAAGATTTTTTCCCAATAACGCCGGAATATCTCTTCGATGATGTTATCTGCAGTTTCAATGGATCCATCTTCTTTTTGGATTTCCATTTTCTTCTTTTTTCCAGATGATCCTCTGAGACTTTTGACTTTCTTCCAAAAGTCCTTGGGGGATGCATCTTGATCGAGGCTCTCGATCGCATCGTCCCATTGTCTCTGTTGTTGTTCGAGGATCAGCTGGTTGAGCTCTTCCTTGATCTCTCTACTTCGTTGTAGCGAGTCAAATGTTGCATTTGTTATATTTAACTCGTACATAACTCTCAATTCTCTATATAGTTCTTTCATATACCCAGTCCACCTGTATGAAGAGATGGTTTTAAACTGGGTTTTGGGGATGCAAGCCCTATCTGCAATAATGAGATGTTCGTTGAGGTCGTCGAGTGCCTCGTCTATCTCCTCGAGAATTGCCTCGTCCAGATCTGGTGGGCGATAGGCCTCGAGGAGACCAGCGTACCGTGCCCAGTCGGCTCTCCTGTAGTCTTTTCTGACTGGAGCTGGGACTTGTATAGGGTTCCTATTGATGGTGAGTAGGATCCCTATATGATCACTACATGGCACCTGGACTGGTTCCATGTAGTAATTGAACGGCAGCTGACGATTAGCCAGACAAATGTCTGGTTTTGTGGCACTTCTTCCTCGAGTATAGGTTGGGAAGTCCGGGCCTATTCTATGGACCATGTTCCGGTCCATCATAGTATCCAGGCACCTTCCATTGCCATTGAAGGTCCTGTACCCAGAATCCCGACATCTGGCATTAAGGTCCCCCATTAATATGGTGGGGGTCCTTCTGCCAAATAGGCCAGAGAGAGAATGGATTGGCAAATATTCTCGTCTCGGCGGCTGGTACCCGGTGGCGATGACCAGCTTTCCTATATCGAGTTCGACCTCTATTGCAAGATAGGATTCCTCCAAGTTTCTTATGGGTTTATACTTGATCCCTCTTTTGTGGCGATGGCGGCACCGTCGTACCGCTCTTGAGAGTAATTCTTGATTAACACGTCGTAGTTCCAGATCTTAATTTCAGAACTACGAGTGTCAACCCCATGTTCAGAAATCAAGATGACATCTGCATCTATTTCCCTGAACACATTCCCGTAGAGAGTTCTTTTGTTTGTCCAGCCATTGGTGTTTATTTCCAGAATTCTTAGTGAGTTCCGCTCCATGGTAAGATGAGTTACCTGTGTTTCTTCTTTTTCTTACTCTTGGGGGCCTGTGGGGCGGGTCTGGGGTGCCCAGGCTTTACCTTCTTCGGGGGAGGGCTGGGAGTCTTGGACTGACTCTTTGTTGCCCTAGTGCGAGTGCATGGGCCCTCGTCACTATCCGAAGAAGTGGTATCATCTTCTTCATTCGCTTCATCTTCTGAATCATCCGACGGGGGAGATTCAATTATGTCTTTAAGTCCCGTGGCTTTTGCTTCGGTGCTATTGTTTCCGATGACACTATCCTTGAATGCCTTAGAGCATTCCGGGTCATCAGGAACAATGATAGAAGGGAGGTTGTTTGCCTTTAGCAGTGCGTTCAGTACCCGGTTGTAGCATCCGGGTTTGACCGCATTTGCCACATTTGCATGGGTAATGCAAATTAAGATCTTCGCACTAAGGTCACTTGTGAAGATCACGGGTGAGGGGGTTGCCAATGTTGAGGCCATCCCTTCACTTTTCTTTACGGTGCTCGCGTAGGTTTGAGTCTTTTTCTTTTTCTCTTCCTCTTCTTTTCTTTTAATTATCTCCTTTCTCCTTGGGCAGTTCAGGGCCATCGTTCGATGGGGCCCCTTACAGTTCATGCATTTCTTTTCGTTGGTTTTGCAGGCGTCATAGCGATGACCCTGCGTGGCACATTCACTGCACCAGGTTGTTCCTTTTTGGGGACAATTTGCGGTTGTATGCTCTTCGAGGGCATAACAAACGAAGCACATCTGAATATTTACATATTTTTCGTGCTCGATGTTCGATCCAGGGATCTTCATATTAAAAATGAGGAGTCCCTCGGTTGCCGCCTTGTGGGCCATTTCTGTCGTGTTAAAGGTGATTTTGAAAACGTGGGTGTGATCTCTGAATTTGATCACTTCCCTAATTTTCGCCCAACTGTGGTTCTTCTCAATTTCCATTTTTAAGTCAGCGGGTGAGTTTTCGCCAACCCAGCTCTCTACTTTACGGCAAATGATGCTTCTATTTGCCGAGATTGCTGGTGGGGTTTTGGCCTCCAGGCCCATTTCCTTGAGGACTTCGGCCCCTTCGTCAGAAAGGAGCCGGTCGATGTCCTTGGTTTCACCGCACATGGCGATGAAACCGTTGGGAATGTCAATTAGTTTAATCAAAGCAATCCTTAAGTTTGCGAATAAGGATTCGCAAACAGTCTTTTTCTCGGGGGTCTTGTTTCCAGGTAAGGTCCGTAGGGGGACCCTCTTAGGGAGGGCCTCCATCGTCGCCGACGTCTTCTCTCTTCACTCTTCTTTCTTGAGTTATTTTTTTATGTGTGAAAATGATATGTGAAAATTTTGTATATGAAAAAAGTGATTTGTGAAAAAGGAGGTAAAGATAAGGGTTGGTTTTGAAACGACGCGAGAGAAAGTGCTCCCGTCCAGTTTCCTGTTGTTTCCCCGCTCGGATGGTGCCGGGATGAGGGGGGGATGATGGATGGGGGATGGTTCTCGAGTGGGGACCTCAGAGGGTTGAGCTTGGTGGACTTAATGCATAGCGGCCGAATCAACGACCGCTAAGTTTGTGCCACCCCCTCACGGGTACGTACGCCAAAACTGCATCCAACTACATAGAGACGGGTGTAAGTCCCTCTATGATTCTGGCCGGGTCCCCCGGGCGATGAGGATTTCTCCTCCGTCCGGGACTCGCAGTTTTGCCCCAAATTCGAGAGAATTTCTGACTTGTGCTTCTGCTGTGGGATAGGCCTCAAACCAGTTTCCACGCAAGCCCTTAATTATGCCGGACCAAGTGGCCGACATAGTTAAGACGAAATTAATGAAGGGCAGTCATCCGAGCAGGTTCACACGCAGGTCGTTGGACGGGAGCAACGAGGGTATTTAGCCCATCATTTTTCCTCTACTTCGCAGCGAAAAAGATATATGAAATCTTTTGCAGTTCGACTGGGCTCCTAAAGACACCCAGGACAGAGTCGCGTTCTTAGATGGCGAAGGCTCAAAAGTCTCTCTTTCTTTATGCACGCGTGAATAACAACGCTCTTCAGGAGGTAGTAAGGCAGTGCTACTGTATACGAAAAATTCGCCCAGCTAGACATTAGACATAACTCACCTCAACTTTCAAAAAGCGTTTGATACAGTACCGCAAGGGATTTTTAAATTGATTAAACACTGGCTCGCCGATTGGCCTCAGAGTGTAGTCTTAAACGAGATAACCTCGGACTGGGCTACGGTAACCAGCGTAGTACCTCTCAGGACTGCTAAGATTTCCGTATGTAAACTACGCTCTCTCGCGAAGTGACATTCAGCAAAGGAGGAAACCGTCGAGGTAATTTTACTTGACGCCTCCATAGATTTTTCTCAAAAGTGTTAATTCCCATGTGTCACCCCTATACCTCTCTAACGATACCAAGTGAATGTGGTACGCAACCATAAACCACACCCAGTGCCAGTGCCACACAATTCCGGATTACGGCAAGTTTTTCGGACCCCGACCCATCGTATCAAAGGTAAAGTGCTAACTTGATTTGGACAAAATTTTTTCCTTTTCTTTGCTCCCTTCACCTTACACACCGTACATGACTACAATGACTATGACGACGCAAAAATGACGGACGACGCACTCAGGGTTAGACTGAGGACTCTCCCCGAAAAGACAAAACCCGATCGAGGGGACGTCTTCTCCGTGGCCTACGGCGAGCTCGATGTAGCTCTCGTTAGGCTTATAGATACGCCCTTTGGATACACGGCAATATGCCAGAACGAAAAGAACGCGGAGGTTCTGGCCTCTGCCAAGGCCGACTCCGTATTCAAAGAAATAAACTTGACCCCAAAGATCCCCCCCCCAGATTCAGGCACATCGTAGTGTGGTCTGCCGTAGGCTAGACCCTTGGGTAGGGCACCACACCGCGCAGGAGATTACTTCCGAAATCGAGGCCAACCATTGTTGGGCCAAGGTGACGGAAGTAATAAAGTTTAAGGAATACACCCACGTATTTAAGGTGGTATTCCAAGACACCTCAATGGCCCAAAAAGCTAAAGAATCTGGCCTCCTCCTCTTCCACGTCAGGGTCTGCCCTGAACAAATTGAAAGGGAGGAGTTCATACAAGTACAAACGTGTTTCAAGTGCTACAAGCACAACGAACACACGACGAAATCGTGCCCCCAAACAACAGAGGTCTGCTCGGTGTGCAGCAGATCTGGCCACGTATGGCGTGAGTGCAGGTCCCAAACCAAAAGGTGCGTAAACTGCAAGGGCAAGCACTCCGCAATGGCAATGTCTTGCCCCGCGAAAAAGGAGGCGATACGTAAAGAAAAACAGAGGAAAAGGGACGAGGAGGAAAAGAAAAGTAATATGTCTTATGCCAAAGTGGCAAAAGCGGCAGTGAAGGAGGCTTCTGCTCACCCTACCTTTCTTAAGGTGGAAAACGAGCAGTCGACAAAGATTATGTGTTGCATATATTATGCACACATAGCCAACCTTACCAGACCTGGCTCCTTCAAAAAGGAGCTAAACCAGATGCTCCTTAAAAACGGTATGGACGAAATGTGGTTCCCGGAGAACCCCCCCTCAGAGGAAGTGCTACGCGTAAAAATGCAGCCCCCCCAAATCCCCAAACTGAGCGCCCCAGAACAACCCATCAAATCCCACAAAGTGAACACAGAACCCAACAGCGTTCCCCCCCCAACACCAAACCCCTCCACTAAAGAGTTTGAAAAACCAGCAACCCCAAACCCCTCTACGGGAGCTATAAAGAAATCGAAGTCCCGCCATTGTAGTCGCAGCAAACGATCGCCAAACCGTAAGGGGACGAGGTCAGCCTCGTCCTCCAGAGAGGATAACCATGCCTATCACGGCAAGAGGATCCACTTAAAAATTTACACTACTCATGATGCTCCCTTCCCGGAGGTCAATACGCCCAAGGACGTGAGTGACGGCGTGATGACGGGTCGCTACAAATGGGAATTTAGCGAAGACGTTCCCAAGAGGGTTGTCGAAGAGGCCCTCATTCTGGGAATGGTCCGGCTGAACAAAGAGGCTTTCGTTTCATTGACAGCCTCTGAATTTAACAAAAAGAGATCCGGTAGATCCCGATCTCCTCCAGCCAGCCCCTCCACCCCCAAGAAGCTCGTAAACAGGACTGACTAATTGACAGACGATGGACAGACTAAAAAAGGACATAACAGTGTTACAATTTAACTCTGACGGTTGGATTGGTAAACAAGTGACTTACGGCAACGTTATACGACAGTGTGACCCTGATATCGTTCTGATATCAGAACACGGACATCACTCGACACAAGTAAAGATGAAAATCTTTAACTACATCATCGTGTAAAAAAAAACACAGCCAGGAGCGTTTCGATGGCGCAGCCATCGCCGTCAAGAAGGGTATTCAGTTTAGGTCCCTCCCAGATTTGGACGAGTCTTATCTGGCAATCGAGGTCCAGACTACCCTGGGGCCACTGGTAGTGTCCACTGGGTACCAACCCACAAGACGGGACTATATCCCGATGCACAATTTCTTCCAACTTTGTGCACATGGGAGAACAGTCCTATTCGGGGGAGATCTCAATGCCAGATGCTCGGAATCCGGATACACCGGAGTTCCGAATAAAAAAGGGAGGAACTTGAAGCACCTTATTGGCGGGGGTATTGTTGCCCGCATTGGGCCTAACTTCCCCACCTATGTCACCGAAACCTGCGCGACGAAGCCGGATGTCATCCTGACCAGCCCGCAATTCCCTTACAATTACTTCCTGCAACCCGGTCCTTTGATCCCTAGCGACCACATATCTACCCTTATCAAGATATCCTCAAGTCCCATTCAAGTACCCGTCAGGATGAGGAAGTGCTTTGCCAGAACGAACTGGGAAGAGTACCGCACCCTTCTCAGCGAGTTCAGACCCTTACCACTCGAAGAAGCCACCCTGGAAGAGATCGACCAGGAACTGGCTAGGTTAACGAAGGCAATGAGAGGATGCGGACCGCGCAGGAATACCCAGAACATCATACAAAACGCTACCAGCACCAAGATGGACTCAGGAGTTATACGACTCAACGGACGAATACAAAAGACTATTTGAAGAAATCAGTCAAACTGGCGCTGACAGACTTAAAAGTAGACGCTTAAGAATACTAAGGACTGAAATGAAGAGACTCATAACAGAACAACAGGAGGCCCTTTGGAACGACCTCGTTGACAAAATGGACGAAGAAGTGGACCCCCGAACCTTTTGGAACACCCTTTCAAGACTGAAGGGTAAGCCACCTGACCGAGACACACTCCTCAAGAAGGACGATGGGACGAAAATGACCCCAATGGAGACGGAAGAAGTGTTCAGGACCTTCTGGAAAGATGTGTTCTCCGTCACACCAGAGGAGAATGAACTCTTTGACCAAGACTTCGAAGACCAAATACACGACCAACTAAGACCAATAGTGGACAGGACATACCCGTTCAACAACACGACAGCAGACAGAGACATGGCTGGTGACGGCCGAAAAATAACCGAAGACGAAGTCCTATCGACACTACGTGCCTTCAAGCAGAGAGCGCCAGGCAAAACCAACTTGACCAAGCTTAACTGGCTGAATGCCCCCGTAACATCCTAGGGGGGCTGGTCAATGTTATGAACGCGTGCCTGAACGTGGGATATTTCCCTGACGAATGGAAGATCGCCAAAATGATCTTCATTCCAAAATCAGGGAAACCACCGGACGATCCAGCGAGTTTCAGGCCCATTTCCCTCCTTGAAGTAGCCGGCAAGGTCTTTGAAAAGATCCTTGCCAACAGAGTCCATGATTTTATGGAGGCGAATAACCTCCATAACGAACACCAGCATGGATTCCGAAGGGGGAGGGGGACTGACACGGCCCTGGCCGTGATCACGGAAAAACTGGCAAAGATCACAAGCCAGAAAAGGTACGCGGACCTGGTGCTCAGAGATGTTAAGAAGGCATTCGACAAAGTATGGAGGACTGGGCTCCAGTTTAAAATACTTAGACTTGGACTCAATCCAAGAATAGAAAAGATTCTATGCGACTATGTGACTGACAGAATAGCTTACATCCAAATTTTCGACCACGCGGGACCTAACTTCGAGCTGGCTGCAGGCGTACCGCAAGGTGGGTGCCTAAGCCCCCTGCTGTACATCATCTACACCCTTGATCTTCCAAAACCGATCAGGGACGACTGCCTGTACGTTCAGTTCGCTGACGACATCACACAGATCACGACTGCCCCCTTCAAGAGTCCCGAACTCATGGCACAAATAACCGCCAGTGAGATTGACAATGTCAACAGGTTCGAGAGGAGATGGAAGATCGCCACGAACACCCAAAAGTTCAAGGTGATCCCATTCTTCCGTATGAGACAGGCCGACATCGTAACTGATGACGGCCGTATTCCATACAGCTCGGACGGGACAGTTCTAGGACTAAGGATAGGTAAAACTGGATACGGCGGCCACGTCACTAGGACGGCAGCGAGCGCGAAGGCTGAGCTGTCTAAGCTATTCAGATTCAAGAATCTGAACACGGCCAACAAGAAGAAGATCTACAACGCGCTCGTAAGATCTAAACTGCTGTATCCACCGATACCTATCTGCACTGGCTCTAGGAATAAGATGCAACTCCTCCAGAGAGTACAGAACAAAGGCGTACTCCTAATCACAAACACCAGGAGGAGAGATAGAAGGAGGCAGAGGGACCTACACCACATGATCCAAATGACTCCGGTCAATTTGGAACTGCAAAGTAGAGCCCGCAAGATCTGGGAGAAAATACCACGACTCATGTCAGACGAGACCAGACGGAGACACATAGACATCCCACCCGATGACAGAAACCGTAGGAAACTACACTTCACCAGCAGCAAAGCACAGACCGAACGACAAGAAGTACCGATGTACACATAGGACTTTACCACGACAAAACAAAATAAAGACAACGTTAATAAACAAACAAAGACACAACACTTACGAAAAAACCCGTAATACATACAAGAGAAGAACACGAGAGAAACAGAACAACGCCTACAAAGGCTTGAACGCTACATGAAGAAAGAAACAACATACACAAACATAAAAACAATCTAAGGATCACGAACAACAAAATAATGAACACAAAACAGAAAAACGCAAAAAGTATCATAATCAAAACAAAACATCAAAAACCAAGAAGAATACGAATAACACCCAGTATATATAGAGAAAAGCAATGAGTAACAACATCAAACTCAAATTCGCCTGCGATTCCCTATCACCAGGGATTTCCTCTCCCCCCCCCCACTCTCTGTATCCTTTTCATCAGGGAAACCTATCCCTACCTATTATCTTCCACTATCATATGCATAGATGCATGCGTGAGTGCAGCTGCATTCTCATATGTGTGTATGTATTATTTTCCTTTTCAACACTTTTTATATCCAATGTCCAATGTCCAATGTCCAGTACCTCTCAGTGGTCAGTTCTTGGCCCATTATTGTTTATAATAAATATAAACGACCTCGATAACAGCAGTACTAAGAGATAGTACTGCAGCTTGATGCGATGTTGTAGGACTGCAGTGAGTCCTAAACAAAATTGTCGAGCGGGTGGATAAATGACCAATGAAGTTTGACATACTTAAATGCATAGTCATGCACTTAGGTTGCAAAAAAAAAAAAAATGAAATCGAATTATCATATAAATGGCCAACTCTTAGAAACCGTAGAAAAGGATTTTAGGGTTGTAATTTCAGCAGATTTCAAAGTATCCATTCAATGCGTTAAAGCGACTAAAAAACAAACCAAATGCTAAGATACATCGCACGGAGTTTCTCTTACAAGTCAAGATACATATGTAGTTTTACCACTATATAAATCTTTAGTTCGACCGCATCTACATTACGCGGTTCGATTCTGGTATCTGGGCCTTAGTAAAGACGTGGAAGTGTTAGAAAGAGTGCAATACAGGGCGGTTAAACTGATACCCGAACTTGGAACAAACCCTATGAAAAAAGAGTTCGCTGCCAGCTTAAAGAGGTTTTTAAAATATTAAAAGGTTTTGCCAACATAGATTATTCGGTATTATTCGAGATTAATTATAGAGCAAATACCCGTCAAAATGGATATAATTAGTTAACAAGCGATCTAGTAGTGGCATAACACAAAAATTTAAGCTATAAAATCACTCAAACACGGAACAGCCTACCTGACCGAGTAGTGGAAAGTACGTCGGTTAATATGTTTAAAAACAGACTGGACGAATATTACTTGCGTGTAAATGTAACTAAGTAGGAGAAGTAAAGAAGATCACCTTATCAAATCAGGTGCCTCCACCCCCCCCACACAACGATGTTCAGCTGTTAGTTGTTGTAATGCATGATTTCAAATGTTGTTTTCCATATTCCTTTTTTGGCTTTCATGTCATATTATTTTCAACACTAGCACACACCGTGCTGCGGGAGAGAGGAGATCGCCCCTGTCAGATATTTGTGTGCGAGAAGCAACATGCATATTACAACTTGTACAGTTTTAGGTGCGCTCCTAGATGTGGGTACGTAGTCATAAATTGCATAATATGAAGGTACATTTGTAGATAGAGGTGTACCTGATCAATATAAAATTATTAAATACATGAACTGTACTCCCGAAGTTGAAGTGGTATTGACTATATTATTTCTCGGACTGGCCTTGAAGGCCTTCAAGGCCAGTAGTTCTGTAGTTCTCTCTGTCCCACACTCTTGCCCAATATCTCACACTTTTACTCACACTCGTTCCACTTTCTCACTCTCTCCCATATTTCCTCTCGTAGTCTCACTTTCTCTCTGTCACGTTTTCTTTCTCTCTCACTCCCATTCTCAGAGCCTCACACTCACTCTCTCACACTCAAGTTCTCAATCCCACACACCCAATATCTTATTGTCACACTAATGTTTGCAATGCGCTATGATGTTCATCTATTGCCACTTAGTCTTTTTTAAAATTATTTCCTAATGAAACACTTGGCAATCTTATCCCTCAGATTGCAACTTCTTACCTTTTTGTTCTCTATAATGTTTCCAACCAGCTAATTAGAGATGATCTGGCTCCGCTTTTCAGCTATCATTTTTCAAGCATTTCCGTCTGCGGTGGAGTTGGTTACGGTGGAGGCGAAGTATTCGGACTCGAAAACTACTTGAGGCCAAAGAAGAAATGTCGTCTCATTTCCTAGTTAGTAACCTCAAGACGAGAACAACTCTATCGAAAGTCGCTCACCTGTGTCATGAACTGTCTCAACGATGCCTTGTGAAGGTAACGTTATTATTCCTAGTGTTAGAAGAGATTTATAAAGAAAACGGTGAGGTTAGGGGATGTAAATACGTATGAGAGATACAGAGTTCACAGCAGGAAACTGGCGTTCACAACTAAGAGGCAAAGCAACTCTACTGAACCTGACAAAACACCCTCAAAATGGGATAAATCCCCTGCGTGGTTTTAATTTTGTCAAAGGCGGGTTTGGAGAGTAGCACTCCCATATCGCCACTCTAAGAAATCTCCTCTTTTGGCTTCATGGTCTATGTACCTTCCACATATTTAACCTTACCCTAATCTTGCCATTACCTTCACATAACTATACAAAATTCAAGAATGGCCACGTTGGATTCACTTTTATTTAAAAATTCCTGGAGCAATTAACCCCAACTCCACCATAACAGAGTGACATTTTTTTTTAACTTTGCACCTGTACGATCATTAAAATGAAAACGGGTCATTGCCAGACGTAAAAAAGTCCCGATAATTCTCGGCCTCAATTCTGATTGCAAAATTCGAAATAACTTTCAAAATCTATAGACGAGATAGCTCGTGATAATCCTGGAAGGGTTCAATAAATATAATCTTTTGCAATTCCCCTTACGAAGAAGTAAAATACTCCTTACTAGCCTAGGATGTGCCTTCTTTCCCACCCAGAAGCCACATTTTCGCCATGAAAGAAATTCGTACTGAGTCCACACGATCAAAAGTGCCATATTGTTCGTACAAAGAGTACATGCACGAAGAGTAAGAATTTGTTAGTAAAAAGAGTACAACCGATAGAAATTAAAAAAAAAATGTTCGTACTAGGAGCAAATTCGATAAAATGTACGAGTTTGTTCTAACAAAGAATACACACTCAAACAACAAATTATTCGTACAAAGAGTACTGATAATCAAAAGTAGAGTTTGTTCGCCAAAATAGCACAAAAGCTTGAACGTGCGAAGTGTTCGTACAAAAGGTATATGTACCTACGGGTAATCATCTGGTCCTCTTATCCAGCCGACCTCACTAAAATCAAGCGAGAGAATAATCTTCGCCAGATTGGAGTCAGCCCAAGGTTAGCACTCTGTATCCAATTACCCCAGAACGCGGCAACCTCTTCGTTACTCTCCTTATAGCTGGTAACCTATAAGTAACAGCCCATAACTGGTAATCCCTTTGTTTGGACAAGAAGAGAGATGGGAAGATGGAACTCGCAGAACGAGCAACGATTGGGAGTATGGAGAAGCAGAAGTCGCCAGCGCAATCACCATTAAACCTACTGGCTGCTCAAGAAGAAGAAGATCTGGTGAACTCTATCCCCATCAGCTTCCCCTTTCAACGAAGCGGCCGTTAGAATGAGTCGAGTAACCTATTTCTACGCCCCAGACTACTGCAAGCAACCTGAATGGGCTACGATGAACCGCTACAGGTGGAGGTAGGTTGAGACTCAACCCGGCCAAAGTTTGTCCAGTCTATTCATACAACCACGGCACTCATCATCGCAGCTCGCAAAGGATAACACTGGATCAAGATGAAATCAACGGACGAACTCACGCCATACGTTCGAGCAGAGTTTTTTTTTAATTAATAATAACGATCGTAAAAAGTTTTCTAGATACCAATAATGTGTCTAAATAATTTAAGTATAAATCAGTTTAACAGTGTAAATTTAGTTCTTATTTAGTTTGAAAAAATGTAAACAGTAATTTCCAGTGTCCTGTGATACGAATAATAATATTAATTTTGTTAGACCAAATTAAGTATACAGACTCCGTAAAATTATTAATTTAAAGTTAGCTACATATTCCTAGTTTATGAAAAGTGGTGTGGTGTGTGGAAGAATAAGGAGAGAGAGAAAAGGAATCCCCCCCCCTGACTTCCCCAGTTCGCCGTAGACCGCTCAATCTCTCTCCCCATCTAGATAATTCCGGGGTATATATTCGATACCTCGAAGTTCACATTAAGATTTTGTCTGAAGCCGCCGTCCAGTACGTTAGTCGTAACGTCTTCGTAGTCGAGAGGAAATGGACTACATTCTCGTCCAGAGAAGAATTGAGTGATTGTCGAAGAGCCAAGGAAGAGCTACTCGTCACTCAGTGTTGTTCGTGGAGATAGTTCGGCGCGCTTCAATCCTTCTCACCACTTCTTCGGATTTCAAGGATCGGAAAAGCCACCCCCGAAGCACCCTCCGTTTGCCTCTAAAGGATAAAAGCCCCCCCCCCCCCACACACACTTCAGTCTCCCGAAGTTGGATTGAGTGTCCCGTGAGACGCCCACATCAAGATAAAAGGGATTTCACCCCCGCTTCGTCATGCTCCTCCCACCTTTACTGCGTCGAACCTCGAGGATCCCCTTTGCTCCAGAACTTGCATAATTGTAAAATCATTACTTAATTAATTATCCCTCGGTTCAAACTTAATTGATAGTGTCATTCATCTTAGCCGTAAACCGTCAATATTTACCTCCATTCTGCTCGGTCTTCGTATCTCCTCTACTCCTCCGCTTCCGCCAGTGTTGTTTCTCTTCGTATCAGCGCCCTCTCCACATCCATCTTTTTCTTGTTCGGCCGGCTGGTCTTTTTCCTCGAGGTCTCCATACAAGGTACTTCTTTAGATATCTCCCCTCTTTCATCATCATTATCAGTTTTCTTTTCTCGACGGTGTTCAGTATTGACTCGAGGCCCAGATCAGCTCTTATCCTCGCATTCTGAAGTCGGCCTCTCTTTGTAACTGCCTTTATTGTTTTCAAGGATCGCATCTTGGCGGCTTGAATTTTTTATCTGTTCTGGTGGTCAATGCCCAATACTCGTTGCCATATGTCAGTATTGGTTTCAGGATTGTGTTGTAAATTGGTAGCTTGCTTTCTTTTAGGATGTGTTTATCTTTTAATAATGGGTACATCGACATTACGTTATTATTATATTTTATTATACGATTGTTGATTTCAATCTCTTGCGTATTTCTATCGTCCACCTTCACTCCCAGGTATGTATATTCATTAACCTGATGGATTTTTTGTGGTGTCATGTATACTCGTATTCTTCCTTTGTGCTACTAACTGATGAATTCCGTTTTACCCTTATCAGTGTTTATTTTATTCCATTTTTGCTCATAGATATATACCAATCATTTATAAGTTTCTACAGATATAATACATTGTTGGTTACCACAGATACGTCGTTGGCATAAGCTAGCGTAACTTCCTCATGTCTTCCAATATTTATGTCTCTCATACATTTGTCCATAAATATGATAAAAAAACAGTGGTAAGATGACATCTCCTTGCCGTACTGCTGTGTTTATTCTGAACCATTCGCTTTTAAAATTATTACCTCTGACTTTGCTGATGCACGCACAATTCATACCTTTAATGTTTTGCATAATAATTTTAGGTCGTATAGCATAATACTCATCAGCAAGAATCCCCATTTTCAACTCTTTTCTAGTATCATCTTCATTGTGGAAGTCAGGTCTGAGGTACTTCTTCCAGGTCTAAAGCATTATTGTGGTTCTCCGAGGATGTGTTCTATACAATCTCTTAACCTCTGTTCTCTGATACGTCCACATATTTTGCCTGTGTGCGAAAGTAGCGATATGCCTACGTAATTTTTTTCATGAAGTTTTATCTCCCCTTTTCCATATTGGACATATTACTCCTTTTTGCCAGATCTCAGGAATTTGCTCTGTGCCATAAGGCACGTGGTCTTGCCGCCTTGATGATCTCGCCCACCGTTTTTCCTTTCCTCATTTTTGCCATAGCTGTTTACAGCTCTATCTCTGTGATTAGTTCATTTTCCTCAGCCGTATCACTGGTATACACTCTGATTGCTTGGGGTTCCTGTTGTATTGATAGATATAAATATAAAATATTGTAATACTCTTAGTTCATACTTGAGATGTATAAAAATTGTAAGACTACAAGTTTAATATAATTTGTAAAACTCCCTTTTCTCGGACGGGAGTCCTGTAGTAGATTAGGATCAACAATGAAGCTTCACTGATGATTGTCATGGAAATCCTATGAAGTCTTGGAATGGGCACGCATATATATTTATGCACATACAATTAATCTACAAAGAGTGTATAACATTTTGTCATGTAAATAATAACATATAACATTTGGTCATATAAGTAATAATATATACTATTCTTGTAATAGCTATTGGCAAAACGAATTCGAGAATCTTTCACACGCATACGTGCTCACACGCTTACGCACTCACACGCATATACACTTACACGCGGTCACACGCATAAAGGCGGCTCTCACGATATCTTTTCAGAACTTTTTTGGGGGGCTACACCAAGGTTTTAGGAGTAGCGCTAAACAGCTGTGTTATGTGTTTCAAAACGCACCGAGCTGGGAAACGGGAAGGCACAGATTTTGTTTATTCTCACAGGGCCGTGAAACACGAAATCTTACTTTCGAAATTTGAGATAAAGATTGTCTGGCGGAGGTCTAACTCCCTGCTAACCTTCTCTTTATCCCCGTGTACACTCGAATAAACATCGAGTAGAGTAAGCTCTGACAAAACCGCATCATTGGCAAACTGTGGGCCACGCCCACAATTTTCGACACATTAAATACCATCTGAAGTAGACTCCAAAGAGGACAGACAGTGAGAACAAAAGACAAAAAACATAGTAAGGCAGGAAGACCGTAAGCAGTTTTCAGGAAGCGTAGCCTAAGGTAGACCCAAACATTAGTAGGCCAACCCCAAAATACCCGACATTCACTTAATCGAATTCATTGCGCCTAAGCCTACCGAGACTCCGCCCAATAAAGAGTCCTTGAATCCATCTTCCAAGATTTCCTTTTCCTACGGGTAATCAAAAACCGGTCCTCTTACCCAGCCTACATCACTAAAATCAAGAGAGAGGATAATCTTCCCCAAATTGGAGTCAGCCCAAGGTTAGCTCTCTGTATAGAATTACCTCAAAGCGCGGCAACCTTTTCGTCACCTCCCTTATAGCTGGTAACTAATTAGTAATAGGCCATATAAGTACGAACTTTCTCATAAAAAAACTCATGCATCGAGAAATACAAACTTGTTTGTACTTGGAAAAAAGGAAAATTGCGAAATTGGTGATAAAAAGAGAGTTTTACTCGAAGTATAAACTTGTCTATACAAATAGCAGATGCATCTGAAAGTACGAACTTGTTCGTTCACATAACACCGAGGCTCAAACGTACAGAGTAGAAGAACTCGTTGTGGGGTGGCTAAATGAATGAAAGTAATGAAGTGTGTGTTGTTTTCGTCTTTCACACAGTTTCCGGAGGACGGGAGGGAGGTGGTTGGCATCTCGTCCTGGGTAGAAGACCGCCTCTCCGACATCACCACCACTCAGTCCAAATTAGCCGATTTCAGGACGCTGGTTCTTCAGGTCCTGATAACGGACCTCAAAATTTACGACACCGAGGAAGGTACACACTTAGACCTAGTACGCAGAAGTTACTCAATTAGTCCTAATAAGATGAAGATGCTCAATTAGTCATATTACGGAGAGACAATCATTGATGCAGACAAGAAAACTTCCGTTGTATCATTGAAAGTAGAAGGAAACTACGTTAGTTTTTTTTTTAATTAGAAGGGATCTACCTTTCATCTAAGTAGAATAAACTACCCGAGTAACCAAATGAATAGAAGCTACTGAACTATATTTTGAAGTAAAAGAGAACTTCTCTAGTATGCTAAGAACTTTGAGAGAACTCCCGTAGTATCCTTGTACATAAGGCAAATTAGCAAAAAATCTATGAAAAAGACTTTCCAGAATTTGAACGGTAATTTCAGATATTAAGGGGTGGAGTTATAAAATTCAATTAATAATTTTCATTTTTATACTACGTAATTAATAATACGTATCATTATATTTACAATCGCCCCAAGAGTTTAGGCGGAGATCATGTGAACTCCGTTGTTTGTTTGTCTACAAATTGATTACAAAGGAAATTGAATGGGTAGGCCTTAGATCAAGGGGAAGTGGATTAAATTTGATTATAAATGCAGATCCTGATTCATTTTCTGGATCACTTATTAACCACTTTTATTATCATAAACGTAAATAAAATACAGGAACTTGTGCTTTGCAGGCAGACCTTCTGTCAGTGGCCTACGACTTATCCGGCTCTGGCAACGGGTTTAATTTAACACATTTTTTAAACTTGAAGATTTTTAAATTGCAAGACATTCGATAATAATCTTTATTTTTTCTTAACTCTTAGAAAGAACTTTGATAAAAACTTAAATATGCGAAAAAACAGGCCTGCGGGCTGTTTTTCAAACCGTAAAGAAAATCTTACAAAGAACTTGAATCAAAAGTTCAAATATACCGACGTGACTCACAAACTAAAATTCGAAATATTTTATAAATTGCAGTCCTAAAATATAGTTTATGGAGTAATAATGGATAAATAATGGATTGATTATCAATTATGAAATTTCAAAGCTCTAGTCGTTTATAGTAGTATTAATTAATTGACTTTCAGACTTCAACTCTGTAATAATATAAAACGTATTGATTAATAATATTTCAGAACTCCACTCGGTAATAGTAGCAATTACTGATTAATTGAATTCTAGAACTTAGCTTGGTAATAATATCATAAAATAGTATCTATTAAATTAATTTAATAGCCCAATTCGGTAATAGTTTATAAAGTGGTTATTAATTCAAGTTCAGGGCAGGAGTCCCAAATAGTTAAAATTACTGTTAAAATTTCATCAGTCTCGGCTGGTGGAAGTTAAGCGACGGCGGGCGTGGGTTTTCCTTGGATAGGTGTTTTGGGTGTAGGTTCTCACTGCGATATGCATCAACCGGTGCGAATTGGTTTAAAAACCATGTAGAAACAGCAACATGAGAGGAACAATGAAGTGTAAAGATTTTGTAAGATTCGAAACAAACCATTTTTTTAGCACTGTAGCTACAGAAACAAGTATGACTCAAATGGCTAGAGAATGCATTTTCCACAGCGTGGTGACTAGTTTCGGTAGTGCTTAGTAGGACTGGAGATAGAAATCTATACATTTCCGAAACAAGTCTCCTAATGAAGTTTCCAGCGGATTCCGTAAGTGAACCTGGCTCTATTCAGGAGCTGCAGCGGTTCAGGAGAGTTGCGGGCACACTCGCCCACTAGCACTTCAAGGTGTTTTTACTAACCTCTTACACGACTCTTTTCGCTTCTTGTAATTAAGTAATTAATACGATGCTTCCATTGGTGTAATTTATTTGACTTCTGAGGTTATTGCGAATCGGGTCTTCATTTGTGTGAGTCATTCGGAATCTCTTCTCTTGAAGGATCCGAATTCATGAGTGGGATGGAGCAAAGGGGAGGCGCCACCCCTCGGAGCCAGTCGGGATCATCCGGATTCAACCGACGCCATCGCTTCACTCAAGCAATGAAGTAACTAAAATTAATCAACTATCACAAATTAATTCAGGTTTTTAGCTTGACAATGAACTAACAAAAATAAATGAATGAATGAATTAGTTTTTAGGGAGCCGATGAACTAACAAAATGATTGAAAGAATTCATTAATATATTTTCAGGCATTGAACTAACAAAATTAATTAATGTTTTCAGCTTGACAATTTACCAACAAAAAATGAATGAATTAATTTATTAGTTTTTAGCCTGTCAATAAACTAACAAAAATGATTGAAGGAATTCATTAATAAATTTTCAGGCATTGAACTAACACAAATGAATTAATTAATTAATGTTTTCAGCTTGACAATGAAGTGACAAAAATGAATTAATTTTAAGCCTGACAGTTAAACACAATAATAATTGAGCGAATTAATTAATAAATTTTAAGCCTGGCGATCAACTATACAAACGAATTAATTAATTTTCACCTACAAATGAACTAACAAAAATTAATGAAAGAATTAATTTTCACTTTGAAAATGAACTAGCAAAAAATAATTAACTTTAAGCCTGACAATGAACAAAAAAATGAATCAATTAATTCACTACATGAGTTTTGGGATTAAATAAAATTTAATTTTCAATATGACAATGAAGTAATAAAATAGGTATTTTTTCAATTTGGAAATGAATTAAAAAAAATGTATTAATAATATTCTCTGTTAATGCAATTACAAAAATAATTTAATTAAAATAATTTACTGTCTTTCAATGAAGCAACAAAAATAATCAATTAATTTTCAGTCTGGCAAAGAAATAATAAAATAATAAATTTTTGGTCTGTTAATGAAATAAATATTAATTAATTAATCAATTTGTTTGTTAATGAAATAAAGAAAATAATCCATTAATTTAAGTATAGCAACGAAGTAATAGAATTTATTAATTAATTATTATTTTAGTCTAGTAATGAAAAAAAAACAAACGCAGTATCTAACTTGGGCATCCCCCTCCCCTCGCTATTTAAAATAGTTTAGTAAAAAGGTGTAATTCGAGTAAGTGAAAATGTATGGGGGCACTCAGGAGGGGCTGGGTACGCAACTCTCCTAAACCTGTACCCATTCCACAGTGACGTATCACTGTCAGGCGACCCTATTGGCAACACCGCGCCTCAGCTGATGGAAGTTGAGCCACGGCGGGGTGGTTAGTCCTCAGATTGGTGTTCCGAGTTGGCTAGCTCTATAATCACCCATGGTTTGGGTGTAGGTTCTCACTGAGATATGCATCAACCAGTAGGAATTGAAGCTAAAAAACATGTCCAAACAACATGAAAGAAACAATCAATTGTAAAGATTTTGTAGAATTCTAAACAAACCATTTTTTGCAGTGTAGCTACAGAAACAAGTATAACTATTTTTGTATGCAATTACAAGTTCTATGGAAATAAAATAGTCAATGATAATAATAATTAAATTATTATTATTTCAGGGTTGTTCGTATCAGTGACATAATGGTGGCGTACACGTTGAAAGAAATGTTGACCAACAGTCTGAACTTCACCCTCGCATCCCTGCAAAAAAAGGTGATTAGTTTTTAACTTGATTGTGATGATGACGCGATTTATGACATAATCAAAGTTCTCTCTGTCCATTTGGTTAATAATGCTGAAACACAGATTAACGTCCTTTCGCCAGATCCTTACGGCAACTAGATTTAGATAAATGAACAGGAAATGAGGTAGAAGTTATAGAATTTTCCATTCATGCCTGTAAAAAACTCCAAAAGAACGTTTCCTATCGAATCAGAAGAGGTGCCATTGTGATTATGACGCGATCAAAATTACTCCGCCAATATAGACAATAAGACTTGGCGCGCAGAACTGTTAATATTGTCGGATCTTTGGTTTGGTGCGCGTTCTCCGATCTTTTCCTAAAATTTACGACCACTGCGGTTTCTTACGCTGATTCAAATGTATATTTCCTTTTTTTGGAGAAAGTCTTAGTTTTAAAGATAGGTTAGATAAGGTTAGGTTAGATTTGGTGGACGCTCTCCGATCTTTTTGTAAATTTTACCCCTAATAGATTTGTTTATGCTGATTCCAAATATGTATCTAATTTGGGAGGGAGGGGGAGGGGGAGATATTATTAGTTTTAAGAAGCGAATGGAAATGTGCTAAATATTCGTAAATGTCAGCCATGGTTAGAAAAATCTAGTTCATGCGATCTCGTACGCAAAAACCTCCGAAGGTAGCGGCAGTCCTACTAACATTGATACTCTTAAGGCCTTTGTGAGAACTAATCCTCCACACGACACACATGAAATGGCAAGAAGTTTAATTGCTAGTCCTAAAACAGTGCGGAAACATAGGAAAAGTCACCCTTAAATTGTGTTTGGGTACCCATGAACTGACTGAAGGATAACGTGTGAATAATGCTTCATTCTTATTGGGTCAGAATACATGTGAGCCACTTCTACGTTGAATTGTTACGAGATATGAAAAATGGGGTCTTTACTGCTATATTAAGCACAAAAAACAATGGCTTGATCTTAAACAAACATCCATTCCTACTTCTAGACGTTTTCTCTTACAGCAGAAGGTTATACTTTGCGTTTGGTGGGATGTGAAAAGAGTTATTCATTATGAGGTCCTGAATAATAGGCAGTTACTGCAGTCCTAACTGTTCAACAATTGCGACATGTAAATGGAGTTCTTGAGCTAAAAGGTCTTTCACTATGTAACTGAAAGGGTGTCCTATTTCTTCATGACTATACCTACACGTGACACGTTTGACTTAAGAAAATATTATTTCGTTAGATGTGAAATTTCTTCCTCTTCCTCCATATTCACCGAACTTTCCGCCATGTGATAACCGTTTATTTAAGTCATTACAACATCACTTAAATGACAAAGTTTACTATGATATGAAAGAGGTGGAAAATAATATCAAATCATATATTCCATCAAAGCCGAATGAATCTTCAAGAAAAGAATCTACTGCTTAGTTAGAGGGGAGAACATTGTTAATAATGATGGAAACTAATTTGTTGAATAAATGTTCTTTTTTCTTATATTAAAAAATATTTTTCTTTCCTTTGAAAAAAACTCGTTAATTTATTGAAAAGTTATTATAATCTAAATACAATGAAATTTCGTATGGCTCTTGAAATCTTGTAGTTACCTAAATAAAGACCAAATTTGATCGTTTCCTAATTACTGGTTAAAATTTAAGTCCTATGATTCTGACCTAATTTATGAAGTCGGCAGAATTATCTCCACCCATTTAGTCATTGTGAGTGAGAAACTAATTTTTCTCGGAAAAGGGCTAATGCAATATCATCGGAAAATCCCTTGAGAGCAACAAGACTTGAATAAATCAACAAAGAAATGACATAAGTATATTAAAATCTTGAAAACTTCACAATAAAGACCCACTAAGTCGATCGTTTCATATCGGGCCATTCAAAACTTAGATCCTGTTGTTATGACCTAATTATAATTAGCTCCGTAGATTTACTTGAGGAGAATGAGAAACCTTTCATTTAGTAAGATTTAGGGCCTAAGTTTGTATTCTATGTATTCACAATCCTCAGCTTGAACTTGGAATTATGCATTGCCTTCCACTTGCCCTCTTTAGTAAGCCCCTTTAGAGGGCGCGAAAAAGGACGCCTTTTTGAGACACGATCAGGAACTCTTGAGGACACGCAATGCAGGGAAGGCTCATTTACGAAGGGTGGTTGTGGAGCGAGTACACTTGAAAGTTAAAAAGCAAACCCATAGGTAAAAATAGGATGCAAACAATTAGCAATCTATCAACTTTTCTCTTAAAGCAAGAGGAGTGAGGCACCAGCTTACTAAGCAATGAGAAAATGTAAAGTGAACTGAAACGATACTCTTGGGGCACGAGCTTCAACAGAAACAGAAGCTATGCGAAGTACTTTATACGCAACTGAAAGTGTAGCTAATGAGAATAATTGAGGTACCAAGCTGTTATATCGCTATATGTGCAGAACTGCAAATGTTGACAAAATCCTATTAGCGACAAAACACTAGAAGGCATTTGATTAGAAGTGAAAACGCACCCCCTTTCCTCCAAAGGTAGCAGCCAACTTTAGCATTACATGCAGTATAGTGGAAACTTGGATTGGTTCCAACTCGAATAAAGAGACCTTAACAAAAGAAATTGAAAGTAAACAAACAGGCCGGTGTTAAGGAAGGGATTAAGTTTCATTATAGAAGCAATGTATTTAAATTAATATGTCAAACCACCGGAATAGTTGAATGAGCTGTGAAAGAATGTCAATGCTTGTTCCGCCTAAGAATACCAAGTAGCAGCAAAGGACGAGGAAAAATAACAATATTTAGATCTTCTTCAGATGCTACCAAATGGAAGCAAACAGCACCCAAGCATGCCCAAAAGGAGAAATAAAACGGTAATCAGAATGTTCTTCAGAAGGCCACCCCTGGAGAGAATGCACCTTCGCTATCAAAAGTACATTACCGCATTACCTATTCGGGAATATATGCTTTATGGCCATGGAATATGCCAAACGCAGAACAGTATTAAGAAAGGAAATAAGAACAAGGTCTGCTCACCCAAAAGTAGCATGCTCTCACTTATTCTGATTCATGAACTTATAACCTTCAAAACTTCAAATAATTCCCGGACTAACCTTGGTAGGACGTTGTCAATTCTAGCATTCGAAAGAGAATGTAAAACAACATAAGGGTTTCAAATTTCGTTAGAATCGGCCGAATAGTTATGATGTTATTGCCCCCAAAAAATAATTACCCGGCTAATATTGGCAGGATTTGGCAATTATATCATTAGAAAGAGAATGTAAAACAACATAAGGGTTTTAAATTTCGTTAGAATCAGCTGATAAGTTATGATGTTATATACGAACTACATCCACTTAATTACATGCCTAATAAGGAATATAAATGCAACCAAAATTTTAGGGACAACTACAACTAGATCGTTGTTTTTGACAATGCAGCGTAAATAGGCCTACTTAGATGTTTAGGCCTCTAGCAAGGCAATCATCCCTTCAAAGATCTAAAGTTCACATATTTGAGTCTCTTTGCTCGCTCTTATAATACGAACTAAATCCACTTAATTACATTCCTAACAAGGAATATAAATGCTACCACAATTTTAGGGACAACTACAACTAGATCGTTATTTTTGACAATGCACCGTAAATAGGCCTACTTAGATGTTTAGGCCTCTAGCAAGGCAATCATCCCCTCAAGGATCTGAAGTTCACATATTTGAGTCCCTTCGCTTGCTCTTATAATACGAACTAAATCCACTTAATTACATTCCTAACAAGGAATATATGTGCAACCACAATTTTAGGGACAACTACAACTAGATCGTTGCAAGATTTCCCGCCTGAATCTTGGATCGAAGGGAGCATGACTGTTGCAACCTTTCCAATCCCTATTTCGTATTTTCATGGTTATTTTTTTCATGTTTGTAAAGAAGACCAGGGTATGAGTACAATAAAATTAAGTATTTACTGATCTTGGTTCGGTTTAACCGGCAATAAGACTTGAAAACAATTATCCGCTTAATAAAAGCGAGTATGCTCGTATTTAGGTGTCTTTCGACGGTGTAAGTCAAAGAGGACGAAACAACAAAGCTATGGTGTTAGAGAACTAACAAACACTTAGGAGCAGCGCAGCAAATAAATGCAGTGGATGCTTGTTGAAACCTAAAATAAGACAGAACTTAGAACTATGCGGAAACTGAAACATTCGCTCGTGCAGACGGTGCAGTGCCAATCTCGTAAAGCAGACGTGGCAACTCTAAGAATTAACCGATTTGAAAAATATCACAAACATGTATAAACCAATAACATCGTTTTCTGGCGGCCTACAATTGATTCACGCTCGCATTATATTTTATTTTAAGTTCATTTTAAAAATATTAAGTATCTATAGAATTATTTAAGTAAATTGCACATATATTAAAAATACTATTAAGGAGCTACTCTCAGAATTACTCCGGCAATTCACTCACTTTCAGGATAAAAGATCTGCTTTACTTTAAGGCTATTGCAATCGCATCATATTGTATTATATATCATTTTTAAGGTAATTTTTAAATGGGGGAAGGATCTTTTCTCTTATTATGGTCCACCAAACCACCCAAATATATATAACATAAAAAAGTAATCCCATCCTTCGATTCCCACGCATGAGAAATGTAATTAATAAATCTAGCTGAGGAGCTACTTACTCGAGTAACCGGCCGTTCAGCCAGCCGACTGAGGAGAAAGAAATGCGCCATAATAAGAAAAAAGATCAGGTGTTTATTGCCATATAATTTCCTGGCTAACCTTGGGAGTAATTTGGCAATTGTTTCATTCGAAAGAGAATACGCCGAATAGTTATGATGTTATTGCCAAAACAAAATAATTCATGGGCTAACCTTTGGAGGACTTTATAGATATGTTGATACTTTAGTTACTTTTCCTTCTGGTATTGATGTAAATAATTTGCTGTCTAATTTTAATAACCAGGTTCCATCCATTAAATTTACTTTAGAATTAGAAAAAGACAATTGCCTCCCTTTCTTAGATGACTTAATACATATAGAACCATTTCAATGTAAATTCAGTATTTGTAGGAAACCAACCAATCACTTAATTTATGTCCATTTTTATTCAGGCTACGTGCATTACACATCGTCAGTCCCCAGTATTTGGATCACGAAATTGAATACATAAGAAAAAAATTGGGCAGATTGTTATCCTTCACATATACTTGATATTTGCTATGATAAAGCCACCAAAAGTTTTATAATGAAAGTACTACTAGAAGAAACCCCAAAGACCATCCTCAGTTTGCCTTATTCTAGTGGTTTTGAAACCATAAAATTATTGTTGAAATCTCTTTATGTAAACCTTGTCTTTTCCTATAATAATACACTAAACGGAATGTTAATAAAAAATAACCCCAATGAAAGCAACAACATAATATAGAAAATTCCATGTTTTGATTGTCTCTCTTTTTATATCGGCCAATCTAGCAAAGATGTGGAAGTACGTATTAAACAACATAAGTATTCTATAAATACTGGGAAAACACCAAATCCAATATTTATTCATTTGAGTGAAAACTCTCATCGGATAAATTGAACCGAGAGTTCTGTGATCGCCAGATCGAAAGATTTTTTTTCACAAAATCTTTTAGAATCTGCAATTATACAGCTTACTTCTAATTGTAATTTTAAGCTCAGCGCCGCCATGTAATTTTTGGACCCTTGTATTAGAAAAATGTTCTAGAATGACCTTAAAGATAAAATCACTGACCTAATTAATAATTAGCTTTTCTAGTTATTCCTATGGTTAATATATTTTCTGTTTTTTTTTCATGATACTGTTCACCTCTTAGAAATTGTTTTTGTTTCCGCAGACTTACTTCTCCTGATATTCTTCAGTTGTCATATATGCGCGTTTATATACTTTTATAGTTATTCTTATGTATATTTTCGGTTTTATTCTTGATAATTTTCATCTCTTATATATTGTTATTGCTTCTCAAATAGAAGAATTATGAAATTTTAATCCTATTATTTAGTTTTAAAATTTTTTGTAAACCCTCTTTTTTCAATGGTCACCTTCTGTTTCGGCAGGCTTAATTCTTTAATAGGATTGGTTTGCAGGTACCTGTTAATGCCCGTATAATCCTAATGTCTCCATCTGTCATATACGTGTGTGTGTCTTCCTTGTAAAAATTTCTTCTTATGTTTCTCCCTGCTTCAGTCTGCTTTGTAAAGGACAATTAGTCGAAAGGCCTCGCAAATCTCCCGTGTTTCAATTTTTCCTTCACATGGCTGTTGACTTTATTTATATATTCATCGCGTTCCATATTTTCGTGTTTCAGTTATATATATATATATATATATATATATATATATATATATATATATATATATATATATATATATATATATATATATATAAATCCATTAAATCACATTGAAAGAGAAAACGAAATGTTTTTTCCTTGCAGTAATATTTTTATTACCTTTTTTCGAAAAAAATCCGTGCATGGAAGCGATTCGAACCATGCACACTGAGGCAGCGAGCACCGCTTTGATCACAGTTAAAAAGTATGCCTTTAGTGAACTATGCTACGCATGGTTTGAATCACTTCCCTTCACCGATTTTTTTCGAAAAAAGGTACTAAAAATATTACTGCAAGGAAAAATAATTCCGTTTTCTCTTTCAATGTGGTTTAGTGGATTTATATATATATATATATATATATATATATATATATATATATATATATATATATATATATATATATATATATATATATATATATATACTCTGATAGTGCTTTATTAATAACAAAAAAGAATAGCATACCATACAAAAATGTTATTATCAGTAGTAAAATAACGAAATATATCACGATATGAGCCATGGATTAATCACTGCGAAACCTGAGATGGCTGCTTGGAACGCAAACTCTTAATATATGGTCTAATTGCTGATAATTCTACTCGCATATTGTCCTCAAGAGATAACAGTTTATTTCTTGATTGAGATTTAAGTGTTGCCATGGCAGATAATCCCTGGCCACACAAATACGATGTGGAGAAAAGTAGAAGTAGATATGTAGCCTTTTCAGCCAAATTTGGATACTCTTCCACTTGTCCACGCCAAAACATAGTCAATGATTCATCACTCTCCTCGAATTTGCCTTTATGGATGGAATCAGCACACAGATCAATAAATTCGTCACGTTCTATTGCCGTCAAGTCCAGTTCCTCAGCCCTGTCAGCCAGTTTGAAGGGTGATACAATCCAGTCGAGATTCTCTGTAGAAAGGGAAGGGAAATAAAAATCAACTGCTTTTCTCAGCCGGCGCAAGTGAGACGTCCAACAGTATTATTTCATGCTTGCTTAAGAAGAGAAGGAAAGTTTGATAGCTCATCTTTTGGAACACGTGACTTCCATGCACCAAATTTCTCTGGAAACCTTTCATTTTATTACTTGATATAACTATTGTCTTCAGTGTCCCTTAAATTGAGAGATTTAATTCATTAGGCTTCATGAAAAAATCAGCCAAGAATGGCAGCTTCAAACAACAAGTACGATTTTTAAGCAGACTGGGGAATGCATCTTGTTTCTTCTGTTAAAAGAATACTTCTAGTTCATCTTTGGGTTCGAGAACCCGGTTCAGCACACGACCTCGGAATAGCCACCTTACATTAATATGCAACACCAGTGAGATATTAGCTGCACATTTATCCTGACATATCAGTTGAAATTCACCATCTTGACAGTCGGGTTCAAACTTCATTTAGCTCTTCACTACATGTTTTTTCAACCAATGCCTCTCTGTGCTGGCAACAGTGGGTTGTAATAATAGATGGATTTTCTTTCAGTACTATGGTAATGAACCCCATCAGTACATATGCTACAACAGTCTTTCCATGAAAGACCATGGTCAGTGAGATATAATGTTACGGTTGCAAAAATGTCCTCCTCAGTGGATGTAGTCCGTAGTTCTTTGCAAAACATAAATTGCTCTATAACCCCTTCATCAATGAATCTGAAAAACCCAAGCAATTGACATTCACCAGCTATGTCCGTGTCAAAGATAAATAGATAGATAGAGAGGGGGGAGGGGGGACGGGTAGGACGGAAAGAACCCGCGATCGGCTTCTTTTTTAAGTAACTTCCGTTACCTAAATTCCGTCACGGCGCCTCTATATAGATAAAGTAAAATCCATTTCCGGCGTCTCGGTAACTTTCACTTCCGGCGAACCCGTATAAATAGTTAAGCGTTGTCTTGGGTAAAATTAGTATTTTGCCAAAAAGGATGCAACACAGAAGAATTCTTTATCTGAGCCTCCCTTGCATCAAGAGCCCGAAGACAAGAAAATTAAATAAGAAGAATTAAGAACTAGGAACGGAGAGACTCCCACACTGCTGTATCGACTCAGCTTCTCCACAGCGAAATACTCCCCTGATCACTACTTTCAAGGCTAGCAAGGGTTGTTAGAGACAGGTTGTATTCTCCTTCATAACTTCAAGCAGGCCGAGTACTAATCGGCCAAGTGAAAACCCAACCGTACCGTTTAAAATCAATCGAGTTAGACGCTCACCCACCCCCCTTAAGCTCTTATCTCGGGTACAAAATCCTCGGGCGACAGATCCATCCGGAATGGTAGTTTCCGTTTTGTCACTCGTATACGTTTGTGTGTACGTGTTCACGGCTTCCGCCTGGAGCTGACATGTGTAAACCTTATGCCCATTTAGTTTTTTTTGTATGTTGTATCAATATTTTATTTTTATTTTTATAGTAGTAAAGCTTATTATGTTTCATCCAGTTTGATGTCCAGAACCTTCTAGTTTCTTGAATTAATTCGGCCACTGATAAATAGTCCCTTTTATTTAATTTACAGTTTACTACATTTACAGTGCATTATTCAGGGCAAAGCCAATCGCAGAATGTCCTGCGTGCTTGCCACGTTCCCTTCCGAGTCAAAAGAAGTAAGCAGACGTCTGGAAATCTAACCTAACCTACGACAGTCCGTACTCTCATCCACCGGCAAAGCGATTTTTGCATTTGATACAATTCGCTGCACAACTTGTTCATTGATATCATTCGAAAGTTCAGATCTCCTACGACTGATTGGGATATTGGAGAGAGGTACTTTAGAAATCTGAACCTGAGCTTCTTTGCCAAGCATTGTTTCAATAATTATGTTACATGTAGGGATAATAATGTCTTCACCAATTGTATGAGCCTTCATTTTCATTGCTATCAGTTCTGCTACTTTAAATGAGGCTTCAAGAGCAGTGTCAGCTATGGTTTCTCTTTTGACCATTTTACTAGCTGCCATTTTCTGCCTTTTTAACAAACGAGAAAAATATTGCATGCCTTTCTGTGGCACACTAGTGTGTTTAGTAGTGAGGTGCAGCTTCAGCTTGCTAGGTACCATGACTTTATTGTTGAGTGTATCCTCACATACCACACACACAGGTCGAAGATTATCTTCATCATTGTTTGATAAAAAATAGGAATCATCATATGTCCGTTTCTTTATAAGAGGGGCTTCTTTCACCTTACTACATTTAGACCCAGATGGACGAGGAACACTTTCATTATTTGAGGTCGAATCAGAATAAGCAGTGACCACTGGAGTGACTATTTGATTTTCATCTTCTTCTTCCTTGCGTTTTTGCTTCCTCAGCACGAACTTATCCATAGTTATGAACCTTCTCCTACTCTGCCACATAAAACTGAAAAAAACAAAAAAAAACATCAATTGTTCTCCCTTTCTCAACTCAGGGCTCAACAAACAGTGTGTGTACGCACATAAGATCATACATTATTCTGGGGAGACACTGAGGGTGTTATGTGTATGTGTATGGGTGCTGTGTACGTGAGAGGCGAGACACAGTCAACTAGTCATAACCTGCACGTGAGGAAAGCAGAGAGCGTTTCAGTACTAATAAAGGAAATATATGATATTATTATGAGAGGAAGAAAGAGGGAATGTGGGAGGAGGGGGTATGGGAAGTGGAATTATGCAGCGCCTCGTGGTGAAGCTGTGTGCATGTGTGAGATTCCCAGTGTATTCTTCCATCACGTGACTGTGATATGTCATCCATATAACTTGTCAGTTGGAAATTTGTGTTCGAAACATTCTCAAATGGCTAAATCTCGATTTATCACGATTTATGTATGGATTTAGCAATATAATATTTTCCGTATATTCATTTTTTTTTCCGAATCTCGCAGCACCTCTTGGTGTCGCGGCACACTTGTTGAGAACCTCTGTTTTAACGTGTAACTTTGTTAAATATTTCTTTTACTTCAAATTTGAGTAGATATTGAGCCCCCAAACGCACACTTCAACTTCTCGCTGCGACTTGGTGGGGTAGAAGAGGGTCACTGGTGGAATCCCAGGAAACAGACCCACGCTTTACACAGTTGAGGCTAATTCACCTTCTGCTAGTTCGCCACCGCATGACAAGTTTTCGGCAATGCTTTACGGTTCTCAGAACCATTACGATATTAAAACAAATTCTTAGAGTTTATCGCAATCGCGATCAAACTTGCAATTTTGAAAATGAGGAAGTACCGGTTTGTAGAACTGATCGCAGAAGAGACACATCCCTGCACATCTACCATGCACAATGTCCTCCACTTCTCTCTCAAACACTCAACTCATAACCATCATTTTACATCGTCTTCTAGCCCTACGCATACCCTGACATCCACCTCAGTCCATTCTTCTTCCATGCTCGTATTTCACCTTTAAACCTTCTCCTTTATAGCCTCTCTCACACCTTTCTCTACTCCTTCTAGGCCCACAAAGAGAAATGAATGGTAACTAGTGATTAGGAAACAAGTAAATAGAAACTAATAATCAAAACACAATGGAATGGAAGCTGAGACGATTACTTACCTAGTTACCGGGATGTGTAAATGGAAATTCAGAAAATAGGAACTAGTAGATACGAAACTAAGTAAGAGGGACAGGTACTAATAACTATAAAAACATCAGGTTAGGAAACGATCAAACAAATAGTAAAACAAACTAGTGAATGGAAACTAGCAAATCTGAAACTAGAAATAAAAAGAACTTGAAATTAGTTATAAGCAAGGAATGGACTAGGATATGAAGCTTTTAGGGATTAATTGAATAAAGACTGAAACTAGGAATTAGGAAACTCATTATTAGAGTACTAGTAAGAGTTAAACCTACATTGCCACTAATGGAATCCCAAATGGAGGAGGGGGAGACTCATAGCTTTAAACCCACGTTCCCTAAGTTCGATTTCTACAAATGCTCTCGTCGGTTACTGTACTTTTTGTTTACCCACTAAAAAAACAACATTTCCATCTCCCTTTTCGGTTAAATAAAATTTACGTATTTTCACTTTCCCTAACTACACCACTTTAAGAATGTTCCTTCCAAAATCGCCTCAAAATAGTCAAATTTTGTCTCCTCGTTTGCCAAGGGAAAGGAAGCCTCGGAGAGCCTTTTCAAGATCGAAGTCACCATCTGCGAAGGATCCGTCAATTGCGATCCCACTCTCGAGGGGTTTCTGAATGGAGTTCGAACTGTTATGAAGGCGTGTGAAGTAGCTGTTTTGTCTTTCCAGCACCTTCTCCTCCATTTCGGTGAAAAAGAGAGGTAAGATTTGCGAAATAGGGAGAAAATGATTAAAAGCAGTGAACAATTTGTCGATTTAATGTATCAATGAGTATCTTAGTTTTAATGAGTGAAACGTTTATGGGTTTTAGAGGCACGGAGAGAGGGTCTGATGTTGAGCCGTCATATATCATTAACCTTTAGAGCTAGAAGGACGAAATTAAAGTATATGAAAGAGGGAATTCTTAAGTTTTAGAAAGGAACATAAGGTACTCTTAACTAGGATCAACTTCATTCAAAATTAAACCAGAAAGAACTTACACTGCAGTGGACATTATCATTTGTGCGCCAACCTCCTAGTGTGGATCGATTAAATTGTTAGCCAAACGCGGGGAAATTGAGCCCAAAACAATCCAAATTACTCTTAATTAAATGACAACAACTAAGAACGGTTAAGAACAAAGAGGCAATTCCAGATACGAGAGAACATGTGAGAGCAATGATCAATGAGTAGCAAAATATGGCACATGAGGCAAGTATAAAAAATAACTATAAGAATACATACACTAAAGCGGCAAAAAATAGAGGATAGCAATATGTAAAGGCAATGGTGGGTAGTGCTACCTTGCCGTGACGTCATGGAAATGACCACACTTGTATCGGTGGTGATCTGACATCTCGTCTGACCGTGTGAACACCGACTATGTTTCTTATGAGATGGTGGCGTGAATGATCGCTGTTAGAACAGGGTATGTACTGGGTGCCAGATGGACGGGACATTCCATTTCTGAAATTGGATCATTCCTCGATAAATTGTGTTAAATGTGTGCCATGAATAATACCTTATGGGATGTATTACCGGGGTGATGACGTCAATAATTGGATTCTGGAGGACTGTCAACATGTTGGGTGGTCTGTTGAGTAAACCTCCTAGTTGTTTCGGGCTGATAGTAGGGTTCGGTGTGGTGTAGACCCCATGAAGCCATGGACCCCAGTGGTACAAAGCTCACTGTACAATCTAGTCGGGGTTTCATACTAGTGTGGGGGTATTCACGTGGAATGTGTTGGGTGACCGCTACGTTGCACAGTTTGGTGACCATTGGTAGCCTCCATGGACTTCATGTACCCCCAGTACGATTGGATAACCCATTAGGACAATGCACCGTGTCCTCGGGATAAAGTTGCGTCGAAGTGGTTCGAGAAGGATTCCGAAGAGTTCCGAAGAACGGTGTGGCCACGACGTTCACCCAACATGATCCCAGTTGAGCATTTAAAGGACACGGCAGCCAGATCTATTCTCACTCAAGATCCGGCATCTGCAAATATCTGGTGGGACTTTTTACAAAAAGTCCAACGAATGTACAGCCAAAATCTATTGAAATTAGAAGTTTGCGCTCATCTATTAAAATTCTTCCCACGGTTTTCTTTTCATTCTTGTCTCAACAGACACATTTTACTGATCGCTGATCTGTTCTCAATCCTAATTATTTCACAAAATAAGCAGTTTGTGAGCTGTTTATTTGTCTTAGATAAATTTGATATAAAAATCTACTGAGCGTTATTTAAGTGAAAATCTCCTGTAATAAAAGGTTTCTCTTTTTGGCCAAGAGTTGATCCTGAACACCAGGTTTGTGCTTTAAGTAGGGAAAAAGAAGAGTGTAGTAGCTAGCATACATACTAATGGATGAGGTAAAAAAAAAGTCTGAAATGGGACTTATTAAAGCGGGTTTTTTCTCTCTTAACCTAGCTTTGCCGAGGAAAACAAAGTGCTGCGGTCAATGCTAGAGGGCGATGCAAAGTACAAGGACTCAGCCGCTTCGTTACAGCCCCTGGTGATGGACATATGGAAAGATATAGGAAAGAATATTGAGCCCATTGAGACTTTCCAAGCCCAAATGAGAACCTTTGAAGAACGCGAGGAAACAGAACGAGCTCGATTGTCCGTTGGTAACTCAAATACTGTTCATTTTTCATTCATTTATATGTCAAAATATATGAAAATAATATTTATTTTTTCTCTTCACTTAATGAAGATTTTAAAATAATATTGCCAATGTTTTTACAGTCGAGGATTTGTCAATGTTATCCTAAACTATCAAAGACATTAGGGCTTGATTGTATTTAAGAATCTTACCTAAAATTATATATATATAAATAATGAATTAATTAAATAGTTTTGCATAATATTTAACCAGTCCATTAATGAAAGTTGATCCGGGAAGAGTTTAAAACCACTTCGATCTTTAGAATTATTATCATTCGCAATCATTTAAAAGAGTAATAAATTTGAAATAATATTATTAATTACAGACTGTTGTTTCACGAAGGATAATAGAATGAACCCTCGTCCATAGCTCAGAATTACTTCAGTTATAAAATTACACAAGCGTGGAATAGTCTACTGTACCATATAGTAGAATGATAAGCTAGTTAATATCACAAAAATTGACTCGAGTATTATTCAAGTGTTAATATTGTCCTCGAGGAAACAAAGTTGAAAACGTTTACCGAACGCCCAATAAGAAGCACAGATGAGAGCGTCTACTGAAAGAGCTATAGTAAGAACAGATGAGAGCGTCTACTGAAAGAGCTATAGTAAGAACAGATGAGAGCTTCTACTGAACCAGTAATAGGGTGAACTAATGAGAATATATAATAAAAAAGTATTGGAAGCCAAGATGAGAATATATAATAAACCAGTATAGGAAGCACATATGAGAACCCATACTGAGCAAGTAATATGAAGCACCAATGATAAAATTTACTAAACGAATAATAAAGTGTTAGGGACCTTAGATGAAAACGTTTATTGAACGAGTGATAGGAGCCTCATATGAGAACGTTTATTGAACGAGTAATAGAGACCTCAGATTAAACCTTTTAATGAACGAGTAATAGGGACCTCAGATGGGAACGTTTATTAAATCAGTAATAGGAACCTGAGATAAGAAAGTTTTTGAACCAGTAATTGGGTCCTCATATGAGAACGTTAATTATACCAGTAATAGGAAACTTAGATGAAACGTTTATTGACCCAGTAATAGAAACCACAGATGAGAACGTTTATTAAACGAGTAATAGGGACCTCATATGAGAACGTTTATTGAACCAATAATAGGAACATCAGATGAGAACGTCAATTGAAACCGTAATAGAAACCTCAGATGAGAACGTTTATTGAACGAGTAATAGAGACCTCAGATAAAACCGTTTAATGAACGAGTAATAGGGACTCAGATGAGAACGTTTATTGAACGAGTAATTGAGGTCTCAGATGAGAACGTTTATTAAACGAGTAATGAGGACCTAAGATGAGAACGTTTATTAAACGAGTAATAAGGAACTCAGATGAGAACGTTTATTGAACGAGTAATAGGGACCTCATATAAGAACGTTTATTGATCGAGTAATAGGAACATCAAATGAAACCGTTTAATAAACGAGTAATAGTGACCTCATATGAGAACGTTTATTAAACCAATAATATGGTCCTTATATGAGAAAGTCTATTGAACAACTAATAGGAACCTCAGATGAGAACGTTTATTGAATGAGTAAAAAGGACCTTAGATGAGAACATTTACTGAATTAGTAGTAAGGGTTTTGCGAGGAAAATGGAGAAAAAGTAAAGTGATGGCAGCGATTACTCCCCCGCAACGCATGTGTACAAATACGTTTTCCACATTTCTCTGGCACCTCCATGTCATTTGTTGTCCATATTTTGCCCTAACAGTTGATAGGCTGTAGGGAAAGAGACCTTTCAACTTCTTCGCTGTGCCGTTAATGCATCTTCGGAGTGCGATTGTACTTTAATTCATTTTTGTCCCTAGCATCGTAGGTGAGCTCCCAGAGCGGATAATGAAATGCTCATAAAGATTAGAATGACAATCCCTATCGAACCCGAAAGGGTTGGGTTGGGGGAGGTTATGGTAGTATTGTGTTTTGACACCGACAGACAACCATATATATATATATATATATATGGGGTTATGAAGGCAATTTTGGGCTTACTAGCCGTTCATCAAAGCCCTCGGAAGGAGCTATTCTTACATACACGAGAAGGTAACGCATAAAATAAACGTTTTTTGGCTGTCTTAGAAACGCATATTTTATGCGTTACCTTCTTCTCGTGTATGTGAGAAGAGCTCCTTCCGAGGGCGTTGATGAGGAGCTAGTAAGTCAAAAATTGCCTTACTTTCTATACATGTTTTGTTAAAGACCAGGTTCTATTCTGACTACGAATTTTATTTTGGAAAGTTCTAACTGGCGAATGATGTTTTTAGTATCTAGCTGGAGAATAAAATTCAGCTAAGGGAGATCCATTTTATTTGTTCGTATTTAAAAAGTAATTCAAATTTTGGCTGTGAGCTTTTGCCTTTCTTCAGGCTTCTTCAGATGCAAGTCTTCGTTTTGTTGGTGCAGCATTGATGTAAGGTTTACCATTCATGTTGCCTCCTTTAGCGGCGAGGTTGTTGTTTGGTGATCGCGAGCAGCAAAGAATAAAGTTCATCTTGATCTTGATTTAGTTGAAAGATAGAATAAGAGAGGAAAGAGGAATAGAGAGAAGAGGGGTGGGGGGCACTATAGTAAGGAAAAAGGAAGGAAGTAGTAGTAATGAAAGGTGCCTGGGAAAAGGGCCTTCTCCCTTGTTTTATGATTGTGGCTGATCTATATGTCCCACTACGGGATCTTTTTATTTTAAACTTTTTTTAATTTTAATTTTATTCTACAACTACGGGATCTTTTTATTTTTCTCTTATTTTACCTTAGTTTGGCTAATTGAATTTTGGTACGGGTTCCTGTGTTATGGTATTCGGGAGGTAGCTTTTGCATCTCTCTCCGTTTGCTTCTGGGTCAATAGCTGCCAGAGTCACCCTGTGGCGGATTATGTCTAGCTTTGCCCAGATGTCTCGACCTCTTTTGTGCAGAAAAATGTTGGCCAATGCTATTCTAGTCTCCTCGTGGAAGCTTCTTAAGGTAAGGTAATCTTGCTACCTAGTGTTGGTAAAAAACCGAAGTCCTCGATTTTGCACCCTCTGGAGTCTTGAGGTGCTTCTTGTTGAGGTCGCATTAAGCGGTATTGCAGGGTACCCCAGTTTAGGTCTAACTAAACCGGTGTAAAGTTTTCTCTTGTTCGATAAGCTTTGGTTTCTAAATTGGTGTAGTTTGTTTATTTATGTTGTTGCATATTCAATTCTTGCGCCAATGTGTCAGCTAATGCCAGTGCGGGAAAGTCTGAACCCGAGGAAGGACACACTTGGCGAGTACTCTATTTCGGTTTCATCTATGTTGAGAGAAATGGTCCGATGCCCCCGATTGCAGCTGCCGTGAATTTCGGGACGTTAGTTTGTATCTTACGGTGTCTTTCACATTGGAGATCCTTTCAGATTCAGCGGCCGTAGCTCTGATCATCATCCTTGTTGAGTTAATCTTTTGAACCACGATCTGGGTGACATCGTCTGCGTATTGGATATTGGAGTTCTTCAATCTAGAGGTTTTGGGATACCTCTCATAAAGATGGTACTGAGAGTGGAGCTAAGGCCTACCCTCTATGGTTCTCGAAGGCGATGACAGCTTGCCAGTTCCTTAAGTAGCTACAGAGGATTTTTTCGTAGTGGGGCGCGAACCTCAGTCGAAAGATTTTGTATTTCAGGCCGTCGATCTAAACTAAACTTTGTCCAAGGCTTTCTCCACGTCTCTGCAGAGGACATCGATCAAGCACCCTTTACCCCCCCCCCTGATGTTGCGTTTTGAAGTTTGAGGGCTTTGGCTGTATCCATGCCTCAGGGTCTCCTGAATCCATATCCATGTTGTTCCTCGTTCAGTAGAGAGTGTTTTGACAAGTGGGTCGATAGTCTGCTGTTGATCTAGAGCAATAAAATAGGTCTTTAGTTGATCAAGATGAAGATCATCTTCAAAGTTTTCAGGCCTTCAAGGAAGTACCCCTTTGCCAGGGACGCATTAAAAAAAATTCAGAGTTGTAGTTCGAAGTCTTTCGTATACCTCTTTCAGGTGCCCAATGGTGATTTGTCTGAGGCCTACGGCTTTGGGCCGGAACGACGAAATTGCCTCGCACAAGTCCGCACTAGTGATGATGTTTCCCTCTTGTGAGTTGCCATAGAGTCGAGTGAGGTTCGCGGTTCTGTAAAGATTGAACCTGTTCTCCCTCCTCTCAATTTATTCGAGAACTTGATCCTCGAAGCCTGGATTTAAGTTTTCCTCCCCTTCTTCGGAGATTTTGAAAACGTCTTTCCAGAATCCACGCAATAGCCTCTCTTTTTCACAAGGAGTGGTATCTGTACTTTTATTAGGGACTTTGCGGTTGGTCCATGCGTTCTGGTAGTCCTTTTTAGTCTGTTGGTGGTCGCCCAAAGGGACTTTGGTCTCCTGTCGATGTTTAATGTTTCGATTATATCGTTCCGCTTCTCGCTCAGTTCGCGAGCCAACTCGGTGTTCAGCTATCTCCTGAGTTGTTGAACGAGACAAAAGTCCATGGGCTTTGTGTAACCCATGGCTAGTATGTGGTTGTAGATATTAGTAGGCAGCGCTGAACCTCTGTTTAAGTACCATTCTCTTTTGTGTATGGATAGTTGACAATAAAGTTTTGAGAGAGACTACCGAAATAGCTATTGCGTCTGTGTTGGAAATGCAAACATTGATAGTAGTAACCTCATCGTGGATGTTCTTCGGATTAATCCTAGACTTATAATTAGATAGAAAGGCATAAATGTTAGGAACCCATCTAAATGTATGCTAACAGTTTGAAAGAGCAAAATAGTCTCCTCCATTTAGATAACTCTTTGAAGCACAAAAAGCAGTTATATCTGTTCTTGGTTCTCTCCTTTTTTGAATGGTTTGGAGGAGTGGTTAAAGAGAGTGGAAATGATTTCGTAACTAGTTAGATGCTCTCGTTGGCTTTCAGTTTTAATAGATAAAAAAGATAATTTTCCTCTTTGTAATTTTTTTAGTAATAATATCTTTAAAATTGACTTAAAATAAATATTTTTTCTATCTTCGATTTATATGTAGACGAGCACTTTCGGAGAGTGGTTGAACAGTGTGCGAAGAGGTTAGATGCCCTCGTAGGTGTTCACTTTTTAACCAATCAAATATAATCTATTCGTTTCGCGAAATGTTGTGGTGATATTCTTACAAACCTTACATTCATAAATTTTTTACTTCTATATTCTTGTTGACGACACGAACGGTTTGGAAGAATGGTTGACCAGTATATGAATGCTTTCGGAATCAGGCGCATGCCCTGGTTGATCGTCATAATATTCTGATATGCATAATAAAAAATACCATTTTCTCCTTGCAGACTTAAGTGGTGTGGGAGAGTGGCTAAACAGTGTGGAGAAGCTTGTGGAAGATATTAAGGAAACGACGGATGTTGCAGCGCTCGGCCTCGTCCGGATTGAACGAACATCAGCCAAAGCTGTTTTGATTGAAGCTCTGAAGAGACAACAATTACTCATTCACACAATCATCATAAAGTAAGTTCATCATTACCATCATCAGCAACGACGTTTTTAAACGTGTGGTTGGCGCGTATCAACGCCACTGTCGGTGGTGAAATCGTTAGAGCGGCGCTTATAGGGCATGTAGGCATAAAACTTCTTGCTTAGCACTTAAAGGGTGTAAAATACGTCCAGACGTTCTAGGAATAGTGGTTAAATGCACAACGATGAGATTGCCAGAGAACTACTCAACAGCCTCATCCACTATCCTAAACTCCTCGAGTATGATAGAAAATTTGGTCATTTCCTGAAATGCGGACCACCACACCCGCACCACCTGGATGGGTTTTCAGGACACAGCATCCCATAAAATGTCAGTGGAAAGGGAAAGTGGTCAGTAGCATAGAGGTTATCGACCATCTTCGACCCAAAATCAGGCTGTGCATCCGGAAGGCAAAAGGCTAGATCAAGACAGGAAAATGAAGCGGTTCTCGGACAGTGATGCATAAAGTCATACACATTTAGGACACCTATCACCAGCTCGTCAATCAGGTTGGCAAGGACCTGACCTCTGGGATTGATCGTTTAGTCTCCCTAGAGGGCGTGTCTACCGTTTAAATGCCCAAGCAGGAGAAATGACGTTGATAACCATGCCACGACCCTGCGGAAATCCCGCGTCGAAGTTGGTTGATGGTGGAAAATACGCGGAAATAACAGTATACCTGCTATCTACGTGTAGCCTACAGCTGGCTAAATGAGGTATTTATTGCAAAAAGAAGAACGGAGACATCATGCAAGGTGTAAATCGCAAATCTTTGTGCCCGGCCCCCATCCCGTGGTCGTAGGGTTGCAAAATCCTTGTATCCCGGAAGATTGGATAAGGGACACGCGACCAGCATGGTCTCCTGCAGAAATAAAGGTAAGAGAGAACGGTAGGAGGCGAGCCCCCATAGCTACTACCATTTGTTACGGAGTTAACGGCAATACCATTAAGGAAATTTGCCCTTCAGGTCGAGTTCAGCAGTAGATGCGATGGCTCTCTTCGATGAGAAAACCATCCCCGGAATAGCAGTACAAAAGGATTTTAAATTGCCATGGTGAAATCGCACACCGTTATTATATCCCTCCACTCTGGACTCTTATGCTAAATCACTCTCTCCGGCCATCTTTCACCCGGACGCACGCCTTACCTTCAACACAAATACTTTTTACGTTATCCAAAGGTTAACACTATCAGAATATATTTTTTAGATCCTACCGTACACTTTGACTATGCTATCCTTTTTGAGGTAGTTGTCACAGTGGAAATACTTGATTCATATACATCCTAACTCCTCTACCCCTCATGTACATCCCTTATCAATCCCTGTTATCCTTCTTGTACGCCCAATCATAATTTTTCCACACACTTCGTGTACAACACTCAACAGACTTCTTGCTTCTAACTCCATTGAGTATTGTATTTAAGTTTTTAAATTCACTCTTTTCCCTGATACCTTTATAAAACGGCACTACCACAGCATTATTTCGGTCCTCAGGCACTTTATTACTTTCAATTGACTTATAATACGGGCACCAAACAAATTCTATAACACAATCACCACCACCTCTTAGCATCTCAGGGACTATATAATCTATACAAGTTGCCATCCCATTTTTAGTCGCGTGCGACTCTATATCTCACTATGTCGGTCGGTCGGTCGGTCCCCGTTTTGCTTTTTTTCTGTTTTGGTAATAACATTGTAACTATTCAGCCGATTCTAACGAAATTGAAACCCTTATGTTGTTTGGCATTTTCTTTTGAATGATATAATTGCCAAGGTCCTTCCAAGGTTAGCCCGAGAATTATTTTGTTTTGGCTATAACATCATAACTGTCCGGCCGATTCTAACGAATTTTAAACCCTTATGTTGCTTTACATTCTCTTTAGAATGATATAATTGTCAACATATTCCCAACGTTAGTCAGGGAATTATTTGGCAATAACATCATAACAATTCTGCTAAATCTAACGAAATTTGAAACATTTATGTTCTTTTACATTCTCTTTAGAATGATATAATTGCCAAAGTCCTCCCAAGGTTAGCCAGGGAATAATTTGGCAATGACTTCATAACAATTACATCCATTCTAACGAAATTTGAAACCCTTATGTTGTTTTACATTCTCTTTCTAATGATATTATTGCCAAGGTCCTTCTAAAGTTAGTCCGAGAATTATTTAAAATTTTGAAGGTCATAAGGTCATAAATTTAAATAAGCGAGAGCACGAGACCTTGGTCAGCAGACCTTGTTAAAACTTCTCAGAGCACAAAATAAATACTTTCCTGCTTATTGATTCTATATCTTGATACTGTACACGGTTTTCACCCACGAATAAAATCCTATTCATATTCGCTTCATCTTCCATACAAACAGCATTCAGTTCGTTAAAGTACTCTCGACATCTTATTTCGAACTACTAATGTGCTCATTAGTACCGTCATTCTTATATTTAATGTTCATACAAATATCTTTCTCTTGGTTTCCCACCTTTTTCATTCCATTCCAGATTAACATCCGGTTACTCATTCATATTTTTTCTGAATGCCTTATTTGCTGCTTCAAACTCAGGCAGCAAATCACTTTTGTCACTTTTCATTTCGCCTCGTTTACATTCATCTCCACTTCTCTGGCATTTTCAACTGCACTATTAAGCATTTGCTAGTATGTCCCCCACTAGCTCTCTTTTTTTAGCATTTCCATATACACCACTTGAACTCGTTTCTATAAGTTAAAGAAAAAAAACAAGACTTGTTTAGGGTAAAAAAAGATCCTAGTCTTGGTTAAAGAACACAAGGTTCTTTGATCCAAGAACGCAGTTCTCTGGTGAATGATTAGATTATTTCTTGAAATATTAACCACAAACTGTCATCAATTCTTCTGTTAGTTAACACCTACCGTCGTACTTTCAACCATGACTCAATATTCTCAGGATGAAGGAGCATGGACTCAAATTATTCTAATAAACGTAATGTCCAAGTGACTCGCCCTCCCACTGGAGACCGATAAACATAAGGTAAAAAGTGCCACCGTTGCTTGACGAATTCATGATAATCAGAGCGAAAATGTTGAAGTTTCTACATTAGACCCTGGATAAAGGTCTCAATAAGGAAGCAAATAGCTATGTTAAATGACCAAAACGTTCGTTCTAAAACTAGAGAGAAAACCCGCCAATTCTAAACCTAAGCAAATTAAAAGGAAATCTCTCGATTAAGTCAGGACATGAAGGTTTAATGGAGGAAAATTAATATAAAATTGGATTGAAGACGCCCAAATACGCTAGTCCCGACCGAAAACTAGCAGGGCATGACATTGCAAGTACGGCCGCTGGTATGCCATCTGCTTTCACCGTCGCCGCTAAAGTGAATAAAAATAAGTGTGTTTCTAATTGATACGTGGGCGAGTGTGTCGATAATTCCGGCTAAATTTGTGAATTCGGGTGAATTGCGCGAGTCCATTGTAAATATTTCGATGACAGCTAAAGGCGGTAAAATAAAAGTGCACGGCGAGATACACACAGATATAGTTATCCTTAGTCTTCACCCTTATTAGGAATTGACTTCCTTATGCATTTTAATCTCTTAGTGGACTGTGCACACGGCGTATTTATCGATGAACAGACCAAACTCGTATCAGAAGGGAAACTATGAGGGAAGCCTGCGGGAACTTTAATTATTAATGACGTACAGCACCTACAGCCCCATTGCAAAGCCATATTGGAGAAATATGAGTCTTTGTACAGTACCGCACCCGCTAATCCCTCCCCATCTTTGCTAAACTCAGTGACGCACACAATGGAGACAGGCAATGCTCCACCGACATTCGCGCCGTGGAGACTTCTTTCAATGGGGAGGCTGCAGGTTGCCAGAGCAACTTTCGAAACATTATTGAAGAAGGGAGTCGTGCGCCCGTCAAAATCACCATGGGAGTCGCCGATTCACATGGTACCTGAAGAATTCGCCCGGTGAGTACAGGGTGTTGGCGTTTTCCTAGCGCTTAATGCGATCACAAAGCTCGACAGATATCCATTGCCGCAAATTCAAAGTGTGGCAAACCAGCTACGTGGCAAAGGAATTTTTTTCAAGGTTTAATCTGGTTCGTGCCTGCCATCAAATCCCTATGAACCTGGTGGACATAGAGAAGAAGACGGCGATGATAATATCGTTTGGATTATGAGAGTACGTGAAGCTTCCATTAAGCCTCCGGAATGCAAGTTGCACATTCTAAGACACATAGATAACCTGTTCCGAGGATTAGGCTTCATTTATGTATATATAGATGACATCCTGATATTTTCGGACAATATAAACGACTACTTGAGGCATTTGGATCAAGTTTTCAAAATCCTGGTCGAAAACGGTCTGAAGATATCCCTGGAGGAATGCGAGCTGGCAAAGGAGGAGATTGATTTTTAGGGCATCAAATTTCGGGGTGGAAGGAATTTGCCCAACGGCCAACAAAATGGAGGAAATTGGAGACATGCCCTTACCAAAGGACTACAGGGAACTAAGACGATATTTGGGCATGTCGTATGGTTTCTAATTTTGCCGCAATTGCAGCCCCGTTGACTGCGCTTGCATGCCTGCAACCTAAGGCTCGTGAGCTCGAATGGAACGGTGTGGCAGGATGAGTATTTGAAAATACTAAATTGACCTTAATCGGCCTTAATCAAACTCTGTAACCCGCTGCTCAATTATTTGCCATACCAGGGGGTGACGGATTGCTCCCAATTTGCGGCAGGTGCTGCGCTGCACCAAATGGTAAACGGATCGCCACGACCGGTGGCATTCTTTTCGAGCAAGCTAAGCCGGAGACAGCAAACATACTCCACCTACGACAGATATCTCCTAGCGGCGTATCTTGTTGTTGTCCATTTCAGGCACATGATTGAAGATCGCCATGTTACCCTTTGCACGGACCACAAGCCATTAGTATCGGCTTTTTCGTCGCAATTAAGAGCAAAAACGGACACAGAACAACGTCATTGGAAAGCCATTTTGGAATACATCATCGATATCCCCTACGTACGTGGTCAGGACAACTTAGTCGCTGACTGCCTTTCGAGGAACGTCAATTCAGTCCGAATTGACTCATTTGACCTCCGAGCTTTGGCAGCGGCGCAGGATGATGGCGAAAAAATGAAGGAATTTCACTCGCGTTGAAAATCTTTCCATTTTTCCCGGGGAAGCTCAATTATGGTGTGAAGTAACATCAAGATACCCACTCCCTATGGCGTGCAGAATGACTATCTTCAATCAGTTACATGATATGCCACACCCTGTCACACCCTGGAGTCAAGACATCACTTCGTTTTATTAAATCTCAATATTTCTGGCCTAATATGGACAGGGATATTCGCTTCTGGACAAGGGAGTGCCTCCCATGTCCATCTTTCAAGATCAGTTGCCGCACGAAATCCCCGACCATGCCCATTGCCATTCCATCTTCAAGGTTCGAAACAATGCACATTGATATAGTTGGACGACTTCCACCGTGTACACTGCCTGGACAATCCTACCCCTCACGCAATCAGTATTTACTATCGTGCATCAGCCGAGCTACGAGATGGATCGAAGCGTTACCGATTTTGGACATAAGTGCCGCAACGGTTGAGTTGGCTTTCCTAGACGGGTGGATTCCCGCTTTACCTAGTGACTGACAGAGGCGCCTAATTCGAATCCGAGCTATTCAAGGAACTGTCTGCCCTTGTTGGTTTTCATTGTTCCGCACCACAGCGTACTGACCATCCACTAAGATGATGGTGGAAAGGGCACACAAGACTTTGAAGTGCTCCATACTGACCTGTCGACGGGGCTGGCTGGTGGCACTTCCAATTATCTTTTGGGGCATTCGAACTTTGCCTAATGACTCGGGATTTTCGCCTTTCACGGCAGTGATGAGAACTACACTTTTTTCCCCGCGGGTCTTAGTTTCGTCATCGTCATCGAAGACTGATTCAAAGTTTACTAAATAATTAGTCTCAACCATGGTACGAGTCGATTTCACGCAGGAATCTCTAAAGCACTTTTACTCGGTGCCCAAGCATTTCGTGCCTAAAGATCTTCGTGAGGCAACTCATGCGTGGGTCCGAATAGACCGCGTTCGCAAACCACCATAAGTACTATATGCTGGCCCTTTCCCACTGATCGAGCACGATAGCAAGTCTTACAAATTGAAATTCCTTGATGGCAAGAAGGACACTGTCTCAGCGGACAGACTGAAACAGGCGAGGCTTCCTCCCTCGCACAGTGATAACGTGCCCGGTAATCATCAACCCCCGAGGACCCAGGCAGAGAATAGGAAGAGGACCGGTTACACTTCACCTCTTGGAGTGCATGACTCTGAATACAAAGATGCCAAAGGAAGGCCACGAGGCACCTCTACAAGAACCGGAGAAATTAATGACAAGCTATACTTCTTCACGCGCTCCGGGAGACGAGTCACGTTTGCCACGAACCCGCCATTCCTATATTTTTTAATTCTTTGAGTAGGCATCATATTGCAGCAGCATATTATAATAAAGAAAAAAGAGGCATAAATATACACATGACTTGTTACTCTATAGCTTTCTTGCGTATCGAACTATGTATATGTACTGTCATAATTATAGCATTTGTATAGCAGTCGAAAAAAAAGGATGAGACAAATTGTAAGATAAATTAGATATTATTGTGTATTATATACTAGAACACGGCATAATGAATAGGCCCGTTTTGTTAAGTACAGATGTATGTGCTTACGAATACCGATGCCCTGTACAAATGTTAAACTAATGTTAGATATTAGGTCTGCCTGAAATATGCATTTAATATGTATCTACCTATGTATTAATAATGCGTTATTTTTCGAGTAACTCCATTACTGTCAGGGGAGTCTTGTAGATCTCGTTCTATGAAATAGGTAGGCCTCTGAGCCAAATTGCAGGATTTAATAGGCCCAGCGAGGAACTCCACAAATGGACGCTCGGTGGATTTATCAAATCCTAAAAATTGCTATGTATATAAATTAAGGAAAGGATATGCCAAGTCTAATAAATAAAGAACCAAAGAGAATTATGAAATGAGACTATATATATATGTTAAACTGTACAAATAGATCTGAGGCAAGCGGTCGTTAGAGTCACGATGAAACCTACGAACATACAAAGATATCGAAAGTGAACACCTGTGCAAATACGAGGATCGCACATAAACAATCATACAGATGTTGGGAACATTTATCGGGAGGTGGATAAATATAGGCTCCGACCAGAGAAATTTCACAGAGATCTCCAACAGGCGATTCCCTATAATAAAGCTAAATCTATGGGAAATATATAGGCACAATTGGTACACAAAGGTGTCGAAACCTTGCCCTAGGGATGGAAATAACGATCAAACTAGATTCCTGGGTGGGTCCGCCCCACGCATAAGGCAAGGTCATGCCCCTCGGAGACGAAACACACACATATATATATATATATATATATATATATATATATATATATATATATATATATATATATATATATATATATAGGCAGACTCTCATGGGTCATATAGTTAGAATCATTATTCCTTATTCATTAACTCAATTCATTCCCTTAGTAGCGTCACGGAATCCTGTTTACTTGCCTAAGTCCTGCCGCCTTAGACTCAATACTTCGCGTAAAACAGTAAGCCTACACTACGACCGCAGGGAACTCGATACGTTTCCGCTTGCCCCTTTAATAGGCCAATTTAAGAATATATTTATATTTTCTTTGTCACGTCTTTTACAAGTCCTTTACTCACCCCGATTACCGAGACACTTTCGGTAAGCTCATCCTAACGCACAATCCTTGTGAGAAATTATAAGGAGTTAGAACCAATTCGACAGAGACGTAAATTAGGCCCACTGCCTTTAGTCCTCATCACCCGTCGAGCGCAATAGCAACGAGGACTCTTCAATACACGCTCTTATAATTACCAACCATGCACCCACACACCGGTAACCTCATAGGGTTACTTCAACGGTAACTTCAACCCTCCCCTATAAACTGGTATCCTATATACCAGATAAGATTAGAGTTTTTTGTAATCTTATCTGCCGTTCGGTCGTTCTGGGTTAAATTTGTTTACATATCATGTTTAATTAATTTCCTGAACTTTACGGATTAAAATTCAGAAACTCTCTCATCTCCACCAACAGAATATTTGAAAACCGATGTGACTTGTTGGATAAAGAAGCCACTGATGCCTGGTTAGGACTTGAGTTATCTCCCGTCACAGCCCATCAGCTTGTCTCGCTTCTTAACTATGTCATGAATGTTAAAAGTCAAGTGAGTTTGTGAATCAAGTTGGATTATTCATTATCATTCAATTGTTTATTAATAGCGCCACCTGTCGCTCTGCGCAGGTTGGATTTCCGACAGAAAAATAAAACCAACATAAGGATCAGAATGATAAACAATGGCAAACTTACGAGGACCAGTGGTCGGTCGTCCTCGGGTGGGAAGGGGACACGATTAAGATGCTATTGAGATGCTTTCGTAGCTCAAGGGAGAGCCAGCCGTATCATGTCGGGGGAGCAGTGTTGATCGACAACCTATTCCCCCACTTATGTAGATGGAAGGGTGATGTAAGGTTGGAACGAAAATAATGTCTGATTTTATAGAATAAAGTTTTGGATAGTTTTTATTAAAATAGTGCATTTTGTTATCGTTTAAGAATGCTGCAATGAATAATTTATACCTTTTTCTCTCAGATTCTAAAAATATTGTTCATAATCTTCGTCGGTATTTAATTCTATTTTCGTCCCATTTAAAGATAAAATTAGACATGCTTTACTCTATGAGTTTCATAAAGGTGTCAATGCAAGTACAGCGGCAAAATTCAGTCAGAACATTTATGGAGATGATACAGTGAATGAAATAAATTGCTGGAGGTGGTTTTTCCGTTTCCAAATTGGGGATTTCAGTGTAACAGACGGATCCCCCAAAGAAGGACGCTAAAAAGAACTTGATTCCGTAGAGTTGGAAGCTGATGTCGCAGAAAATCCCGCTACAACTTCTAGAGAACTCGCAGAACAATTTAACGTAACTCCTACGTCTCTCCTACGCTAACTGGAAAGGAGTGGAAAGGTTCCAGTGATTGGAAAATGAGTCCCGCACGAACTGTTCACGGTAAATCTGCAAAAGCGTGTTGCTTATTGTGAGACATTGCTTTCACGATACCTTCAGGAACCATTTTGGGGCAGGTTCGTTACTGGTGATGAGAAGTGGATCCTTTATGATAACGTTAAATGCCGCCGTTCGTGGATCAGTCGAGGAAACAGAATTTCCAATAACCGAGAAAAGGACCTCATCCCAAAAAAGATCATGGTCAAGGTATGCTAGGATATTGAAGGAATTATCCATTTTGAACTGTTAGATAACAATCAAACAATTAATTATAATCTAAAATGAAATCATCTTTATCGTTTGAAAGTCATTTTGGGTCAAAAGCGACCGTCTTTATTCAACAGAAGGGGCGTCATCGTACATTACGACGATGCCCGTCCTCACCCAGATTGAATGACCCAAGATCTCTTGGAGGATCTTGGTCGGAAAATATTGCTTCATCTGACCTATTCTCTCGACCTTGCTCCTTCTGATTGTCACTTGTTTAGGGGATTACAGAACCATTTGTATGGTCTTAGGTTGACATCAAGAGAAGATGGTGAAAACGAGTTGGATTTATATTTTACTTCAAAACTTAAAGAAATTTACAAGCGTGGCATTTATAATTTTGTTTGACAGAACTTTCTAGGCCTCTAAAAAGCAATGGAGGTTATGTTTATCATTAAGTATTTACAGAGTGATGGGTTTTTCAATTTTAATATAATATCGGACATTACTTTCGTTAAAGCAGGATACAATACATTGTATATTCGCTGCTTGTTTACCTCAATTTCTCCTTTGTCCTTTGAATTCCCAATTAATTTCTCTCTCTTTCATAGTCTCGATCGACCTTGAGAAGCGTGCCTTAAAAAGATTTATTTTGGTCTTTTGCGTAGCCGAGTGGTCTAAGGTTAGGCTTAATTGAGATCAAAGCAGTTGCTCACTGCTTCAGTGTGCTCGGTTCGAATCCCATTCCAGTCCGGAATATTTCGAATTAGGAAATAACTTTTCCGAAGAAAAAATTATCCTGTTGTTCTGTTTTTTTGCTGTATGCTGGATTTATAAGGGTAATAATAAGATTCCTAAATCCTCTAGAGAAGTCTCCTGGAATTCCTCAACACTCTTCTGGAGCGTTACATATATGACATGGTAACCATCCACTTCCCCCCCAAAGGAAATTTCAAGAAGCCTTTTGTATAAGCTGACATTTAACTTCAAAGGAAAACGGAGAAAACGTGAATTTTAGAGGGTGGACATTGGACATTGGATATAAAAAGTGTTGAAAAGGAAAATAATACATACACACATATGAGAATGCAACTGCACTCACGTATGCATCTATGCATATGATAGTGGAAGATAAATAGGTAGGGATAGGTTTCCCTGATGAAAAGGATAGAGAGTGGGGGGGGGGAGAGGAAATCCCTGGTGATAGGGAATCGCAGGCGAATTTGAGTTTGATGTTGTTACTCATTGCTTTTATCTATATATACTGGGTGTTATTCGTATTCTTCTTGGTTTTTGATGTTTTGTTTTGATTATGATACTTTTTGCGTTATTTCTGTTTTATGTTCATTATTTTGTTGTTCGTGATCCTTAGATTGTTTTTATGTTTGTGTATGTTGTTTCTTTCTTCCTGTAGCGTTCAAGCCTTTGTAGGCGTTGTTCTGTTTCTCTCGTGTTCTTCTCTTGTATGTATTACGGGTTTTTTCCGTAAGTGTTGTGTCTTTGTTTGTTTATTAACGTTGTCTTTATTTTGTTTTGTCGTGGTAAAGTCCTATGTGTACATCGGTACTTCTTGTCGTTCGGTCTGTGCTTTGCTGCTGGTGAAGTGTAGTTTCCTACGGTTTCTGTCATCGGGTGGGATGTCTATGTGTCTCCGTCTGGTCTCGTCTGACATGAGTCGTGGTATTTTCTCCCAGATCTTGCGGGCTCTACTTTGCAGTTCCAAATTGACCGGAGTCATTTGGATCATGTGGTGTAGGTCCCTCTGCCTCCTTCTATCTCTCCTCCTGGTGTTTGTGATTAGGAGTACGCCTTTGTTCTGTACTCTCTGGAGGAGTTGCATCTTATTCCTAGAACCAGGGCAGATAGGTATCGGTGGATACAGCAGTTTAAATCTTACGAGCACGTTGTAGATCTTCTTCTTGTTGGCCGTGTTCAGATTCTTGAATCTGAATAGCTTAGACAGCTCGGCTTTCGCGCTCGCTGCCGTCCTAGTGACGTGGCTGCCGTATCCAGTTTTACCTATCCTTAGTCCTAGAACTGTCCCGTCCGAGCTGTATGGAATACGGCCGTCATCAGTTACGATGTCGGCCTGTCTCATACGGAAGAATGGGATCACCTTGAACTTTTGGGTGTTCGTGGCGATCTTTCATCTCCTCTCGAACCTGTTGACATTGTCAATCTCACTGGCGGTTATTTGTGCCATGAGTTCGGGACTCTTGAAGGGGGCAGTCGTGATCTGTGTGATGTCGTCAGCGAACTGAACGTACAGGCAGTCGTCCCTGATCGGTTTTGGAAGATCAAGGGTGTAGATGATATACAGCAGGGGGCTTAGGCACCCACCTTGCGGTACGCCTGCAGCCAGCTCGAAGTTAGGTCCCCCGTGGTCGAAAATTTGGATGTAAGCTATTCTGTCAGTCACATAGTCGCATAGAATCTTTTCTATTCTTGGATTGAGTCCAAGTCTAAGTATTTTGAACTGGAGCCCAGTCCTCCATACTTTGTCGAATGCCTTCTTAACATCTCTGAGCACCAGGTCCGCGTACCTTTTCTGGCTTGTGATCTTTGCCAGTTTTTCCGTGATCACGGCCAGGGCCGTGTCAGTCCCCCTCCCCCTTCGGAATCCATTCTGGTGTTCGTTATGGAGGTTATTCGCCTCCATAAAATCATGGACTTTGTTGGCAAGGATCTTTTCGAAGACCTTGCCGGCTACTTCGAGGAGGGAAATGGGCCTGAAACTCGCTGGATCGTCCGGTGGTTTCCCTGATTTTGGAATGAAGATCATTTTGGCGATCTTCCATTCGTCAGGGAAATATCCCACGTTCAGGCACGCGTTCATAACATTAACCAGCCCCCCTAGGATGTTACGGGGGGCGTTCAGCCAGTTAAGCTTGGTCAAGTTGGTTTTGCCTGGCGCTCTCTGCTTGAAGGCACGTAGTGTCGATAGGACTTAGTCTTCGGTTATTTTTCGGCCGTCACCAGCCATGTCTCTGTCTGCTGTCGTGTTGTTGAACGGGTATGTCCTTTCCACTATTGGTCTTAGTTGGTCGTGTATTTGGTCTTCGAAGTCTTGGTCAAAGAGTTCATTTTCCTCTGGTGTGATGGAGAACACATCTTTCCAGAAGGTCCTGAACACTTCTTCCGTTTCCATTGGGGTCATTTTCGTCCCATCGTCCTTCTTGAGGAGTGTGTCTCGGTCAGGTGGCTTACCCTTCAGTCTTGAAAGGGTGTTCCAAAAGGTTCGGGGGTCCACTTCTTCGTCCATTTTGTCAACAAGGTCGTTCCAAAGAGCCTCCTGTTGTTCTGTTATGTGTCTCTTCATTTCAGTCCTTAGTATTCTCAAGCGTCTACTTATAAGTCTGTCAGTGCCAGTTTGACTGATTTCTTCAAATAGTCTTTTGTATTCGTCCGTTAAGTCGTATAACTCCTGAGTCCATCTTGGTGCTGGTAGCGTTTTGTATGATGTTCTGGGTATTGCTGCGCGGTCCGCATCCACCATTGCCTTCGTTAACCTAGCCAGTTCCTGGTCGATCTCTTCCAGGGTGGCTTCTTCGAGTGGTAAGGGTCTGAACTCGTTGAGAAGGGTGCGGTACTCTTCCCAGTTCGTTCTGGCAAAGCACTTCCTCATTCTGACGGGTACTTGAATGGGACTTGAGGTTATCTTGATAAGGGTAGATATGTGGTCGCTAGGGATTAAAGGACCGGGTTGCAGGAAGTAATTGTAGGGAAATTGCGGGCTGGTCAGGATGACATCCGGCTTCGTCGCGCAGGTTTCGGTGACATAGGTGGGGAAGTTGGGCCCAATGCGGGCAACAATACCCCCGCCAATAAGGTGTTTCAAGTTCCTCCCTTTCTTATTCGGAACTCCGGTGTATCCGGATTCCGAGCATCTGGCATTGAGATCTCCCCCGAATAGGACTGTTCTCCCATGTGCACAAAGTTGGAAGAAATTGTGCATCGGGATATAGTTCCGTCTTGGGGGTTGGTACCCAGTGGACACTACCAGTGGCCCCAGGGTAGTCTGGACCTCGATTGCCAGATAAGACTCGTCCAAATCTGGGAGAGACCTAAACTGAATACCCTTCTTGACGGCGATGGCTGCGCCATCGAAACGCTCCTGGCTGTGGTTTTTTGACACGATGATGTAGTTAAAGATTTTCATCTTTACTTGTCTCGAGTGATGTCCGTGTTCTGATATCAGAACGATATCAGGGTCACACTGTCGTATAACGTTGCCGTAAGTCACTTGTTTACCAATCCAACCGTGAGAGTTGAATTGTAACACTGTTATGCCCTTTTTTAGTCTGTCCATCGTCTGTCAATTAGTCAGTCCTGTTTACGAGCTTCTTAGGGGTGGAGGGGCTGGCTGGAGGAGATCGGGATCTACCGGATCTCTTTTTGTTGAACTCAGAGGCCGTCAATGAAATGAAAGCCTCTTTGTTCAGCCGGACCATTCCCAGAATGAGGGCCTCTTCGACAACCCTCTCGGGAACGTCTTCGCTGAATTCCCATTTGTAGCGACCCGTCATCACGCCGTCACTCACGTCCTTGGGCGTATTGACCTCCGGGAAGGGAGCATCATGTGTGGTGTAAATTTTTAAGTGGATCCTCTTGCCGTGATAGGCATGGTTATCCTCTCTGGAGGACGAGGCTGACCTCGTCCCCTTACGGTTTGGCGATCGTTTGCTGCGACTACAGTGGTGTGACTTCGATTTCTTGACAGCTCCCGTAGAGGGGTTTGGGGTTGCTGGTTCTTCAAACTTTTTAGTGGAGGGGTTTGGTGTTGGGTGGGGGGATGCTGGTGGGTTCTGTGTTCACTTTGTGGGATTTGATGGGTTGTTCTGGGGCGCTCAGTTTGGGGATTTGGGGGGGGGGGGCTGCATTTTTACGCGTAGCACTTCCTCTGATGGGGAGTTCTCCGGGAACCACATCTCGTCCATACCGTTTTTAAGGAGCATCTGGTTTAGCTCTTTCTTTAAGGAGCCAGGTCTGGTAAGGTTGGCTATGTGTGCATAATATATGCAACACATGATCTTTGTCGACTGCTCGTTTTCCACCTTAAGAAAGGTAGGGTGAGCAGAAGCCTCCTTCACTGCCGCTTTTGCCACTTTGGCATAAGACATATTGCTTTTCTTTTCCTCCTCGTCCCTTTTCCTCTGTTTCTCTTTACGTATTGCCTCCTTTTTCGCAGGGCAAGACATTGCCATTGCGGAGTGCTCGCCCTTGCAGTTTACGCACCTTTTGGTTTGGGACCTGCACTCACGCCATACGTGGCCAGATCTGCTGCACACCGAGCAGACATCGGTAGTTTGGGGGCACGATTTCGTCGTATGTTCATTGTGCTTATAGCACTTGAAACATGTTTGCACTTGTGTGAATTCCTCCCTTTCGATTTGTTCAGGGCAGACCCTGACGTGGAAGAGGAGGAGGCCAGATTCTTTGGCTTTCTGGGCCAAAGAGGTGTCTTGGAATACAACCTTGAAAACATGGGTGTACTCCTTGAACTTTATTACTTCCGTCACCTTGGCCCACGAGTGGTTGGCCTTGATTTCGGAAGTAATTTCCGGCGCGGTGTGGTGCCCTACCCAAGGGTCTAGCCTACGGCAGACCACACTACGGTGTGCCTGAATCTGGGGAGGGATCTTTGGGGTCAGGTTAATTTCTTTGAAGACGGAGTCGGCCTTGGCAGAGGCCAGAACCTCCGCGTTCTTTTAATTTTGGCATATTGCCGTATATCCGAAGGGCGTATCTATAAGCCTAACGAGAGCTACGTCGAGCTCGCCGTAGGCTACGGAGAAGACGTCCCCCCGATCGGGTTTTGTCTTTTCGGGGAGAGTCCTCAGGCTAACCCTGAGTGCGTCGTCCGTCATTTTTGCGTCATCATAGTCGTTATATTCATGTACGGGTATGTGGGGTGAAAGGAGCAAAGAAAAGGACAAAAATTTAGTACAAATCCAATTAGCACTTTACCTTTGATACGATGGGTCGAAGTCCGGAAAACTTGCCGTAATCCGGAATTGTGTGGCACTGGCACTGGGTGTGGTTTATGGTTGCGTACCACATTCACTTGGTATCGTTACAGGAGGTATAGGGGTGACACATGGGAATTTACACTTTTGGGAAAAATCTATGGAGGCGTCAAGTAATATTTCCTCGACGGTTTCCTCCTTTGCTGGATGTAACTTTGCGAGAGAACGTAGATTACATACGGAATTCTTAGCAGTCATTTTAGAGGGTTGAAGAACTCCAGGATAATTCTCTAGAGGATTAAAGAACCTTATTATTACCCTTACCTAACTACATATATATATATATATATATATATATATATATATATATATATATATATATATATATATATATATATATATATATATTATATATATATATATATATATATATATATATATATATATATATATATATATATATATATATATATATATATATATATATATATATATATATATATATAACTGCCAAAAATCATGGGATAACAGTATGGAAAAGTAATGGTGGACAGCGCCACCCTACACGCCCTTCTGGAAATTTCTAGATCTGTATCAGTAGTGATCTGATATCTTGTGGGTTGGCGTCAACGCCTGCTATTCTGCTCATAGCCAGGCGATGCTGGGCCCTTTGATGGTTTCCAAGAAGTCCTTTGCATACATCTCTGAATGAATGCTAGGCCGCTAGCTCAGTTTCATCCATTCTCACCTCAAAGTCCTCATCAGCTATAAGTTAACGAATCTGAGGGTCTACGAATATGCTTTCTTTAATCTTGGCATCACTTATTTTAAGCAAGATCGCTTTGATGTACTGGATACTTGGCTTGTTATGTTTTAGTTCTTTGATAAATTGCTTCATTAGGCCTAGTTTTATATGCAGTGATGGCAAAATGGTTTTCCGCTTCTTAACTAGTGTCTCATGAATTACATTATGGCATCCAGGCATCATAGTTTTCCGAGGTGACCATTTTGAGCTTACATAATGTTCTGATCTGGCTCTACTGTCCTACTTTCAAAGGAAGCACATAAACTTGGTGTATCCAGTTTGTAGCCCATTAAATAGGGCTACTACTTTCGAGTCCGCACAAATTAGCGACTCATTCTCCTTGTAACATATGCGGTGTAGAATAAAAGCAAGGTTTTCATATGTCTCTCTTAAAATGACTTAGTGAGCAACTGAAACTGAAGGCATGGTGTTCCCAATGTGCAACAGATCCGATTTATGCTGTAAAGGGATGTATCTCTGAATAACCTCTACTCATTTGGTTCATAGATCAGCTCAAGGGCATTGAATAGGCCTCTGATATCAATAAAATAAGTCAAGTTGTTTTCAAAAGTGAAAAATTGCTGTAGATCTGTAGAATGCTTCCTAAATACTGTAATTTGAGCATGTTCATCCAATATATTCCAATAGGAGTTCACTCTTTTGCTTAGTAAGTGTTAGATCATGAACTAGATCATTGAGTTCCAGTTGGGTAATGAGGTGTGGTTTCTTGTCAGATTCAAGCTTTGCCACATATAGTGTATCTTGAGAGAGAGTCTGATTTGCTCGTGTCATCGCTTGGTGATGCAGAGGGCGGCTGTGGCACAGGAATACCACTTGAGTGTCAAACTGGGCGAATAGCAGACTGAAGATCTGGATACATGATAGATTATTGCCTTTTCTGTTGCGACTTGCAGTGAAATAAAATAAATATCAGACTAAAAGTGGATATTACTGGCTTCGATCACTTGTAGAAATAGTGTAAGTAAAACATAGTATATATTTTAATCATTTTAATTGATACATCTCTTGAAAATATATTAAAGACCAGGAAAGAAAACATATTGAATACACACATTTAATATTTGTCAAGCAGAATGAGCAATCTGTTGAATGGTCCTTTGGCTCCCTCCTGAGCATTGGTACGCCAAACATGAAGCCAGGTCCTTTGCCTTCCATCCAGGCAGAAAGGGAACTTTTCCCTTTGACACAACATATATGAGGTACCCAGCGTTTCCTTTGGTCATCCAAAGTACAGCTCATAAAGTTTCTTCCCATGTTTAGTCAACTCTCTCTTGTATTGTCTTAATGTAACTGATTCACATATATAACAGAAACTGTCTGGGGAATTTTTTCATTCTCTAGGCATTTTAGCTCTGTCTCCTGTAAATAAAAGACACAGTAACATGTGAAAAATAACATAAATAGTAACAGCAACAAATATTAAATAAAAACAGGAAGCATTTATAGTAAGTTACAAAACTATCAAGCATCCTGTAAGAGTTACTACGGATTTGGACCCATATAACTAAAAAATTATTGTGTATATTTTCAAAAGTTAGGTTGACAAATACCTTAAAAATACCCCAATAAAATGATATCAAAATCTGTTTATAACTTTTAGAGCTGTCAGTTTCGGCCCAATCCTATTTGCATTCAATCCCTACGGAACCATCAGTCTATTTAAAATAAGATGGTAATTTACGAGAAATTGGAGGCTAGCAGAAAGAGAGGGAAGTTATATTCGTGATTTACGCGCAAAATACCCGAAGAAGAGGTTATTTTCATTTCCGTTTTTTGTTCATTGTTGTACAGTGTTATCGGAGTTCGAACGGGGCATGATAATTGGTATCAGACGGATGAGACATCCCACTTTGAAAGTGTTCGGACATTAGACATCCACGTGTATAACGAGAATACCTCAGGGAAAGCATTACTGCCCTCCTTGCGCAGCGTATTGGCCTGTCACGGGTACTTAATGATCGTAACCAGCGGTGTCTGTCTATAATTTCCCGCAGAAACAGACAGAAACAACACTGGTTCGAACCGCATCCACATTCAATGAATAAGGTACCAGACGCATAACTATGAGCTCAGAACAGCGTTCTTTACCTTCCATGGGATATGGGAGCAGAAGATCCACCAGCGAGTCCCTGTTATACACACGACACTGAATACAACGCCTCATCGGGCTTATGACTTTGCTAATTGGACCCTGGAGGACTGATAAGTATACTTCTCTGATAGGTCACGGTTCTGATCGACCACGCTTTGGTTTGATGGTCATTGCGGAGCGTTCCCCGAACGGTGTTGCCACCGCGTTCCCCCTAGAGGAACCCAATTCAGGACTTAAGGGACGTGGTGGCCAGGTCTATTCTTCCAAAAGATCCGCTACCTACAATTACCAGGGAACTTCAGAGGTCTTCCCTCCATTTGTGGAAGCGATATCATGTCGACTTGCTGGACTCTCCCGGGCTAGAGAGGTTCCTACAGGAACCTACCTACATATCCCGTGGCGTTTCTTACTTCAGTCTCTCTATATAAACACGCCATTCGTGTTTGAGTTCTAATCTATGTATTTTACTGTAGATCAAAGCCCTTAACAACGAAGAGGAGGTAATTACACGGATGTTTTCTTTGATGCAAGACTACGAAATCGCCGTCCAGCCTGAGGTAATTTTAACACTACCCTCCATTGATCTTCCCGGACCCGACGCGAGGTTTGAGGACCTTACCCTTCTTTGTAATCATTACTCTACAGGAGAGGTTCTCTTTCATTGTGAAGGTTAGGCAGGTTTACGAGAGTTGCGTGCCCTCTCTAAATGCGCTAAGTAGTCACCTCAATTCACTCAAGCTATATATATATATATATATATATATATATATATATATATATATATATATATCTCCCACAGATCTTCCCTTCACCTAACTCCACTACTTCTTTAACGAGCCTATCCATACACACCTTGGGCACAAATACCATCGTTGTTTTTTGGCCTATTTAGTTTAGTTACTACCAATAATAATAATAATAATAATTATGATAATAAAAATAGTGATGATGATAATGGTGATTCTGATTAAAATGGTGATAATAATTATAATTAAATAATAGGGATAATAATACTACTACTACTAATAATAATACTAATAAAATATTATTAATAATAAAAATAATAATAATGATAATAATAAAAAATGCTAAAGGTACAAACCAAATATGAGACAGTATGCAAAGACATGAAGCGTCTGCGGAAGACCCTTCGTCGAAGTGCTATGGAGAGACCTGGACTAGTCACCAAACTCAAGGTCCTACTCGAAAGCGAGGTCAAGGACCTTGGCAAGGAAACGGAAAAACTCACGGAGCAAGTTCAAGTATGTAGTCTTTGTAGTAATGGATTTTTATATATTATTTAAGTTTTATAGCTATTTATAAGATATTTTTTTTTGTATATATGGATGTTTTTGCATTTGAAATTATTAGATATTTTTGCATTTAAAATTATTATATATTTTTGCATTTAAAATTATTATTTAAGTTTTATAGCTATTTGTAAGATATTTTTTTATATATATGGATATTTTTGCATTTAAAATTCCTAGATATTTTTGCATTTGAAATTATTAGATATTTTTGCATTTGAAATTATTAGATATTTTTGCATTTAAAATTATTATTTAAGTTGTATAGATATTTCTAAGATATTTTTTTGTATATATGGATATTTTTGCATTTAAAATTATTAGATATTTTTGCATTTGAAATTATTAGATATTTTTGCATTTGAAATTATTAGATATTTTTGCATTTTAAATTATTAGATATTTTGCAATGAAAATTATTTGATATTTTTGCATTTAAAATTATTAGATATTTTTGAATTTAAAATTATTAGATATTTTTTGTATTTTAAATTTTTAGATATTTTTGCATTTAAAATTTTTAGATATTTTTGCATTTAAAATTATTAGATATTTTTGCATTTAAAATTATTAGATATTTTTTTGCATTATAAATTATTAGATATTTTTGCATTTTAAATTATTAGATATTTTTGCATTTAAAATTATTAGATATTTTTGCATTTAAATTTTTTAGATATTTTTGCATTTGAAATTATTAGATATTTTGCATTTAAAATTATTAGATATTTTTGCATTTTAAATTATTAGATATTTAAAATTAAAATTATTAGATATTTTTAAATTCAAAATTATTAGATATTTTTGCATTTTAAATTATTAGATATTTTGCATTTGAAATTATTAGATATTTTTAGCATTTAAAATTATTAGATATTTTTGCATTTAAAATTATTAGAGATTTTGCCCTTAAAATTTTTAGATATTTCCGCATTTAAAATTCTTCGATATTTTTGCATTTAAAATTCTTCGATATTTTTGCATTTAAAATTATTAGATATTTTTGCATTTAAAACTATTAGATATTTTTTAATTTAAAATTATTATATATTTTTGAATTTCAAATTATTAGATATGTTTGCAAACAAAGTTATTAAATATTTTTGCATTTGAAATTATTAAATATTTTTGCATTTCAAATTATTAGATATGTTTGCATTTAAAATTCTTCGATATTTTTGCATTTGAAATTATTAGATATTTTTGCATTTAAAATTATTAGATATTTTTGCATTTAAAATTCTTTGATATTTTTGCATTTAAAATTCTTAGATATTTTTGCATTTGAAATTATTAGATATTTTTGCATTTGAAATTATTAGATATTTTTGCATTTAAAATTATTCGATATTTTTGCATTTAAAATTCTTAGATATTTTTGCATTTGAAATTATTAGATATTTTTGCATTTAAAATTATTAGATATTTTTGCATTTAAAATTCTTCGATATTTTTGCATTTAAAATTCTTAGATATTTTTGCATTTGAAATTATTAGATATTTTTGCATTTAAAATTATTAGATATTTTTGCATTTAAAATTCTTCGATATTTTTGCATTTAAAATTCTTAGATATTTTTGCATTTGAAATTATTAGATATTTTTGCATTTAAAATTATTAGATATTTTTGCATTTAAAATTCTTCGATATTTTTGCATTTGAAATTCTTAGATATTTTTGCATTTAAAATTCTTAGATATTTTTGCATTTGAAATTATAAGATATTTTTGCATTTAAAATTCTTCGATATTTTTGCATTTAAAATTCTTAGATATTTTTGCATTTGAAATTATTAGATAATTTGCATTTAAAATTATTAGATATTTTTGCATTTAAAATTCTTCGATATTTTTGCATTTAAAATTCTTAGATATTTTTGCATTTGAAATTATTAGATATTTTTGCATTTAAAATTATTAGATATTTTTGCATTTAAAATTCTTCGATATTTTTGCATTTGAAATTCTTAGATATTTTTGCATTTGAAATTATTAGATATTTTTGCATTTAAAATTATTAGATATTTTTGCATTTAAAATTCTTCGATATTTTTGCATTTCAAATTATTAGATATTTTTGCATTTGAAATTATTAGATATTTTTGCATTTAAAATTATTAGATATTTTTGCATTTAAAATTCTTCGATATTTTTGCATTTAAAATTCTTAGATATTTTTGCATTTGAAATTATTAGATATTTTTGCATTTAAAATTATTAGATATTTTTGCATTTAAAATTCTTCGATATTTTTGCATTTGAAATTCTTAGATATTTTTGCATTTAAAATTCTTAGATATTTTTGCATTTGAAATTATTAGATATTTTTGCATTTAAAATTCTTCGATATTTTTGCATTTAAAATTCTTAGATATTTTTGCATTTGAACTTATTAGATATTTTTGCATTTAAAATTATTAGATATTTTTGCATTTGAAATTCTTCGATATTTTTGCATTTAAAATTCTTAGATATTTTTGCATTTGAAATTATTAGATATTTTTGCATTTAAAATTATTAGATATTTTTGCATTTAAAATTCTTCGATATTTTTGCATTTAAAATTCTTAGATATTTTTGCATTTGAAATTATTAGATATTTTTGCATTTAAAATTATTAGATATTTTTGCATTTAAAATTATTATTTAAGTTGTATAGATATTTCTAAGATATTTTTTTGTATATATGGATATTTTTGCATTTAAAATTATTAGATATTTTTGCATTTGAAATTATTAGATATTTTTGCATTTGAAATTATTAGATATTTTTGCATTTTAAATTATTAGATATTTTGCAATGAAAATTATTTGATATTTTTGCATTTAAAATTATTAGATATTTTTGAATTTAAAATTATTAGATATTTTTTGTATTTTAAATTTTTAGATATTTTTGCATTTAAAATTTTTAGATATTTTTGCATTTAAAATTATTAGATATTTTTGCATTTAAAATTATTAGATATTTTTTTGCATTATAAATTATTAGATATTTTTGCATTTTAAATTATTAGATATTTTTGCATTTAAAATTATTAGATATTTTTGCATTTAAATTTTTTAGATATTTTTGCATTTGAAATTATTAGATATTTTGCATTTAAAATTATTAGATATTTTTGCATTTTAAATTATTAGATATTTAAAATTAAAATTATTAGATATTTTTAAATTCAAAATTATTAGATATTTTTGCATTTTAAATTATTAGATATTTTGCATTTGAAATTATTAGATATTTTTAGCATTTAAAATTATTAGATATTTTTGCATTTAAAATTATTAGAGATTTTGCCCTTAAAATTTTTAGATATTTCCGCATTTAAAATTCTTCGATATTTTTGCATTTAAAATTCTTCGATATTTTTGCATTTAAAATTATTAGATATTTTTGCATTTAAAACTATTAGATATTTTTTAATTTAAAATTATTATATATTTTTGAATTTCAAATTATTAGATATGTTTGCAAACAAAGTTATTAAATATTTTTGCATTTGAAATTATTAAATATTTTTGCATTTCAAATTATTAGATATGTTTGCATTTAAAATTCTTCGATATTTTTGCATTTGAAATTATTAGATATTTTTGCATTTAAAATTATTAGATATTTTTGCATTTAAAATTCTTTGATATTTTTGCATTTGAAATTATTAGATATTTTTGCATTTGAAATTATTAGATATTTTTGCATTTAAAATTATTCGATATTTTTGCATCTAAAATTCTTCGATATTTTTGCATTTGAAATTATTAGATATTTTTGCATTTAAAATTATTAGATATTTTTGCATTTAAAATTCTTTGATATTTTTGCATTTAAAATTATTAGATATTTTTGCATTTGAAATTATTAGATATTTTTGCATTTAAAATTATTCGATATTTTTGCATTTAAAATTCTTAGATATTTTTGCATTTGAAATTATTAGATATTTTTGCATTTAAAATTATTAGATATTTTTGCATTTAAAATTCTTCGATATTTTTGCATTTAAAATTCTTAGATATTTTTGCATTGGAAATTATTAGATATTTTTGCATTTAAAATTATTAGATATTTTTGCATTTAAAATTCTTCGATATTTTTGCATTTAAAATTCTTAGATATTTTTGCATTTGAAATTATTAGATATTTTTGCATTTAAAATTATTAGATATTTTTGCATTTAAAATTCTTCGATATTTTTGCATTTGAAATTCTTAGATATTTTTGCATTTAAAATTCTTAGATATTTTTGCATTTGAAATTATAAGATATTTTTGCATTTAAAATTCTTCGATATTTTTGCATTTAAAATTCTTAGATATTTTTGCATTTGAAATTATTAGATAATTTGCATTTAAAATTATTAGATATTTTTGCATTTAAAATTCTTCGATATTTTGGCATTTAAAATTCTTAGATATTTTTGCATTTGAAATTATTAGATATTTTTGCATTTAAAATTATTAGATATTTTTGCATTTAAAATTCTTCGATATTTTTGCATTTGAAATTCTTAGATATTTTTGCATTTGAAATTATTAGATATTTTTGCATTTAAAATTATTAGATATTTTTGCATTTAAAATTCTTCGATATTTTTGCATTTCAAATTATTAGATATTTTTGCATTTGAAATTATTAGATATTTTTGCATTTAAAATTATTAGATATTTTTGCATTTAAAATTCTTCGATATTTTTGCATTTAAAATTCTTAGATATTTTTGCATTTGAAATTATTAGATATTTTTGCATTTAAAATTATTAGATATTTTTGCATTTAAAATTCTTCGATATTTTTGCATTTGAAATTCTTAGATATTTTTGCATTTAAAATTCTTAGATATTTTTGCATTTGAAATTATTAGATATTTTTGCATTTAAAATTCTTCGATATTTTTGCATTTAAAATTCTTAGATATTTTTGCATTTGAACTTATTAGATATTTTTGCATTCAAAATTATTAGATATTTTTGCATTTGAAATTCTTCGATATTTTTGCATTTAAAATTCTTAGATATTTTTGCATTTGAAATTATTAGATATTTTTGCATTTAAAATTATTAGATATTTTTGCATTTAAAATTCTTCGATATTTTTGCATTTAAAATTCTTAGATATTTTTGCATTTGAAATTATTAGATATTTTTGCATTTAAAATTATTAGATATTTTTGCATTTAAAATTCTTCGATATTTTTGCATTTAAAATTCTAAGATATTTTTGCATTTGAAATTATTATATATTTTTGCATTTAAAATTATTAGATATTTTTGAATTTAAAATTCTTCGATATTTTTGCATTTAAAATTCTTAGATATTTTTGCATTTGAAATTATTAGATATTTTTGCATTTAAAATTATTAGATATTTTTGCATTTAAAATTATTAGAGATTTTGCCCTTAAAATTTTTAGATATTTCCGCATTTAAAATTCTTTGATATTTTTGCATTTAAAATTCTTCGATATTTTTGCATTTAAAATTATTAGATATTTTTGCATTTAAAACTATTAGATATTTTTTAATTTAAAATTATTATATATTTTTGAATTTCAAATTATTAGATATGTTTGCAAACAAAGTTATTAAATATTTTTGCATTTGAAATTATTAAATATTTTTGCATTTCAAATTATTAGATATGTTTGCATTTAAAATTCTTCGATATTTTTGCATTTGAAATTATTAGATATTTTTGCATTTAAAATTATTAGATATTTTTGCATTTAAAATTCTTTGATATTTTTGCATTTGAAATTATTAGATATTTTTGCATTTGAAATTATTAGATATTTTTGCATTTAAAATTATTCGATATTTTTGCATTTAAAATTTTTAGATATTTTTGCATTTGAAATTATTAGATATTTTTGCATTTAAAATTATTAGATATTTTTGCATTTAAAATTCTTCGATATTTTTGCATTTAAAATTCTTAGATATTTTTGCATTTGAAATTATTAGATATTTTTGCATTTAAAATTATTAGATATTTTTGCATTTAAAATTCTTCGATATTTTTGCATTTAAAATTCTTAGATATTTTTGCATTTGAAATTATTAGATATTTTTGCATTTAAAATTATTAGATATTTTTGCATTTAAAATTCTTCGATATTTTTGCATTTGAAATTCTTAGATATTTTTGCATTTAAAATTCTTAGATATTTTTGCATTTGAAATTATAAGATATTTTTGCATTTAAAATTCTTCGATATTTTTGCATTTAAAATTCTTAGATATTTTTGCATTTGAAATTATTAGATAATTTGCATTTAAAATTATTAGATATTTTTGCATTTAAAATTCTTCGATATTTTTGCATTTAAAATTCTTAGATATTTTTGCATTTGAAATTATTAGATATTTTTGCATTTAAAATTATTAGATATTTTTGCATTTAAAATTCTTCGATATTTTTGCATTTGAAATTCTTAGATATTTTTGCATTTGAAATTATTAGATATTTTTGCATTTAAAATTATTAGATATTTTTGCATTTAAAATTCTTCGATATTTTTGCATTTCAAATTATTAGATATTTTTGCATTTGAAATTATTAGATATTTTTGCATTTAAAATTATTAGATATTTTTGCATTTAAAATTCTTCGATATTTTTGCATTTAAAATTCTTAGATATTTTTGCATTTGAAATTATTAGATATTTTTGCATTTAAAATTATTAGATATTTTTGCATTTAAAATTCTTCGATATTTTTGCATTTGAAATTCTTAGATATTTTTGCATTTAAAATTCTTAGATATTTTTGCATTTGAAATTATTAGATATTTTTGCATTTAAAATTCTTCGATATTTTTGCATTTAAAATTCTTAGATATTTTTGCATTTGAACTTATTAGATATTTTTGCATTTAAAATTATTAGATATTTTTGCATTTGAAATTCTTCGATATTTTTGCATTTAAAATTCTTAGATATTTTTGCATTTGAAATTATTAGATATTTTTGCATTTAAAATTATTAGATATTTTTGCATTTAAAATTCTTCGATATTTTTGCATTTAAAATTCTTAGATATTTTTGCATTTGAAATTATTAGATATTTTTGCATTTAAAATTATTAGATATTTTTGCATTTAAAATTCTTCGATATTTTTGCATTTAAAATTCTAAGATATTTTTGCATTTGAAATTATTATATATTTTTGCATTTAAAATTATTAGATATTTTTGAATTTAAAATTCTTCGATATTTTTGCATTTAAAATTCTTAGATATTTTTGCATTTGAAATTATTAGATATTTTTGCATTTAAAATTATTAGATATTTTTGCATTTAAAATTCTTCGATATTTTTGCATTTAAAATTCTAAGATATTTTTGCATTTGAAATTATTATATATTTTTGCATTTAAAATTATTAGATATTTTTGAATTTAAAATTCTTCGATATTTTTGCATTTAAAATTCTTAGATATTTTTGCATTTAAAATTATTAGATATTTTTACATTTTTCAAAGATAATATTTTAGCTTTTAAAGTTAAATGTTCGATATTTCTCAGATATCTTTAATAATTTAAAGGGTATTTCTTTTTAGATATTTGTTTTGGGTAGTTTACCTTTAATAGCAGGGGTGAAATGGCACTCATCCAAATAGGTGAATTGTTCCGAAGAGAGCGGTGAAGGGTGTAAAGGCCACCCTTTTTTTCTACAACTTAACCCTAACAGAGAACTGTTGTAGCTCTCCCACAACACCAAATTTATTGTTTTGATACGTATAGTGCTGGAGATCGGTGTCAAGGTGAATTTTTCTCAAATTATTCTTGCATTATTCTTGGGTGTGGTCGGTAAAAATGAGGTGAAGTTGTCAGTAAATGGTGATGATGAATTAAAAATGGAGATGGTGGGTGAAAAATGATGTTAGCTAAATATTCGATGGTAGGTCAAAACAGTGGTTGTCTGCAATAAATGGTGTTGGTTAGTAAAAATGGTGATGCTAAATGTTGTTTGGCAATAATGGTGATTGTAGGTGAAAATTAGCGATAGTGACAATAATGGGGATGGTGAGTAACAAATAGTGATGGTGAGTGAAATGATAATGATTCGCAATAAATGGTAATGCTCTACATCAACGGAAGCTGCTCCACCATAAGGTTTTAAAAAAAAAATCCACACAGTGGTGTAGTGAGTGGATGTGAAAAAGTGTGGAAGATACTTAGCCTAATAACGGGGAAACTGTTTGACGCGTTGAGGTGTATAAAAGCGGAGTTATAAGCAGTAGAGATCATACCACTCACCGGGATTTGTGTGATATGGGATGTAGTGTAATGGTTGGACAAAATTGATTTATTTTATGTTTCCAGGCGCTCCGGTTCCTCCGCATCACCAGCGACCGGAGTGAAGTGTTAAAGATGCTCTCTGCAGCTGAGAAGAGGAGTGTTAATATTCGCACTCATGCCACCACCATTATCCAACATCAGAAAGATTTCCGGGTAATTAATTAATCCTTTAATTAGTTAATTAATCGATTTATTATATTTCAATCTTTATTTAAACCATATTGGTATAAGGTGTCGTCTGCAACCAGACCAGACAAGCTTCAGGCAGAAACCCCCTCTCCCCCAAAGCGAGATAGATTTTTAGAAGTATTATCCGAGAATATGGTAGAGTTATGGTTGCAGTATAGTCGTATTATGGTCACAGGGTCAGCTAAATGTCCGTGGATTAAGGGGGGAATTCTCTACCGTGGCCACGGAAATTCCAACCAAATGATACTGATTTGGAAGCATCATTGTGATTATCATACCATTACATTAAAACGAAACACATGGATTTTGTACGAGGAACTTACGAGTATTATCAACATATTTTATGTTGATTGAGATAATAGCTTGAAGCTTACCCATGGCCACCGATTTGTTTTCCAACCGTAAAAAATACTACTACTAATATAATAACAATAAAATTAATGTTGATAATATTAATAATAATATTATTAATATTAATAAATAATAATAATTGCTATTACTATTACTAATAGAATAATAATAATAATAATAATAATAATAATAATAATAATAATAATAATAATAATAATAATGCGAAGCATTCAACTTTAAAATTGAAGCAAAAAAAAATGCAATTTTTTGTATATTTTTTCCATATACGCCTCAGGAAAAACAAATTTAGCATAAATTTGGGGTAAAAAAAAAATCCTCTACCTTTGACGTATAAGACGAAAATAATAATTTTAATTGTATTAAATTTTTTTATTAAAGCTGGAAGTGTGTCCTTTTTCTGCCTTGGAGAGCGTCGAGAGAGAAGTGAGGCAGAAAACTCAATTATGGCGTTCATTATTCGAGTGGGAGTCATTTGTCGAAGAATGCTTGAAGGTAAACATTCCAAGTTACCGAGTACCACAATATAAGTTCACAAGACTTGAGGGTAAGTCATCAAAATTGGCGATTCCCAAAATGAAATGCGACAGAGCTTTAATGTAAGCTTTTAAATTTACCGATTACCAAAATGTAAGGCGACGGGGCTTAAAGGTAACTCATTAAAATTACTGATTACCAAACTATAAGATGATAGGGCTTGAAGTTAAGCCATCAAAATCACCGATTACCAAAATATATAAAATTACTGATTACCAAACTATAAGATGATAGGGCTTGAAGTTAAGCCACCAAAATCACCGATTACCAAAATATAAGGCGACGGGCCTAAAGGTAACTCATTAAAATTACCGAATATCAAGTTATAAGATGGCAGGGTTTTAAGACAACTCTTCCAAATTATCGATTACAAAAAATTAACCCGACAGGGCTTGGAGTCAAGCATTCAAAATCACTGATTACCAAAATGTAAGGTGACATAGTTTGATGGAAAGCCCTTAAAATTAACGGGTACCAAAGTAACGTAAGAGTACTTGGAGTAAAACCAATTTTAACCCTACTAAGAAAGGTAAGAGTGTTTGAAGGTAACTTTTCAAAATTATTTATTTCTTTACTTAAGTGAGATTGCTCGAAGGTAATCTTTCAAACTTGTCGATTACACAAGGATGATACTAGTCCTTAAGGGTATTTTTTATAAGTTTAAGGATTATCCAAGTAAGGTAGGAGTGCTTAGAGGTACGTCTTAAGAATTATAGATTACCCGAGTGAAGTAAGTGCTTGAAAGTAAGTCTTCAAATTACCGATTAGGCGAGTGAGAGTATGACTCACGGTAATTTTTACACTTTATCAATTATCTAAATAAACCTTCAAAATTGCCAAAACCCAATTAAGCCCTCAAATTACCGATTATCCAAATAAGCCTCCAAATTACTGATTGCCTAACTAAACCATCAAATTGACCGATTACTCAAATACTCTCTAAAACAACCGAATTATCGAACTAACGCGTCATACCCACCGAAAACCCAATTAAACCCACAAAATTACGCATTGCCAAACTAAACCCTAAAAATGACCGATACTAACTAATTCGTCAACCTTACCAATTGCAGAAGCTCCCTCAAAATTACTCACTATTCTACTACTCTTCCGATTACTCAAAATTAATGATTATCCAAATGTATCCTCAAAATTATCAATTTCCCAACTAAGCCCTTAAATTAACGATTACACAACGAAGACCACAAAATTACTTATTGCTCAACTAAGCTTCAGCTTTACCGATTACCAAACTAAACCAATAAAATTCGCGATTACTCAACTGGCTCCTCAAATTTACCGATTACCCCCTCAAAATCACTGATTACACAACTAGGTATAAAAATGTCGATTCATTAACTAAGACTACCAAACTAAACCATTAAATTGTTCGATCAGCCAACTAAGCCAGAAAATTTCCGATTACCAACTATATCATCAAACTTACTGCTTTGCAAACAAAGCCTGCAAATTAACGATACCCAACTAAGACCACAAAATCACCGATTGGTCAACTAAGACAAAAAATTACTGTTTACCCTATTCTGGTGATACCCTACTGATTACCCAACGAAGCCTCATAATTACGAACTACAGAACTAATCCCTAAAATATTGATTATCCAACTAACCCCAAAATTATAAAGTACCCCTCAACTATTAGGGATTACTGATTACTCAACTAACCCCTCAACACTTCCGACTTCCCCTGACGCGGAACAGGTAGGGTTGGTGTCAAAGCATAGTACTTACTACCTCTCTGTCTGCACCTTTACAACGAAGACTGGTCTGTTGTACCTTCAGTCTTACCAGTGCTTGTCATTCTGATCTTTATGTGAATTCCATTATCAGATCGGAGGTGCTCGTTCCCGATTTAAAATTTAAGACACGTATAAAGGAACATAAACATTCCGAGCGCTTTTATTTTTAGAAGCTTATTACCAACCACGGAGTAGTTACCACTAATAAGTTGCCAGTTGTGTGTCGTTGATGGTGACGATGGGTTTGAAACTCGCTTTCTTGTATAATAATCCTATGAATAGATTAACTGTTCTGGGATTAGGTCGGGTAACTCTGAGGTCGTAATATATTTTAAGTGAATTAATTTTATCGATCTTCTACGTCTTCAGCCTTTAGCATTAACCTAAACCAATTTATTATTATCAACATCATCATCATCATCACTAACTCTATAATTTAAGAAGAGGATTTGTTTGAGTATTTGAATAATAATTTCATCTTAGTTTGGTTATGACTTATGTTTTTTATCAAAGTTATTTCTAATAATTCTTTTATAATATCAAATAACGAAATGGTGAAGTTCAGAAATAAATATAAGTATCGAAATTTTGTGAATTTTTTAAAACCCAAAGAATTACAAATGGTGAAGTTCAGAAAATGTATTTTTATCTATCTTCTTCTATAACTATTTTAGCAACGTGATATTTTGAAAGGGGGAAGATTATTATAATTGGCGAAGTTACGAAAATTTATAAAAATTTATCCATGGCTGTTTTTTTAGATTTTAAATTTTAATCTTAGTAGCGAAGCACAAGCTCCCCCCCCCCCCCGTAGAGGGAAGTGGCGAAGCCATTACCTGGTTATATATAATCTTGAAGTGAATTTTTTTTCTGAATTAAATTATGATATAGACATTTCGTATTAATCAATTTTAAAGAAAATATGATTGATTTAAATAGCATTTGCGGGTTAGGCTTATATGTATGTCTGATGTCAAGGAACGCGGTAGAAAAACTAGAGGCCTAACGACATTTAGTAATCGCCTTTTGAATTCGAATCTAATGTTAAACTTTCAAAGTAGGAATATTAAGAGTTTATTTAAAAATTGCGGGGGGGGGGGCAACCTCCACAACTAAGTGTGGGCATGGGGGAGGGATTCCCCTCACTCTGAAATTACCTTAAAAATTAAATATAATACAATATGATGCGATTGCAATAGCCTGACAACCCCCCCCCCCCCCCCAAGAAAAAAAAATAGCACATTTTTTTTAATTTGCCCGAGAAAAACCATTTTCTACATTAAAATATATATATATATATATATATATATATATATATATATATATATATATATATATATATATATATATATGTGATAGAACGGGTTGAGGCCGCATAATTTCAACCACTATCACATGTTATTTAAAACCACGATGCTACCCATGTGCATCTTCGCTTTGAAGCCAGGCGCCTTATCGCAGCCACCTGAGTCAATGTTTAAACAAGGAGGTTTATCTTCCCCCGTCGCCCCATGCCCCGACCTCGCCAGATTGAGTTAGGCTTATGGGCAGATAAGGTATTGTTCTCAGGCTCGGCTGTGCATTCCCTCGAAGCCCCCACTCCATTGTCCCCCACGCCAAGGGGATGTCCCGACTATTTATTTGGAAACTTTACCACTAAGATCAGATTAGAGATCCAGATTTTCTTCGCGAGACATCACTACGGTCCAGTCTCACCTTGTGCACCAAAGGGTCCTCGACCTCGAGATCCACCATCACTTGTCCAGAAGAAGGACAATATCCCTTGAGTGCCAAGGTTCGAGCCTTCGTGACGCCAAGTCCACTAGGCTTCCCCTGTTGTTCAGAAAGAGAACAACGTTAGAACAGCCATTGTTCTTTTGAGCCCGTTGACAAGAAACGGTTCTTACCCCCCCCTTGTTGTTCAGAAGAGAACAACGTAGAACAACCATTGTTCTTCCAGCCCGTTCGCCAAAAAACTGTTCTGCCTCTTCCCCCTTGTTGTTTAGAAGAGAACAACATTAGAACAGCCATTGTTCTCGAGCCCGTAGACAAGAGACGGTTCTCACACCCCCCTGTTGTTCAGAAGAGAACAACGTAGGAAGAGCCATTGTTCTTTAAGCCTGTTCGTCAAGAAACGGTTCTCATTCCAAAGACGCCACGTCAGGATAATTTAATTCCCCTTCCTTCGGCTGGAACTCGCCAGCGGACCGAAAATTCTTTCACGTCGCCTTCCTCTGCACAACAAGTGTATTTACGTAAGCTGAACGTTATCTTTAAGTATTTAACCCTTTTGTCAACCCTATCCTGTGCTTTAAATGGTTTAGCGAACCATCCCATCCCTTTAACTTTATATTTGTTTTACCTTTTTAAATCTCTCTGAATCCTCGGATAAGCTAGATTCCCCACGACCCTTTCCATTCTCTGTTTATGTCAATATTTTCCGTTTTGTGTGTTGTTGATAGTTTTTATTAATAAAACTATTTTATTAATGATAGCAATATTATTATCCTTGAGCTCAGTTCCACTTCTTAAGCATATCGAAGATAAATAATATCGGTCAACCCAGACATCCACGCACTCTAAAGATAATTAAATAAGTTCCCTCAACGAATAGTTATATATGGTATATCGTCGAGAGTCCATTCTACGATATATATATATATATATATATATATATATATATATATATATATATATATATATATATATATACACACACTGTGGATTGAAATAAGTATTCGTACGCCTTCAAAATTCAATTCTAATAGACTTCCAACCCATCAAACTTCATGAAATTTACGTAATTGGTGTATATTAATGTGAAGTTAGTTAAATGTTCCGTACACAAAAAGGCATAAAACAGAATTGATGTTCAGTAAAATTTAAATTAATGAAAACAGGGGTGAAAAAAATATTCGCACAGAAACATAAACCTAACGAAATTCCTTTTTAAGAGGGCATGAGAGACATACTATTACTTGTGACGGTGTAAAGAAGCTTCTAGAGGATTCAGATAATATGTACAGTAGTCAACAAGAGCTCAGAAAAGATTGAAATGCCATTCAGCAGTCTACGTTCCCGCAGTAAAGACGTTTTTATGGTGAAGAATAAAGAACTCTCCAATGACCAGAAGAAGGCGATCCTGAAGCTCCATACTGATGGGCTGAGCTACTCGAAGATATCCGAGCAGCTGATAATAACTTTCAGCACCAGTGATCCTGTCATTCTGAAATGCAAAAAGATGGGAACCATCTAGAACCTTCAACGTTCCGGTGCTCCTCGGAAGATTTCCCCCAAAGCTTATCGTACAATACTCAAGAAGGTCAGAGCTGCCCCTATGATGACCCGCAAGGCAATTCAAGATGACCTGGTTGCCGCAGGAACGTCGGCCACAAAGCGAACCATCAGTAATGAACTGAAACGGCATGATTTTAAGTCTCACAGGCTACAGAAGACACCTCTACTGCTGAAAAGACACAGAGCTGCGAAAGTTGTAAGTTCGCACGTGAGCATTTGGAAAAACTTGCTGAGGTCTGGGATAATGTCCTGTGGTCAGACGTGACAAAACTAAAATTGTTTGGCTGTAACTATGGCAGGTCTGTCTGGAGGAAAGACGGCAGTGCCTACGGCCCTAAGAACACCGTCTACACCATGATGTTTGGGGGAGGTATCAATCATGGAGTGGAGGTGTTTCTCATCTAAGGATACCGGCAATATCCACATCATAGATGGGACCATGAATTTGGCAATCTACAGAGACATTTTAGAAGAACATTTGTTCGTTTCTGTAGAGAAGCTTGTACTTGCAGAGGGTTGGACCTTTCACAAAGATAATGATCCGAAGCAAACTCGAAAGCTACTCGCGAATGGTTCCATAAAATCAATATAAACGTTCTAGAGTGGCCTAGACAGTCGCCAGATTTTAACCCAATAGAGAATTTGTCGCGAACATTAAAGAACAAGATTCATTTGCGGGGTTCCAAAAGCATGAAAAGTTGGAGGTAATTTGCAAAGAAGAAAGGGCCGAAATAACGATGGGAATATTGCAGCGCACGAGTGAAGAACTACAGGAACCGATTGATGGTGTTAAAAGCAAACAAAGGTTACGCAACTAAGTATTAATCACCAAATATCGATTTGTACGAATACATTTTGCACCTCTGTTTTCATTAATTTTAATTTTACTGAAGATCAATTCTGTTTCAGGCCTTTCTGTGCAGAGAACTTTTAACTTTACATTAATATACATCAATTGTGTAAATTTCATCAAGTTTGATGGGTTGGAAGTATATTAAAATTGAATTTTGCAGGTTTACAAATACTATTAGGTTGAGGAATAAGTTCTTGCGTTTTTTCTAATGTTGTGTTGATTTAAGTTTTGTTGACGTGATTTGTGCCCATACGAGTATTAAGAAACAATAATAAATAATGAGAGCAAAATTTGCAATAGTTAGGCTACGTCTCTTAACAGCGTAGACTATTAGGCTTTTGCTTAGGCTACGTCTTGAAGTTGAGTAATAAGTGATTGCGGTTTATTTAAAAGTTGTGTTAATTTAATTTTTGTTCTGTATCCTCAAAATGGAATGTCAAGTTGAAAGAAAGGCGCATTTTCGACACTTGTTATGATTCATTTTCAATCGAGACGGGAACAATGCAAACGCAGCTAAAGCTCGTCACGATATTTGTGCTGTGTACGGAGAAAATGTTTTATCAGAAAGGACAACTCAATGGTGGTTTTCACGTTTCAAAAGCGGTCATTTCAATCTTAATGACGAAGAACGTTCTGGTCGCCCCATTAAGTTGGATGAAGATCGATTGAACAACCTTCTTCATGAAAATCCTCGTCAATCGACTAGAGAATTGGCTGTACAATTGGCGTGTGATCAGAAAACTGTAAGGGATCACCTTCATTCGATGGGGAAAGTTAAAAAACTCCGTGCATGGGTTCCGCACACTTTGAGCGAAAGCAACAAACTTCAACGCGCTACGATTGCCGCAGGTTTGTTTGCTCGTCACAAGGCTACTCGTGGATATAAGGACAGATTTCTTCACCGCATCATCACTGGCGACGAAAAGTGGTGTGTTTATGTCAACATGAACCATCGAAAACAATAACTTAGCCCCTATAAAAAAAACACTTCCACGATTAAAGCAAGGACTTCATCCATGAAAGACGATGCTCTGTGTGTGGTGGGATTGTTAAGGCATCATTCTTTATGAGCTCCTTGCAAACAACGAGATTGTCAATGCAGAACTCTACGTTCAACAAATGTATCGACTCGCCGAAGCTATTCGTGAAAAGCTACCTCATCGACTTTATGGAGTCCTTCTGCAACACGACAATGCTCGTCCTCACATTGCCAATATGACAAAAGACGCCATCCAAATGCTTAATTGGGAAATCCTGCCGCATCCTCCATATTCGCCAGACTTGGCTCCGTCGGATTTCTATCTGTTCCGATCGCTCTCCAGCAATTTGCGCGGCGTTTCGTTTAATACTAATGTGGAATTAAGAACCTGGTTAGACGAATTCTTCGAGTCAAAATCCAGAGATTTTTATGGCAGAGGCATCGAAAAACTAGTTGAACGTTAGGAAGAAGTCGTAAATAACAACGGAGAGAATAAATTATTGATTAAATTGCAAATTGTTATCAATTAAAAATGAAGTTTTTCTAAAATTGTTAATGGTAATTAATAAATTTGTTAAAACCGCAAGAACTTATTCCTCAACCCAATAATTATCCAAAAATTCGAGGGTTAACATAAACACAACATTAACCTATTATTATTATCATTATTATTATTATTCAAGGTGTTCGTAATGGCAGTTGTGTGGTTAGGACATTCAACGTTAATCAGATATGGTCAAATATCCAAATTATTTTTGAGGAGAGGGGGGGATTTAACCCCCAATTTGCATCGCCAGACGCTCATCTTAGTGGTCAAGTTTCCCCGTGGGATTATACCTACGGGTCGCTATAGGGTAGCTGCTGGAAGTCAACCCGAATCTGGATTCTATCCGGCCACTAACCACAATCGATGTAGCTTATCGTACCTCAACTGAAGAACTTGTAAAAATAACACTTTACTGGGTAATTAAAGTAATTATAATGTCCGATATATCTCGTAATTACTTCACTTTGATCTTTTGGTTATTATTAAGCACCGATTAAAATAATGGATTTTTTTAAATAATATTTTTGAAATGTTTTGAAAATTATCATCTTAAAACGATTTAATGGGCCGAAGTCGTACACTTGGTCGTTAGAGGGTTAAAGCCTAGAGGACGAATAATATAAAATTATAATCGATTAACGAATTAAAACATATTTAAATTATAGCATAGTTCTTCCATTTTAATGTTTATTTCAGATTTGTCTTAATTAATAGTGCGTTATCGATTCTTAGTTTATGTTTTTCGGTGGCTTTATAAATTACTTCTAAGTTTTGAGAATGGTTACTATTTTCTTGCAGTGGTATTTTTGTAGGTGTTCGTGGATTTGATTAGGTTCAAAGCGTTGTTTTGCCCGTGTTTCAAGGTTATTTGGGGTATATCCGATGGATAATTGTCTTCTGGACATTGGTAAACCACATGATTATTCCCTAGGGACTAAAGCCTGTTTGTGAATTTGTTTGTGAAGATTTAGCTCCTGTAGTATCAATTTACTTGTATTTTCGTTCCTTTTATTATTATTATTAAGTTACCTCAAAATGAGGTTGGTGCAAAATCAACGATACAAATGAGGTTGGTGCAAATCAACGATACAAATGGACAGGAGAGGGAACAAACCCGCCCATAATGAAACACATTAAAGCACCTTCTGACACTGTTTGTTATAGCAAATGCATTGTAATTATTATAGTAAATACAAACAAATATTAAATTAACACTGAATTAATTAACACAAATAACCCATGGCTGTATGGAAAATTTGCATCAGCCTTTAGTTGTGTGTGAGTGGTGATGGTAGGGAGTGGGGTAATCATCAATTTGAGTAAGCAAGTTACTCTTAAAGCAAGTAAGTGAGTAATACCACTGCCACGTGCCCTTTAGTGCCCCGTGCCCTTTACTGCCTCCTGCCCTATAACTTTATACTAAAAAACTCGGGGAAACAAACCATCCTACTTTGAAGATGTGATCAGTTTGAATCACGAAATTTGACTAGAACCTTAACAAATATATGGATATTGAAAAGCATCATGTATCTTTTTATCATAAATTATACTGACAAACTGAATAAAATATGAAGCAGTACGGGAAATGGTTACAATAAATTTAAATAAAAGGAGATAACATGTTGAAAATTCGCTAAAATAAAAGGTGGGACACTGTTAAAAAATTCCGAAAATAAAAGGATGAAAAGTGTTACAAATTTGCTAAAATAAAAGGAAGCAGAATCGCAAATGGCTCCAACCACGTACGTTATTACAAACATAACCAATCAAAATATCCCTGTCTTTTCGTACATCGTCTATTCACGCACACACCACATCACTCCTCCATCCCAGAACCTGCCAAAGTGGTTTTCATGCCCGACTTCCCCTGACACGCAAAAGGTACCCACCTACCTTGAGCCACGAAGGGTTTCCTGCGTACTAGAGGTGGGTTGGTGTCAAAGCATAGCACTTACTACCTCTCTGTCTGCACCCTTCCAACGAGGACTGATCTATTGTACCTTCAGTCTTACCAGTGCTTGTCATTCTGATCTTTATTTGAATTTCATTATCAGATCAAAGGTGCTCATTCCCGATTGAAAATGGACTAGAAGGAGCAATTAACCAAACAACCAATTGCCATCTCCCCACGAAATTATATTTGCTATTCTTTCCCCTATTGCATTGACGAGTGAAAACGACCATTAACTTGGTAATGTTTCACGATAGACTCAATTAGGTCTCTAATTTTCTCTAGAGCGAAGTGCGAAATACGGACGCTGCGTCTATCAAAACCAAGACGGAAGAATACAGAGTGAAAGTATCTGATCTCCGTCAGGTTATAAAGAAGTCAGAGGTTCTTAATCACTTTGATTACCTCGTCAAGATAATTGAAAATCAGGTAAGAAACCCAAGATTGGAGACTGAAAAGAGGTAATCATTGTTATCAGACCCAATTCTAGATATATTTTAATAGTAAATTTGAAAATTGGGCCACAATTAAAGCAGCTAACCAGCACAAATTTTGATTTGAGGTTGGAATTAAGATAGACAGATCTTCGACATATTGTACCCGACTGAGAAGTCTCAAGCCTTTGATAGATTAAATGGGTCACGCTATATTATAATTAAATGGAGCAAACTATATGATAGATTAAATGGGTCACGCTATATTATAATTAAATGGAGCAAACTATATGATAGATTAAATGTAACACACTATAGAATAGATTAAATTGAGCATGCTATATGATAGATCAAATGAATCATGCTATATGATAGATTAAATGGAACATGATAAATGATAAATTAATAGAGTATGTTCTATGATAGATTAAATGGAACATGGTAAATGATAAATTAATAGAGTATGTTCTATGATAGATTAATGGAACACGCTATATTATAGATTAATGGAACAGGCTATAGAATAGATTAAATGGAACATGATAAATGATGGATTAAATAGACCATGCTATATGATAGATTAAATGGAACATACCTAATGCAGGATTAATAGAGCATGCTATATGATCGATAGATTAATGGAACCCGCTATATGACAGATTAATGGAACATGCTATATTATACCGTGCCCCAAATGGGTGAAAACCCTGGTGTTCTGCGAGGGCAAAAGTGAAGGGGAAAATGGGCAATTAAAGCAGTGTTTTTCAGGTCAATTAGATTCGTATATTGGATAGTTTCTTGTTTGATGTGGATGAGCAGCGTAACCCAGGCACGCCTAATAGAGTATAAAGGAAGTCAATAATTTCTACATTAACCACAGCAGAAGTGAAGTGAATAGTCTATAAAGTATTATAGGTTAGTAAAATCTTGCAGCTCATCATACTCCAATTAAAACGCCATTTGCTGCTTAGTTTAGATATAGGTGTGCAACCTATCGCTGGCGACTGAAAGGTCTGTATCGATCGTAGTGATGTTGTATTATTATTTCTTTTAATTGTAAGATCCCATAAGCCAGTGAAAATACTACAACCAATTAAGCAGAGAAGCGAAAGGACTCTAACTTATTACTGCATCTAATCACAGCCAAGGAGAGGGTGTGTAGCATGCCATAGACTCGAAAAAGTCTTGCAGACTTTTGCAGCGGAGAAAGAGAGAAATCTAGATAGTTTATGGCTTTTAAAACTCTTGTGGACAATTGCAAACAAAGGAAATACTGAACTTAAGAACTTATGATCTCATTAATTTGTTTAATAATGAATGGGGCGATATTTTGCTAAAAGGAAACACATCAATGTGCAAGTAGGCTTTAAATCATAGAAACATGCTCCTTATTTATAAGCAGAAGAAAATTGGAATAATTTATTGGACATGTGCTCTGTGTGTCCAAAAATAAGTTGCAGAACAGACACAAGATAAAAAAAAAAATAAAAATGTCATTTGTACTCCCCAAATATACGAGGTAGTATACTAAAACATCTGATTACATGTTCGCACGAAGAGGACTCGCGCTTATAAATAAGAACTTGAACCTCTCTAGGTGAAGAGATGGGTTGCATGACTATAGAAGATACTAAAGCCATATTTAGATTTACTTTTTATCAAAAAATACTCACATTCACACTATTTAACCGTACAACCATACATACACCTTTTAAAGTTTGACTTACACGTCGATTTTTTCTACCATAATTTACCATTTGAGGTCAGTTAATTTCTAATAAGATTTGAATGAGTACAAAAAAAATCTCCAAAATCTTTCTTATTCGCCGCAGAAACAAAAACAAATTTGTGCTTAGGAACTGTTAAAAAAATTGGTTTCAGATACCGATTCTAGAAGCCTTGACTGACCCAACGCTTCGTCCGCGCCACTGGAAAGAGCTGGAGGAAGCTACATCCATTTGCCTCCCAGAAGATATGACGTTTGCTGACACTGAAAGATTTGGGTTACAAAAACACAAGCAGATCATGGTCAGTGTGGCAAAAAAGGCACAGAAGCAGAAGGGTATGGAAGATCACCTCCATCAGGTATTCAATTTTAGGGACAGTTTAAACACAAAAGAAAAAATGCCATAATATATATATAAAAACAATTCTCCCCTTGAGAATAATGCAGGCCAGAAAATAATGGACACTATATTCAGTAGGCTATTAAATTGGCAGGTATCGGAAGAGCTGAAGGAAGCCACCATTTCTTTTCAACTAGGCTACAAGAAAGATTTATTATATCTCGGAGACTTAAGAATCCTTGAAGATTTGTTTGTCAAGAGTGATTTAGCCTTGCATTCTCTGCTTCACTCGGAATATGCAGTTCACATAAAAACTGAATCTATAACATGGAAAAATACGTTGATTGTAATGAAGAAAACTTTGGTATGTGCCTGTTGAATTTCGTTATATATGTTATGAAAAATAAGTAGCTTTCCGACCTTTCAAAGCATAGAGGAAAACAGGAGAAACATAAGTTCTTAAAATGGGGGGAAGGGGAAGGATAAAAAGGGAGAAGAAGTAGGGAGAGAGAGAAATAGTAACTGAGTGAGAGAAAGAGAGAGGGAAGGAAAGAGATTTAGAGAGAGTTGTTGAGATAGATAGAAATAGATGTAGAGAGAAAGAGAAAAATATGAATCGAGATAGGTAGAAAAAGAGGCATTGAGAGAGAGAGAGAGAGAGAGAGAGAGAGAGAGAGAGAGAGAGAGAGAGAGAGAGAGAGAGAGAGAGAGAGAGAGAGAGAGAGAGAACGGTATTGAAATATGTAGAGATAAAGGTAGAGAGAGGTAGAGATAGAACTAGAGAGGGAGCTCGAGGGGGATGTGTAGGGGGGAGGTAAAGAGAGAGTCACAAGAATTCACCAAGAATAGAGGTCCCTCAATAAACCTTTCGATCCATTCCTAGGAAGTACCAGTTTCGTCGGAATCTATCTAGTCTAACTCGTGCAGTATTTGGTCCAGTCTAGACTTTAAACTGCTTAACTGATGAACTGTTCATCACCTCCGTCGGAAGCTAGTTCCATCTGTTGTAGATCGTCTACTAGAAAATTCTCTCCAAAACGTTAGTCATAACTTGTGGTAGATCTAACTTGTAACCTTGGTTGCGCATGGAATTCATGGTCATCGTGAAAAACTTCCTCTAGTCTATATTTTCAACTCCCCATATAATTTTATAGGTCCTAATGAGATGAAAACGTACACGGCGCGTCTCTAGTGCGAAAAGCCTCAATTCTCGCAGTCGACGTTGATATCCTTCTTTTCTAAGGGAGGAGATTAGTTTGGTGGCACTAGCCTGAACCCGTTCTGGCCATTCACTGTCTTTACGCATTGTTGATGAGCATAATTGTCCGGCGTACTCAAATTTCAGCCGGAATCGAGAGTTTTGCAAGGTGAGCACACTATTCTTGTTTCGGAAACGAAATTATCTATCCTAACAGTCTCTCGGCTCACTGCCTGGAGAACTTCAGGTCACTGCAGATTTGTAAGTCTAAATATTTCTCCAGAAAGTCTGGTTGACCGATATACATCACCTTGCACTTGAATGATATTTGCCACATCTCTGACCACTCACCTAAGCTGCGAAGGTTGTCTGCAAGCGTTCGAACTCTTCACGCGAGCTAACTCCGTCTCCTAATTTGGTATCGCTTTGACCTTGGCTATCGTTGATGAAGGCCATGAACAGCAGTGGGCCGAGCACGGAACCTTGAGGCTCTCCGCTACTCACGGAGGCCCACCTCGAGGGTGCGACATTGACTTTCACTCGCTGCCTCCAGTCCGCCAACCAGTTCTCAATCAAATCGGCAAGTTTAACGATAATGCCGACGGCCTTTTGAAAGTCTAGGTATAAGATACGAGGGGCGGTCAATAAGTTTTGCAATTCGGATATAAGGAAACGAGATATGAAGAAAAGTGTTTTATTATTTTTTAATATAACTACCCTCGACTTTAATGCACTTGCACCACTTGTCCCTGAGGCTTCGAATTCCCGACAACCAGAAATCTCACGACTGCTGTTCAATCCACTCCTGGACGGCGAGCTGCACATCTTCATCGTCCATAAACCGGCGTTCACGCAGTGCAGCCTTGAGCTGACGGAATAAAAAGTAGTCGCTAGGGGGCCAGATCTGGACTGTAGGGGGGATGGTTGAGCTCCTCGAATCTGCACTCGCGCAGGGCAGCTTGTGTAACTCTGGCCTTGTCGACTTTGACGACGTTGAAGTCGATCATGGGGCGTGAGGTTTCTAGGGACCCAACGGGCAGAGACCTTGGTCATGGACAAATTGTCATGGATGATGTTGATAACACTTCCATGTGATATTGCAAGTTCTCGCTCGATTTCTTCGACCTTCACCCGTCGATTTTAGAGGATCATCCTCTCCACACGGGCCACATTGTCCTCGTGGGTCACTTCTGACGGGCGTCCTGGACGGGGTCATCTTCAAGGGACTCACTACCATGGCGGAACTACCTATCCCAGCGAGCAATGGTTGCATAGGAAGGGGCGCTGTCAGGGAACACTGCAACCATGCCTTCATGGATCTCTTTTGCATTCTTGCCTTCCTTGGTAAAAAATTGATCACTGCGCGGTGCTCAACCTTCTCCTTTGTTGAAAAATTTGTGACTGACGATCTGCGATCAGTTACTGCTTCTTAAATAGACGAAGCAGGAGCGTACGGCTGCAGCTCCTGACTTGTCACAACTTGTCCTAACACCCCCAAAAACAGCCACCCCCCTTCCTCTGTTTTGCCTTACCGATTTGCAAAACTTATTGACCGCCCCTTGTATCTACAGCCTCAATACGCTCGCATTCACTCAATATACTATGAATGAATTCTAGTAAATTTGTGAGACACGATCAGTTCCTGAAAAATCCGTGCTGTGACTCTAAACTCAGGTTGTGAGATTCTAAGTGCTCAACTATGGGACCTGTAAATATGCTCTCTAGCAGTTACCTACGATGTACGTCATACTAATAGGCTGGTACTTACCCTGGATTTCGCGTTCCCTCTTTTTAAAGATGGAACTCACATCTGGCCTCCTCTAGTATTCTTGTAACAGTCTCGTTTCAAGTGAATCATTCAAGATCACAGTAAGGTTTGCTGCAACCTCACCGCTGACCTCATGAAGTCTCCTGGGAAAGGAGCCATCTGGACCAGGAGACATACGGGTTCAGATTTCCTAACCTAGCCGCCACTTCATTGCTCTCTACATGATTTCGTATAGGTTGTTACCTTCTTTGAGATGTACCCCCGGCCTCGGAGCGGAACTGTCTACTTCTCTCGTAAAGACAGAGGCAAAGTAGTCGTTTAACACGTTGGCGATATCTGGGTTCGAGGGCAACAACACACCATCGCCGTCTCCCAAGGGACGTATGCGATGAAGAGCAGGTTTGTAGCCATTGACATGCAAGAAAACGTCTTTCTGGTTCTCTTTGTAGAGGGACTCGACCAGAGGTTCCTCACCGCGTTTTGTTCGGTGAACCAGTGTCTTCACTTTTCTACAACTCTTTCTCTACCTAGCAATGAATTTGTCGCTGTTGCAGAATCTCCATTAACTGAAAGCCATTTTCTATTACGAATCACCGATGCGATATCGCAAGTAAACGACTTCGGTTGAGTGGGCCTTTCGCTAACTTTGTTTTAGGAATAAACTGTACTTGCTGCACCAAGAAGCGGCCCTTGAACTTCAGCCAGTTGGTCGTGACTCCTTGGCCGACCACAGGTTCCAACCGACCTATCACCCCCCACCCCTTCCCCGAAGACCGTCGAAGTTTGCTCGTCGTTAATCGGATTTGTAGATAGTGATACGACCGCGTAGAATGTAGAGTATGAATGGAAAACATTATTGTTTGCTGATCGCTCTCACCCTAACACTTGCCCACGCTCAGTCTGGAGACTATGTATTCCTCGGTGGTGAACACTAAGTCAAGCACGTTCTCACCTCTTGTCAGTTCCTTGAACCACTGTGTCAAATAGTTATTGTCAGCGAATTCGACGAGTCGCCTCCTTTTCCCGTAACACGATATATCTCCCTATTCAATCTTCTGTAGTTAAAGCTACTAATGGTCAAAGTTGGGTCACTGTCCACCATCTCGGCCATCTGCGCGTACAGGTTCGAGTCTGACTCATCTAATTTTTTGGCCTGTACACCATAACTAACCGATATATGGACCTTCCTAAGATCATATCTCCCCTTAGAACCCCGTGGCAACTTCTAACATCAGAATTAACCATGTTAAATAATTTTGGGTGTATATCATTAGTCCGCCGCCTCTTCGGCATTGTCGATTGCGGTGGAACATCGCATAGTCGGTGGAACAGAAACTCACCCTCGAAGTCTCGATTGCTTATATGAAGCCAAGCTTCCAAAGTGGTCACAATATTTTTTTGACTATCAACGACTAACATGGTCACACATTCAGAACAGTTGTTCCGCATTGACCTGGCATTAAAGAAAAGGAATTCGTGCTATTTATTCCATACACCAATGCCTTTTCATGCAGTTCTGTCGGGGCATTATCCCCTAAAGAGGGCAGATCACCTAGAGCGTCACCCAAACTGCAGAGTTCCTCCCGATTGGCTCCCGGATTCTCTTCGGCCGCAGAGGGCTCCTTATTCCCGTCGAAACGAAGTACAGTAGGTTCAACGGCGACGGGAGTCCCATTAATCGGCACATCAGGGATCTTCTGGGCACTGGCGGTCTTGACCTGACCACCTGGAGATATTGAGAAAGAAAGATAAATATTTTGAAAGATAGAGGTATTGAGAAATAGCTATATTGAGAAAGATAGAGATATAAAGATATAGATAAATATGTTGAAAGAAAGAGATATTGAGATAGATAGAAATAGTGATAGTGATTGTGAGAGAGATAGAGATATTGAAAGGGATAGAAAATAATGAGAGAGATAGAGTTATTGAGTTATATGTGGATATTGAGGGAGAGATAGAGGTAATGAACGATATAGATCAATGTAGAAATATTGAGAGTTAAAGATAGTGAGAGAAATAGAGGTAATGAGAGAGATAGAGATGTGAAAGAGGTGAGGATATTGAGAGAAAGATAGAGATATTGAGAGAGATAGATATAGAAATATTGAGTGAGATAGAGATATTGAGAGATATAAAGATAATGAAAGAGATATAGATGGATATTTTGAGATAAAAAAAGATATACAAAGAGATATAGAGATAGATATGTGTCGTAGAATGACTCCCGACGATACCATATATATCTATTCGTTGAGGGAACTTCCTTAATTATCTTTAGAGTGCGTTACTGTCTGGCAGCCGATATTATCTATCTTCGATATGCTTAAGAAGTGGAACTGAGCTCAAGGATAATAATATTGCTATCATTAATAAAATAGAGTTTTATTAATAATAACTATAAACAATACACAAAAACGGAAAATATTGACATAAACAGAATGGAAAGGGTCGTGGAGACTCGGGCTAATCCGAGGATTTAAAGGATTTAAAAAGGTAAAACAAATATAGAGTTAAAGAGATGGGATGGTTCGATAAACCATTTAAAGCACAGGATAGAATTGACAAAAGGGATCAATACTCAAAGGTGAAGTTTGGCTTACGTAACTTTGGCACTAGTGGTGCAGTGGAAGGTGGCGCAAAGGAGTTTCGGTCCGCTGGCGAGCTCCAGCCGAAGGGGGGGGGAATAAAAGGATCCTGACGAGGCGTCTTGGGAAGGAGAACCGTTTCTCGACGAACGGCTGGAAGAACAATGGCTGTTTTAGGTTGTTCTCTTCTGAACAAAGGGGGGATGAGAACCGTCTCTTGTCTACGGGCTCAAGAACAATGGCTGTTCTAATGTTGTTCTCCTTTGAACAACAGGGGGGGTGAGAACCGTTTCTTGGCGAAGGGCTCAAAACGAACAATGGCTGTTCTAGGTTGTTCTCTCCTGAACAAAGGGGGGGGGGTGAGAACCGTCTCTTGTCTACGGGCTCAAGAACAATAGCTGTTCTAATGTTGTTCTCCTCTGAACAACAGGGGGGGGGGGTGAGAACCGTTTCTTGGCGAAGGGCTCAAAACGAACAATAGCTGTTCTAATGCTGTTCTCCTTTGAAAAACAGGGGGGGAAGCCTTGGGGACTTGGCGTCGGAAAGGCTCGAACCTTTGGCACTCAAGGAATATTGTCCTCCTTCTGGACAAGTGATGGTGAATCTCGAGGTCGAGGTCCCTTGGCGCACAAAGGGAGAGAGGGTCGTGGTGATGTTTCGCGACGAAAATCTGGATCTCCAATCTGATCTTAGTGGTAAAGTTTCCATATAAATAGCCAGGACATCTCCTTGGCGTGGGGGAAAATGGAGTGAAAGCTTGGAGGGAACGCACAGCCGGGCCGGAGAACAATGCCTTATCTGTTCATAAGCCTAACTCGATCTGGCGAGGTCGGCGTATGGGGGCGAACGGGGGGACGATAACCTCCTTGTTTAAACATTGGCATCCGGTAGCTGAGATAAGACTCCAAGCCTCGAATCGAAGATGCACGTGGGCAGCATCATGGTTTTAAATAATATGGGATAGGAGTTGAAATTAACGCAGTCAACTCGTTCTATCACACCCCTCCATTCCGGGAGGAAGTTGTCGCTTCGAAAAAAAAAGAGAGAAGGGACAACGATAGAGCTCCGTTGTGGGGAACTCGTTTTCTTGTACCAACCGTACCTTCCTGCACCTAACTAGTATTACCTCAATACATATGATCATTTTGATCTTTAGATTACAGGGGAAAATAACCTTTAATACAACTTAATCAGAGAGAAAAAAAAGGGCATGGAACAATGAAATGATATAAACTTAGTACATACGGGACAAAATAATTTATACGTAAATTAATAAGAACAAATATATATACATACAAAAATTAGACATTGAGCGTTACAAAATTCAGACATATACATTAATTAATTATATTACAAAAGAATCTTAAATTAAGTCGTACAAGACGGTATATACCTACATGGAGATACTAATCCTATGAATACAATTATTCTACGCTATTCGGTAACGCATTTCTACTGAGGGCGTCAGCGACCTGGTTATCGGAACCTTTTATCTAATTTATTTTAAACTGATACTCTTGCGAGAGTAAACTCCAGCGCATGATGCGGCCGTTTGAGTGTCTCAAATTCCTAATATAGGCTAACGGACGGTGGTCGGTTCCTATTTGAAATTCTTTACATATCAAGTACAGCTTGAATTTGTCTATGACCCAGATAATTGATAGAGCTTTCTTTTCTCTAGTGGCATATCTCTTTTTGCGTGGTAATAGTTGACGACTAGCATATGCAACTGGATGACTCGTTCCGTCATCCACGTATTGAAGGAGTACACCTCCAATGCTCTCGTTGATCACGTCGGTCTTAACCCCAAAAGATTTTTCCGGGCTGGGCAACTTTAAAATGGGGGCAGAAATGAACTTACTTTTGAGCTGATTAAAATGGGAAACAGCGACATCATTCCAACGTAAACGATCGGAGAAATTCTTTTCCTGAAGGGGGCATAGGGGGGCCGAAATTGCAGCGAAATTCGGAACAAATCGCTGATAGGGAGAAGCTGATCCTAGGATCGATCTTAATGGCTTCTTTGTAATCGGGAGGGGCATGTCGGCGATTGCCTTAATCTTGTTCTCGTGGGGACCTAACTTGTTTTGTCCTATTTTGAAACCCAAATATTTGATGGTTTCTTGGCAAACTGGCATTTGCTGGGGCCAATGGTGAGGCCATTTTCACGCAGTTGCTCGAAAAGAGCTAATAGGGTGGGTAAATGGTGATTCCATTTAATTAGTTCTTGTAGCTGACTCTTCTGACGTGGTGTCAGCTGCGCGTCACTATCCAGGTCAGAGGGTTCCAAAGACTCGCCTGGTAGGGAAGGAGGAGGGTAATCGGCATCAGGTTGGATGCACACTGTCTGGATTACGTTAAGGGACTCCGTGGGGCAATCTTCTTCAAGCGCCGATGCTTCGTCCAGTTCTACGAAGGTATCTCCATGGGCGCGTTGGGGGTTCTTTTTTTCTCGGGGTCCAGGGACAGTCTCCGTGTCCTTGTCTTGGGCCTTATCACCTAAGGGTGTTAGTGATTCACACTCCTCTTTTGCCGTCCTAGAGTCCTGGTTAGGGGTCTCCGAGAAATCCGACGGTATCGGGGTTCTGATGGGGACGGGCTCCTGGGCTTCTTTCTTATCTCGGCCTTGAGGAAGGGCGACCTGAAACACAGGGTCGAAACTTACTTGGGGGCTCTGTCCTATAAGTACGGAACAGAATTGTGTGGGTGCTACAATGACTTCAGCCCAGCCATTATAATATTGACACTGCAGGTAACATCTAGCGACGGGGAATCGGTTCGCCCGCCCAAGTTGGTCATGTACCACCGCAAATTTTTCGTGGTTAGAGGCCACTGGGAGGAGTTCGTCGGACACGATGAAACACGTACATCCTGTGTCCCTGACGAGAGTCAATACTCGGCAGCTGTCCACGCTGCCCTCCTCATATTTCAAAGTTCCCGATGAACTTTTACCAAAAACAAAATTTACCTGGTGGCCTGACGGAGGGGGAGAAGTTTCTGCTTGGGTCTGCACCACCGGGGGAGCCGGGGTTGCATTAATCTGGTGAACTTGGTGGGCTGGTCCGCTTTTAAGCCTAGAATTTTGGGGGCAATTCCAGCTCATGTGGTTTTCTACACCACAGGTGAAGCATATGGTTGGTCGCTTCGGGAAGAGAGATGGAGGAGAAGTCTTAACGGGAGGTTTGGAGTCCCGTTGTTGGTTTTGGGGAAAGAAGTTTTGGGGTTTTACGGGGCTCGGAAACTTTGTCAGCTTTCCTGGGAAGGAGCGCGAATCCTTCCTTCTTTCTTCTCGTTGGATTTCTTTTTCTCGTTCTTCTCGTTGTATTTTTCTTTCTCGTTCTTCCTTTTTTCTTTGATATTTTTCTTCAATCCGAGCTAGTTCAATCTGATGGTGAAGGTACACTTGTCTTATCCATTCCTCTCTTATGTACTTAATTAGTTCTTTTCCGGAAAGTCCCAAGGATTCTCCTTGCGCTTTAAAGATTTCGAACGGAGTCATCTTTGCACTTGGGGGCGCACTAGTCAACCAACTAAAATTCCTTGCAACAAGAATTATGCCTCTATAGAATTAGCCTACCTAAATATGGGCACTGACCTATTCGTACTTGGTTTCTCAATCTAAATAACCACTGACTAAAATCACAAAAAAACACAAAACAAATTATTATAACCGTTCCTTGAGCTACTCCAGCTTCTTAAGTTTCAAAAAAAAGGGGATAGCAATCGTTAAAACAAAAGGGAACTACTATATTCTATTATTATAACGAATAACACTATGCTTTACTCGACTGAGACCAGTGTTTGCAAAGATATAGCGTTAAACCTTACACACCTGACACCAGATTTAAATAGTATATATATATATGTCGTAGAATGACTCCCGACGATACCATATATATCTATTCGTTGAGGGAACTTCCTTAATTATCTTTAGAGTGCGTTACTGTCTGGCGGCCGATATTATCTATCTTCGATATGCTTAAGAAGTGGAACTGAGCTCAAGGATAATAATATTGCTATCATTAATAAAATAGAGTTTTATTAATAATAACTATAAACAATACACAAAAACGGAAAATATTGACATAAACAGAATGGAAAGGGTCGTGGAGACTCGGGCTAATCCGAGGATTTAAAGGATTTAAAAAGGTAAAACAAATATAGAGTTAAAGAGATGGGATGGTTCGATAAACCATTTAAAGCACAGGATAGAATTGACAAAAGGGATCAATACTCAAAGGTGAAGTTTGGCTTACGTAACTTTGGCACTAGTGGTGCAGTGGAAGGTGGCGCAAAGGAGTTTCGGTCCACTGGCGAGCTCCAGCCGAAGGGGGGGGGGAATAAAAGGATCCTGACGAGGCGTCTTGGGAAGGAGAACCGTTTCTCGACGAACGGCTGGAAGAACAATGGCTGTTCTAGGTTGTTCTCTTCTGAACAAAGGGGGGATGAGAACCGTCTCTTGTCTATGGGCTCAAGAACAATGGCTGTTCTAATGTTGTTCTCCTTTGAACAACAGGGGGGTGAGAACCGTTTCTTGGCGAAGGGCTCAAAACGAACAATGGCTGTTCTAGGTTGTTCTCTTCTGAACAAAGGGGGGGGGTGAGAACCGTCTCTTGTCTACGGGCTCAAGAACAATGGCTGTTCTAATGTTGTTCTCCTCTGAACAACAGGGGGGGGGGTGAGAACCGTTTCTTGGCGAAGGGCTCAAAACGAACAATGGCTGTTCTAATGCTGTTCTCCTTTGAACAACAGGGGGGGAAGCCTTGGGGACTTGGCGTCGGAAAGGCTCGAACCTTTGGCACTCAAGGAATATTGTCCTCCTTCTGGACAAGTGATGGTGAATCTCGAGGTCGAGGTCCCTTGGCGCACAAAGGGAGAGAGGGTCGTGGTGATGTTTCGCGACGAAAATCTGGATCTCCAATCTGATCTTAGTGGTAAAGTTTCCATATAAATAGCCAGGACATCTCCTTGGCGTGGGGGAAAATGGAGTGGTCTCTCTCTCTCTCTCTCGTCAGCGTCTTATAGTGATGAAAATTATAAGGAGAGGAAAGCCAGAAAGGAATATGGAAAACACAGTTGGATTGATGTACTACATCGACTAATAGCTGACGTCATTGGAGGGAGTCGGGAAGGAGCTCGTGTACTTATGTGTAAATGCTCAGTCATAATTTTGTAAAGTAATATTTCTCCGTGCTCCTACTAGGCTATATCTATAGGCGAATAATACTCGTACAGTCTGTTTTTAAATATATTAATCGACGTACTCACCATTGCTCGGTCTAGTCAGGAGGTTTCATGCGAGATGTGCATTACTTTATACTTGTCTATCTGGCGCAGGACAGCCCTCAACACTTGATGCTTTAGGCTGTATCGTCTGCAAATTGACTATTTTGCTAAATAATCCATCGTCTATATCGTTTATAGAGATGTTAAATAACAAATAGCCTAATGCTGAGCCATGAGAGACTCTTCGTCCTCGACGAACAGCGAGAGAATTGACCCTCAGCTGCTTTACAACCATTTTTAGACCCAGTAGCGTATTTTCCCGCTAATTTATAATACTCACACCTTGGCAATCAGCCTATTATGCGGTACCTTGTCGACGGCTTTTAGAGGTCCAAGTACAGTATATCTACCGCTCGTTCTATCGTATTCGCTCATTATATCTCGATATAACTCGAACAAGTTCGTCAAAAAAACGACCTCTTTCTATGGGGCCAGTATTAGCAATCTTTTCACAGTTCAATTCCTTCAAAGTGATAGGTAATATTGTTTGAGATATTACTTTTAAAAACTTTCCTGCAACCGAGGATTGCCTTATAGGCCGATTATTCCCCGCACAATGGCGATATACCATCTTGTAGATAAGAGTCATGTCAGATATTCACCTGTCCGCCGGTATTTCTCTCCCATCCAGAAACGTATTGAGATCTCGGAGAGATGAGGGGTTACCTCGTCATTGACCTCATGAAGGGTGAGCGGCAGGAACCGGTCGAACGCAGCGATTTGTTGGGATTTACATAATTATGAAAGCCTCACTGTTACCTCTGTAGGGTTCATCCTTTTCTCAGTGGGTGTATCTCTTCGTATTAGTCTCACCCGCGGGTTTGGTATATCACCGCCACAATATCTTGCAAAGACATAAGAAGAGTAATCGTTAAAGGCGTTTGATATCAAGATCAGAGATTTGCTGCCTACCATCCCTGGCCTTAAGTTGACCTATGCGCTATCGGATCTGTTTTAGGCTGATAACGCAAACGAATTCTTTGGGGGTTTCCTTTGCTAAGAGACACCGCTCGAACCTCTTCCTCAGATTTAGCCTCCCGAACCAACGAATTAATTCTTCTTCGATGAGCAACACGAGTGTCTATGTCCTGAAGGTGGAAATTCAATTTCAAATATGTATACGTTTCCTGCATTTAAATCCGTCATTAATCTCGCAAGTGAACAATTGTGGATATGTGCATGAAGGTTTAGTGGACTTTGTCTGCACAAATTCAACCTGTCAGTCCTTGAACTGCTATTTTAGGTTGAGCTGAAATAGCCAGTACTCCAGCCTGTACAGTAGAGTGCACAGCGGCTTGTGGCTGTTCCATCTTCATTCACTGGTTTCTGATTAGTTTCCTTTCTATTTACCCCAAATAGCCCTCTCGTGATTACTTTTATGAGAACCAATCAACTTCTCTCGGTCAAATGGGTCCTATCCCTGGCATATAGGTTGCAATTCTCATAAAATTCACCGAGAGGGTCGACCAACCCAATTCTCCGGTTGGTTAGCCACATGGTTTTGTTGCTGGCAAAAACTCTGGGGAGAGCCTTGATACGATACCTACAATTAAGGTTTTGTTGCTCTTTTGTGGATTTTGTAGGTAAAAGACATCGCCTCACCAATCATTGATTCGGTATCTCAATCCTGCGGGCTCGGAGAAATAAGCCTCTTGCTTGCTAATGCGACACAGGGGCGAGTTTTGCCTAGGATTTTCCTTCACTCAACTGCTGTATCTCATGCCTCGATTTTCCCCGGGAGATATGCCACCTGACAGCTGGTATTCCGCACCATTTTTCAAGAGTTGTCAAGGTCTTTTACCTGGGAGTCCTAACAAGTAGTGCTTTTTCTACTCTCTAATATTTCAGAGCGGCAAACTTGTTTGAGGTCGTCATTGCTTCCATTGGGACAGGCGGAGTGGGAAAGGGAGCTTCATTTCTTTGTTTCGCGCCAGTTTGTAAGCCTCCGATGCTCAATCTGGCGGAAATACTTTTTTCTAGCATCTTCTCTTATTTTCATCGTTTTCCTTTTTTCGATGGACTTACCCTACTGGTGGGTTCGGCGGAAGCCTGTGTGGCCTTCGAGGAAGTACCCTGCCCTTCCCTGACCACAGATTCACTGCCACTATGAGTTGAAGTAGCTTCTGGCTGACCCCAAAACTAGTTCGCCCTCACACTCAGTCGAAATGCCTTCATTCCCATACACCTGTTCTGACCCATACACCTGTTCTGACCCATACACTTGTTCTGCCCCTCCCTGAGGTGACTAATTTATTTCTAACCCCTTCTGGGTAGCTTCCTAGTTGAGTCTTTGATCCGCCTCTATTTTCTTCACTCCCACAGAAGCTTCGAGCTGGTCATCTAGACATCTTTCGAGAGAAAGAGAGAGAGAGAGGGGGGGAGGGGTAGATGGATAAATTGTTCCGTGGTTATTAACAACAGGGTAAAGGTCTAAAGAGGGAATAAAAAAGAAAAATGGATCAATCATTAGAAGTGACTGTGGTGACGTGACGCTGATGAGCGTGTCCTTATCTCTGGCGCACTGGTTGCTATTATAAGTTTGCATCAGAACCAGGAAACGTGAACCAATTATGTAAATTGCTGATTGCTGTTCCTTAGTAAAGGTCTATTATTAGATAAATGGTCTGCCTATTTTGGATTTTCTAAGCAAAGTCAATTAAGGTGAGGCAAAAGTCTCAATACAAATATTTAAGATTTAAAAAGAAAAACAAGGACTTATTCAGAACTCACCTCTAATGTCGTTATTGTGACTTTCACTTTGATTTGAAAAGATGAAAATAAAAATAATCATAAATGTATTTTCCATTTTAAGGGATCATTGAAGATGTTTGAGGAAAAATGGAAATTATTGGAGCCAGTTATGTGTCGCAAATCCGCCATGGATGCGTTTCCGATGCAAGTCGCTCTATTTAATGCTGCCGACATGTTTTGGAAGAAAGCAATAGAAAAGTAAGATATTTTCTGTTTATCAACTTGAATAGGTAAGAAAGAAAATATTGGTTTTGCTGATATATCTTTATTATCCCTTTCCACCATATACGAGGAAACTTTGCCATTTAGGTGATGTAATGAATTAAATAAATGGTTATCAGATGGTGTAATAGGCAATGAATATATATAGGATGAGGAAGAACTTCCACACCTAAAGGAATATTTTTTTCTTGAGTCAAACGTACTACGTGTGGAGAACGTACATTGTTATGAAAGAGAAGGACGTTCTTTCGGTTGACCAGTGATGAACAGTTTTTTTCAAGAGTTTTCATTTGCACGATGCAATTGTTGAATAGTTAGGTTAAGGTAGATATGAAACAAGAGTCACACGTTGTTAATGTTGTCCCTTAAGCAGTTGATGTAGAAATAAAAACCATTTTGGAACTTCAAAATCCTATGCATTACTAGCTTAAAAACTTCCTGAGCATTGCTATCTCAAAATATGTATGCCTAGGAATTACTACAGCTAAAATTGAACTATGTATTAATACAGTTTAAAAAACTAGGCATGTCTACATTAATCTTTAAATAGCTTTTGCAGGAAATCTGGAATTATTTAACTCTAAAAACATTTTGTATCTCTTCTCAAAACATTATTTCTTGACACCAATTAATGTTTGAAATTTGTATTAAAATTTCATTTTTAATTTTTTAACTGTTATTAAATACCACACAAATATTTTATTTCCGCTACGAAAAATCAAGTCAAAATATTTGTTAGTGGCCTAAATATTTATAATATTTCGACTCAGAAAACTAAATTTTAAAAAGACGTGAATTTTGAGCTATAAAAATTATGAAATAATATGAGAAAAATAATTAGTGTTTTTATTAATGCTACGACCAAATAGCCTGCGTGATATGGTGATGAATTATTGCTTATGTAGTATGCACGTCACATTTAAGAAAGGTTAAAATGAATGGCATACAATTAATCTGGTTGCATCCTGTAGTAATACTCTAGTTCATGCTAAATAACGAAGCGACAATTGAAGCTGCTACTTATCTCTGTTCACTCATGGTCTAATCGTTCCTTTGCATTACGCTAACCGTCTTGAGCAAACCTCTTCACCCTTCCATCTTTCTCTTCTCTCTCCATCTGGGTAGACAAACTATTAAAATTAACCTTTATGTTAGGTTGGTACTCAAATTAATTAACATTTTGGCCGCTACTAAAATAACTGGTTAAAATATTGTCAGAGTATAAGTTAAAAATGCAAATATGAAAGTCTGTGTCTGCTTAGTGGTGGTAGCGTAGGTTGCGTGGCTTGTTATTCTAAATAGTAACTCCTATCCGACGCCTTAGGCTCTAACACCGAGTAATATGCACTAGTCTCCTACTTCAGACTACCAAAGGTGCCCTTCTTCTGACCGGCAAACGCCTCTTCTATAGCTATTATCTCCTACAGACAACGTGGGCTGTTAATATCCTGGAATTAGGTGAAACTTACGACCGCATGTATCAGTTGACTCTCATTTTTGGCCTCTATACCTGTGCAGATTCGATGTGTGTATACATCTAAGCATCATACCAAATATAGATTTCGTTGGTTACTCAATACTTGTAGCTGTGTGTGTCACCGTGTGTGAGGTACAAGGTTTAGTGGCTATAAGAATTCGTGATTGTTTTCAAGGCCCAATTCTCAGTGGTTCATCTGTTCATCTTTGAGAATTGGAGTCTGCAATGGTCTATGCGAGGTAGCTCCTGTTCCGATCACCAAGTTCAGTCGCACCTATCATCTTCATCAACAAGAGGTCTTCGTGTCCCCCTGGCCCTCAAATCAGGAGGTCAATCTGTGGCTATACATCTTTCCATACATTTTTACTTCCTTTCCATTCAACACTATTTTACAAATCTCTTCTAACACCTTTCTATGGGAGATGCCATAGTTAATTAAAATAGTTTGCCAACGCCGTTCACGTCCCTTATGGCCTGTCTTCGTTAATCCTGTCATTTCTCCTCATAATACTTTTTACCTCTTTTGTCGTTTCTTTCTTTAACGCTTCCCTCGTCGAGGGAACTTCCCTCCTTATATGCAAGTTTCCTCTTCCCCTCTCAAATAATATAGACGAAATCAAAATATTTCTATTACCATTGGCTAGTGAACACCTGAATGTCTTTAATTGGTTAAATGATAATAAAGCTCCCATCTCGTAGTATTTATTTAAGAATCTCCATAGCACTGTTTTTCCCCATATAAATTTGATTATAACTAAATGTTGTTCTTTAGTCATTTCTGTTGTCACATTGTGATGCATCAGGGCGTCCGCATTTAGTAGCCTACTATGACACGTAATCACCACGTTCGTGATATTTCCCGATCTCATGACGCGAATGGATGAAAATTTTAAATAAAATTAAATTTAAGTTTTTAATAATTTCTCGAAATATTTGTAGAACTTTCCCTGTGACTAGTTAACGTGGTCGTCTAGTACGCAACGGTGCATTCACATATAGCACCCAGGGTCACCGCTCATTTTACGCAATGGTGTAGTTGCATTTAGTTGCCTAATGAGACGCGTAACTAACACCATGTTTATGATATTACTTAATTGAAGGGAGAGGATGAGAATTATCGATTTTATTCTAAAATTAGATAACGCCTAATTCATTGACCATCTTTGTACTCCTATTTACAGCCTTCATTGTGATCCAGTATTCATACACCATATTCGAGGTGGTCACTTCTTCCAGGAAATTGATTTGTACTCTGGTCAAATGGCAAAGGTTTATTGCTGCCTCGAACCCTCGTTGGCCATTAGAAGAAACACCTGCCCTAGGTTGTACTTACTGCCGGATGAAGAGCTTATTCATTTATTGACCACCTCTCAGGTGCGTGGGTCTGAAATTGGGCTTCACTTTGTATGGTATTTGTGCGGCTTCCCATAGGGTGGGATGTTTAGGTTCTCTTGCATGGGTGGAACCAATCACGTAGAGAAAATTAGTTTAAAACTCACCCACATCTTACTAATGATATTCATCTCTTTAGAAGGGCTGAAAGTGGGGTTGTAAAGAGCTAAATATACATACATTATTATTCGTGTTATTATTAGTAGTAACGCCTTTTTAATGGGAGTAAATCTTTAAAAGAGAGATAAACCCACATATTAATGAGCAGCCTAAACTCTATGCCACAAGTGGGCATTCATAGGCAAAACCTATCCAACATGCCCTGTGTCAGCCCACGGGCCAAACACAACTGACATGCTCTACGTAAACTCGCGTGCCGAACCTAGTTAAGATGCCCTATATTGGTGCTTGGACCAAATTTGATAAGTGTGTTCCGCAATCGAATTAAAACTAACTGACATGCTATGTGTCGGCCTGCGTGCCAAACCTAGCTGATATGCGCGATGTCGGCCTGCGTGCCAAACTTAGCTGATATGCGCGATGTCGGCCAGCGGGTATATCAAACTTAACTCACATGCTCTGTGTCCGTCCGCGTGCCAAACATAGCTGATAACCCCGCGTGGACCCCGTGCTAAATCTAGCTGAAATACGCTGCATCGGCCCACGTGCCAAATCTAGCTGACATCCCTGGATTGGCCTGCGGGTCACACATAGCTGGCATGCCTTCCCCGTGCCAAACTTAGCTGACATGCCCCGTGTCGGATCCCGTACCAAACCTAGTTGACATGCTTTACGTGGCTCCCGTACAACCTAAATGACATCCCCGTGTCGGCCTGCTGGTCAAACCTAGCCGACATGATATTCGGCCCGCGGGCCAACCCCAACTTACATATCATGTGTTGACCCGCGAGCCAAACATAACTGGCATGCCCTGTGGCTGCCCCATGCCAAACTTAGCTGACATGCCCTGTGTCGGACCCCGTACCAAACCTAGTTGGCATGTTTTGGGGGCCCCCGTGCAAACCTAACTGATATCCCCTGTATTGGCCTGCTGGTCAAACCTAGCCGACATGATCTTCTTCAGCCCACGGGCCAAACCTAGCTTACATGCCCTGTGTCGGCTAGCGGGTCAAACATAGCTAACATACACTGCGCCAACATTTTTATGGTTCGCCGGCAATCTTGGCAATTAATTTAAATTCGCATTTAAGGTTTCTCAGAAATGAAATTTCATCAAAATTGTAAAATTACTCTTCTTTTCATTTCACAAATGCATAATATTCGTAATTGCTAAATTTTTGTTAAATAGAAATTAAGGACCGTTACACCAAAAGGCTGCCCATGCTAAAGGACATAAGACTTTTGTGAGTAAAAGTAAACGAAGTCTAACATAAACACCTAAGCTAACTTAAATCTAACTTAAACTTGCCTAACCTTAACTTACCTAAACGAAATATAATCTAACTTAGGCTACGTCAACCTAATTAATTATGGTCATTTAAGCTGTAATCTCCGCAGCCTTGGTATGCGGCTACTATAACAATGGTTAAATGCCTTGCCGACCATCGAGTTCACCTGGGAAATGTTCTCCATGCAGGGCAAAGTGACTTTTCATTGGGCTTGTGGCTGATGCGGGATAGCAAAAGGGCCCACTTCGGGACATCAAAATTGTAGTTGTTACTGGCACTGCTGGTATGGCTGGCACTAAATTGTATGTCAGTAGAACCTATTTGATCGCTTTGATTCACATTGAATCGGAATTAATTTTTTTAGTACGTTTAATGTATACTCTTTACTCTGGAAGGTTGCAAGGAAAGAGATTGGATTTTGTGCTTTATTACTGAAAGTAATTAATTTAACGATATTAATTAAATAGACGAAATAATTTAGTAACATAAAAAATGGACTTCACTTCAGTAAGAATTGGTACTGAGAATTAAATCACTTTGAATGCACTGAATTTATTATGCTTCACCTTAGGCACTGTGACAACAGTAACGATATGCAAATTGAGAATTATGCTTTTCGCCGTATTTTAAATTTTGTTAAAGCGCGAAGTGAATTAAATGGTATGTAAGTCCATAGAATTTGATGGAAACGCGTATGTAAAACTTGGCGAGCAAATGAAGATGTAGTTTCGAGTGGAGAAGTAGAATTCGAGGATAGTCATTAGACGATGAATCAACGAGTCGAGTGATTAGCTGCGACATTTAACCTTATGTAAAATGTAGAAGTCTATTACTATAGATACCATCAGGAGGCGAAAGATCTCGTTTGGCAGGAGTCTCCTGGGCGAGTAGGAAGCATGGGTGAGAATTCTAACTTTCGAGCTGTTCTAAACTTAATGAGTCTCTTCATCGACCCAGTGGTATTATTTCTCACCATATATGGAAAGTCTGGCGTGTCCCTTATTTGGAGAGGGGTTTCATTCCCAGGCAGCTTTAATCCGACGTATAAATGAAGGAGATTCTGAACCTCCTGACATGGCGAGTCGAAGATAAGGATCGTTTGACTTTCTCGCTCGTTTTATTAGGAGTCCGAAGCTAGACCGGAAATATCCTTGGTCACACCGGGCCTCATCTACGTTTGGTGCAAGTCGTGTGGGTAAGCCGAGGGGCGACCTCCCCCACAGACCTATCTAATAGTCCTGAAATGCAATTGTTTCAATTGTCGTCGAAGTACACGTGGGGATTCGACCCCTTCGTTTGAATACATTACAGTAACTTGTTTGGCGTGGATATGGACCATCCACGGGCCTTTCCGAGGTAGTGTGTAGGTTGTTGACTATCGCTATAGTGGCGCTACCATACCTAACCTAAACTTACCCAAACCTTACTAAAACTTACTATAGCTTCACCTAACCTTACTTAACCTAAATCTTATTTAACCATAATCGAAACTAAGCTAGGGCCATCTAACTCTCTACTAACCTATCTTTACTTAATATCCCCTAACTTAATCATAACTTAACTTTAATCAAACCCAACCTTACCTTACCTTAATTTAATATTAACCTAATCTAACCTTACCTAACCTACACTATAATATTTGGGAGCAGAAGTAGACCTAACTTAACTTAAATCACCCGAGAGCAGGATACACGAAATTGGTATCTTTGTAGCTTAAATAATATATTCTTTTAACGCTACAAATATTTGTTATATTCCTAAGTTCTTTTTATAAATTCCTCATCTGGAATTATTGAAAAAATATTAAAACATTTTTGATAGTTTTTAAAATTATTTAAAACTAAACGAGTCCTGATTTTTTAAACTCCCAATGCATTGAGGTGAAATGGACCGAAATTGTCCTAGTGGTCGTTAGATGTTAACACAAGGACTACTTTTTATATATTACCAGCCTTCAACAGTGTTTTAGATAAGGCTTGTAACACAAGCCCTCAACATTGTTTTAGATAATAAGGCTTGTAATACAAGCCTCAACAATTTATTAGATGATACTCGTAATACAAGCTCTCAACATTGTTTTGGATAAGGCTTTTAATACAAGCCCTAACATTGTTTCAGATAATACTTGTAATACCAGCCCTAAACATTTTCCATGAGGCTTTTAATACAACCCCTGAAGGACTACGTTTTATGTATTACAAACCTTTAACAGTGTTTTAGATAAAGTTTGTAATACAAGCCCTCAACATTGTTTTAGATAATAAATCTTGTAATACAAGCCTCAACATTTTATCAGATGATGCTTGTAATACAAGCTCTCAACATTGTTTTAGATAAGGCTTTTAATACAAACCCTAACATTGTTTCAGATAATACTTGTAATACTAGCCCTAAACATTTTCGATGAGGCTTTTAATACAACCCCTGAAGGACTACTTTTTATGTATTACAAGCCTTCAACAGTGTTTTAGATAATGCTTGTAACACAAGCCCTCAACATTTTGTAAAATAGTAAGGCTTGTAATAAAAGCCCTCGACATTGTATTAGATGAGGCTTGTAATATAAGCCTTTAACGTGGTTTTTGATAAGACTTCTAATACGAATGCTAAACATTGTTTTAGATAAGGCTTTTAATACAAACCCTCAATAGTGTTTTAGATAATGCTTGTCCTTCATAACCCGCATGGTAATCTAGCCTCAATGCGGAGTTGTTTTATTCCAGTTGCACGACCTCCTAGAGTCCTATGTAGTTTCCTCTTTTGACTCCTCGGGTGATGCATCTTCCACATATCCCTTACCCCAACATCACCACTTAATTTTCATAAATTTCCATCATGCCCTGGTTAATTCACTGCAAGGGTGCATTAGGGGTATTATGCCCAACCATGTTACCCGTGACATCTGGATGATTGCGTGCCTTTCCAACCCCACGCGGATATATTCCACACACACACACACACACACACCATCTTCACTATTTTATTTCCATCCTAACCATACAAACTTTCCAGCGGAGATGCTTTCGCTGTTTTACGTTGCTCACTTTTAAGTAATACATTTTTTGTACCTTTTTTCCTCGTTGGTTAACGTTTTTTCAACGATGACCTTCTCCCCCCTCCTCTTTAAGTAGGAATCGGGATGGCGTGAGAGATATCTGCCGACGATGTTCTCCGGGGTGTCGGATTTCGAGCACAATTCAGACGGGAACATCGCCGCTCTGATCTCGCCCGAAGGCGACGTCTTACGACTCACCAAAGTGAGTTATCACCTCGGTATTCGGGAGATCACCTAAAAGTCTCCTCTTTGGATTCATCGGCTTATATTCACATCTCTTAACCTCACCACTTTATAAATTTGTACATAATATTAGTAATGGTGATAATAATTTAATTATAAGAAAATGAATTTCAGGATGGCTGTTCGTATCTTTGAATGTCTCCTCTTTGGATTCTTTGGCTTCTCTTCCTTACATTTTCGCATCTCCTAACTTCACCACCTTATAAACTTTCCCTCATCATTTTTTTTAGTCCTAACTATAATATAATTATAATATAATTGATGGTGTTAATCATTAAATAATGATAATGAACTGAATTGCAGGATGGCTGTTCATATCTTTAAATACCTGTCCTCTTTCTACAAACTTGTTCCTTGCTGTTGTCAACGCGCCCTTCCTGCCCCATTTGTTAGAGTTGATGAATGATTTAAATGAGTTTTTCGTCTTCTTTCTTGTTATCTGTTCCTTTTTATCCTCATTTATCAATGTCTCTCCCTTCCTAATCCACCGAGTATAAATGCCCTCGATTGTTGCACCAATTTCCTCTCGTTTTTTAATTATATAAAACAAGAACTTGTGACCATTTGGATGTGGTTAGTCAGCGGATGGGCGCCCCGTTTCGGGTCAACTTCATTAGGAAGTGCCGTTTTGAGACCCCACTGATATATGAGTCAGACGGTGGGAATTGTGGGGCAGAAACCGCACCTCAAAACGGAAACTTAATAGGCTTAGGTTCTCCTTACGGGTGAGATTGCTAGTCTCGTCAAGGAAGAACTCTGTATGTATATTTGGGGGCCTATTATATTTTGAGATCAAAGAGGATTTACTTAGTTATAAATAAGAAGCTAATCCAACGAGGTCATCTCAGCCTGAGAGTTTGTCAGAAGAGATTTGTAAAGAAAGTGAAGATGGAGGATGTGCGGAAGATACATATATAGCCGCAGCTTCCCATACATGCATTGGGGCCTGGAGGGAACGCATCCTTGAGCGTTTGGGCATGGGGTCACGCACTTCTCCAGATGTCAGCTGCTGCATAATGGACATTGCTATACCTGCCCATCCCCTTGTGAAGAAACTCATGAGAACGAGGAGTGCGAGGCGATGGGGGTGTCAGCTAGTATCTATATTGCGTGCCCTCCGGCCCCAGCCCAGGAAGCGAGAAATCTTAATTGTAGTGGTTATGTAATTTCTATGAGAGTTGCGGTTCCTCAAAAAGCGCCTCAACTAGACTTGTCTTTATTACCTCCAGCAGAATTTCCCCTCCCCTAACTCACCACTTTCTTTACGACTTTCCCCTTCACTAAGTTGATAAGACATTATCAACTTCATCATTATCAGCGTTATGTTTGTATTCGTCATTATTATCATCTTTATCATTATCAGCATCATATTTGTCAACATCATTATTATCATCTTTATCATTATCATCACCTTTATCAGCATCCTGTTGGTCATCGTCATTATTATCAGCACCATGTTTGTCATCGTAATTATTATTATCATCATTATCAGTATCAATTTATCATCGTCTTCACTATCATCTTTATCATTATCAGCATCATGTTTATCATTGTCTTCATTATCATTTATCATTACCATCATCATCATCATTATCAGCATCATGTTTACCATCATCATTATCGGCATCATGGTTATGATCGTCTTTATTATCATCTTTATCATTGTCATCATCATTATCAGCATCATCTTTATTATCATATTTATCATTGCCATCATCATTATCAACAGCATCTTTACTATCATCTTTATCATTGTCATCATCATAATCAGCAGCATCTTTATTATGATCGTCTCTATTATTATATTTATCATTGTCATCATTATCAGCATCATCTTTATTATCATTGTGATCATCACCTTTAGGTTTATCATTTTCACCACTCATATTTGGCATCCTAAACTTATTAACCATCTTCATTCTCATCATCTTTGTCCTCATCCCCCCAAATCCCTCTGGGTTTGTTAGATTAACCACTCGTCACGGCAACGAGGATCTCAGCCCCTCGCCGTGGCTCGCTTGTATTCAGTCAAGGATCAAAACGGGACGCAGGCAAATCGCCCCCGAGTCCATGATAGGCTCGGGTGTTATTTTGGGTGTGGTAGATTCGTGGATACAAGCCCTTTCTCATTTAATCTGCACTAAAGTGGAGTCGACGAAACTTGCATACACTGCAAGGCCATACCGTCCAGATTGATAAGTACAATCTGCCATTTACCTTTTCATTTCTCCTAACTTCACCATTTTTTTACTTTTTTACAAATTTCTCTTAAGAAATTTCCTTCGGAGTTGACCCTCGTTGGTTTTCACTTCTTACCTGGGGTTCAATCTTGCAGGCGGTACTTGCCCATCATGGCGTCGAGGACTGGATGTCAAGGGCGGAAAATGGCATGAGGGCGACCTTCAAGAGGCTCGTCCTCAAGCACATGAAGGACACTACACTTCAAGTCGACGCAGAAATCCCCATTCAGGTTATCACTCCGGTTCAATTTCTTCCTCTCTATCTCTCTCGGGAGAGTTGTGCGCCTTTCAAATTGCACCACGTAGTACATACCCTATTTTGGCTAATTGGGCTATGTATCATTATACATTTATACCTCGACTAACTTTACCGTTCATGAAATGTTGTACAAACTTTCTGAAGTCGTGTTCTCTTATAACCTTCCGCCAGGTCATTGATGTCTGTCGAAGACTTAAGTGGAGCAGACGTGTGGAAGAGAGCTTCCAAAACACCTCGACCTTCCCCTCAGACACGAATGGTCAGGGCACCAGTCAACTCCTTGTCGTGGTGCGCCAGGATCTCCTCGAAGAAATCGAAATCGCCGTTCGAGCCCAAACTAAAGAAATTTCGCAAATCCTCTTGATCGACGAGTCTCCGCAACACCTCGAAAAGGCGACTGAGAGAGGGAAAAAAACCCCTCTCTTCACTTTAACCGACGTCAAAATCATGTCCAGAACACGTAAGTCACGGCATTTTTTTAAGCGAACACCAACGAGGACATCTCTCACTGAATATTTGTAAGAAGAGATATGTAAGTGTTGAGGTGGACGACGGAAAATGTGCGGAAGATATATAACTACAGGTCCCCCTGGGCTAGCAAGCACACAAAACTGCGGGCTATGTGTCCGCGCGGCCCATAACTTCTGGCGTTGGGTATGGAGGGCAAGCAACTGCGGGCGTTGTGCCGGGAGGGGAGGGAGGGGGGGGTCGCAATTCCCCTGATGTCAGCTGCAGCACAGGAGAACTCAGAGTTCTACCAGACGCTATCAAGTGTCCTGTCCTTTCGTCCGAAACAGGGCGAAAACGTTTCCAAGACCTCGCCCTCCACTTCCAGAGGACTGCGAAAGACTCGATGAGCGTCGAGGAACAGCCAAGAAGACGGAGAGTAAAGCCTGCGCTCTCCTATTCTAGAAGACTTTACTACATTTCGTCGCTTCTAGAGATGAGGGACTTGACAACGCGACTCATTGACCAAAACGTAAAATCCAGGTAAGGAAAAATGTTCATTTTAAATGATTTATTTAAATAAAAAAAGGTGAAAACTTAGGTGAAGAACACTATGGAAAATATATTAAGTGAGAAGTACGAAAATTAGGGTGTGTAAGTGAAGTGAAAATATGTGAAAGTGAAGAAACCGAAATAATGGAAGGCTATGTGGACTAGAAAGGGTCATGAGAGGCCAAAATTCCTCATAAACTTTCCTTATGCGCAATGAAAGCAATTTTTATGCGGGAGGGGATATAATTAAAACGTGGCTGATAGAAAAAAATAATCAATTCACAATTTTATTGAACAAAATTCTGGATCAGTTAAATTTGATCGGTCTGTTTTCCTATTGTGATTTGTAAGTGTTTTTATCGCTCATGTTAATTAGTTTAGGTAGTTGCGATTCAATGCATAAATAACCCCCAAATAAACTCAATTAATTGACATCTAAAATACATAAACCTAAAGTTACAATCGGAGAAAACAACTAAATCGCCTATTCTAGCTTAAACTAATGTGTATTTAAAATAGAAAATCCTAAAAACAAATGGCGAGAACATCTAAATAATCTAACCTAGCCCAAACTAATTAGCATGTCAAATGCAAAAACTTAAAAGCTCAATTGACGAGAATACCTAAATAGTTAACATAACCTAAATTAATTATCGTATGAAATGCAAAACTTAAAAACACCCAATGGCGAGGGGGACCTAAATAACCTAACCTAGCCTAAACTAACTAACATGTAAAATGCAAATTCCAAAAAATCACAATAGGAGAGCAAATCCGGAAAAGCAAACTGATCCAAAATCATAAAATGGGCTTAAAAACTGACACCGCAGTTAACGATGCAAAAATTAGGAGAGTTTCCTGCCCATCTCCTCAAGCAATCTCCTTTTGTTCCTACTCGGACGACATACCAGACATATTTACAGCCCCAACTTCACTACCATCCTTACCATCCTGGTCTCAAAAACCTTCTTGTAGGGATTATTCAATTGGTTCCATTGAAAAAGAAATACTAATTAAGTCTCGCTGTTTCCAGGTCATCATTTACGTGGAAGAGTTATCCGAAATATCGGATAATGAGTTCAGAGTCGGAGGACATTCTGGGTACAGGGACAGAGCCATTTGCTGGTACTGGCACTAATAGATGCATCAGTCTAGTTGTTGAGGTCGGAGCAGAAATTGTGGATTTCGGGTTTGAGTACTACGGAGTGCCACAATCGACTTTACTCACTTCCCACACCAACAGAATAGCTTTTAACTTGATAACTGCTACCAAAAGATCTAAATGTAAGTAATAAAGGTAGAAGGGTACAGAATTTCGCAGCGACGAATACCAACAAATCACAGCCTTACAACAATTTTACAACCGTTTACCAGTCTCTAGAGATTGATACAATTTTACCATCACCTACCCTAATTTTCGGATTTACCATAATTTTAGCTTTGAACCCTCAAGAGTAAACAAGTAGTTGATATTTGCTTAGTACAGATCTTTACCACATATTACCACAAATCATCAACTTCAGCCACTCTTCCATCAAAATTATAAATGTTACAGCTTCACCTCATTTATACCATTTATTACGAAAGTTTACCGACCTACATTTTTTAACACCACTTACCAAAATATATCGATTCACTTCATGTTACTACCGATTGTTAAAACCTGGATTCACCTCAATTTTCATCAAATATTGCTATATTTTAACCGATTACCGCAACTTCTCAATTTTCCTAATCGGAACGACTAGTTACTACAAATTGCCAATTCATCACACTTTACCACTAATTACGACAATTTACCCACTTTTTGGTATCTTTTGGGAACTGAGTGGTATGTTCCGAACCATTGACCATCACACAAATCGGATGCCCATCCGACCGCTGACCATACATGACGTGACTTAACTTCGCTCCCGGTGTGAAACGTTGTTTCCATTTGGTTCAGTAGGAAGCTAGCCGGCTGAGGAGAGTTGCGTGACGTCCTGGTCCCTTCCAAAACAAGTAGTCTGGCTATTTACCTTTCCTACAAATTCACTTCCTTCTCCCAATTTCACCACTTTATGATTGCGATTAGGCCTTTTTTTAAAGCTTTAAAAAAACAGGCCTTTTTCTTTTAATATATACAAATTATGGAGTAACAATGAGACCAAATTCCAACAAATCCATTTTTATTACAACTTATTGCTTATAAAAGGACAAATGTGACTGGATTTTTTTTTAATACAACTTCTTGGTTAAATAAGAAAAAACTACAAAAATGGGACAGAACTCTCCCCAGGCCTATTTTAATGCAACTCATTTGGTTAAAAAAGGACACCCCAGCGACCGGGCCTTTTTTGATATTGGTTAAAAAAAAAAATGTACGATTCCTTTTAAAAATAAAATCTATTGGTAAAAAAGTACATATTGCGTTCAGTTTTTTTATTATAACTTATTTGTTAAAAAGGAGAGAACTGCGACCCGGCCTTTTTTTTTAGAGTAGTTTATTGGTCCATACAAACAGGACAAAATAAAACAGTGACCCTTAAAGAATTACGATTTAGTCAGTTATGAAAGGACCGGGAGAAGAAAACTGGGAGATGAAAGAAAGACAAATCAAAGACTATATATGAAATGAATTCATTAGAATTGAATAAAGAAGAAGAGGGAGTAAGAAAAATAAATAGGGGGATTAGAATAAAAAAAAGAGCAGAGACGAATGGAATAAAATAAAGAAGAATAGCAAGGAATGAAGAAGAAAAGAGAGAGATATAGTATGAAATAAAGAAGAAATGGAGAGAAAAGAGAGAAAATGGATGGAATAAAGAACAATATACAATAATAGAGAGGCACTAAATAGAATAAGATCATCCGAGGAGAAAATTGCCATAGCAACCCTAGAGCTGGTTTGGGACCCGTTTGGGCATTCGCCACGAGACAATGAGTGTTCTTCCGATTTAGCAGACGCATTCGCCAGTAGGCCATAAATGATTGATTGGTCGTAGCATTGATAAATAATAATGTAAAATTTAAATCACTAATTATTATTTAAGGGTAAATATTTTATATGTTTTGTGTAATAAGCAAATACGTCCAAATTTACTTGCTGTCTTAAAAAATCGCTTCTCGTTAGTGGGCGATTAAAAATTCACTTACGGGGAACGGCTTCCCCACCCCTGACCTATATCATGCCTATCGAGAGGGTTCTATTACGCTCCAAGTAGTCACCTCATTTGCTCGAGCCATTTTTTCGTGCAATTTCACTTCCCCGACCTCACCATTTTATAAACTTATTTCTCTTTGTTTTGCCTGAGTTTTAATAAATAACCTCCTTATCCCCCACCTTCCCTCGTTGGTTTTACTTTTAAAATAAATAAAAATCCCCCAGGTGGAACAATTGTGGGAGCGGCTGAAAGTGGCAAAACCGAGATAATTCGGGGTCTCGCTAAAACGGTTGGACAACACCTTTTTGTCTTCTCTTGCACATCTCTCACTCCATCCAAAGTGAGTATGTTATTATTCTTCTTCTTATTATTAGCATTATTATTATCGTCATTGTTCTTTTCTTCTTCTCTTTCTCCTTCTCCTCCTCCTTGTTGTTATTCTTCTTCTTTGTCTTCTCCTCATCCTCTTTCCTCTTCTATTATCATTATTGTTTTATTATTAATATGATGATAATGGTGAATATAACGATCCCTTCTTTGTAAGCACAGGATAGCGAATATTTCAGTGTTCAAGAATCCACAAAGGGACATTCCTTCGTTAGGCAGTGGGGGATAGATCCAAGAGAGTTGCGTGCCCCTTTGTGGGTCTCCAAGTTGTTTTATTTTTTTGCTACCTCATCCCCCCCCTCCCCGCCCCTCTCGGTCAAATGCCTTCTTTGGTTTAGCTGTTTAGCCGTTTTAAAGACTTTGGGAAAACGTTTCAGGATTTTTTTTAAACGTTTTCGAAAAAAATCCCTCAAAAAAAACTTTGCCTAAAATCATTCCTAAAGATTCACAGTTGAGCGACGATAAACGACAGTGTATATGTTTACTCGTTGGATGGGTAGCTACCATGTAGTGACCCGAGATTCGGAACGTTACAGTCTAGATGCCCATTGAGATAGACATCAGAGGTGGAAATCGGTGGTAAAAAATGTACCACAATAACCTAAGAGAGCAAAAACAGTATTACTACTTACCCAGGGCGCAAACCTCACCATCGAGTGGGAATAGGTGGTAAAATTTGCACCACAATAAACCAAGAAGGGGAAGCAGTGTTACCACTCATATACGCCGCAACCTACATCAAATAGTAGGAATAGGTGCTAAAACTTTACCACAATGAATATATAAAGAGAAAAACTATTACCACTCCCATATTCCGCAACCTGATAAAGTATATTTTACCATCTAGAATAATTCTTCCATTAAATATAGGGAAGGGAGAAGGGGGTTTGAAATTAATTAAGATATAACTACGAGTCTCTAACCGTAGTCCCATCAAGTTAGTAAACACAGCCAATGCGGTTTAACTTATCTCAACATTGTTTTTCTACTCGGCGTGGCACAACCGTCATACAATCTAGCATACGACGCAGAATAGCCATGATGAAATCTGGAGTCCATCTAGTATCTAGTTGACATAGGAATGGCTAGGATTTTACTAATTGTTTATGACCAAAGAATTACTCTAATAATAAACCCATCATTTATATTTATAAGTTATATTTAAATTCCTTTATTAAATTCATGAATAAAGCTATATTTAAAATCATATTATAAACCCAACATTTTATACCATTTAAATTTCTATATATAATCATCATTTAAAACAACTTTAAACTCTAATAATAAATCCATTATTTTAAACCCATTTAAACTCTAATATACGAGGGAGGGGCGGTCAATAAGTTTTGCGAATCGGAAGGGCAAAACAGAGGAAGGGGGATGGCTGTTTGTGGGGGTATTAGGACAACTTATGACAAGTCAGGACCTGCAACTGCACGCTCCTGCCTCGTCTATTTAAGAAGCAGTAGCTGATCGCAGATCGTCAGTCACAAATTTTTCAACAATGGAGAAGGTTGAGCACCGCGCAGTGATCAAATTTTTGACCAAGGAAGGCAAGAATGCAAAAGAGATCCATGAAGGCATGGTTGCAGTGTACACCGACACCACCCCTTCCTATGCAACCATTGCTCGCTGGAATAGGGAGTTCCGCCATAGTCGTGAGTCCCTTGAAGATGACCCCCGTCCAGGACACCCGTCAGACGTGACCAACGAGGACAATGTGGCCCGTGTGGAGAGGATGATCCTCGAAAATCGACGGGTGAAGGTCGAAGAAATCGAGCGACAACTTGGAATATCACATGGAAGTGTTATCAACATCATCGACGACAATTTAGCCCTGACCAAGGTCTCTGCCCTTTGGGTTCCTAGAAACCTCACGTCCCATGATCGACTTCAACGCCGTCAAAGTCCACAAGGCCAGAGTTGCACAAGCTGCCCTGCGCGAGTGCGGATTCGAGGAGCTCAACCATCCCTCCTACAGTCCAGATCTGGCCCCTAGCGACTACTTTTTATTCCGCCAGCTCAAGGCTGCACTGCGTGGACGCCGGTTTGGGGACGATGAAGATGTCCAGCTCACCGTCCAGGACTGGATTGAACAGCAGTCGGGAGATTTCTGGTTGTCGAGAATTCGAAGCCTCATGGACAAGTGGCGCAAGTGCATTGAAGTCGAGGGTAGTTATATTAAAAAATAATAAAACACTTTTCCTCATATCTCGTTTCCTTATATCCGAATTGCAAAAGTTATTGACCGCCCCTCATATAATCATCATTTACATGATATTTAAACTCCTCAGTTTATATCCATCATTTAAACCATTTTTAAGTACATTACATTTACTCTGCTATAATAGATCTATCATTTTTAATGTCATTTGAACATCTCTTATCTAACTCTAATATTTTAATTGCTAAATAAAGTCATATTTAAAAAAAAAATCATTATTTCTACCTCATTTAAACGTGCATTTAATCCACTATTTAAACCGCCTTTAAAATCCTATAATAAATCCATCATTTCAACTCTATTTAAAGTGCTATATTTATATCACCAATAATCCATCTATAAATTTCTAAAATAAATCTTTATTTAGGACCATTTAAACTCCTATATTTAAATTAGAACTATATTATCTTTAAATACCTATACTTAATATACTTATCATTTAAACTATATTTAATTGCCTGTGATAAATCCATCATTTAAATACTGATAGTAAATCTAGCATTTAAACCCCCTTTAAATTCCTATTATAAATCCATCATTTAAATCCTATTTGAACTCATTCTAAAGCCCTTTAAATTTCTATATTAACTAAAAACCCCATATAATTTGTTTGAAATTAAAAATGGACATTACCCGCAGGCAAATAAAATTTCCGATTCCAAACCCTTCTGATTTTATTTACCAAGTTAAAAGTAAAGCGCTTAGAATCGTAGTTTTTGTGGGTAATATCCATCTTATACTGAATTCATTATCAAAACATGTTTATTTGGACCCTACATCACACCGGGCTCTTCTTCACTGTGCAGAGCATTCGTCAACTAGTGAGTGGGGGAGTCCAGGGAGGCCTGTGGCTCTTGCTGAAGGAGCCGCAAACCCTGTCAAGTTCCATCATGGGGAACCTCGTCCAGTCTCTCATCAGCATCCACAGATCGCGAGAAACGTCCAGCAAGAGGTAGGACGAGTTGTTTCATTATCTTCAACCTAAATTTAAGCTCTTTCCTACGAAGTGTAGTCGGTGCGTACCAACGCCCCAAAAGTTCCATCCCTAATTTCCTTCTTAAGCGCCATATGAAGCACAATCCACCCATCCATTTCTTCTACGCTGCGTACAGCGGTCATCCAAGGGAGGTTTCCAAAGCATGCAGCCCCTCAAATCCCCTCTATACACATCATACACTAGTCTCGGTTAACCATCTTTCCTTTAAACCTTTTCTCGCAAAATTCACATTCATTTTTACGGGGTATTCAACCTCTCGCACATCATTCATATCATTCATCACACGACATGCCTCTTACTCAATCATTCCCCACGCTATGTACTATTTTTGACCGTAACATCCTTCGAAAATTCTCCATTTACACCTTCCTCTCTCTAGATATTTTCTATCCATTCCATACTATACTCTCACAACCATGCACTAGCAATGACTGCATACTTTGATGCAATTTTCTTTTGCATTCACTCATGCTCCTGTTGCTCTTGATACTTTCTAACCATTCAAACCATTATCATTCACGACACACTCTAGATACTTAACACCGCACCCCTTGTTTACCCGAGTCTAATATTACACCGCGTCCCAACCTCACCTCCCTAAACATCATCACATTACTCGTTTCTTCTTTTAAGTCCAATTTTTACACCTATTATATCAAACGCTTCAGCCCACATTTATAAATCCTTCTCATTCTCACCCATTAACACCAGGTTATCAGCACGTACCAGTATATAAATAAGGGATGTGAAGAAGATAGTTATTCCAGGTGATTTTAATTTTAGCTCTGTGGATTGGAAAAATATGATATGAAAGGATAGAGCAAGTTGTAAGTTTATAGAATGTTTTGAGAATAAATTTTAGGCAATTTGTTTATATACCAGAAAGGGGTACCAATATATTAGATCTAGTACTTTCAAATGATGATAATTAAGTTCATGAATGGGCTATCAAGAAAGCCTCGGGAAATAGTAATCATCAGATAGTTCGTTTAGATTGGGAATAGGAAAAGGTAGAACATCAACAAACGCTACTAAAATTCCAAACTTTCATAGGAAGGATTAGGAAAAACTTAGAAACTTGCCGAATTAGGTTAACTGAGATGTAGAATTTAGTGGTAAGAATACTTGCAAGATGTGTAATACTTTTAGGACTATATTAAACATATGTAGTCCAAGATCAGCGCATCCCAATGAAGGTCATTAGGAAGAAATGTAGGAAACCATTACGAAAATCAGCGAAACCTCTTTGCTAATGCGGAGGACGTTCGAGGCGGAAATTAGGCAAATTTAAGAGAATTGGGAGCCCAACACGTTTGAACTCTATTGGAATTTAGCTTTTCGTAGTCCCCTCGCCCAAATCGTGGGGAGAGTCTCCACGGCGTATTTTGGTGGGAGGAGTTATAGTTTGTGGGACTGAAAGAGGAGTGGAATCATGAGATAGCTAGGAAAATTCCTCAGAAGAAAACAGCATACAAAAGATTAGAGGTAGAAGGTACTACTGAAAATCTGAATCATTATAGATTAACTAGGAATTAATTAAATATGATAATTAATAAAAGCAAAAGGGCAGCAGATATAAAATATGGCCGTTTAAATATGAAGGGTTTGTGAAAGAATCTGATGAGGAAATAGTAGAGGTACTTAATGATCATTTTGCTTCAGCATTTACAGAAGAGAATCCGAACACTTTAATTTGTGATAGTTCTATGTAGGTCAGGAGATGAGGTGTTGAATACCATTAATGTAGAGAGGGAAATCATTAAATGGCTCATAATTGAATAGTAGTAAGGCATCTTGCGCAGATGACATTCATTCTAGGTTACTTACAGATAGGGTAGAAAGTATTGCAGTAGCTCTTGAGAAGATATATACTAGATCACTGGATTTGGGGGAAGTACCTAATGATTGTAAAATAGCAAATATAGTGGCAATTTTTAAGAAGGAAAGTAAGGAGGACCGAAATAACTTTAGACCTGTAAGCTTAACATCTATATTTTGTAAACTCCTTGAGAAGATGGCTAAGAATAGTATTTCTGAGCATCTAGAAAAAGATAGTTTAATAAATGATGTTCATCATAGGTTTAGAAGTGGTAAACCATGTTTAACAAACTTACTGGAATTTATGGATTATTTAAAGAAACAATTAGATAAGGAAGAAAATGTTGAGGTAATATATTTAGATTTTAGCAAAGCTTTTGATAAGGTTCCGCATAGGAGACTAGTTCACAAATTAACAGGAGGGAATGTCCCTCCAATGACCGGCGGCATTTTGTGATAAGATGATTGATGGTTTCTCATGGTTCAAATTATTTACAAGTTCCTTTGAATGGCTAAATGAGGTCTCTGCCACTAGATAACGCCACCCACCGCCAAATCCGATGGCTGATTTGAAATCTACACGGTGAATAACCATATGTTCCATGGTCATATGGGTCATTTCATAGCTCTAAATGGGTACAATTGAACTTTACTTCTTTTGAAAAAAAAGCGATGTCTAGACCTGGCGCTTGGCCGCAGGTAAAAATGCATGAGATATGTGGGAAAGTTTTGAATTGAATAGCTGAATGGCTGAAAGACAGGAAACTGAGAGTGGTACTGAATGGGTTGAGGTCACAGTGGAGAGACTTTATTAGTGGCGTACCTCAGGGATCAGTTCTAGGCCCATTATTATTCCTAGTTTATATAAATGATCTTAGGAATGGTGTAAATAGCAGTCAATTTTTCATAATGCCACAAAATTGGCAGCTGAAGTAAATGAAATTGAGGCTCACTTTAAAATGCAGTGACTTAAATTTAAATAAGTTAGTAGGTTAGGCACAAACGTGGCAGATGAGTTTTAACCTTAAAAATGTAAAGTGATTTACGTGGAAAGAGATAATAGTGAATTTAGCTATGAAATGGATGGGCATTGGCTCAATGAAGTAGAGGATGAGAAGGACTTAGGAGTAGTAGTAAATAGGTAACTGAGGTTGCTAAGCAGTGTAGTCAGGCAAAATATAGAGCAAATGATGTGTTTGGCTAGATTAAGAGGAATGTTAGTTATAACAGTATAGAGATTATCTTTAAACTCTAAAACTTGTATGTCAGGCTAGATTTATAGTACTGTACACAAGCATGGTCCCAACCTCTAGACATAATATGAGCTCGCTACTACCTGTGCAAAGGAGGGCGACAAAAATAATACCTTCCCTTGAGGGTGCTAAATGTCCTTCCTCATTTGAACGGTGTGTGAGAGGGGATATGATTGAGCTTTTTGTAATTTGCTTTAGGGTAAATAATCGAATTTTAGCAAGTGCTTTGAGTTGAGGGGTAGTACTTGTAATAGGACTATTGGCCATCGCTTCAAAATTTTAAAAAAGATGTGAGAAAGTATTTTTCAAAACAGAGTCGTAGATTACTGGAATGGTTTACCACAGGAGACAGTAAGCAGGCCAAATTGAAAAGTTTTTAACTATAGGTTAGATGAGTTTAAGGAGGGTAGGTAGGTTTTGGTTTTTAAGTTGTATTGGGGCAAATTACATATTTTAATATCGATTTATGTGTTTATTATATTATTGATATGTGTTTTGCATGATTTAGTTTATTTTTTTGACAATCTTTTGGATGCAGTTTATGGATTGTGGTTGACTCAGATGACCTCTGATAGGCACTTGTGGCTTTTCTCATCTGTTGAATTATTTTTTGTTGTTATGTTAACATAAATCCAAACTTGTGACGTCTACATTTTGTATTATCCTGGTAGGAAAAATACAACATGTCAAATTTACATTCATAAGATCTAACATAAGTAAATATGAGTTGGTGTGTTTCACTTGTAATGGCATGATATGAGTTGGTGTGTTTCACTTGTAATGGCATGATATGAGTTGCGGTGTTTCACTTGTAACCTCATGATATGAGTTGGTGTGTTTCACTTGTAATGTTGCGTTCACCCAAATAATTTACCAAACAAAAATGTTTTGGCATTACTCTCTTTAAAAAAGGCACATTATTATTTCTAGTATATAAAATGGGCCTAAGTATTAGTAACTGTAAAGATGCCTAGGCATTACTAACTTCAAAAAGGCATAGGTATTGCTAGCTTAAAATAAAGACTAGGCATTGGTAGCTTAAAAAAGACCTAGGCATTGGTAGCTTAAAAAAATGCCTAGGCATTGGTATCTTAAAATTAAGACTAGGCATTGCTAGCTTAAAATTAAGACTAGGTAGCGCTAACTTAAAAAAAGGCCTGGGCACTGCTAGCTTAAAATTAAGACTAGGCATTTGAACGATTTAAGTAACCTTAAGAAGTATTTTTATCAATTTTCTAAGATCCACACTCATAGCATGATAACCTAAGATAAATTGGATCCGCGAGTGAACGTGATTGGTAATCGTGATCATAGCTCCCGGATTACAGTACCATAGAGAGCGCAACTATTCGGAAAATCCTGCTGCCTTCATCCTTTACGGCTTGAAGTAAGACGGCAGCAGGTGGCACTAGACAAAAGAATAACGTGGTGAAATATTCCCTTAGAGAGGTCATCCGGAGAGAGTAAAAGAGGCAGTTTTTTTGGCGAAAGATTAACGAGTCAAAACTGAGCCTTTGAAGTGTGGTCTCAAGAGATGAAATTGCTAAATCTGCCTCCGATGGAAAAGAGGGTAACTGTATTAGGCTACTTTCGAAACGCACCTGAAAATTCCATGATAAGGACTTCCACTCCGGTGTGAGGGCACGTGTTGTTTCCTTCCTTGTGTTCGGTTGATAATGGTATTCCAGATGTCTTTGATTTTTGTTTATGACGAGCATTGGTAGACTGAATGGCATTCACGCTCGAGCGGGCAATGACGGGGCTGGATAACTTTCTCTCTCAGGAGAGTAATGGCGAGATTGGATGTCATTCTAGTTCAGGAGAACAACGACGGGGCTTGGTAGCATTACCGTCCAAGCGAGCAATGACGGGACTGGATGGTATTCCTGCTCAATCGAGCAATCGTTGGGAATGGATGGCATTCCCTTTTAGGCGAACAATGACGGTGCCACATCTCATGTTCGCTTTGATTTTTATAAGTTTCTTCTCACTGGAGCAACTAACACTACAATTCATCCCGTTAAACTTGTCTAGAACTTTGCGGCTCAAGTAATAATTCCCCTCCGTCGACGATGGTTCTTTCGTGGCACATCCCTGGTCTGCGAACTGCAATGGCTGCCCATTAAATTCCACATTACTTTAAAGTCCTCCTTCTCACATTTAAATTCCTAAACACCGCAACTCCCTCTTACTTGTCTTCCACACCGGCTGTATCCGGACAACAAAGAGCCCTTCGCTCGAGAAGTGCCATGTTGTTTTCGCTTCCTCGCACTCGTCTTTGCTGAATGGGTACTCGTACTTTCTCTGTAGTTGCCTCTAAGCTGTGGAACGGTCTGTCCCCTTCCATATGCTCCTCATCCTCGCCTGGTAATTTCAAGCGTCCTCTGAAGACCCACCTCTTCTGTCAGGCCTTTCCCTAGCCGAAAGACGGGCGCCCTGCAAATAATCAATACATTGAAGGGCGTCATATAAAACCTCTATTATTATATTGCTGTGGTCACTACCACCAAACAGTTTCCCATATATTGATTCGTAACGAGGCTATCCTAAATATTAAAGCCTAAGATCAGACGAGTGTGTATATATATATATATATATATATATATATATATATATATATATATATATATATATATATATATATATATATATATATATATATATATATATATATATATATAAGTCGAAGATGATTCTATAATCTTTAAATTTTTCATCCTAAATTAGGAATATTTTTTAAGATTACAATTAGAATTTGACAAAAAGCGAACATTTGAGTTTTACTTAAATTTTTTACATTTCTTAAAATGTGATGTTCTTACAACACGACCTGCTAATAATTTTGGCGCTTTTTCGTTTTGGGGGACACAAACCAAAAATGGCTGTTGATGTCACCAGGGTGGCTGCCTGTGAGACAGCCATGTGATCCACTGAACGTGTTTTTCTTATAAAGACAAAACTCCCGATTTTGGTACTTTTTGGTTATATAACCTAACCTAACCTTAACCTAAAAAGATAAATGTAATGGACCGATTGAACCTGATTTAGTGAAAATTGAAAGTAAAGTAGCAGCAAAGATTTATTATTTTAAAGGATAGAAATTTATAAATTTGCTGAACCAATTTCAAGTGAAGCAGTTTCGCAGAATATTATTAGGGAGTCAAAGTGGCCAGTCGACCTTTCTGGCTGGTGACGTCAACAGACATTTTTTCTTTGTGTCCCTTAAACAAAAAAACGCTTAAACTTTTAACAAAATAGTTAGTAAAATTCATATTTTCGCACTAACTCTATAATTTAAGAAGGGGATTTATTTTTGAGTATTTGAATAATAATTTCATATTAGTTTGGTTATGTCATTTGTTTATTTTTATCAAAGTTCAGAAATAAATATAAGTATCGAAGTTTTGTGCATTTTTAAAACCCAAAGAATTACAAATGGTGAAGTTCAGAAAATTTATTTTTATATATCTTCTTCTATAACTATATTTTAGCAACGTGATATTTTGAAAGGAGAGAAATTTAGTTTAGAGTTCCTTTTTTAAAAATTATTATAATTGGCGAAGTTCAGGAAATTTATACAAATTTAACTATGGCTGTTTTTTTTTAGATTTTAAATTTTAATCTTAGTAGTGAAGCCATTGCCTGGTCTAATTATATTGTTAATTTCACATACATGTGATGGTATAGTAATTTTCTTTTCCAAATTGAATTAAGGTTTGTTTTCTAATTTATCATTAATCGTCTTCACAAATTTCTGAAAGCCTGAATGCTTCAACATCTTCCAAATCATCTTCAGCTGTGATCATTGTGGCTCCTTAGTGCTTAAAATCAATTTTGGAACAGGAAAGTATCATAACTTTCGCTAGGAAGGAATGCCATGTAAAAAGTTATGCAGAAAATATCGTCACTACAGTGAAGTATGCTACCTATCAAGAACCTTGAAGAGACAAGTATAGTAAATCTCCTGGTAACCGCCGCCTACTGTTCAAGAAATAGATCAGAAATTAAATAGTGCCGACTGAGTAAATATGTCCTCAAAAACGATGAAAGAGGAGGAACAGAAGGTTTTTTCAGTAGATTGACAGCGAAGAAACTTCTCTTGAGGCATTGAAAAAAACAACAAAGAATTTAGCTTGGAATAAAAAAAAACCCCTTCAATACTGTGCAATCAATGAGAAGAAAAGGGTTCTTTAGGCCAACGAGTTCAAGTTTGAAATTTTGGCTTCAAACCTGAGGATTTTGAAGGAAGTGAAGTGGCGAGCGAATGGTTCCTCAGTGTATTGTACATACGGAGCAGCATTGCAAGATTACTGCTATAGTGTGGAGCTCTTTTGCTGGTAATTCAGTGAGATATCATAAAAAGTTAAACTAAAACTAGACCAACATGACCATCATTCAATTTTTCAGCGACATGCTATTATTAAATTTGAAACCCGTCTTATCGGTATGTTTCTAATTTTGCAGCAGGACACTAATCCTAAGCACACCAACAACCTGTACTGTAGTAATTCGGAGAAAAAAGAACAAGAAAGACAGCTTACACTCATGGATTGTCTAACTAAGCCTCCTGATTGTAATGCTATCGGAATTTTTGCGATTATCTGGACAGACAATTGAGAGAGAATCAACTAAGAAATGCACAGATGCTATGGGTGTGTGGTTGCTTGAATGTTGGAATGAAATTACACCAGAATATTTGGTGTCTTTGGTAAAAGGATGCCATAAATATGCTCTGCTATTATCAGAGCAAAGAGTTGATCTTTGATGTGTTGGATTTGATATTAAAATAAACATCATTTCGAGAGCTTCCCTAATGACTGTTACACTAAATTTTTAAATAATTAATTTTATGTCGATAATTTTGTGTATACTAACTCGGATGCTGAGTTCCTCAAAGAAATGTACTCTCACGCCAATGAAAGGTTGGCTCAAGGGGGGTTAGAGCTCCGATCCTGGAATGCAAATCTCGAGCAGTTGAAAACTGTTTCCAAAGCCGAAAACCATAACTGCGGAGTCGAAAGAGTGTTGGGATACAATTACCGAGTAAACAGTGATCTAATGGGTTTAATTGACCCTAAATTCGATTCAATCTTTAAAACCAAGCGTAATGTCTTATCGATGGTTTCTCAATTGTTTGACTCCCTTGGATTATATTTTCCGGTTCTTATTCTTGGTAAACTTCTCAGGAGAAACCTGTGGTCTCAGAAGTTGGATTGGGATAGTCTGATTTCTGGCTCTGATGTGGCTACTTTGGAAAAACTTCGCGCACCGATTTGGTGAAGTTGGTCGAAGGAAAAATTCCACGATATCCCGTTGAGGATGGCGGTGGAGCAGAGCTTAAAATATTTGGCGATGCGAGCACGTCTTGCTATGGATTCTCAATATATTCTGTTTTCCAAAATCGATCTAATTTAATCATGTCAAAGCCAAAGGTCTCCCCTTTGTCTGGGAGAACATTACCATCGCACGAACTCATGAGTGTGGTGCTTGCTTTCAAGACCCTAACCTCTTTCCTTGAGTCTTTCTTGCACCCCTTTCAATCTGTTGAAATACTGGTCGACGCTCAGATCGTCTTCTCTTGGCTCTTAAGTGATGTTCGCAAATCAAAGAACAAATCTGTTTCGTAAAAGGGGGTCATGTTCTCAACGAAACCTTGGTGTCTGATGAATTCCATACTCACTTACTTTCTAGTAACATCAAGCTCCTTACCATCCCAGTTTATTCAGGGTGGATCAGAAGTTGTTGGGAAAGATTAATTCGTGTGATCAAATCATGCCTTTACAAAGCCATGGGTCGAGTCACTCTGGACTACTTTGACTTTCTCACCCTTATATCTTCGATTCAAAACGCCGTGAACGGGCGCCCTCTCATGTTCAGATCTTCAGAGATAAATCTTCTCCCTCTCACCCCCAACTACTCCCTTAAGCTGCATGATAATTCGAGTCTCACTTTCAAGCATTTCGAGATGGATGGTCCAATTTGGACTCCGGACTCAAACCCTCAAGATCAACTCAACGCATCTTTCCAACGCATATCTGAAAAATTCCAAGCTTTCAGAGACAGGTGGTTTCATTCGTACCTTTTGAGTTTGCGAGAACTAAGCAAAGATCTCTACGAAAGTTCCTGGGCGAATCGAGTGAAGGTAGGGGATGGGGTTCTTGTACAAAGCCCCTTAAAACGAGACCATTTTGGCAAATGGGGGGCAATCTTGAACTTTTTCCAGGGGAAGATATTAAGGTCCGAATAGTTAAATTGCAGAGAGGCGATGGTCATATCCTGCAGTACCCCAACAAGCATCTGTATCCACTCGAACTGTTTGTCACCCATTCCGGATCCTCGGACTCGAACCCCCGCTCGTTAACTGCATGATTTAACGAGCAGATACACGAACGATCCGACCTGACTCAAGGTGAACCTCTCGTGGCTTCGAATCGGCGCCAGAGAACAGCAGCAACTTTGGATAAGGAGAGAATTCTAAAGCTTGCTCTTAGTCGTTAGGCTCACTGCCCATGATCTAACTCCCGTTCACATACGAGGGGTGTTCGATAAGTTTTTCGAATCGGTAGGGCAAAACAGAGAAAAGGGGGTGGCTGTTTTGGGGGTGTTAGGACAACTTATGACAAGTCAGGACCTGCAACTGCACGCTCCTGCCTCGTCTATTTAAGAAGCAGTAGCTGATCGCAGATCGTCAGTCACAAATTTTTAAACAATGGAGAAGGTTGAGCACCGCGCAGTGATAAAACTTTTGACTAAGGAAGGCAAGAATGCAAAAGAGATCCATGAACGCATGGTTGCAGTGTACACTGACACCGCTTCTTCCTATGCAACCATTGTTCGCTGGAATAGGGAGTTCTGCCATGGTAGTGAGTCCCTTGAAGATGACCCCCATCCAGGACGCCCGTCAGACGTGACCAATGAGGACAATGTGGCCCGTGTGGAGAGGAGGATCCTCGAAAATCGACGGGTGAAGGTCGAAGAAATCGAGCCAGAACTTGGAATATCACATGAAAGTGTTATCAACATCATCGACGACAATTTAGCCATGACCAAGGTCTCTGCCCGTTGGGTCCCTAGAAACCTCACGCCCCATGATCGACTTCAACGTCGTCAAAGTCCACAAGGCTAGAGTTGCACAAGCTGCCCTGCGCGAGTGCGGATTCGAGGAGCTCAACCATCCCCCCTACAGTCCAGATCAGGCCCCTAGCGACTACTTTTTATTCCGTCAGCTAAACGCTGCACTGCGTGGACGCCGGTTTAAGGACGATGAAGATTTCCAGCTCGCCGTCCAGGAATGGATTGAACAGCAGTCGGGAGATTTCTGGTTGTCGGGAATTCGAAGCCTCAGGGACAAGTGGCGCAAGTGCATTGAAGTCGAGGGTAGTTATATTGAAAAATAATGAAACACTTTTCCTCATATCTCCTTTCCTTATATCTCAATTGCAACTTATTGACCGCTTCTAGTATATGTCCAAGTAAAATGCCTTTTCTCTTCTAACTTCTTCTGAAGAAATTAATTTCAGGCCCATGATCAACCCTAATACTTAATCGTTTCAAAACTTCATCATTTATGATTAAGCCTGACACCTGATCACATCAAAACTGATCAAACTTCTTTCAAAACTACAAACAATTGATCAAGTCAAATCCTTGATCGATTCAAAACTTCATCTAATTCAGGATCAAGTTTGACACTTGATCACCTCAAACGTGTTAGAATTATTCCCCTGAAAGCAGGGCAGGGCTAAGCAAGATGGTAGCGCTTAAGTGAGATACATTAGTGTCCAATTGATTTGGGAAGTATAGTGATCTCTCCAGAGATTTTATTCGATAAGATATGATTGAACTATTTGAAATTTTTTCCGGGATAGATAAATTGGATGTTGGCAAGTTTTTTGAGTTAGATGATGGAAATCGGACTAGAGGTCACCACTTGAAAATTAAAAAGCAAGGGTGTAGGTTGGATTTAAGAAAAAAAATTTTCACCAATTGAGTGGTAGACTTCTGGAACAAATTGTCGCGGTGGGTAGTAGGTAGTCCAAATTTAAATGTATTTAAGAGTAGGTTGGATGAGTTATTGATGAGGGAAGGTTGTGATGGTTCCTAAGTTTTGTATATATTAATATTGTTTGTATATATCTATAGCTGCATGATTTAGTTCTTGACAAGCCTTGATTGGTGATACCCTTGTTTGTGGACGCAATCCTCTGGATGTAGTTTTCCTGGGAGTTTGGGTGCCTTAAAAAAGAGGCCGTTTGACTCGGATGACCCATGATGAGCCCTTGTGGCTTTTGTCATCTGTTATATTATATTGTGGGGGACTTTGATTTTGTCTTCCCCTGGCAATGGTGCTTTTTGTGGGTGGGTTTTGACGGATGCGGATGACCTTTGATAGGCCCTTGTGGCTTTTGTCATCCGTGAAATTATGTTATGTTATGTTATGTTAAACCTTTATTGCAAATAAAACTGAAATATGGATGAAAATTCAACAGCCGCGCGACTCGACGCAAGACAAGCCAATCCCATTGACATGACGTCACTAAAATCATTCCTAGAACCAACTCTTGTCCTCCGTCGCTCTCATATTTCGCTTGCAACCCAAAATCAAATTGCTTTTTCTCTCATTATTTTGTGCTTTCCCCCCATCTCTCTCTCTCCTAGGTGACATTACTAAGGGACAACTTATGTCGCCTTATCTGTTTCAGGTGTATCATCGAAGGTCATGAAATGAAGCTGACAGATTCGTTCGCCTTGTTTTTCTCCCTCACTGATGTTGGAAATAATGACGCCGAGAGTTCCAATGAGGTCAATCGCTTCCTCTCTCACCCCATCACTCCATTTCTGAAGACAGTGCCCTCTTCCCTTCCAGTGCCGGGTGAGGTTTTCAAATGTATGATATATTTTTACCTTGATTAAGGTGGTTTGCGAGATATTTATCTATTTAAACAGACACAAACTAACGAGGATATGACTATAAACACTTTTAAACGTAGTGAGTGTAGTGGCGAAGTTAGGTAATGAACAGTGTGAATAGACGAGAGACGAAACTCCTTGGAGTATTATGGTCTGGAAGAACCTGCATCTCTTCTGAACGTGCTCCATTCTACAACTTTTGACCCAACTGGGTGAAATGACGCAAAAGCCGAGTTAGCTCAATTTTGGTTTGATTTGATTTTTGTTTGATTTGTTCGCATTTGTTTATTTTTATTGATCTGATTGGATTTGATTAGTCGTTTTATTTGATTGCCACGAAAAATCACTGTTAATAAGCGAGACAAGTAAAAATGTATATTAGAGAAGGGGCGTAATCTCCCCTAAGCTAACTACCATGTTAATAGGCTGGATTAGTTAAGTGAGGTTAGATTGGTTGGGTTAAGCTAGGTTAAACCTGGTGGATTAGGCTTTAGATAGATTTGGTTAGGTAGCTAAAGTTAGGTTAGATGATGGGGGGATAGCGTGGTTTGATTAGATTAACTTAGGTAATTTGATTAGGTGGATAGTTAATTTAAGCTATATTAATCTACCCTGATTTGGGCAGGGTAGGTTAACTTAGGTTTGGTAGGTTTGATTAGGTGGTTTAAGTTAGATTAAGTTGGGTTAGTGTGGTTTGGTTAGATTAATTTTGTTTGATTAGGTTAAACTAGGCAGCTTAGGTTAGATTACGTTAAGGTAGTTTGGTTATGAGAAGTTAGATTAGGTAGGTTCTGTTAAATAAGTTTGATTAGATTGGATTAGGTAATTTAGGTTAAAATAGATTGGTATGTGTAGGTGTTAAGATTGAAAGCCTATTGCACTGTCTTACACATGTGTCTGTGGGAGCGTGCATGAACGCATGTATATCAGGAGGAGGATAGCTTAGGTGGGTTCTCTCCCCCCCATCCCCCCTCTCTCTCTCTCTCTATGGCCCACTTTTAGCGATCGAAGACTGACCCAAATGTTTTATGGTTCTACAATGGGGAGAGGGCAGTTGGGCATCCTAGGCATCAAGACGAGGCGCCTACGCCTAGCACCACTCCCCACCTCGGTGGTTTATTGTGGGCACAAGGAGTTACGCGTTTTGGACCTTTCCTCAACTCCTTCCCCCCTAATCATCCCCCAGCTCCCCCCTTCCCATTTCCTTGAAAACCTCCTTGCAGAAGGGTGTATTGTCTCACATTTTTATGACAATAAACATTGCTATTTTGGTCAAACTATCCTTCGTTACACCTATCCAAAGAAAACCCCTTCATATTTACTAAATGTCTGTCCACTGCATTTGTACTTCTATCCGACTTTTTCTGTCCTTCTTCTTTTTTTTGATAGAGATTAATCCACGGCTATAATTGAATATTGTTAAATGGAGTTGAGTTTGTCTCTTGTATCGATTACTTCCTGACGTCCGTCATTAATTTGAAGGATTTTCGTTTTTACAGATTGCGCCATTGAGGTCCTAAGCCTCGCCAGTGGATTCATGCTGTCTACCTCGTTTCGAAACTCACTTAAATCTCTCTTAGTCAAAACTTCAGCCAAACCATTCAACGTGAAGCTTGTTTATTCTTATATAAAGTAAGTATATATGGTAAGAATACTATAAACTGTTATATTTAGCTCATTCATCTTTGGGTTAGTTAAACTCACGTTTTCACATTTTACAGGTCAGTTAAAATTCTAACAGCTTTGGCAAAGAGGAGGCATGACAAAATGTCCACCAGTTTAGAACACAAGGTTTGTATTTTAAGCTATTCCTGAACACAAAAATACAATCTCCATAATTCCAAAGAAAATTTGTATTACTTGGAATTTAGTGTTTAGATGAATTCATTTCAAACTCTTCGTGAACAAGCATCATTAATTGGGGCAATAGTTATGAAATTAAGAACCGCATCATGGAAAAGTATATTTAATAGAAAATAGTAAATAATAGTGAATCTCGTTTGTTTAGTACCAAAGCTTGGTGATTTATCCTTGATAAGAGGTCAATGATAAGTAGGTATTCAAATGCGATCCGCAATGACTAGATTGGGGTGATGGTAGATTTAGGATCTGTTAATTGAGAAAAAAAACTTGAGCTGTCTTAAGCTAAGTCATTTTACACTGGTATCGTTAGCCGATAAGTGTAAACGATCCTTTTTAGCCGCACGCACCCAAAACGAAGTAATAATCATTATCTTTAGTCATTGGATGTGGACTCAATTTAAGCGGGGGTGACTTTCTAACCCCTGGTTCGGATCTCAAATAAATTAAACTGTAAGTCCCTACTAGGATCAGGTGGCGTGAATCGATGTTAAAAATGATATAAAAAACGTTTCTCTGATCGGTTTGTAGGCAGCTTTCCAGTTGAAACAAAGTACTACATGAATAAGTTAAATGGATTGTTCATGTATCATTTATATTCTACAACATTTTCTAATTCTTCTAAAAGCATTACAGACTTCGGCGTGATTCACGTATTCAGTATTTCCCCCCCAAAAAAATTCTCCCTCCCCCTCTCTGATCAAAACTGTGCTATTAAAATAGGATTGAAATTGCCGCTGCACAATAAATTCTAAATATCACGGAAAAAGCTGAAGCGTGTCATGGCTTGCTATCGCTGGGCTGGGCAGAACTCATTTGTACTTCGAAATTCCCAACTTTAGCGGCGAATGAGGATATATGAATAAATCAATAATCGCCTTGTGTCTTTGTGAGAAGAAATTACCTTATCAATCAATCTTTCAAGGGTAATCAAATCCCCGATCATAGCTTTAAAACAGATTGGTTTCGGAAGATTTGATTTTCAACCTCTCTAAGCTTTGAAGCCAGACTATGGTCTTGATTTTGAGGGGGGTTTTCAGTAAATTGAAAGTCTCCTTAAATTTAGAATGATATTAGGCTATTGTAATATAAGCACGAAGCAGTCAGCAATAAATACTATTTGTTTTTGCTGATTCACAGGGTATTATTAAGTTTATATTTAAAATATACAAGCATAATTATTATTTTTTCAGAGTGGCGTTATAATCAGCGACGAATGGTTCTTTGCAAAGTCACTTCTTGACTTCATACCTCCGTTAATTGATCCAGATCTAGTTTCAAACTGGAAACAACTATTCGAACATATTTTAGGCCCTTTCTTGAAAATAGATGAGGATCCAGACAAAAACAATGACAAACCTGAACAACATCCACCTTACGAAACTGAAGAATTAAAATTAATAATCCAGAAAATTTTAATAAAGTTAGGTTACCAGGATCTAGAAACCATCTTGAAGTTGACCAAAGAAAATGTTTTCAACGATCGACTCGAACTTAAGGAATGGCACGAAAATTCCGAACGCAAAGAGACTGAAACAAATAAGCAGGAATTTTATTCAGTGGCTTCAGAACCAGGAATTAAAATTAGTTTCGGTGCATCCGATGAATTTAAGGCCCCAAATCCAAGAAATAAGGAAAATAAGGACATATCGGAGGGCATATATTTATGCAAGGAAGGAAGGAATATTGCTGAAGCAGTGTTACATCTTCACTGTAATCTACAAACTCTCAAACTTTGTTGTGTAGTGAATACAAGAACGATGATGAGTATGCCAATTTGGATGGTAAGTTGCAGGTGGTTAGATGAATATGAATACCAATGCCATAGTTTTAGTAGTGAGGCTTAGAAGGCAAAGAAATTTGATCAGATTTATGGTTAAAATCGGATTTGTATACTACTACTACTTAAATAATAATATAATAATACTAATTATAATACCACTACGAATAATAATGATGAATTCTATCGTCTATTGATTTATGTGACTTTAGTAAAACGCAAGTTCATATTTATGTAGATCCTGAAGATGGCTCGAAATCTCCTGAACGATGGAATATTCTCTAATGATCAAGTTGGAGCGGACCCCATCGCAAACGATGAACCAGAGGGGTGGAGACCATCGAAAATGTTCGTTCGGACCTACGTCCTATACTGCGGGACGTTAAGTACCTCGCAGATGGTAGGATCAGCCATGGATGATTTGTGGGATTGTGGTGCACTATTTAAACTACTCCAGGATCTCGCAAAGGTAAACAATTTAGCATCCATACTTTAAAGGGGTATGGGGGGTTGGCTAAAAAGTCACTATAGATATAAGTAAATATAATCGCGCCAAAGTCACATCTCTGAGATGTGTGCACTCGTCTAAGCACAGATGAAAAGAGGTAGTCTGAAGAAATAGGGCTTCTCAAACTAGGACAAATTAAAATTTAAATATTAGTAAAGAAATATACCTAAAGAAAAATAATACCTATATAAATAACAGGATTTTATGTTGTATATGATTTATATTTAATTATGGTACAAAATAATAAACAGAGATAAATTACTCAATTCAAGACTTGATTGAATCTGACGTCGGTTTGTGCGCAATGGCCGTGAATATTTTAAGCTTTGGGGAATTATTTAAATTTATAATTAAAACAGCTTTTTCTTTCTAATGCTGCACTTACGTACATTTATTATACTATTAATTCTTAATAAATTCTTAATAAATTATACTATTAATACTTAATAAATTTGCTTTGAGGTCTTGTGTTTAGTGACATTCGGTAGTTTTGGAGGAATGACGATAAATTTGTAAGATTTATATAAGTTTGCTGGATTAAGTTTCAAGATTTATATAAGTTTGCTGGATTAAGTTTCTAAATTTAATTTTATTAAAGTTTTAGTTAGAGGTTAAAGGAGGTATCTTGGTTAACCAACGAGGGCACGACAACTCAATAGGGAATAAATAACTTTTAATACTGGAGGCCGGGAGCCGGGCTTATTATAAGAGTGCAGGAACTAGTTCGTATAAAGATATCTGATACTCGAAAGTACGGAAAAAGAATCAAAATTTCGATTTACTCTAATTACGAACTGGCACCAAAAATTACGAGCAGTTATTATATTTACGAACAAATACTTAAAGTACGAATAGTTACTAGATTTACGAACAAATACTTAAAGTACGAATAGTTACTAGATTTATGAGCAGACACTTAGAGAACGACGATGCTTTCAAAAGAACGAACGCACTCAAATTTTCGAAGAGGCCAGCAAACTATGATAAGCCCCCCCCCCCCCCCTTTCCCTAAATAGAACAGTACTTAGAAGTGTGAATAGAATTCGAAAACATGAACACTCGAAGTAAAAATATGTGGCCTAAAGTACGAACAAACATTCAATAGTACGAACAGACATTTGAATTATGAACAGACACTTAAAGTTTGCAGATGATCTCAAAAGTACAAATGTACACTCAAAAATAGCGAACGGACCACCAACTTACCAAACATACTCGCAAGTATAGAAACTAGAAAGTACGAACGGATTCGAAAATGCGAACAAACACTAGAAATGACGCTACTAATTTTGTAGTTCTGAACTTTGTCTTTCATTTTGTCTTTTCCTTGTCTTTTCCTTGTCGCACCTTTGTCTATTTTTTTGGTCTTTTCTTTACCCTTTCTACGTTTCCAAAATCTCTCATTTATCTTTCCTCTGCTTTGCCTAGGTTCTCCTTTGTCTATCATTTTGTCTTTCCTTTGTATTTGCTTTCTATTTCGTTTTTCATTTTAGTTGTCTTTCCTACGTTTTCCCAATGTTTTTCCCTTGATTTCTTATGTCTTCCCCCTTTATTTTTGTTGTATTTTCTTTTGTCTTTCCTTTCTTCTTAACATTATCATCCTGCGGCATCGATGAGGGTCAAATAAATAAGAGCGATTATTTTAGTATTTTTAGTCGCGTGCGAGTCTAGCCGCGAGCGACTCTACATCTCACTATGTCGGTAGATCGGTCGGTCCCCATTTTGCTTTATTTTTGTAATAACATCATTGTGGAGAAATGGCTACATTAAGCATCCTGGAGGAGTATAGGTACATTCAAGCCCCCCCCCCCTCATGAGGAGAAGCGTGGGAAAGGTAGCCGGCGAAAATGCTTACCATGTGTGATCTCCCCGCCGCTGGGGGCCGTTGGAGCTATCATCTGTTTGAAGGCGACCACCTAAGGTCCTTAAACGACGCTCTAACGATCGAATTACCTACGAGACCCATAAACCCGTGGTTATGGAAAAAAAGCGGTGTGAGTCAGAAGGCACGCCAAGTAGCGGTGCGGTTGCGAGCCTATAATTTGCGAGCTGACTTGGGCACCCCAGTGCCACCTCAGGAATTCTCGCTCTCCCCAGATGCTAACTCACCATTCGCTCCCCCCCCCCCTTTTGCCTCTGTGGCCTGGTCACTTCCCCCTTTAGATGGGGCGGCAATCCGCCTATAAACAAGCCCCGCAAAGAAAGAGAAGAGGATTATCAGAAGTCGATACGCCAGAGGTGGATTAGTTCGTGAAGATCGATCCGTCGGCCAGACAAGAAGATTATTAGTAGTCGATTCGCTAGAAGAAAGATTAGTTCGTAAAGATCGATCTTTCAGCCAGACAAGAAGATTAGAAGTCGATACGCCAGAAGAAGGGTAGTTCGTGAAGATCGATCCTTCAGCCATACAAGACTATTTCAGTGAGAAACGAGAGGATCAGATTGAGAAAATCGATCCCCCCTTTCAGGGCCGTATTAACCTAAATAGTCAAGTTTTATATCGGTGCCATACCGAAGAAGCCTTTTAAGTCTGCAAAGAAGTCCGACTGAAGAAAAGCAAAGCCGCTCACACTCGAGTGATTCTCACATCTCAAGCACCGTAAGAGTGAGAGGAGAAGAACCCTGCCCCAACGAGCTCCCGTTCTTTAATTACGTTGAAGAATCAGCCCCCGTCACAGGCGACGAAAATTCCACTAGCGACCACCACACTTCAAAGCAAGAGATAAGTCCTCCAGCGACATCCGGCAATCCCTAATACCTACCTGTAAGTTAACAATAACATTTATATCTCTATTGCGATAGTAGAAGTTTAGTACGTCCCACGTTTTAAAGGAGAGTAGAAACCATTATTCTTGAACCTAAGTCATATGTGTTTGTAGATGAGAGTACGTTAATTTAATGTTAATGCTAATCAAATAGGGTCGTGATAAACATACTAATTGGCAATTGGTATGTTTACTGGAAGCCTACTTGTTTATGTTTTGTCATTGAAAGATCTTTGAGGCCAAAGATAGAAATGTGTTTACTGTTGGTTTGTAATATTTAATTTAAAATACATGTTTATTTTGGTAGATTCTGGTGTTTCCTCTTATCCTTATGTGTTTAAAAATAGCTCTTCCTTAAGAACTAAACCACTAAAATAGCACTCTTAGAACAAAGCCTACTTCATCATAGAAGTAACTCACGCCCCTTAAAGCATACCGCTACTAAAAGGGTGTCAAAGAGTAGAGGGATCAAAACCAAGGGTCATTCTACGACAATCATAACTATTCGGCTGATTCTAGCGAAATTTGAAACCCTTATGTCGTTTTACATTCTCTTTCGAATGATATAATTGCCAAAGTCTTCGCCAGGGTAGCCTGGGAATTATTTTGTTTTGGCAATAACATCATAACTATTCGGCGAATACTCTACTAGACTAGATTAGGCCATAATATGCTATAATCTGCTAGGCAAGCCTAGAATAGGCTATTATAGGCTAAGCTATACTATGCTAAGATATAATGTATAAGAGTAAGATATACTATGCTAATTTAGGCTATGAAATGCTATGATAGGATAGCATAGCTAAGCTATGCTTGACTAGGATACAATAGGATAGTATAGGCTATTCTTGTCTATAATGCTAGGCTAGGTTATACTATGCTAGGCTATGATAAGCTATGTTAAGCTATACTAGGATAGATAGGGCTATACTATGCTATGCTAGGGTAGGCTAAAGTATAATAGGCTAGGGAGGGCTATGCTTTGCTATGCTATGCTAGGTAGGCTATGCTAGGTAATACTATGTTAGGCTACGATAGGCTAGCTAACCAAGTTTATTCTAATATAGGGCATGGTATGCTATACTAGTCTAGGATATACTAGGCTATGCTATAATATGATACGCTTGGCTATATTATGCTAGGTGTGGTCATAAATCAGAATAAGTGGGGGCACGCGACCTTTTGTTCAACAGACCTTGTTTTATTTATCAAGGCAAAAATGAACGAGGACATCTCCGGCACAAGGTTTTCGAGAGGGAGGGCACTAGACAGGGCTCGCAACTCTCCTAATACTGCACACGTTCAGCAACTTCTGGTGAAAATTATATCATAAATATTAGTTCAAATCTAGATGCCCTCGTTGGTTTCCTGCACTCCTGATGGAAAATTACTTTCCAGGAATCCTGCCACCGAGCGGACGTGGAACAATGGGTAGTTCTCAGTGGGCCATTCGCTTCCTCAGATGTTGTGGACCTCATCCTCCGGTTCTGCTCCTCCACCAGCTCGTTCAGGGATCAAGGCTTTTACGAGGTGAACCTCGACACCAATCTACGATTCATAGTCGAGATCGAGGAAGGAAGTAATTTTGAGGGTTACATCTCGAGCAGGTAATTCGCAGGATTATAGCTTGAGCAGGTGATTTGCAGACTTATATCTCGAGGTTTCGTGCTGGTAATTTGGAGGAGTATATCTAAAACAGGTTATTTGGAGGATTATATCTCGATGATGTGAGTTGGAGGATTATCTCTCTACAGTGTACTTTGAGGATTATCTCTCAAGATCGATACCGTGAGAAAGAGAACAAAGCCACTGAAACTTGAGTTCCAAAGGGCAATAAATACCTTCCAAGTTATAGTAGCAAACAAGTTTAATAAATTTAATGATTAAGTAATAGAATTCTTATTAAAAACGTCAAAGTTAACTAATATATATCATAAACTATATTATAATGTAACACTTTGGCAAAATACATTGTGACTAGAAAAATAACAACCCACGTATCTAGTAAACAGATGAATAAAACAAACATTTGGCAGGCAAAAGTTGACAGCACATAAAGAGAAACACGGAAATAAGATCGTAAATAGAGTAAAGGTCATGGAAGTAGTTGAAGAATTATATCAAAAATTATCTAATAGCAATGGTTACCATAAATAAGAGGAAAACTTCTAAATAAATGAGAGGAAGTCCTATTAGCAAAGGACGAAATTTTTCACCCACCAAAGAGCATAAAAAATGGTAACATGTTTGGGGACAGTTAGATACCAACCCTCCTTATAAACTTTGGGTATAGGGGTTTTGCTTGCCTACTTGCTATCCTGTATCCAAAATGCTTAAGAGAGCGTAGGATACCAGTGACTTCTACTATACTTTTAAATAAAGGCGACAACAAAAACTTAAAGAACTATCAAGTTTGGAACGAAAGTAATCTTCGATCTTATAGAATACAGTTTTAGATACTATTTATTAAAGTAGTGCCTCTTGTTTTCGGCTATTAATGTTACAATGCGCAATGTATAACTGTTTATTTCAGATTATAAAAATATTGTTAATAATCTTCTTTGGTATTCGCTCCTCTGTCCTCCCAGCTAAATATCACATTAGACACGTAAAACCCTATGAGTTTCATAAAGGTGTCAATGCAAGTAGAGCGGTAAAATTCAGTCAGAACATTTATGGAGATGATACAGTGAATGAAATAAGTTGCTGGAGGTGGTTTTGCCGTTTCCGAAGTGGGGATTTCAGTGTAACAGACGGACCCAAAGAAGGTCGCTAAAAAGAACTTCATTCCGAAGAGTTGAAGAGTTGGAAGCTGTTGTCGCAGAAAATCCCGCTACAACTTCTAAGGAACTCGCAGAACAATTTAACGTAACTCCTACAACTCTCCTACGCTAACTGGAAAAGAGTGGAAAGGTTGCAGTGATTGGAAAATGAGTCCAGCACAAACTGTCCATGGCGAATCTGCAAAAGCGTGTTGCTTACTGTGAGTCATTGCTTCCACGGACATTAAGGAAATATTCTTTGGCAGGTTTATTACTGGTAGTGAGAAGTGGATCCTTTACTGGTGATGAAAAGTGGATCTTTTATCATAACGTTAAATGCCACCGTTCGTGGATCAGTCAAGGAAACAGAATTTCCAATTACTGAGAAAAGGACCTCATCCAAAAAAAGATCATGGTGAAGGTATGCTGGGATATTGAAGGAATTATCCATTTTGAACTGCTAGATAACAATCAAACAATTAATTCTAATCTAAATTGCAATCATCTTTATCGTTTGAAAGTCATTTTGGGCGAAAGGCGACCGTCTTTATTCAACAGAAGGGGCGTCATCGTACATTACGACGATGCCCGTCCTCACCCAGATCGAATGACCCAAGATCTCTTGGAGGATCTTGGGCGAAAAATATTGCTTCATCTGCCCTATTCTCTCGACCTTGCTCCTTCTGATTGTCACTCGTTTAGGGGATTACAAAACCATTTGTATGGTCATAGGTTGACATCAAGAGAAGATGGTGAAAACGAGTTGGATTCATATTTTACTTCAAAACCTAAAGAATTTTACAAGCGTGGCATTTATAATCATGTTGACAGATGGACTGAGGTTCTAGAAAGCAACGGAGGTTATTTTTATGATTAAATAATTCCATAGACAAAAGGTTTTCATTCTTAATATGTATCCTAAAGTCGGCCATTACTTTCGTTCCAATCTGATACATGCCAATCAGCCCATCATCAGCAGCATATTATTTTAAAATGTTGTTAACTACACCCTAGCTCAAACACTTGAATGCATCCAAACACTTGAACAGTCAGGCAGATTTCAGAAATAGTAGAGTATTCATGATCTTCTTCACACTCTTCATCAATTAATGCAGAGAACAAATGGATAGGTTGTCTATTCATAACACATTTTTCAAAATGTTTCGGACAAAAGTAAGTTAAATGCGATATAATTCTTGAGAAATTTTAGAAATCTCCGAATAGTTTCGGATGATTGCGTCGCTGTGCTATTTTGCCAAGTGATATCTTTCCTCACACAGGTTGAAAAATTAAAATTGATGATCGCTATAAAAAGCTACTTAACGCCAATATATATGTGATATATAAGATTAAAAATTTAATAAATATATAAATATCTATATAAAACTAACTAAACTGAAAATTCCCACCACAAAATTTCGGGAAATTTGGCAGGTCTGTTTTGAAACAAAACGATGTCAAAATGTTTCGTCAGTAATGCTTCAAATACCACAATAACGTTTTTTTTTTACTAAATTTAATTTATATTATTGTTAAACGTCATATCTAGTATAATTATAACTAAATATATCGCAAACACTCCAGCTCTCATTAAATAATATATTGAATTTTAACTCTCTGAACGAACTTCAGCATATACTGTGACACGACTAATTGGGCTAAATGACCTTCGAATTATGAAATGCACATAACTCAATAAATACAAATTCATTGTTAACAAAACTAAAAAAACAAAGATTAACAAAACCTACACTGACATACTCCTACATATCCACTGGACCTGAGGCCAACTAAAAAAAACATGGATCATAACATGTTGCTAATAACCCGCAGGAACCATAAAAAACAAATGGAAAACAGGTAGGATACATTACCAGAAGAAACCACAGAAAATAGACGAGAAAAACCTTCAGCTGGACACCTGTATACATAAGGAAACCTAGAAGATTACCTCACAGAAGGCGGGACAATGACAGACATTCATTGACAAGATTAACGGGGCAAACTCGACTGATAGAGTGTGATCAGTAGAAGGCTTTTGTAGAGCTCTTTGCCAATCAGTTGGATGAAATGGAAGTGATGATGATGATTTTGAGAGAGTGACTCGGAAGATCATATGGTGATCGTGGTAAGTTTGAGGAGGGAATAATTTGATGGATTACCTCTGGAATTGGGAGATTTGAATTTAACATAAAGATAAGTTTGACAATCATTATTAAGCCTGAAGGCACCAGTCGAGCATCTTCGTTAGAGTATAGGACGAGGGGGGGGCGGAATTACCCTTCCTTCCGTCCAGCAAACGTTTCAACCAATCTTTGCACAAGTGAGAGTCTTTCGTTCCAATTCAGGGGAGTGTGGATTGACAACTAATTCGCAAGATTCCTTAGATGGAAGAGTGATGCGTTGCTTGTATGATGGAAGAAGGTAATTGAGAGTATTCCATTCGAATGTAGTCTGGTCCGAGATGTCCCTAGACCAAATCTAAAGCCATTTTTTTCGCATTTGAGGGATTATTATTTGGAAGATAAAAAAAAGAGCACCGGGTAATTTTCCGACCCACTCCTAGGCTATTTATTCATTGGATTATTATGCATAAGATGGTCTTTCCAACATATCCGCCCATTTCAGGCATAGCTGACATGTCATTTAGTCGCTTCTACTATAACCAACGAGGGAATATATGCCAGAGTTGATTTAAATGAGCTTCCTGCCATATAGAAGTTAAGGGAAGGGAAAATATATCTGAAAAACATAGCACCCCCCCTCCTAAGCCGCAATGCGGCTGCAATTCACCTAGAAATGTGATTTAGGAGCTAACCATCGCTTTTCTCTCTAAGGAAAAGATATACGGGTACAAATTTGGCTTTAATTTTTTTTATGTTGTCCTCTAAAGAATTCTCCATGACAGATTACCAGTCATTCGAGTCCCGGATGGTGTTACTCATCCGAAGACCTTGTTTTTGAGGCGAATGATCGAGGCTTGTGGTTGTAGCATCGCGGAGAATGACAAGATGGATTCCAAGATAGATTCTATCATTCATGACTATTTTGCCCCTCCTTCGGTCATCTTTCCCGTCCAGGTTTGACACTGTGCGCCACAAGTAGTTTCCTCCTTAGATTACCCGAGTATTTTTATCTTTCACACCTTTTCACTTCCTCATTTTAAGACTTTACGAACCTCTCAAGAACTTCCTTAAAAGAAATGCCCTCGTCTTTTTTACTTGCTAGTTTAAAATATAAGTAAAAAAACAAAACAATAACGCCTTCAAAATTGCTAATGATCTGTCTATCACTCAACCGTTTGTAATACTTTTGTGCTATGCCTCAACTTGGATCTATATGGTGTCAGTTGCCCATCGTAGAAGTGATCATATGTGGCCATATTCATGCCTAAAATAAGGGGCGCTGCGGTTGGACGCTGCTCTGCACTAAAATAATCCTAGGAATGCATTAAACAGTGCGTGGCGTTGGGCAACCTGTTGTAAAAGATCTGACACGCTGGACTATCTTCTAGATTTGTTACTGCACTCTATCTAGTATTATTGTATCAATTTAATTATATGGTAAGGCCGTGCATGCCCACGTCAACTCTTTGGGTGCCACGGTTGATGATGGAGGAGTGTTGGCATATGGACAAAGGGAGAATTGTACATAGTAAAGTTTCGGGGCGTAGTGCCACACCTCTTTACTTGATCCAGGTGGTAAGACTCCTACACTTAACATCTATGGGAGGGAAAGTTTTTATCAGCCCATGGCTCATGGCCTTTAGCTCCACCCACTCTTCGCCCATGCCAAGCCTCCGCCAGGAACACGCCCAGCATACGCCGTGCTCACATTCCGCTAACGCCCCACCCATAAAACTTTCCAAGCTCGGAAAAATGATACAGACCTCAAAACTAATTGTCACAAAATCGTGTTTGTATTCATATGTGATACCGCATACCTGAAGTTGCTTAACTAAAGTAAAGCCCCTTTTCGATATAGGTATTCTTACAAGATATTCAAAGAGGGAAAATTGTTGGAGAACCGATGACTGGAGCTTTTGTTTCGAAATTCCATCATTTGAAAATTACTGTCTGAAGTAATGGTGGGATAAAAATATCAAAGAAAACCATACTTCTGGACAGAATGTCAACTCAGTGTTGAACAAAACGCTTGTTTGAGAACTTCATACACTGCATACCATGGTATGGCTGCAGTTACCAAACATCTCCTTTCTATCAATATAAAAAAAGCGGGAAAATAGTGTACTGGTAACCGGAACATGTCATTTAGCCTGTCGAATCTCTCTTCACGTTTTTCCCATCTTTCGGAAGTGTTCACTTAGGGAGGCAGCCCGAAGAATCTTTTAATCTCGACTCCCTTACCCGACCCTAAAGCATGGCGGTGGGACCGTGAAGAAAGGGGTAGTCATATCCTTGAATATTCTTGGGCATGCTGTAGTCGTACATATAGGGTTAACACTCAGGAGATTTGTAATTTTTGAGTGAGTGGGTTCGTCCTTCATTGCAAACATTGTTCCCCAATAGTGTCGGGGTCTACCAATATGATAATGCATTGATCCACACTGTTAGAATCATTAAAAACTCCTCCAGCGAGAATGATAGTAAAGTGGTACGTACACATAGATTCCCTTCTACAATTAACGTACCTTAACCTTATCGAATATCTGTGATTTTTATTGAGTACGAAGTGGATGACTACTTTCAATCACCAGCGTCGCTGAGGTAACTGAAAAAGGTTTTGCTCAGGAATTGCTTAAAATTCCATTAACCACTTATAAAGCTGTACGAATCCATTTCTCGATATATTCAAGCAATTGTGCTACCAAAGGACCAACTCCTTTGTTAAAAATGAAAATTGCATTTGTTAATGTAATTCTATTTTTTAGTTCGCATTCTGTATTTTAATTATTCTAATCCAATTAAAATCATGATATATTGTGAAAGTGGGTTGTATCCCAAACACGGGACGCGCCAGGTATTTGAGAATAAACGAAAATTGGAGGAAAATCAAAGAAATTTAATAGAAAAAACACGAATTTCTATAGAAGTGTATTTTACATAGGTTTGTTAAAAAAATAATTTAATAAAACCTCGTGGCTTTAATGCAGTCTCGAAAGGAACTGCATGCCTGGATTAGGTGGTTCTCATTCAAGTTGTCCATCACGTCCCAATTGCAGCCCTCCACGAGTCATTGGAATTATGGATCCAAGATGTAATAGTCCGAGGGAATTAAATCTAGGGTAATGGGAAGTTACAGGTTAGGGCAGACGTGGCCGGAAAAATTCCCAGCTATCCAGTGCTGGATCGCCTGAGCTGTGTGAGAGTACTCAGAATGCTACTAGAACACAGGTATTTCATCGAGCTACCCTCTCCGCTAAGAATCTGGCAACCGTGTCCTCATTCTTGCTCTCATTGACACGTGGTCGTCATTGATGATTTTTAGGATTTGCTGAAAAAACTTGACCATCCTGACGACGTCTGGCCACTGAGAAAGATTCTTGGACTAGGATGACGTTCATGACAGAAGCTATTTTGGCTACGTTTAAGAAGGTGGTAATCTTTGAATCACTATGGTTGGCAGTTGAATGGGCAATGAAAGAGTAATTTTTTATTTCTTGTCTCATATTAGACGCTCTCTTGTGAGTTTAAATAGATAAATGATAAAGCTAAGGGACCTTATCTGTTTCTAATGTTGTATTCTCAAATACTTAACTCTCAAAAGAAAAGAGAAAAACGTTCGGATCGCATATACATAGCTCTCAAAAGCTATAGTCTTAAATTCCTGGCACCGCCTTATGCTTTTAGAACAAAAGGTACACAAATACACATAAAGAGAAATTGAACTTCGAACACTCATTGTTACCCTGGTGGCAGGATGCTCTGAAAATGGTAAAAAAAAAAATTAGTCATTACTTTAAGCTGTCTTTCAACTACTGGAAGATAAAAAAACTATGGCCTAATTTAAACTAATTTGTTTAGCAACAAACCATCATTACCCGGGCGTTCGAGAGAGCTATCATGTCCTCCTCTCCTGCACAAGATTCGGTGGAACAATTACTGGACCGGGTGGAATCGACCTTGAAGTTTTCGGTAGAGTGTCGTACAGGATGTGCTTCATTCGGGTAGGTTCTCTGAATTCTCATACGAATACGTGAATCATATGCTCCATAGAGTAGCTTTGAGCTTCTTGCACCCAGCGAGAAGGATATGAAAGGAAATGAAGAGTAATATGGACTGGCTAACTGGTGTACAGTAATGTCAGGACGATGCGCTCCCCCCAAAAATCCAGAAATGACTGGGCCCAGGACAGCTACTCCTAAAGAATTAGATATAATAGTTCATCCTAAAATAACTACACCAAAACGAACTGGTAAAACAGAAAGGCTAGTGGACAAAATAACTAGTATCTAATTAGTTTGTATCGATAGAATTATTATTATCATTAAAATTAAAACAAATGCCAAAATATATTGAAAAATACAAAAATGATAAAACGACAAGAAGGAAGTCTTGGTAGGAATTTTGTTCTTCCTCTGCCTTCCAATTAATATTTATTCTTGCATTTAATTTTTTATTTTGTATGTTAAGTTAAGTTAGCAATTTAAAAAAGAGCTCCGTTTTAGTTGCTGCATAAGGACGAAAGATTGTGGTCTCAAATTGATCTGGTAGGGTGTGAGCGGAATCCATATATTCAAAAGTGAAAAGTTTTAGCGGTTCCAGCGTTTAGGACCAAATAGCAGTTTTGTCTCACTAGCTAATTTTAGACTAGTTGTTTGGTCTCTAGCTATTTTAGTACTCGCTGTTTTTGACCTAGAAGTTTCGAGACCGGCATATTTTTTGTATAATCAGGTATGGGTGAAAGAAGTTAAGCACAAGAGGGTATTTCTCGTTGTTGAGTGAGGAACGCTATTCTGCATCAGTTTGGTATCAGCTTCGAACGTTAATGGTGAAATTGAATTTTACAAGAGATAAGCTGTTTGTGAAGATGTATATGAACCTTGTGATGAGAGAAATCCAATTAAAAAGAAGAGATGAGTTGACGATCTTTAATCGTTATGAAGTGGAATCGGTATAGGTCAATGTTTAACGAGGATATGAAAGATAGGATTGAGAATGAGGAATAAGAGGGTGCAGTTAATAAATTCAATGTACCTAGAATTAAGATAAATGGTGAAAGTGTTGCCGAATTCTGTTAAGAAAGTGGCCTGTGTCGCAAAAACACTTTCGGTACAAAGTTATAAACAACTATACTTGAAAGAATTGAACGGACGAATGATACCCGTGGAAATAGGATTTCATCTTGGTACCTAAAAACATACAGGCAGAAAAGAATTGAGGACTTGGAGAAAAATATGCCTGATTGTCTTGCTTAAAATTGGAGAAAAGGAGATAATTAATCAAGATGGGAGTAAAATTAGTAAATGGAGTGGAATGCAATAAAATTGAAAACTCTAAAGATAGATTACATGATAACCCGATATCAAAGGTATGAATGGTAGTATGTTTGTGAATACTGGTTTTATGTAGATGTAGCTAAGTGTGCTGTATGCAGTAAGATAGGAAGATTGCTTTGTTTAAAAGAGAACTTGTGAAGGATCAGTGTTTGAGTGTTGAGTGATGTAGAAGTCTGCATGACAGTTTTTAATACATGTTGTATTGTATGAGAGTAAAGCTGGTCTGGATTAGAAAGAGATATAAAAAAATAGAGTCATTAAAGTAAAGAATTTGATGGATGATAGAAATGTGTATAAATGAAAATAAAAATGTGTGGCAGTAATTTTTGAAGTCTAAACAGGCTAAGAATAATCATTATATGTGGTATGGCATGTTGTACAAATAAATTCGGAGATGTTTGCGAAAAAAGTTGCTTGATAAGAGTATGTAATGGAAGAAGAGGGGTGGTAGGTAAGGTGAAAGATGGATTGACTGTGGGAGAATTTTGGGAGCTATGGAGGCCCATGGTACTAAATAAAAAGAAACATGTATGATACAAGCGTGGTTCAGATTAGTTTAAACTGAATTGAAGCTCATCCGGGAGTGAAAAGAAGAATGTTAAAATGTTTTGTATTTTTATCAGGAAGACGTTCATTCACCCACGATTATCCAAAATTTATTTCCTTATTTTCATGACCGAAGAAATGTGGAAACATTTGAAGATGGTAGAAAAGACTCGAATTTTATTGTAACTCCTGAGATGTCTGGCTGTTGCAAAGCAATTCAAACCGTATTGGCAGAATTCTCGAGCAATGTAGTTCTGCTAAGTTATCCTGGTAAGCGTTTCTGTCCTAAAGAAGGTATTGATCAATAAATATTTTTTGGATATAATTGGAAAATAATGATAACTCTTTTTATAAAACAAAATAAATCCCTTGAATTCGAATAAGAAAAGATGTGGTAATCTGCCAAAATCGTTCCGGGGGAGAAATTTAAACTTTCACTGGTAAACAGTCAAAAGCCAATAAAAACCAATAATAAATTCAAATATTGATGGTGCTTTGTATAAAACGTCTTGATTTACCGATTTCTATTCTGATGTACCATTATTTAGTCTGCTACTAGAACTGATTTGTTTGATCAGACCAAGAATAGAGAACTCAATAGCTTTAGAATTTGCTATTCTTGGCACAGGAAGATTTAAGTTCATTATTCTTGACATGGATACCAAAGACAACAGTGATTTAGTGGAAGAAGCCAGACAATTTATATTCATTGATTCATTAACCTAGGTCTGCATTTGCAGACCTAGGACAACCATTCCTTGTTAAACAAAATTTGCTAGTAGCTGACTGCATAGAGCAAAATGGACTTATTAGACGAATTAAAATGCGATTCGAGCTTTAGGTCACTGAAAGGGACATACTACCCTTTATTCATAATTATGTGTGGAAGTAACAAGTGAATGCTTAGAATAAGCACAAATGTCCTGTGTCCATACGGAAGGAATCAATGGATCCTGGCAAGACATGAGAATCCAATTTTACCCTGCCAAGAATAACGACCACAAAAGTTGCCATGTCAAGCATAACAACCCCAATATATATATATATATATATATATATATATATATATATATATATATATATATATATATATATACGTGTGAATTTTGGGCAATATATTTTCATTATTTGCCTTTTCTTCATTGCTTAACCTGTGGATAAGCGTACCGAAGTTAATCGGAGACTGATGTTTGTTATTTTGCCAAAGGTAGAAGTAAATTAATGTAATTTAACAATTTCTTTAATTTAACTGACGCGTTTCGATATATCGAGTATCATCTTCAGAGTTACAATAGGGAATTATTACAAAGTATTCAGTTTATATATGTTACAAAATGTGTTAACAAAATTACGAACGAAGCTATACAGGTATAGGCAGGTTTGATCCAGGTGGTAAAAGGGCAGAGAAGTAGGTAGCCAGAGAGGGGGGGGGGAGAATTAAGCTGTTTACCAGAGGGGATTGTGGCTAGGGGCCCCTAATCCTTGCGCTGGGCAGGATTTCATTGGAGTTAGACTGTATGTTTAAATTCGGTTGTTTCACTTGGATATATATAGCTTCAAGGAAGAGCAGTTGGCGCCTCTTGGTCGCATAGTCTAAAACTTTGGTGTTTTCTTCTATCATTTTTCGGTTGAGGCAAGTTTCATGTACTTCCTGTGTATGTGTTTTAGGTGCACCGTTGTTCAGATGGTATGGCATTCTTCTTGAGACAGTGGTTTCGGTCATGACCGAAACCACTGATCATTCGCAAAAATGTTTCCTCGTCTCTATGTTTAACTACTTAACATTTTCCCAACTGCCGTCAATAACTAAAATTAGTGTATCCAAAAAGAATAGCAACGGCAATTTTACAATGTCAAGAGTAGCGACCAGCCAAATGCGTTTATCAAGAATATCGACCTCTGGATCTGTTGGGTTGCTCTTAACACGATCCGATTAATTATTTTTCATATTCGAAGTAAAATTTCAGTAGTGGTTGCATACAATTTATAGCCTATCTTAACCATTGTTTCAACTATTCTTGACATAGCATATGTTTAACTTTTTCCTTTCCATCGTATTTATTTACATTAGATTCGCTATTCTTGACATGGTAAATTGGGTTTGCTATTTTTGACATGATCCAATTTGTTTATTTACGCTTGCAAAATAATTTGCCAGATTGTTATCTACATATATTATATATCAATTGGTTTATAGTTAATCTAAAAAAGACTTTTTGACAAACTAAACGTTAAATATAATATAAAAAATAAAAAAAGGCTTTTTTTAAAATTATTGTATGGTAAACTCTTGTCAAAATCTCAGAAATTTTCACTTCACGAACCCATATTCATTTATTTTTTCTTTAGGGTTTATGGGTATTGCGCAAAAAAAGTATTTCTTAAAAAAACACCATTAAATCATTTTTTAAAATATAATAAGTGTGTTAAAGTTGTTCAGTGGGGCTCAGGTTGGAAATTTGCGTATTTTCATCTAAAAAACAGTTCAAACTGATCATTTTCATTTTTGCTTCTCTAGACATATTTCTGAGAAATGCTATTAGTGACGTTGATCCTGATGAATTATTTTGATCGTCAATAACTGTCTGCATATGGTTTTCTAGTCAGTCTTCAATCCATTTTAATACGTTCTCACTTATTCTGAGCGCCTTTAAATTTATTAAGTATTTTATTTCGAGTAGTGTCAAAAGCCTTTCGAAATTAAGATAAACTACATTTATTACTTTATCTTGGTCAAACGTTGTGATAATTTCGAATAAAAAATCAAGCTAATTAGCGAAACCTGAAGGTTCAATTCGAAAGCCTTGCAGTGTCACTTATTGAATTATTTACCTCCAGCCGCTCCACGAACATATATATCGCAAACAATGAACTTCAAGAGTTTACCAACGACCGAGGTAAAGAAAATGGGCCGAAAATTTGTAGGATTGGTCTTTAACTATATACCTTTTTGAAAATTGGTATTACATTTCGTTCTTTGAAGTCCTCCGGAGCTATTCCCTTGCTAATAGACGCTTTTAAAATTATTTACAGAGCTTTTAACAGTTTGTTTTATAATTCTTCAAGGTTGATCGGATAGATTTTATAATGTCCAGGTGTTTTGGAAATGTTCATTTTCTAAATATAAAAACAACTTTCGGTTTGCTCAATATTTGATAGAGTTGTGTTTCACCCCCCAAATTTATTAGATCGTGTATCGTAGATAAGTTATTTGAAAATTTAACTATAAAAACATTCACATTTTCATTTAATGTCTTCATCAAAGGGCTGGGATCGTCACTAAGTAAACCCTATATCTATAAAATCACTTTTGCGAATATTTTGACAAAATAGGGTAGTTCCTTTTCATAGTTACTTTTGCCTGTTCTTATTTTTCATTTGACTTGGCGCCTTTATTAAAGGTATAAGTTTTTATTCTCTACAGTCTACACCATTGCTGCATTTCGAAATTTACTACAATCGGTCACGTTCCTTTATGCACTCTTTAATCTTTCTATTTATCCACAGCACATAATTTGATCTTTTAGAGCCTCTAGGTTTATAATCTACTATTTCATCATTTCTAATGAAAAATGATTGCTGAAAATCAGTAGATATTTTACGAGCATTTTGATCGTTTAAAATTTCCCCCGCAATTTAAAAGTTTTAAATGGGGGAAAAAAATATATAAGATTTAAAATTCGGGATGAAATAAGAGTTCTCATGAACAGTTTTAGGAATATTTATATTAGATCAAATTGAGTTGCGATTGCCAGTCCCATATGTTTTGACTACATGTATACTTTCTACTAATTTCTCTTCATTTGTCAAATCTATCTCTACGGTATTCTGCCCCCTTTCACTTCCTCAGCAATTTCTATGTAGGAAGTTATCATTTATAAATTCTAGATGTCAATTTCCTCGTTATCCCACCGTTTTCTTTAGAAAATTTAGTTTCAGAAATTTGAAGTCGCCGCATTTTACCGTTATTATATTTATCTAATTTTATTTAAATGGCTCGTGATACGATGTTGTAAATAAAAAAAGTACCATAATTACTAAGAAAATAAATTAGCAGCACTGTGCTGATATAGACCATGCATCGCAGGGTTTCTTTATTTATGTTTACTTTCGCAAAACTCTGAATTATACAACAGGGGAGCACGAACTATTCAACTATAACTATATAACCACTGTTTACTTACCCACTAACCTTCAAAACTAGCCACCGTTTATTTATCTACCATGAACACCTAATTAACTACTTTCTATCGTCTTAATTGATAAGTGCTTACTTAAAACATCAGTAACAATTAAAAATGCTGGGGGGGCGGGGCTGTTTTCCAATCGGAAACATTACATTTCTCACCCAAAGCTATGTCTGGAAGATAACCCAAGATGTTACAGAGATGAAATTAAAGCACTCCGATAAAGCAATATGTGCACCTCGTAATTGTCATTGAAAATGGTAACTTTTAAGTTTCAAAATTTTAATTTTCCACTTGGTTTAGAAAACCCCTATAAAATCGCGTACGCGGTTCTTTTAATCATTTCCGTGAGATCTAGCTTCTATTTGCTTCCATCTGGTGATTAACTTGGTGCTTCTGGAAAAAGACTTCAAGTCTTTGGCACCGTTTTCGCCTTGGTGATAACAAAATATTCATAAATCATCTGGTTATATAAACTTCCGAAGTGCGGTTGATGGTATATTATGTTGTGTGTTTCTCAAAGGTCTGTTTTAGACCAATAATTATTTGGTTTATAACAAATGATTTATTTCGTAGTTTAAGAGTTAAAGTATCCAAGTTTGCAGGTGATATTTACTGGTTACGTGAGTTTCTTGACCATCTAGTGGCATAAAAATTCAATATTGAAAACTATATGTCAGTGTATGTGAGAAAATAAATTTTATTATGAGGAAAGAAATGATTTACGGCGGTATTGCATAATAACCATTTAAATTTTAAGAATTATTTAAGAATTATATTAAGCATCGTGTAAAAGCTTGGATTCGTCATTGTTGTCAAGATGTAGATATGCTGGAATAGGGCCAGGGAAGAGCTATAAAACTCATTCTTTTAATATCTCGACTTATGTAGCTAGTAAGAGAAGATACACAAGTTTTGTATGGTTTTATTTAAGAAAATGGTATTTTAGGCTGACTTGTCGAAGGTGATAAAAATATATTTAGGTTAAAATAACCACTCCAACTATGCATGTACTTCAAAGTCAATATCTGCCCGAACTCAAACTAATGTCAAGTTCTGTCAATGTTACTCCAATTTAGGTACAATTTTGCGCTAAGAGTGGTCTAATGTTGATTAAATTTCGCCCAATGTCGCTCCCGTTTGGCCCTATGTAGATTTAAGTTGACATAGTGTAATATTTGGTCTAAGTTGGGTCACACATAGTTCTTAATTGGTTGATCCATATCGTTCTAAGTTTGGTTTAATGTTAACTCGGTCGAATGTCCCTCCAATTTCGATTCAATCTTAATTTCTAAGAAAGCTCTGTTTTCTTGCAGGCGAAGGCTTAACAACATTTTTAGAATTCCTCCAACTTCGTCTAAGCAGCGACTTTGAGATATATAACTTCGATTATCCATTTAGCGATTCTAGCGAAAGGTTCGTTGACTTCTTGGTCTCAAATCTGTATGCAGGCGATTGGATTCCTTATACCAAACGTTCACAAGGGGAATTTTCAAGTCTTGAAGAATATCTTCAACGGTTTTCCAAGGAACTAATGAATAATATAGATGGAGAAATTGTTTTGAGCCCTCCGAAAGACAAAGTAGGCCTTTTGATTGTTAATGGAATTCAAAACATGTCGCAGAGAATTGCATTTTCACCTCTAATCCAAACTCTCAGGTAAGTTTTTCAATACGAAACCATTATAAAATAAGCTTGGAATTAATGCCATATTTAGTATGTATAAATATGAGTCATAATATCTACAGGCAAATAAGCTTTTGAAGCTATTTTTTCTGTTAACCACACAATAGAAATAGAAGATCCTCATATTGAAAGTAGATAGCACAAACTACTAGCTTCAAGTATGGTATTCTAAAATATTCAAAGATTAGGAAGTATTTTTTACTAACCAAAAGGTTGTTTATAGATCGGATATTTTAATCCACCAACTTTTGTCCATTGTTTTATCCAGGTAGATCTAAAAACCTAAGTTGTTGACATCTGGCATCTTGTGATGCTGCCACATCGCATTTTCTTGTAGGTCTCTTTTGAAGTGCCAAGTTGTGATTCACCCCAAGAGTAAGAAACTATATAGAATCGAACGACTTCTCATTCTTCTTAATATCCGATACCCATACCATGATACTTTGGGAGAAATTTCCCGCCCATTTGAAAATCATTTTCTTCCGGAAGACTTTTTCCGCCATTATTGGATCGTTTCGCTGCCCAAAGCTAGCCGTATGCTAAAACAAGAATTGATTCAGGTAAACTTGTGATATACTTATGTGGATCTCTTATAATATTATGGAACTCTCCTTCATATTTCTTTCCTTTTGTATTAAACTTGAGATGAAGGATAATTTATTAACTGTTTAGTATTTTTAGGAGTCTATTTTATATTTTCATCATAATTTGATACTGATATTTTATTAAGTAGTTAAAAAGAATTAACCTATAATTGCAAAATGCTTCAATTATTAATCAGATATTTGTTGTGCAAGTTATTGTTTCGTATAGATTATTGTTACGTCTACAGAGAGAATTAGAAACCGCATTTCAAGAAGTTGCCGAGAGAGGTCAAATACTCGGTCTTTTAGTAGCTTCAGTGGTGAAGTTACATGAAATTCTCTCCTTAAGTGAACCTTCCACGCCTCTGAACAAAAGAGAAAGGGAGTTTCGCAAAGAGATAAAATCTTTATTCACCCATAAACAACATTATTCATCAATGGAAGCGCAATCCTTCGACAACAAACTGTCATGGCTGGAAAATGACAGCGAAATAACAACGAATAACAACAGTGAATCTCTAATTAATGAAAATGAGCCGAGGTATCCACTAATTAGCATTAAAAGCAAACCGACATTTTTTACAGCAAATCTAACCCATTTGGTCAGATTTATTAAAGCGTTGAGTAGAAATAAAAAAATCCTCACCTACACAATTGGGGAAATCAGCTTCATTTTTTACACAGAGGCCCACCAAATTTATAATTTTATTTACTGGAGAGCTGCATTCCTAGGGGAGGTTCTTGAGTATATTTGCAATCAAAACTTAAAAGAAAAACCAAGCCTAGAACTAAATTTGGTACCAAAATGGGTGGATGGTTGTTTAGAAAACTGCTTAGAGGAAAACTGTGAAGGAATGACTAAGATCTTTAAGGTAAGAAATCCCCTCCAAAATATTTCCAAAATTTAGTTATAAAAATTATTCAGTCTAACGTAGGGATAAATATATATATATATATATATATATATATATATATATATATATATATATATATATATATATATATATATATATATATATATATGATGAAAATTAATGCAATATCGCAAGAAAAGATGAGGAATTAAACCACATTCTCCGAAGACAATTTAATTCAGAACAGTTTCGATGTATCTCACACCCTTTTTCAACTGACACTGGGCAGAAAATATAAGAGAAGTGCATATAAGCATAACACAAGATCTCCTCTTTTTTCCCCAATCCCCAACTTGTGGTTTAATTCCTCATATATATATATATATATATATATATATATATATATATATATATATATATATATATATATATATATATATATATATATTTATATATATATATATATTTATATATATATATATATGTATATATATACATATATATATATATATATATATATATATATATATATATATATATATATATATATATATATATATATATCTGGGGGTTATTGGTTTATATTAATCTATTTTTTAGGAATTATGATTTAGTTATTTTTAAAAACAAAGTAAAAACCGACGTAGGCATTCAGATAACAATATTTTTGAAAAAAATAGTAAATTGGTAAAGTTAGGGTAAGGAACAATGCGTGGAAAGTGCATAGCCAGAATAAATATAAGAAGAGACTTCTTAGCGCAGTCGGGTGGGGTGCGCAATTCTTCTGAATTTTACCACGTTCTACTTACGAAAAGCTAAAACAAATGATTTTGAGAATATACAGGCGTCTCCCCCCCCCCCCCCGCCTTCCAGATCCGTCTAATCAGAAAATAATTGGTTTCTAGAGACTTACACCCCGACTCCATCCCAAAGGCGCCAAGTGATATCCACAAATCTTCATGTTCCCTAACTTCACCACACAGTGAACATATTTTCAAAACCCTTTTCCCCGAGATGCCGCTGATGTTTTTTTTTGTATCCTACTGCTACAAATGATAACAATATAATAATAATGATGTTACTGTTAATAATAATGTGTACTAATAATGATAATGATAAAAAATATAATAATGACGGTAATAATAATAAAAATTATAATAATAATAATGATAATAACTTTTCCAAACCAGGAATGGCATCAGAGTTTGGGTAGGACTTTCTTTAGCAAAGGAATCCTCCGAACTATTCTGAGCATCACCCTGTATCTGACAGAATCCAACGGAGGAAAGCATCTGATCCTGAATGGCCCAGCAGGGACGGGAAAAATGTTATTGCTACAACTCAGCCTTCACTTTATTTCATACAAGTAAGGAGTGAATTTTATAACTCTAACGAATTTACCCGTATATAATCGTGAATAGAATGCCCCTTTCTAAGTACTTTACCCGAGTCTATTTCAGTACTCCAAAATATTAAGAAATTATTTTAGAAATTATGCCGAGATATTACGTTTGTTGATTTATTCGAACCACCGTGGTCGCCTAGCCAAAGCGCCTTCTCGTATATTTAGTCCCTTGGGCAAAGGGGGAATTGGAAGTTATACTAAATATTTGGCTCCAGTCTATAAGGGTACACCAAAAGTTGAGGGATTTTATAACTTATCCCGAGATATTACGTTTGTTGACGCTCATTATCGGCACGAATGTCATTAATGAAAAAAAAATTAGTCATTTTTGTCAACCTGTTGGCATTAAAAAGACTGGTTAAGGGCTTAAGACTTTATTATCCTTATTTCTAAGTAAAATATCATTAGTAGAAATAGCTAGTAGAAGAGAAGCACCTTAATTAGTTATTTAGGGTAGAAATATTAGAAAATGTGTCATCTTACAGGAAGAGGTTTGTGGGAAAACAATAGGAATATTAGTTTAAGATTTTAAAATAGGTGAATTTGTTTTAAATATATAAATATATTATGATTATTCAAAGTCAAATATCACTGGTAGATTGAACCGGTAGTAGAAAAAACACCGTATATTTTGATATTTCTCTTGGTAGTAGATTTTAAGTTGAGAAGTAATTGAGTACCTATGGTTGACCATGAAGAAAATTGAACACAATTTTCTAGCAATAAACTAGGTCTGATTGTAAACATTTCTTGTTGATGCATCCTAGTGTTGTTCTTTATGGTACAGTTTTCCCAACATTTTTGCACCTTCTGATGTGTATCTCAGTGATGATAGTTTAACATGGGCTTCGAACCACGGGACATTATAATGTCAGTAGTCACAAAGTCACCCCTTCTTAAAATCGCTTCTCCAAGTGGAACACATATAATTAATTAGTCGATATACTGAATATGAATAACTCGAAAAACTGAATATGGATGGTCTGTCAGTTGATGGGTAACATCAACTGACAGACCTTGCATCCTGAAGTTAGTTTTAAGCTTACAAATGGTGAGTTTTTCACCTTGAATCAAGTCACCAACCTTCTAATGACAGCTACTATAACCTGAGTGAAGCCAAGAACAAACCCTCGCAAATCAGGATGCTGCAAGAAGCTGTCCAAAAGGCAGGTGTGGGAGATGAACCAACGGCTGTCATCTTGGGGATCGCAGATTTTGCACAAGAGATATTTTCTCACATTTTTTCCTTAGTCAATTACGGTAAGAGTTATTTTTTGCTATCATTGAAATCCCTGCTATGCAATGCCGGTTAGAACCGCCTCACAACTATATATAATTTCCAAAGTAACCAGTTAGGTTAGGTTACGTTCTTAAGGTTAATATTAAAGACCGACGACTTTAAAATTCAGTGAATTCACAAAAGAATTGGTTCTTGGATTTCCTGGACCATGTGCATAATATGGCTAGAGTTGCAATTGACCGAATTCCAAAAAGACAATTGCATAATGAGCGGTTTTTTAGAACACTACATTTATGAAGGCCATCAAGTTGATGATCTTACAAGTAAGATTGACGATCCTAGAAAGAAGGCTAATAATTTTAGATCCTCATAAATGCACCATCTTAAGGAAACCTGTCATTCGCTTCGTTTCTGCCCACCACTCAACGTTGCAGTATTTTGAGAGACTTAAAAGTGTATATTTGGGACCATGCCAATAATATAGAGCTCACTACATTTTGGTTCGCTATTATCAGCATGAGTAAAATTGTGTACTCTATTTTAGAGATGATCTTAGATTTGTATTTTTCGATGATATACAGCTTCATAAGTAATAAGACTATTTAAAGACTCCAAAGAAATCTTAAAGGTCAAATTTATCTTAGAGGAATTGTTTACATCTATGACGCAACAGCTACGTCACTTTATGGATAAGACAATTTCCTTCTACTAAGAAACAGGGTGTTATTTGGGGGTAACATCGGAGGCATGGGGGGGGGGGGGAAGATAATGGACCAAAGTTCATTTCCGCTGTTACAGTTAAAAATATTTTGAACGGTGTAGTATTCCTGATCAGAAAAAGAGGGATCTCAATCTACCAAAGATATATTTTGATTTACTTTTTATTTTGTATGGTTTGAGTGTAGAAGAAGCTAGATTAACTAAGCAAACAAATCTACGCAAGCGTATGTTTACCTTGTTAGAGACTCCACATACATACGCATACACACAAGACAACACGCTGCGACTACCCTCAGCTAATGCCAATCCACACATAAATATCAGCAACATGAATGGCGCATTTCCGTGAATACGAGCCTCTTTTTCCACTCCCACTACTCCTCCTCTCACTTCAGTCATATCAAATATTGTACACCTCGCAGCAGTGTATAACCACCGACCTGTCAACTCCTCCTCTCAAGTCTTTTTCCCGAACCATTTCCTCTACGACTACATGATCTTCTGTGGCCCGCGCAGTGATCCCTCTCTGTTCTATCTATACATATAATGATTGATTGAGCGGCCTTGCTATTGCGTATGGTGTGATAACTCGATGTCGTATGGAATACGACTATTTCTCCTTTCCTTATCAGGAAGCCTTTGTTTGTACAAATCTCCTTTAGAATCTTGCTGTAAGCAGCAGGCTGAGGGTGTGGGGGCAATATTTTTCTGCTAACACACATAATGTTTGTTATATTTTGTTGAAACCCTTCGCAATTGTAGCTTGAGTTTAAAAGTCTTGTGTGCCACATTTTTCAGATTTACAAACAGAACCACTCAAGGCCAGTTCAAGAAAGAAAAAGAATGGAGGAGAGATGATCAGGGTGGATGGGAAAGCGGATATTAATAGTACATCAGTAATACGCAATATTGGTTTCAATTTATTTTATATTTTAAAGTAATGTGTATCACTTCTATTCATGAATATGTTATTTATAGTATTTTTATAGGTTAAAATCTTGTTTATCAATTCTATTCTTAAACATGTTGACTGAAGTGGTTTCAACGAATCGCAAGGGAAGTTTTTCCATATTTGAGTATTTTTATAATAGAAAAAGTTATGAGCTATTGCAGTATCAATTCTTTTCTTGATATACTTGAAGCCATTATTTTAGGTGTCCTCTCAGGACTTTAACTCAACCAATCATACTTTATATTAATAAAACCGTCTAATATTTTAAAAATCTCGATGATCTAACCCCGCAAACGCCGATTCTCCAATAAATGCAAATTAAGTTCCATTCGTCGCTTGGTTTCATATAAATTATTTCTATGTTCAAGAGTTAATTTTTGAGCTCTATGTTCAACGTGTACTAAAATTCCATATATATTTTCGAAAGTTAGGAGACTAAAATTGAACCGCATATTCTGAGTAACGTCTTAAAAGCGCTGTATATAAGGGTAGAGTAACATTTTTTTATTTAAATACAAAATTCATGGCTATATAACCCAAAACGGGAACTGAAGTGTTTCAAGGAGTTTTCCAAAAATTAATTTTCACCTGTCTAATAATAAAAAATTACATTGAATCTCTTTTAACCATTCGAAAATATTCGGACTTAATAAACTCTACCGGATAACTCGACTCGTGCTAAAATTCATGTTCAAATTAAGAAAGAAGAATGATGTAAATATTTGGTTTGCACCTCAATCATGCAATGAAATTATTTCATAATCAAAGAGATATTTCTTTAATATGAATCAAAACAAAATGAAAGAGCAGTATCAGCACTTGTAAAGTACGCCAATCAGCAAACAGCCGTCTTTGGTGATATTTATTGCTCATGGAACTCCTCCGTTTGTACCATAGATTGGCGGGAGAAAGCTAACCCCCTATTCGGGTAGAACTGGAAGATCTCATTGTTGAGGGTTTAGAGGACACCCTACCCCTAAACATTTGACCTTGGGCTCGGCTGACTAAAAAAGATTTAGATACAACTCTCGCAAATGTACCGTCAATTTTTCTTAGAGCAGATACATCTAACCCTTGTACTCCCTTTTCTCTTTGCCTCTTTCTAAATAATCATCCCTTTTTCTCCATCCCCCCTTAATTTTCCTTAATTTATGTTAGTGATTCAGACCGAGTGATGGCAAGGTATTACTAAGACTTTCTCCGTGCAAGGTCGGTGAATTTCTCTTTCCATTTCAAACTTATTTACGAGAATACTGTTTTGCATATATCTCTGATTCAAAGGTCGAAAGACAATTCAAATTAATTCAAATATTAACAAAAAAATAAATTCTGTCACTTATTCAAACCCCTATTTTTATATCTCGTCATTTAGCCAACTAATCTAAATTAGCGACTTAAATTCTGGAGCTAAAAATAGTAAGGAGAAGCTTTTAAGAGGAAAACTCACTTTGTTAATCAAAAGGTTAATTAACCAATTATCTTACACCTTTTTCATTTTTTTATGTTCAACATTTGCACAATTTATTATTAAGTAAACTTTACTTTCTTCAGACTTTTCAATGAAAGGCGTAAGAACTAAATTTCTACGAGTTGAACTATAATTATGATAGATTCTAAAAACAGCAGTTAAAGAAATCTACCTTTAAATTTCTGGGATGAGACTTGATACTTTTTATAAAATCGCAGTGACATTTGCCTCTTTAAACTCGAATGGAGCAATTCCTTAATTAATTGATTTGTTAAAAAATGATACAAAGACATTTTTTTTTTAGTTGGCTTCATTATCTTTAAGGTGAATTGATATACTTTATCGAGACTTGGCGCTTTAGATATTTTAATTTTCCTTTTTTTAAGCTTCTTTCGTTTTCGGTTCATGAATATTTGACAGAGTATTGTATTCAGATAAAAATATTACTTCTGGTATTATAGGTAATTTAAAGATGTATTCCACGGTAAAAACGTTGGCAAATATTTAATTTAAGGCTTTCACTAAATGGGTAGTTTCGTCACTTAGCAAATTTTCAGACTCCTTAATGCCTGATCGGTTCACGATTAACATACTTATAAAATCATTTAGGTTTACGTTACGATGCCTTTACAGAAGATCAAAAACAAAGCCGTGTATCTCATAACAAACACGAGAAAGATAGAGAGAAGAGTGAAAGACATGCATAGAGAAGTAGGAATTAAACCCCTAAAAAGATAATAAAAAAGGGGCAAAACCAGTCATCGAAAACACACGATATGAGATTGGCGAAGAGATAGCCAATCAAATAGTGCAAAGGGCTGGATGGGGACCCCATTGACTGTTCATAAGCAGTATGGCAGGAATGGACAGAGAATAAGAAGAGGAAAAGATATTTACATAAAAAAACAAAAGACAAACTCCAGATACGAGAAAGATTAAATTCCGATTAAGACAAAAATCCACGATTAAGATAGGCTACGATAACCTAAAAATGGAAACCGAACTATGACTTACCGTTTATTACCAAAACGAAGAAAATGACCTCAAAAACAAGGGAACAAGTTAACAAGCAGTTCTAATGAAAGAAAAACGCAACAAAACATGCAAGCAACAGTTCCAGAGCTAGACCACAACGAATACATACAAAGTAAAACAACAACAATAGACTGACCATCAACATACACACAAACTAATAACGGTTTTTGTGACCTGAAACAAATAACACAATGAAATATCACAATGACATGAACAACATTAACCTAAAATTAAGGTACTTATTCTCCTACTAAAAGTACAACTTACAACTATTCACAAGAGCTAAAGATTAGCTTGACCTCTAAGCAAACGTGCACTTCTCCGCAACTATCCAACTTCCTTCCTTTTCTTCATAACACCTTACTACTGCCGCTTCCAACGGGCTCTATAGATAAATGTGGGAAAGATGATACACACCGTCGTATTTGTACCGCGTTAGGATTAGGTCAACTCTCTAATTTCCTACTAGTTTCTCACTCTACTATATCTCACTCCTCCTCCTCTCCCGCTAAACCTTTCCCCATGTGCCTCTGGAAGCAAGGGAGCGCCAGTGGGGCGGGGTGGGACACTCTGATCTTTTAATCTCTCACACCTTTTCTTCTTCTTATCTTATATTATCTTATCTAGTACATAGAACTTTTCGGTTTATTTCACATAAACTCATTATTGAGAGTAAGCAATGTTTACTGATAGGTTGCCTACGTTTCGCTTGGATTACCAGTGCTCAATAATTGATCCCACTTTACATGCTGTAAACGATCTCAAAAGAACAAATTAAAAGATTGAAAGTCTGGAATTTATTGGGAATTTTCCTTTTCTATCACTCTTCCCACATGATTCGGCAACATATACATTTCTACGAGATTTTCGTCAGTGGTCGAAAACGTCTTCAATGCGTTATAGTGCCGCGTCGGCTCATTAATTCTTTAATGAAGAAAGTTGGTGTTGATGAGGTCCTTTATGTGCTTTCCTTCCGTGTCTGTGATTCGTTATCAAAATTTATGCTCTGCAAATTAAAGTGGCCACCAAAGTGGCTATTCCTCTTTCTCTTAGACGAACGCGGTTGTGTCAATGGGCTACAATTTAGCGAAAACTACTTTAATTCATAACTTTTCAAAACTACAACTTTATTGCTTTCCATTTTTAAACATTTTTAAACATTCCCTCACTCATGAAACCTAATCGATAAATAAATTATTTTATTATTTTCTTTTTTATTTACTGTGTTGGCACTCTAATTCTTCCAATGTGTACAAACTGGTGCCCTTATTGTTCAAATGGGTCAATTGGCACCGCTATTATTCAAAAGCTCCCTTAAATTGATATGGTGAGGTAAGGAAGGCACTGTCATTGTGGCAATGTTGTGATTTGGATTCCCCTACACTAGAATGTCTAACTTACCTCAATGCCATTTCACTCCACCTTTGCAAGGGTGTGTTTGGTGTAGCATGGAAACCATGCTGCAGCTGGCATCTGGATGAGTGCGTGTAGGAGGATCTGTGACTGTCTCCCACACATCTTTCACTTCCTCTATCTCCACCACTTTCTCTACAGATCAACTTTCTGGTGACATGCTCTCGTTAGTTTTCGCTTCTTAGTATTAAGTAATACAAATAATTTTCCCCCATTCAAACAGGGTGGAGCGAATATCTGTGGCCCAACCAATTGGTCCGAGGTATTTTGTTTTCGCCCGGGAAGCCCCCCAGCCAAGCCAATTACATCGATTACTTGGACGAAGCTGAATTGTTGAATGTGAAACGAAAGCTTCTGCAAAACCTTCGGAGGAATTTCCACGTCTGCCTCTGCGGCCCTCGTCAGGTGAGGAGTTAAGAACTGAAGACAGCAGGCAAAGGGTTGTTACCATCTGAGATGTGGTCTGCGACCTGTTTTTTAATGATTACTACAAGTTGTGTCACAATGGCTTTCAAGTGTTTCAGCACAAAATTTGTATCAACAAATCACGATAAAATATTCTGTGAAAATGCACGCAATTATTCTTATTTAAATCACTTTATTACAATATTAATATTTAAATTGCCCCTCATTGGGTTAATTTTCTTAAGTTTTAATTTTATTTAACATTCAAACTTATCAAAAAATTATGATATGTAGGAGGTTTGCCAACTTTTGGAGGAATATCCTTCCTTCGCTCGAAAGTGCTCGTTTCTGGATATCGAAAACTGGTCGAATGAAACACTAAAAGAAATTGGGGAGGATATTTTACACTCATCTGATATTGCCCAGACAATTCTCCAAAGAGTTTTGGATTTTCTCATACAAGTTCACCAGGTACGTTGACATTCTGAACACCTGTACAATACGTATTTGTATTAAAAGGAAATAGTCTATCCACTTAAGATAATTTTCTTTAACCATTTTCAGACTTTTAAGGATTTGAAAGACTAACTATTTTATTTATTCTAAAGTTCACTCCTCTTGTTAGGATTCCAAAAGGAACCGATTTTTTTTTGGGGGGGAGGGAGTTATAATTTTGTTAATATTATTTTAAAGCTACTTCCAGTAATTTTCAATAAGAGCCTCGCCGGCTATTATGTAGTGGGTTTCCAAGACAAACAGGCTGCTAAAGACACTTAAGTGTCCAAGAAGTAATATTTTAAAATGCGAAGATGGTGTATGGCGCATAAATTACGAGGTTGAGTGCCCTGTTGAGCACCCCGTTGGCCCTATGAAATTTTGAAATTGGGCAAACAAATTGAACACTGAAATAATATGCCATGTTGTAACATTGAACTAATGTAGAACAAAGCAAATACTTGTAAATAATGTTATATCGCAATTTAATATATAGCAATGTTAAACAGAATATGTTATAAGGATGCAAGCTAAATAGTTGGGTTCCCACGCAAATGTACAAACATACACATGAAGAAACAGATGTGAGCCGAAGGTCTGGAGACAGATAACAGAGGCAGTGGAAAACAGTTGGACACACATATAACCTGAAACGACGAAATCAATTTTGCTATGAATGTCGGCTTGATAAGCTCGGTCAGATGTCCAAATACAAATACTCTTTTAGTGCACACGTGCCTACACCGAACACGCACACACCTTTTGAATCCACCCAGCAGTTTTAGTAGAAAACACACGCGCCCGATAAACTCCGCCCCGCGTTGAGATTAAGAGAAGAGAAGCCACGCCCCCTTAATTGGGGCTGGTATAAATAGACGGGAAGAAACATTATTAGGATTATTATTATTCTCCTTTTGATTAGTATAGTATCATTATTAGTATCAGCCAGTCAGAAGGATAGCTTCCAGCCTAAACATTATTCAGGCTTGAAGAAGAAGGCTTTGTCACCGGTTATGGGGCGCTCCTCTCCCAAGGAGGTAGACTCTATGACCTGTAACCCCTCGAAAGATGTAGAAGAAGAAGCCTGGCGAATTCCCCATCAAAAATAAAGAGTCCGACACCTCAATCCTGTGTCCGGTCCATTTTCACCCCCTTTACCCCTATAGATGATGTATTGCCCCTTGTAAAGTTATGAACATATAATATTTGAACGCGATTTATCAATGCAAGAAAGTTTCGACATTGCAAAGTTCCGATTGTTTACTGTTCGGATTTGTTGTTATTATTTGCATAACTGAGCTATTTGAAGTGTTATTGAGGTTAATTTGGGTTTGTTAGCTTTATATAATGAATATAATTTTCAAGCATCTTCTTAATTATGCAGAAGGTTTCTAAAAATAATCTTGAAATGGACATTTTTGTTGCGACGCCATCTTTAAATGCAACGAACCGGCCTAAGTTAAGCTCACTAGTTCGAATATAGAGAACCAAGGGGAGCTGTTTTTTAAGATTAATTGTATTAAGGTGGAAACAAAATTCCCGCATAACCATATTTAAAAGTTTGTCTATTTATAGATTTATACAGGCTGTACGACTACTTAAATTGTAGTGGCCTATCTTTCCTAGGCTTCACTTGGAAGTGCACAGTGAACTAGAGCCTAGGTAGACTAGGCCACTGTGAACTTTCAAGCGAGGCTTAGAAAAGCCACTGATGTCAGATACAGATCTGACATCAAGCGAGATGGCTGAAAAGTTTAGCGTCAGCCATACAGCCATTTTGCACCATTTAGCCGAAATGAGAAATGTCAGCAAACTGGAGTGATGGATTCCACGTAAACTGACCGACTTCGAACATCAGCGCTACATAGACGACTGCATGACACTGCAGCGTGCGAGAAGTTCAGGCGAGCGGCTTAAATGCTTTGCTCGAATGAGTCCTTTTGGGGACTCAGGATGGCCGAGTGGCTTAACGGCTGTCCCGCGACGCAAGAAGCGCGTTCGAAACTCGTTTCGTTATTTTCTTTCTTTAATTTTCCTTGCCCTCTTTCCTACACAAAGCTATTTGCAATGGTGCCCAAGACTCGTGAGGCTGGGGAGGAAAAACACTAGTCCTCGAATAACATTTTCTGACGCCGTTCTCCTCAATCTCTAAAAATACGCTCTGCTTCTAGGAGGGGGCCTGTGTAGCGTGCGAAAAGTTCAGGCGAGTGGCTCAAATGCTTTGTTTAAATGTATCTTTTTTTGGACTCAGGATGGCCGAGTAGTTTAAGGGTCTCGCTAACGGCCGTCCAGCGACGTGGGAAGCGCGTTCAAAATTCGTTTCGCTACTTTCCTCTCTTTCTTTTTTTTTGCCCCCCTTCCCTACACAAAGCTATCCTCAACACTACTGTTCAAGAAACCTTGTTTTGATTGACTGAACAAAGTAGTTGCTGCAGATGAGAAATGGTATTTACATTCGAACATGGCACGTAAAATAAGCTGGACAGACAAAGGTGCACCTGCACAACTTCGGGCAAAGGCCGACTGACATCATAAGAAGCTTATGGTTTGTGTCTGCTGGGTTGTGAAGGGAGTGATTTACTTGGAAATTCTGGAACGCAATCAATCTATCGATGCTCAATTATACATTCAAAAAATGAAACAGGTAGCAAATGAAGCAATTGCGCAGTAACAACCAGAATTTTCTGATTTCATGTTCTTCATGGTAACGCCCGACCACACGTTGCAAATCATACCCGTGAAAAACTCCTAGAGCTTGGGTGGGAAGTACGCGATAGACCTGGCACCAACAGACTACTATCTATTCTGGGCACTTCAGAACTTCTTGAATGGCAAAACGTTCGCAAATGCTGACGAACTGAGAAAAGCAGTTGGAGACTTCTTTGATACAAACCATTTGAATTTTACGACAAAAGCATTCATGATCTATCCCGTCGTTGGAAGCAGGTGCTCGAAAATAACGGTGATTGCATTGTTCATTGATATGCTTCTTTTGCTGCCTCGTTTCGATGTAAATCATTGTGAATAAAAGTTATGTGATAACTTTGTTTCCAACCTTAAGTTATTTTAAATGTACTTATGCTAGCCACTGCCTCACTACTAGCGCATCATCTTGTGTTTGACAAGATGATGCTGGGATATTTGTTGCACTCCACTTTGTGGGTTGTCAAGAGTATAATAGAGTATTTTGAAGTTGAGACGGACATTAAGTTCTGTTGCATTCACGGTTCGCGTTTTGTCATGTAGAGATTTTTAATCAAGAGTTCCTTGGGTGTGTTTTGAGTTTTGGGTGAAGATGGTGATGATATCGGCATAGCAATAGTGTGAGATGTAGAGATTTCGAGGAGGAATGTGATGGAAGGAAAGGTTGCAAAGATTTGTGTGTTGGGGGGGGGATTTGCCTTCTTTAAAGCCTGGGATGCCATTTCTCTAGTTAAGTATGTGGACATGTTATGGTCTATTAAAAGGGAGAAGGTGTTTGCTTGTGGTTCTGTATGAGTGGTCAGGTGTTCTGTTTATAAGGTTTGGACAGTATTGAATAAGTATATTGGTTGATTTGAGGATTTTGATCCTGTCTGCGTTTAACTAGATGCCGTGTCCTGCTATCAGTTGTTAGAGTTAGCGTATATCCTGATAGTGTTACAAAAAATGTTGCTGTATGTTTTGTGGATTAAATTGTCTGTGAAGGCCTGTCAGTGTCGTTTTATTTTTATTTATTTATTTTTTCCAGTGTTTGAATGTTGCAAGTTATGTTTTTAATGTTCTCATTGTTTTGGGTTCATTTTTTGTCCTTGATTGTCCCTCGTTTTTGTGGGCATTGGGATTTTAGTGAAGAAATTCGAAATATATTACGTTAGGTTTCCTCTCGGAATGCTTGTTGCTGTTGAGAGTACATATGTTGACAAAGTATGTGTAGGATTTGGTTATTTTGCTAAAGTGGGTGAATGAGAAACTTTTGAGTATGTAATACACTTTGTATAATGGTCCACGTTAACTTGTTTTTAGTTTTTGTAAGTTATGAGGTTGGCGAGGATATGGTTTTCTTAGGTGCATTATGTATCCTGATTGGCAAATGGTTGGATTGTAATGCAGTGTTCGGTTTCCATGGTGCTTAGGCGGGTAAAGGTGATGAACAGGCTATGACATTCAGGGAGTTGTCTTATGAATATGGGTTGAAAGGTTTCCGTGTGGAGTTGGAATCGTTGTACACGACGAATAGGTGGTGTAGGTGTTTCTAGATACTGAAGGCTCCTTTGCCTCTGTCTTGAGATTCTAGCCAAACAGGGTCGTTTACGTTGAAGTCACCTAAAGCTATGGTATCTTATTATGGTTGGAGGTGGTCCAGTGCTGGATCGTAGTTTCATGGGTAAGCTGCGTGGAAAGATATGCGCATCTTGATAAAAGTGCAGATTGTTGGTCTATGCTAGGTGGATTCAGATTTCCATTGGTTCATAGTGTGCGATGAAAGCTGAACTCAGTGTGGAAGTATTGGTGAAAGAGATTTTATTTCTGATGTATGTGAATCGGATTTTGTTACCAGAGTTGCCTAATGTGCGTATGTAGTGGTATTTATGTAATGAGAGCCTAAATTTCGAGTCTTGTTTCCTGGCAGAAAGGTACATGTAATTTGTGGTTGATGAGGTAGCCATTGGGCTCTATTTGCTTATTGCGCACACCGTTTGTGTTTAGTTGTAAGATGTTGAGTGTCTTCTAGTGTGTTTTGAGGCTAGTGCGGTGTTGTTGAAAGTAGGTAGGGTGCACATGGAGGGTTTGTGGGCTTTTGTGCTGCGGAGTTTGATGAAAAATGCTGTTAGGAGGAAGTGTGTGCATTTATTTGGTGGGTCATTGTATATGTCGGTTTCTGGGGGAATGGCGGCTGGGTGAAGGGCTTATGAAATCGGTGTGAAAACTGTCCTGGTTAGGAATGTCTAGTAAATGAAATGAGTGTGGTGTAGGTGGCACCCATAGTAGAAACAAGCATCTCGTGTGGTGTAGCGGGAGCAGCTTCAGAAGCTTGTACACTAGACTCTTTTTGGCCACTGATTTAGGACACTCTATAAGAGGGGGATGCAGGGCATGGACCCGAATTTTGCCCGCTCTGCCTAGATTTTCGTGTGTATTAGGAAATGAGGCAAAGTTTACCCGGTGTGGTTGTATAGAGAGGTTTAGGTGGAAGAGTGTTGGGGTGATGAGATGTGAGAAGGTCCATCCGGGCTGACGGCTCCTGGGACGAGCCCCTGAACTGCTCCTCAGCAGCGGGAAGGTAGAATGCCGTTTCCTTGAGGTGTAGGTACTTGTGGGTGTGGCTTCGACCTTGTCTCCCTACCCGTTGCTGACCCTGGCAGCCTTCAACTGAGGCATGGACAGAATTATTGGAGAAGAATTTTTCAAACCAACGAGGGCATCTCAACCATGTGTGGGAAGAAAGTTTTGTAATGAAAATGGCAAGGTAGGTGGAGTGAAAATATGGGAGAGACATAGAACCCAAACAATAGAGGGGAGACTCTTGGAGAATTCAGCGCTGGGGGGCATGCAACATTCAGAGAACCAACCCAGCCTTCGCATTTACGGCAGTTTTCTACGTGATATTGAGGCCGGGAGGGCACGCAATTCTTTAAATCACCTGCAGCGTGAGTTCCCATGCTAACCTCTGGCACTTTCTTATGACGGAAGGGCGATGCAATCCAAAGGGAAATCGCTACTCCATGGGACCCTGGCTAAGATTAGTGTTCCCCTGCATGAACAAAAGATTGTAAATGTGTCTGACATTAATAAATGTTCCTTGATGGCTTTAAATAATGTGCCGAGTAGAAACAAATAAAAAGAATTTAAAAAATGGAATTAAAACAAAAAGATTAAAAAGAATATCTGTCCTCTTAGTCCTTCAAGTGCGGATTCAAATTCCCCAAACGGAAGCGATCTATGAAAGCAAACTCTGAGCTGTGTCCCGTCGCTGAAGAAGGAGAAGAAGGAGAACAGACGACTGGAAACCTTCGTTCTAAAGGTAAATGAGTTTTCCTTAGGTACATGATGAATACTATTGTTAGTAGCGTACTAACACGAAAGAAGCTTTATACCTCAAACCATTAAAAACTAAAAAAAATCCAATTGTCCGGCCACTGTTGTATGGTAATAAAAAAAATAAGTTTGGTTTGTCATTTGTTTTTTGTTAAGCTAAATTTAAAGTATTTGATCTTTTTAATTCTTTAGTAAATGGTGGAATCATCATAGAAAGAGATATGACTAAGTAGAAAAGATAATTAAAAGAGATACCAGCAGTAAGGTTATCGATATATGAACGTTCAAATATACGAGTCATTTGAATAAAGAACGTTTTTCTTAATACAATGAAATTTGAATAACTCTACAGAAATGAGTGCCCGAATACCCGAACGTGAAAATACCCCCGTGGCCGGCAGCAAGGTAGCACAGCGTAGTCACCACCTATGAACTAAACTCGCAAATTTTCTAGTTTTATACTAAAAATAATAATACTTTTGACAATATTTTTTTATGAAAATGTAACCATGGGTGGTCACAAGTGAGTAAGAAAGACAATAAACTTAGAAATTAAGAAGGAAATGTCCCAAGGGTTGCTACCGTTTGGTTCCGGTGCACCGGCATCCATGACATTTAGCAGTTTTATAGGTGTGACAACCTTTTGCCTTTGCGAGAAACCTAGCTGTTACAGGTCCTTAATAACACGATAGACGAGCCGAAGCTGAGATATCCACATAGACCTCCTTGAGGTGAGCATGCGCCCTAACAGTGGAACTAAGGTGGTGGACTTGCAACAGTAGGTAGGACTATCTCTCGAAACAGACCATGGCCGGTGGTGTGAACTCCAAGATCGATCCCATCCTTGGACAGGGCCTTGTCGAGGGCAGGGATTTCCCTAAGAAAAAAATATAAGTAAGAGAAAGAACAAAGGCTCTTCTACTTCCGGAATGGTTTCGAGTAAGGACGGTTTCCTTGTCATCCCAGAGAGAGACAATGCAGAGGTAGATCCGGCCTCAAGATCCTCACGGATGAGAGGGAAAAGGCGGAAAATCTCCGTCCTCTCTCCTACAAAAGAAATATAAAACGGAAAAAAGAAGGAGCAGCATCTAAAACCCAGTTAATGCTCATCGATACCCTGTCGTAGGTCTTCGAGCCCACCGGCTTCAAACAATTATTGATCATTCGGGTGGCAAAAAAAGATAAAGTTGTCCGAATGACCTATATGTTACATCAGCGCAAGGGCCTAACTGCATTTCCCTTTAGGGAACTAAGGGTCTCTAATTTTTCGAACGCGATCATTTTGGTTAATATTGCCAACACTGCCCAGAGGGCTAAATTGATCAGTCTTCCGATTCTCAATAGCACACTTGTGCAGATAACCCTACATCCTACAAAGAACTTTGTTAAAAGGGTTGTCTATGCAAGAGCATTGATAACTTACTCCCTCGAGGATTACATGGAGGGACTGGCCGATGAAGTGAAAGTGGGGGTTGAGCTAGTAACGAAGAAGCATGAAGGGGTCTCGAGATGCATCCCAGTTCTGTCATTTTATACGTAAATAAGTAACATGAATTGGCGCGTTGAACAGTTTCGTTGAACGTTTCTGTAGGGTTAAATTTAAGGGTTCTAGTGTAGATCTTCGATGGAGTTCCTCAGATGTTATGCCGTCCTGTCTTTTTGAGTTAGTGATGAACCTTGTGGCTTGATTTTGGATGCGTGGACCTTTTTGAATTGTGTATTATTTACTGAATTCATCGGTACTATTGGGTAAAGGAGCTTGGGACGAACTAGGGTCATGTATAATTTTCTTTTGTTTTTATTGCTTAGGTTTTTGAATCTGTACAGCACCGACATGGTAATTTTCGTTTCGTTAATTTTCTGTGTTATGTGGCCGCTGTTCCCTGTTGTAGTTAATTTTAGACCGAAGACGCTTCCTTCCGTGGAGTATGGATATGCTTTTCCATCGACTTTTACTGCAGCTGTTTTCCATCTGTTTACGGGCAACTCCCGTTTTCAGGTCAATATGGTCGCCTGTTTGGCTGTTTATTTGAAGTACGGCTTTCCTTTCTTCCAGGTAGTTGCATAATGTTTTGCAAACATTTATTTGCAGGTTAAGGCTGCGGATCTTGGCTTTTAGGCCGGGCAACCACACCTTGTCGAAGTTTTTTAGCAACGTCACGGAGTACTATGTCTACTCTGTTGCCTCGCGCTCTTTCTGTGGCAATTTTTTCGGTTATTATCACCAGCACGGTATCCGTTCCTCGCTTGCTCCTGAACCCGTGTTGTTGTGGGTTGTACAGGTTATTTTCCGTAAGGTGTTTAATTAACCTGTCATTTAGGAGTTTTTGTAGGACTTTTCCTAGAAATTCCAAGAGCGAGATCGGGGGGTAGCTTCCGACTTGGTATTTTAGTTTGCCCGGCTTCGGTAGAAAGATCATCTTTGCCTGCTTAAAGATTCGGGGAAAGTACCCATTATTAAGGCAGGCATTGAAGATCTTCACTATCGATTCATGAACATTTTCTGGAGTATTTATTAGGTGTGTCTTTGTTATGCCGCTTTGGCCTGGTGCTTTTTGTTTGAAAGATTTTATGACTGTTTTGTATTCAGCCATTGAGAAGGGCATTTCTTTCCCGAAGGGGTGGTTTCTCTCTTCGTCGACGTGTCTGTATGGTGCAGTGCGCTCTTGTTGCTCCTCTAGGGTTTGTAGGACTTCCTCTTCGTGCTCGATATCGTATTCTTGATTTTCCCTATGGCGTTACTGAGAATATTTTTTTCCAGTGGTTTTGGAAGTGCTCTTGGAGTTCTTCGTTATTTTGCACTTCCCTTTCCTGTATTTTTAGTTTTATATTTTCTTTTAGTTGAGATCCTCGTAATTTTCTGTAGTCCCTCCAGAATTTCCTCGGATCTGCTTCGACATCTATTTTACTTATTATATTATTTCAAACTTGGCTTGATTTTTCTTTAATAAGATTATCTATCTCTCTTCTGATAGCAATTAGCCTTCTGTATCTCTCCATATTAGTACCCGTTTCTGTGGTTTCTTTTATTAAGTTCTGAAATTCTTCCATCATTTCCTTTATTTTGTGGTTCCATCTGGAAGCATGTATGGTTCTGTATTCTATTGAAGGGTATGAATTCTCTTTGCTTCAATGATATTTTCGGTAATTAGTTTTAATTGGTTTTCTATTTTTTCTGTTCTTTGGTTGTTTAAAGATCCAGTTTCTAGTGTACTTAAGTGTTCTTTGTAACCATTACAGTTTGTTCTGCTGATGGCTCCTCTTTTTGGAATTTCAATTTGAATGGGTGAAGTTAAATTGGTTGTTATCATACTTAGATGGTTGGATGGGTTGCGGGGCCTGGTTCTGTGTGGTCATTTAGGTTGAAGTTTGGGTTCATTAGTACCATGTAAGGAGTTGTTGAGGTTTTGGCTGTTAAGTAAGGTGGGAAGTCTGGCCCTTCTCTGCTTAACAGGTTCCTTTGTATCAATAATTGAAGGGTTTTTCCTGCTCCGTTTGGTTGGCTTGTGTAGTCTGCCTCTCTGCATCTTGCATAGAGGTCTCCTCTTAACATGGTTGATGCCTGTCGACGAAAGAGTTTGAGGAAATTTGGAGTTGGCAAATAGGAGCGTCTTGGGGGCTGATATGCCCCAACTATGACCAGATATCCTGTGGTCATTTTTATTTTTATAGCCAGATACGACTCTTCTAAGTCCTTTACCTTTGTAAAATGGATTCCGGTTTTGACGCCAAATGCTACACCATCGTACCTTGTTTGTGTGTAATTTGTGGTAATAAATTTATAGTTTTGAATTCTTATAGTGTCAATCTCTGTGTTTAGTCCATGTTCGGTTAGAATAATTATGTCTGCGTCTTCTTTTCTGATTATGTTTGAGTATAGCATTCTTTTTTCTTGTCAGCCGTTTACATTTAGTGTAAAAATTTTAATTTTTGGTTGGTACGTATCCATTTTTATTTATTTGTTAAAGTCTCTTTCTGTCTTCGTTTTTTCCGGGGGGCCTGGGGAACGTGTGCGTCCATTTCGTTTTTTCTTGAATTCGCCGTTTGAGATGTTTTGACACGATTCAGGGATGATATGTATCATGTCTTGCTTTAAAGCATTGTAAACCTGTGTCTCATCGGCGTTTGCTTCATATTCCCACCTGTACTTTCCCTTAACTAGTCCGTCCACGATTTCTTTTTGTTTGATTTGTTTAGGTAACTGGTATGCGTGGGAACCGTAAATTTTAATGTTCAAATCTTGGCTATTGAGTTTTGGTTTTGGTTTTGAGCTTTGTGGGGCCATCTTCGAGGTTTCTTCGTCGGTGGATTCTTCTTCAGAATTGGCATCCATACGGGCTTCGTCTTCTTCCGGGCTCGTATTTTTCGGAGTCTCTTCTTGGGTCATGTTAATTCTCTCTAGCTCGCTCGAAGGAGGGTTCTCCGGGGAACCACATTTTTTTAAGCCCGTTCTTTTCCAGTTTTGGTGTTCAATTCGTTTGCATATGAGCCTGGATTTGCCATGTTTACTAAATGTGCGTGCATTATGCAGAGAATTAAGTCTGGCCTCATGTTTCCCTCTATATCCACCGTTGTGGTTTGTGTTAGTGGTGTCGCGGGTTTTCCACTTGCATTTGATGCAGCGTAAGAGGTAGTTTTTCTTCTTTCTTTTTCTGCGCTTTTTTCATTTTTTTATTTCGTATGAGCTGCTTCTTTATTGGGCAAGAAATAGCCAGTGTTCTGTGGGCATTTCCACAGTTTAAGCATTTCTTTATCGTGCTCCTGCATTGGTCCCGCCTGCGGTCTTGACTTGCGCATTCGGATCATGAATTCCCTTTGTAAGCGCAGTCTTTGGTCGGGTGTTTGTCGAGGGCGTATCATGTGAAGCATGCTTGTACGGGGACAAATATCTCCCTCTTGATTTCATCGGGTGAGATTTTAGTGTAGAAGGCAAGCAGTCCATGTTCCGAGGCTTTTTTGTACATTTCTGTCGATCTAAATACCACTTTGAAGACGTGGTAATGCTCTTCTCCATTTTGGTTTTTAAATTTGATTATTTCCTCGACCTTTGCTCAATCCTGACGTTTTTCTAGCTCTTTCTTGATTTGATTTGGAGTGTGCTCACCGACTCAGGGGTCGAGTGGTCTGCAGATCACATATCTTTTCATTTGCACGTCAGAGGGGTCCGAGGTGCGAGTCCGATCTTTTTCAACTTTTTGGCTGTGTTGTCGGTCAAGAGGAGATCTAGGTCCTTTTCTGTGTCGCATAGCGCCACATAACCGTTGTGCTGGTCTTTTAGTCTAAGGAGTAGGACCCCAATATCAGCGTAGATAGCCCTTAGTGCCAATTGGCGATTTGGTTTCTCCCGGCCAGGAAGGATGCGAAGGGGGACCCTCTTCGTTTCTTCACGGTCGTCTATTTTGGCGCGTTAAAGCCTCCTTCTTTGTGTTTTTTCCTCATTTGTACCTATTAATTTGCCTGGAATAAAAATATGTTAAAGTTTAGAAATGAAAAATGAGAATGATCCCCCCGCCCCCACAATCCTTAGCATTGCCGGTATATCTGCCTGGGTGAAGATGATGGATGAATGATATGATGGACCTAGGGAGGCCCTACAGAAGGATGACTCATGACGGACCTAATGATGGGTGGTGATTGAATCAATTACCACCACCCGCGGTGCCTCCTCCTCTGGGATTTGGGTATCGAGACTGCTTCCAGCTCACATAGAGACGGGTTTTTGTCCCTCTATGATCACTGCTGGTCCATCAGGGACAGAAAAAAACTCTTCCCCAATGGTTGCAGCATCGCCTCTTGTCCAGAGTGCCTATGACGGAAGGCTCTACAGTGGGCTAGTCCACAAACCTTCTTTTCCAACCGCCTCGAATTATGCCTTGTCTCACGATGGGCATAGTTCGAACTAGGTTATGAATGGCAGTACACAAGGCTACGCCTTAGAAGGCGAGAGCGGATGGGGTGATAATTTAGGCCCGGTACTCCTTTATGTACCCCCATAGTCACACTGTCTAGAGCCAAAGTAGGCTCCAAGCACTGTGAGTACGGCGGTTAGGAGTGAAAGGGAGAGGAAGGTTTTAGGATAGGGCAGCAAAGAAAAGAGTAAGAGGCAAAAAGTGGACTTAAGAAGTCATTGGGACCTACAACTTAACGTGGAATCCGAACCACGATGTATCTTTTCTCTCTAACTATAACTATAACAGTTTACTTCTTCCGGGATGATTAGGGCACGATCCAAGCAATTGGTTGTATCCACCACCTCTTTGGGCATGCTAAGGGCACAATTCGAGCAAGTTCCTGTTTCCAACACTTCTTCGGGGATGTTACGGGCACGATCCAAGCAAGTGACTGTAACCAACACGTATACAGGCATGCCAAGGGCATGATCCAAGCAAGTTGCTGTATCCAGTACTTCTTTGGGCATGGCAAAGGCACGATCCCAGCAAGTGGCTGATCCAACTCTTCTTCGTGCATGCCAAGGGCACGATCCAAGCAAGCCGCTGTATCCAACTCTTCTTTTGCATGCCAAGGACACGTTTCAAGCAAGTGGCTCTAGCCAACACTTCTTCGGGCATGCCAAGGGCATGATCCAAGCAAGTAACTGCATCCAACTCTTCCTTGGGCATGCGATTTTTAAGGGGGACTTATTCCGCCTTGGTTGAACGTAACGCTAGAGGAAATGGGCCACTCCTGTGAGTGGAATTTTAAAATGGTTTGAATGTGCAATTTCATCTTGTCGCTTTATTGACCTCTTTTCTCTTAATAATGGTGTTATCAACTAGCATATCTGTCGTTAGGTGAATATTATGGGCACTCTCCATATGATTCTTAGGCGCTCCGCTTTGTAGATGCATGATTAAACCTCTCGAAAGTGTAGTGGTTGTCATGCCAATATATTTTGAGTTATTATAAAGCTTACAGTCTTTATCGGGGCAGATGAACTCGTAAACTATGTTGGTTGACTTGAGATTCGAGGAGTTTAGGCAGGTGTTGTTCTTCATCAGGAGATTGCTGGCTTTTGTTGTTTTATAATAGACGATGAGTTGGATTTTATCCGTTTTATTTTCAACCTTGATGTTACGGTTAATAATTTGACTAATGTTTTTTTTCATCTATTTTATAGGCCATGGACATCTGGTTTCTGTAATACACTTTTATGTTGTTGACTTCTCCCTGATTACTTTTAGTTTTATCCGCATGTTTATAATGGTTATTTAAAAATGATTGGAATTGTTTGTCAATCATGTTGCTTGAGAAACCATTATTCACGAGTATTTGTTTTACTCGTGCAATCTCTTGGTGGAAAAGTTCCCACGTAGAGCAGCATTTATAAGCTCGGCGGATGTATGAGCCGATTACGCTTATTTTATACCTTTCAGGACATTCACTCTCCGCATTGAGGCATCTTCTCATGTCCGTACTTTTCCTATGTACTTTAGTGATGTAGCTGCCATTAATGTTTTGAACCTCAACGTCCAAAAAAGGGAGTTTATTGCCCATGCTCAAATCATAAGTGAATTTTAGCACGGAGTTCTTCTCAAAATGTTGCTTGATGTTTATCAGATGTTCTTCGTTTTGGACGTTGATGTAGATGTCATCTACGTATCGTTAATATGTGTGGCTTATTTTCCATGATGTCCAATAATCTCTCCTCGAGTTTACCCATGTAAATAGTTGACGAAGGTCAGCCCTAAGGGTGACCCCATAGCTACTCCATCCACTTGTGTGTATAGATTACCGTCTGGTGTCCTGGTCGGCGCCTACAATGTCTCCTCTAAATTTTGACCAAAACATCTTAAGCAGCATGTTACGTTCATGCACATCATGTCATAACGTCTTCTGTCGTTTCATTATTACTTGACAACAGCTTCAGAGATTGTTTGACTCATGTTTTCGGTGGTGAATAGAGTTACAAAATATTTATTTAATACAGTTGCTATTTCTCGATCTTGAAATTTTAGGGGCCCTTTGATGTCTCTAATTGCACTCAAGCTAACATGGCCAAAGAACTCCCTTGGATTAGCCTCGCATCGTAAAGCGAATCTGATTTATTCATTGCGCTTTGCCTCTAATGAATAACGTTACTTTGCTACACTAGGCTACATAGTTGTGAGCATTTGGCTGACTCGGTGATTTTGCTATTAGCCTGAATTCCTTATTTCTACATTGAATTCCTCTCTTGACATTGCTAGAGATTCAGTTCGGTGATAAATTTGAGTTGCCTTTGATCCTCCTATATGCTACTAATTTGGTTTGCTCAATTATCAATTGTATTTTGAATTTCGAATGAAATCCACACATCATTAATGCTGCGGCAGTTAACAGGCCAAACTTTTGACAGGGCCTGTCTGAAGACTGCAAAATCGGCATTTCTGAGGTCTAAATAATTTCTAATTTTAATTTCTTATTGTTTAACAGAAAAAAAGAGATAACGAGGCAAAATTATAAAATGATGTTCGCGTTGAATTGTTCGGAGATCGAAAAGAAGTTGGCTATGTTAAATATTATATTCATCAAACCGGTCTAAGAACCAATTTAACATGGTCGTTAGTGAAATAATCTAAATTAGATATCACAATAACTTTTGTGTTAATATAATGATAAAATGAGAATGAAAAAAAATAACTTTCTTTTGAAAATACCCATGTACTGATCGTTGGATGCAAAAGCCAAGGTAAATAAGAGAAAGAATTAATATATAAATAAAAATAAACTTCGAATATTTGATGAATGATACGAGAATCTAATTTGGGCGATAAATACTATATAATATAAATTGGTAAATGAAAATATGTAATTCAATATATGCTTCGTCCCGTGAAAGATGGATAATATGTTTAAGGAAAGATAATTAATGGCTACAATAATGGAGAAAAAAAATAAGATAGCTAAAATTGATATGTTAAAATAAGATGGGATGTAAATAAAATAGAATATAAGATGGTAAAATAATATATATATATATATATATATATATATATATATATATATATATATATATATATATATATATATATGATGTGTTTATTTTGGTGAGAAAGGGGAGAGAAATGGAGAGAGGGGGGGGGATTGAGCGATAGATTGAGAAAGAGAGAGAGAGAGAGAGAGAGAGAGAGAGAGAGAGAGAGAGAGAGAGAGAGAGAGAGAGATAGAGATAGAGAAAGAGAGAGAGAGAAAGAGAGAGAGAAGTGCTAGGCAGGCTCGCTCTGATGTGGGACCAGGCTGTCTGCTCAGCCTGAACAACCTGACCGGCGTTTCATTGTTCCCCATACTGACTCCATGCCATGGATTGCGCCCTCTTATGAGCTGCATATGAATGAAGATGGGAGACGGCGCGAGGAATTGGAAGTCATCCAATGCTTGGACGACATCAGGTCATTTTTAGCCGCTTCCGAACTGGCTACATTCGTGGGACGCAGCACCAACATGTCAACATGTGGAGCGCTCACCTCAGCCTATAACGAGTCCTAGGGACGAATTATCCAACCACTCTCGTTTTCTTCTTTACAGAAACCAGCTCATCCAGGGTTACTGAACAAGACTATATTGAGTGTTGTAATGTATTTATATGGTTATTAAAAAGACGAAAAACTGAGACACAAAATAAATTGAGTATTTATAAAGATGGATTGTCGGTGAGTATTTTGCCCTTCCTTATTATTTTTTTGATTGAAATCGATTTGAAAGCAATTTCCACTTCCCAACTACGATCATATCAGAGATAACGTAACCTAAAATTATGATTGCATGAGTGATGGGCCGAGAAATGTTAATTTATTTTTTTTTAAGAAATTGTTATTAGGTAAACTCCAGGATTGCTCTTGGCTAGAAATTTCCACATTTCCACTGGAAAACAATCAAAACCCAATAGAAAGTAATAATAAACCCAAATATTAATGACACATTATATAAAACCTCATGATTGATCTATTTTAGGAAGGTTAATTAAATAGTCATTAGTTTTGAAGTTTAGGGGCAAGTTAAGGGCGGTTAGTTTCGATATATTTTAACTAAATGGTTTACGGTTCTTCTTGTGTCACACTTTAGAACGGGATTTGGCTATTTCTATATATCGGGATTCGAATATTGCTTTAAATCAACACTGAATTATTTGATTCAGTCTGATTTGGATCTCACTCTGTATAAGAAATTGGTGTACTATTTAGTTTCCCCATCAATGCTACAATGGAGAAGGATAATTATCTACTTTATTCCGCTAAACTTACTCCCCTGCCTTCCTTTCGACAGTATACTAAAATGCCTCCACCACCATACAAGTGCAGTGACTGTAATCTACTACCTATACATTACCATACTTTAATATCCTTCACCTTTTAATTTTTAAGCTCTCATCTTCTCTCTCTTTCCTAGATATGTTTATGCATCATTAGCTGCCAGCTTGTTCAGTGGCTGTTCCAGGATAAAATTTTGGGGGGAGGCTAAAATGAATTCCGCCCTGTGATTAGTGTGAGAAAAGGGCATTGCTGATTAATTATGGTTATCTTACACAACATTGATGATTAATAATGGTTATCTTACACGCCATTGATTATAAGAAATAACAACATCTCACACAGAAGTGAGCACTCTCTCTCTCTCTCAGATCCAATTTTTGTCCACACATCAAAATATATGAATTGTGGTTTATTGTAATTTTGGACGTCAATTAAGCTATAATACTGAATTTAGTAATTACTTTAGAGATTTACCTGTATTTTAGACCTTTATCCTATAAGGTAAATTCGATCGCAACGGTTTAAAAACTGTTTATATATATATTCTATATTATTAATATTATTACACAACTCTTTCTTAATAGCCGAATACAAGTATGGTTTAAAAAAGAAATTTAAACATCAACGGGTCTAAATGTCATTTTTTTTGGGGGGGGGGAGGGAGGGGAGAGGGTAATCCCCCTAGCCCATATCTTGGATCCGCGCCTGAGCTTTTTTTAGAATTGCAAGTGCGTGAAAATCAACAAAACCAAACGACTCGGCGATGCGTGGAGAGGGCATATCAACACGGTGCTGTGTTCTTTTTTTTTCTTTCGCTAATATACAACAGGGTAACAGGGAATTATTAAATTAGCATATCTAAAAACTAATCGCCATTATCATAACCACCTAAGCTACAAAAACTAGAGTAACAATGGAAAATACCAATTAAAATACTGAATGGCCAAGATCAATGACTAGTTTTATATTATTATTTATATTATTTTGGAAGTTTTAAATTTAAAGAAAAAAATCCTTACCATAACAATTCCAATGATAAGACTTTTATTCTTATTAATCCAGGGTCGGATAATTTATCTATATGATTCTTACTTTTTTATCTGAACTGAAACTTTTTGCTTCTTGACTGAGAGTATTCAAGTTCTAAATTGAAGGACAGAGTCCCTAGTATTTTGAAGTTTTAAATGCAAATTCTTACATGGTTTAATTTTCATAATTTTAAAGTTCAGAAATTTAAAGTTTAAATTTGAATTTTAAAGTATAGAAGAAACTTAATACTAAACCTAATAAACTATACCCTAACTATATATTATAACTATACAAGTTTTTCCTCAATCCACCCTTGCAATTTATGCTTAAATCGAATTGAAGATGTTCAAATTTGTCGAAGTGGTAGGGTGACCCAGTTTCAGACATTTCAGTTATACTATCCATAGGAACATCATCTGCCTGTAGAGGAAACAGTTTCTCTTCACTTAGGTTAAGCAAGATAAAGGAAGATTCCAATTCGAATGAATATAAGTTTGCAATGGATGAAACAATTATTGAACCGCCAGGTTCAAGCTATTAGAACTAGGTACTAAGTCAATAATCTGTATTAACGGCCAATATGAACGAGGTCCGGTCGGTTTTCCTAATCGGAGAATTAAACCTGGTTTAAAATAAGGGGATTGCCTGATTTCATAGGTTCATAACTACTTCTATGGAAATATTTTAGAAATAATTCATTGTCTTTTGTTTTGTATGGAAGAGGTATATTATTGATAATAAATTGGACTTTTAAATACATAATTATAAAGATTTTCTAATTTATTTGTATTATTTTTGGAAGATACTTTATTTAAGATGTTACCATGCCAAAGTAACTACCTCTATGGCAATCTTTTAGAAATAATTCATGGTCTTTTGTTTTGTATGTAAGAGGTCTATTATTGATAATATATTCTTGACTTTTAAGTACATCATTATAAAGATTTTTTAATTTATTTGTATTATTTTTAGTAGATACTTTATTTAAAATGTTACCATGCCAAAGTAACTCAATATTACCATGAATATCTTTTAACACAATGAAATTTGATCTTCATCGTAAGATGATATACACTAGCGGCCATAATATAAGGGGCAGTGAGAACAAGTGTATTTAAATATTTATTATAGAAGCTTAACAGAACGTTGAAACTATATATTATACACATATTTAGATATATCTAATATCTATCTTTCGTGAAAATTTCAAGTGAATGGATTAAATATTTCGTAAGTTATGAGGAAATAAACAAACTATCTTCCAAATTGCATCGGCCAAAAGTTAAGGGTCACTTAGAAAAGCAATATAAAATGGAACAAGAACAAAAAATAAATCTTTATAAATATTTTGTGAACACTCGTTTACTAGCAATGACCTCTCGACATCTGTTACCCCAGGAATGAATTGATTTCTTGCAAAATGATGGTGTCATATTGTTCCATTCGTTTTTCATAATTCCCAGAGTTCATCTTGGTTCTTTGGATTTCTCCTTCGCGCCACATCTCTAATAATCTTCCAAACGTTTTCTATAGGGTTGAGATCGGGACTTTGAGGTGGCCAGTCAATGAGATCAACTTTTTTATCACTGAAAAAATCTTTGACTCTCTTCGCAGTGTGGCAGGGAGAGTTGTTCTGCACGAAGATTGGAGGTTGAACTGACGAGGATCGGAGATGTGGAAGGGTATGCTGTCTAAGAATCTGCTTGTAGACTTCAGCATTGACAGGCATTCTAAGCGAATAGGTAGACCAGGACCAGCAGTAGAGATCACTCCCCTTACCATTACACTGCCTTCTTCGTATTCCACTCTCTTCTTCACAAATGCACGAAATAACCTTTCGCCACATCTTCGTCGGACGTACATCCTGCAATCGGAACCAATCACATTAAACTTTGATTCATCGCTAAAATGAACCTGCACCCACTGTTATTCCGTCCAAACGACTGGTTCGTGAGTGTAACGAAGACGGGCTCTTTGATTCTTCTTGGATATCAGAGGTTTCTTTGACGGTGCCCGAGCAAGCCATCCAGAACCTCGTAACCTCCGGCAAACTATTTGGCGCGATACGTTTGCATCGGAGGTGGAGCTGAACTCGCGGGATATCTCAGCAGCACTCTTAAATGCATATTTCAGTGACATTCTAACCATAATACGATCCTGTCTTGGTGACGTTTTACGAGCTACAATTCATTGCACAACACTTCTAGAACCTTCCTACAATAGTTGCTCTCACAGAATTTGACTTGCCCTCTTGGTGAAGGAACCCAATCCTTTGTTTTCCATCAAATAACAACGGTCGTCTCTCACAAGCCGCAATGTTGACTGTTGAATGTTCCAATAATGCATGATCATATTAGTTACTGTTAGCCCATCCACAGTCTCTTAAACACAAATACCTCGGTTGGTAGTTCACTTTTTCTAAGTGACCCTTAACTTTTGGCCGCTGCAATATGGAAGGTAGTTTGTTTATTTCCTCATAACTTAGGAAATATTTATTCCATTCACTTGAAACTTTCACGAAACATAGATATTAGATATATTTAAATTTGTGTATAATATATAGTCTTAACGTTTTGTCAAAATTCTATAATAAATATTTAAATACACTTGCTCTTACTGACCCTTATCTTATGCTGCTAGTGTATTTTCATCAGTAGTACCAATTGATTCCAAGGAGAAAAAATTATATAAACCAAGGTTAGAGTTCAGAGCAAAATTAGAACTTTGGTGATGGTTGAATAGACAATTTAGTTTTCTTAACCTTCATTTCCCTTTGTTTATTTTATCACATGTGTTTTTAAGGTTATATTTTGTTTTAAACTGATCAATTATTTTAAAGGCAGAAGAGTTAAGATGATCAATTCCATTATTGGGGAGATTTGCTAGTTAAGTTTCCTAGTGAAACAGCAGAGATAAAACTCTTACTTAGTCTCACTAAAAGTCTATTATTTACTTTAATATATTATAAAACCTGGCATTTTTGTAAAATATCATTGCCCATTACTCCTTCCAGTTTGATCTTATCATTAATGTAAAGAAGAAGATTAGTGCTCATAGGAATATTAGCTTTTTTAAACTCCGAAATAAGATAACAAATACCTTCTATCCTCATATTAATTTCAGAATTAAGAATTGTAAAAGGAGGAACTGCAATTCGTTCCTCATTTGGAAACCTTAAATTAGCCTGACATTAACAACTCATGTTTACTTTCGATAAAATTTATAGTAGATTTCATCTTTTTTTTGAGAAATTTTTCAGAAATTTTCAAGTCTTGTTATCAAGCGTTTCATTACTTTGGTCTTGAATCTAATAATAAATTCCATAGCTTGCTCAAAGCCAGAACAAGAACCATTGGAAATCATCGTATCCGTTGAATTATTTATAATTAAATTTTCATCTAAAAATTCTTCTTTGAATACCTGCCAGGCATCCTCGTAATTTTGGTCAAATATGCATAGTTGTCAATTAGAGCTAAAGCGCTAATGTAGGAATACCAATTAAATAAGATTTGCTAACTTGGTTGAAGGTGAAATATTAGGAAGGGAAGACATATAATTTTAAAAGAAAAATCTAAACTGATAAAAGTTAAATTTACTTTGTGAATTATCAGTAAAAAGGAAAATTTTTAATTCTAGAGACTTTTGATTACCTCTTGTTAAATTATTCAGCCAGGGTATTACAGAAGCTACTGGTTGAGTCAAATCACTAGGTAGTTAAAGAAGTCTACGTTTTAAACCGGCAATTAGAGACATTACACTTATTTGGCGAAGTCTATATGAGATGTCATTTCCTCATCAACAGATTGTTCATTATAATTCACTTTAAACCTATTTAATAAATTTAAATTTATCCACAATAACATCGAGACTAAGTTTTAAAAATTCTTCAGACACCATCAAAAACCGCAGTTTTAGTAAATATTTTTGTAATTAATCATTTACTAATTTGATTCTAGTTGAAAATTCTTTAAATATGTACAATTTGTAACTCTCTTTTGTTCTTCAGCGGTCATTATAAATTAAATAATTTGCGGAATACAATTTATATCTACGAAATATTCGGTAGGCTAACAAAAATTACCAAAACAGGGCTAATTATCGCAAAAAATTGATCAAAAGAAAACAATGCGAAGTTCTGAGTATTTATTTTAAATGATTCTCAAGTTCGATTGGATCAGAACTGAAACCTTTCTGTTTGATGGCTCGCCAAGTGCTCGTTTGATGACATCACCACAAGGGGAAAAGTGAAAGTTATGATGGGCACTAGTTAGACGTTACTTACAGTTTAAGGATTAAGATTGAAAACAAGGAACTAATATTTTTACAGGTTACTTGTAATTTTGTCTAATCAAAAGAATTTTTTAAAATCATGAGATCATTGGCACAAACTCAAGAACTATTAGTTGTTTTCCCTCGATTACGCTTCGCTAAAGAGGTTATAATATCCGATATCTGACTTAGGATTCAGCCTAGATTGTTAAGTTCCACTGAACAACTCACACAATTTACCCACTTTGACAAAAAATGCATTATAAGGGGGCTCTTTAAAGGCTTTCATCTTCTGGGGGCATTATGATAATCATCAAAAGAAAATTATGATTCGCTAAATGGAAATTTGCTAGAATTTAGCGATTGTACAAAAAAAATAATGTAATCAAAGGAATGTAACAGGAACAATAAATAAATCTTGATGTTTTATAGATTGTGTCATTAATAATCGGATTTATCATTAATTTAATTGGGTTTTTATTGTTTCCCTGTAGAAAAAAAGAGTAAATTTCCCAACTGGAGCTATCCTCAAAGATTGCCTAACATGATTAGGTTGTTCTTTCTTTTCACTTTCGGTAGAAATTGGAAAACACGAGTGAAAACATTGAAGATTTGAGGGCGGAATTAGGGCGGATTGAACCTGATCTGAAATCGACTCAAGAAGAAGCACAACAGCTAACCACAAGCATCAGCCAACAAAGAAATGTCGTAGCTGATTTGAGGTCTCAAATGACAGCTCATGAAGAAAGGCTAAAGGTTAGTCTGTCTGTCTCTGTCTCTCCATATATATATATATATATATATATATATATATATATATATATATATATATATATATATATTGTGTCCGAGGTAACTCACGGTAAAATTCATACCGGACAAACCTTCAATTCTTTGTTATCGTTATTCACGACCTCGGTCAATCTAAAATTCCTTCTCGACATACATGTAAAGGAAAAGTAAAATTGATTACTGTAACGTGATTTTATATTTTTAAGTACATCCAACAAGATATCAATAGTTGGACACCATTATTCTCCCAGGGACGATGAATTTGGAGAGATGGATGAAAGAGTTCCAAAGAATCTAACCCCTTTTCATGGGAAACAAGATGACTTGTCATTAACGGAGAAGTCATCTGATTCGAGTAAGGGCCGGGATAAGAATTAACCTGTGAATGTTAATTAATGAGTAAATGAACTTATCGATTTACAGTGTAGTAAAGTGAAGTCTATTCTCATTCAGAACGGACTATAAATAGAATTAATTTGTGTGACGGAACTTATTACATAAGTGAGATTCACAGAAAACGCCTATGAATAACATTGCCAAAGCTTTGATGCCTAGTTAATTTAATTTTGATACGATAGTGGAGATTTGAACTGAAAAGAGAGAAGTTGGAAGTAACCTCATAGCCACAATCTGAACTTTGTTTCTTTATTGCAGCTTAGTGTGCAGACGGAAGCTAGTATAAATATGAGATAACTTTGCCCATCCTCTTCTTTAGAATGGTGTGAACTGAATGAAACGTCTTATAAGCCCTTATAAATGAAGCGCGGTGAACTGAGATTTCTTATATTGGAGATCCTCAAGCGATTTTGCCTTAAATACCATAAAAACAAGATAAATCTATGAAACAAGGGAAATTGCTAGAAAATCACCAAAACAAATGATTAATAAATCATTGAAAATCGTAAGATAAATGCATAATTGAAAAATACAAGACATGGATCAAATAGATTAATAATATAATAAACATAGGTCATTGATGACATGAGCAAATTGCATAGTAAATGTCGCAAGATAATAAATATAAAATTAATAAGTTACAAACGGTTACATTCAGGGCATCAATAATCAAATGTATTTACGTGGCGAAACAAAGTAATAAGTTACATAAAAAAATGAGATTAAAGTAATTACAAAGTGAAATGATAGTAACATGGCACAAATGAATCGATCGTAGACGTCATGAATGATGATCTGACAAATGGCGAAATGAACTAGTAATAAATTTCTTTTATATAAAATATGTGTAATCTCGACCAAAACGTATCTCTCAACATCCAATCTGATTAATAAGATTGTAGCGCCCAATTGCAAGGTGGAGTAGAGACAACATGGAGCCTCACAAATGATCACCACGTTTGCCTTATGAAATCTTGAAATTGGGCACACAAATCGAACATTGAAATAATACACCATCCTGTAATAATGAATTAATGCAAGATAAAACAAATACTGTATATAATGTAAAATTACAATTTAATAATCATGTATCAATGTAAAGAAGAAGGCAAGTGAAATCGTTCCCACCATAAAGGTGTAAGCAACTGTGTACATATAAAACGGAATCTGATCTGACCCGAGAGAGTTTGCATGAACCCGTGGAGACAAAATCAATCTTGCTATAAGTGTTGGTTGATAAAGTACTACTAGGTTACCAAAGTCAGATACTATCTTGAGACATACACATACCATTTGATCAAACAAGCTCGGCCCAGCAGTCTTCGTAGAGAAGACACGCACATACCTTTGATCCGATAAGCTCAGCCCTGCGTTCATATTAAGAGAAGAGAAGACACGTCCCCTTAATCCCCTTAATTGGTGTTAGTATAAATAAGCGGACAGAAACATTCTTATTATTACTCTCATTCAGAATAGTATATCATTAGCATTATTATTTAGTATTCCCAGTCAGTACCTCGCCCTTAATCCGTCCGTCCATAGTCCCAATAATCCGACACAGAAGGAGACTTTCAAGAAACACTAAGTATTAACAGTGATAGTCAGCCAAAGCCGTAAGCACACAAAAGAACCACGGAAAACTAAAAAATTTCACTTGTTCGAACTGAGGTAGCCCTAAGACAAGATTAAAGCCTCCAAAACAGCCATTTTTCTCCCGAGTCCTTCCTTCTGCCAAGCAACACCCAGGTTACCATTCGAACCAGCTTACAAGCGGATTACCCACAATAACACTTTGGAGTCAGACCAAACTCGATTGTAAGGCCGTCTTAGCCACCTTAGCTGGTCATCTATGAGCTGGTGACGCCGTCAACACCACCCCTATTACTGGTGACCCCTTTGACCGAACAGAAAGATAACCAAAACAATGAGAAGCCTTAAATCGTGAACGCCATCACTATCAAGTAGCTTATCTTCAACGAGACAGTATTATCAGGTTGGTTTATGATAGTAGATGCCCAGTTTCATATATCGAGAGTAAATAAGGAAGAAAAAAAATCTTTTCGCGTCCTGGCTATACTACCTCCTGAGACTGTCGACAAACTTCCAACTACAGCCTTGTCTGCTCTAAATTACCAGCTTCTATGGACCGAAGTAATTGGGCTGTTCGAAAGAACCAAACTGGAGCTCTTTGAGAAGCTCTTTGCCTCATCCACACTCACTGGTCGACCTTCAATCGACCTAGAGGAACTGCTGAGAACATCTCTAAATATAGGGATTGTGTAAAAACTCGTGTGTAGCACAAATTTATTCAATCCCTGCCATCAAACATCGCGCCCATAATCGCCACCCAGAAGGACCTAACCCTCGCGTAGTTATGAAAGCTTGCAGACGAACTAATGCCATTTTATAGGGCACAGTGACTCAGCTTTAATAATAAGAGTAATACAATTGAAAGTAGTGCCACATCTTTTACTGATATGAGTGTTCTCGATTTAAATAATAGGTGTGATAATCATATAAATAATGTGCAAAATACAGGAAGTGCGCGCTCAGTGCCTATGGGTGTGTACCCTAATGGAAGCTGTTCTAACTTTGTACTGCGTAGTAAGAATATAGTCCCAATAGTATACCGATAGCAATGCAACCTCTTCACAGGAAATAAATATATGTTATATGTCGATCTCATTTATATTTTTTGATAGAGTGCGAAATTCTGAAAGCTTTGGTGCAGATGGCCGAAAAGAAGGGAACATGTTCAAAAGCAACTGTCCTCCAGGCCATCTTCCTAGCCCCATCGAAAAACTAGCACAGCATGTTATTGCAAGTGAGACTACTGGCATGCCGTCAGTATTCACCGTCGCCGCGAAAGTAGATAAAATAAAGTGCGAATTTCTAATTGATATGGGAGCAAGTGTGTCAATAATTCCGATTAATTGGGGACGAACGGGTGAATTACGTAAATCTAGTGTAAACATCACAACTGCTAATGGGGGTAAAATAAAAGTGCACGGCTAAGTACATGCGGATATAGTTATTCCTAGCCTTCGCTTGCCATTATTAGAGATTGACTTTCTGTGGCACTTTAATCTTTCGTTAGATTGTGCGCACAACGTCCTTATCAATAATCAAACTAAGCTCAATTCAAAAGTAAAACAATCCGGGAAGCCTGCAGTAGCACTAATTATTAATGACCTCCAGCATCTACTGCCCTTTGCAAGGCCCTATTAGAGAAGTATGAAGCCTTGTACTGACACGCGCCACTAATCACGCTCCGCCATCGCCTAACTACGCGACACATAAAATTGAGACCGGCAGTGCATCACCAACATTCGCGCGACCAAGACCTCTTTCAAAAAAGAAGCTACAAGGTGCCAAAGCAACGTTCGAAACATTATTCTAGAGAGAGGGCGGGTTGTGCACCCGCCAAAATCACCGTGGGTCTCGCCAATTCACATGGTTCCGAAGAAGTTGCGGGGCAAGTACAGGGTGGTCTACGATTTTTACGCAGTTAATGCAATCACAAAGCCCGACGGATATCCATTACCGAGAATACAAAGTGTAGCAAACCACCTTCATGTTAAAACAAATTTCTCTCGGTTGGATCTGATCTGATGTTATCTATGTCCGTCGGGTTCATCCTGATGAACCCGACAGGCATAGATAAAACTGCGGGGCGTAACTCTATTTGGGTTATGAGAGTATATGAAATTACCATTTGGCCTCATGAATACAGGATGCACATTCCAACGTTACATGGATAACTTGTTCCGGGGATTAGAGCTTATATATATATATATATATATATATATATATATATATATATATATATATATATATATATATATATATATATATATATATAAGCTCTAATCCCCGGAACAAGTTATCCATGTAACGTTGGAATGTGCATCCTGTATTCATGAGGCCAAATGGTAATTTCATATACTCTCATAACCCAAATAGAGTTACGCCCCGCAGTTTTATCTATGCCTGTCGGGTTCATCAGGATGAACCCGACGGACATAGATAATATCAGATCAGATCCAACCGAGAGCAATTTGTTTTAACATGAAGGTGGTTTGCTACACTTTGTCCAAAATTATCAGGATGTCGTCTATATATATATATATATATATATATATATATATATATATATATATATATATATATATATATATATATATATATATATATATATAGACGACATCCTGATAATTTTGGACAATTTAGACGACCATTTGCATAATTTAGATCAACTATTCAAAATCCTGGTTGAGAACAGTCTACTGTATCCATAGATGAATGCGAATTAGCGAAAGAAGAGATTGATTTTCTATGGCATTATATTTCGGCTACTGCAATTTGCCCACCAGCTAAGAAAATGAAGGAAATTGGGGGCATGCCATAACCAAAAGAGTATAAGGAACTACGACGATACTTGGGTATTGTGGGCTACTATCAAAGGATGATCCAAATTTTGCCGCAATTGCAGTCCCGCTCACCGAGCTCGCACGTCTGTAATCCAAGGATCGTGAGCTCGAATGGAATGATGCTGTGCTAGATGAATTCGATAATACTAAAGTAGCTCTGATTAACTTTGTCAGACTCTAGCACCCGCTTCTCAATGACTTATCATATCAAATGGAGAGGGACTGCTCTTAATACGTGGCAGGTGCTGCCCTTCACCAGATGGTGAATGGTTCACCGCAACCAGTGGCATTTTTTCGAGCAAACTAAGCAGGACGCAACAAGTATACTACCATACGACATTGAACTCCTGGCAACGTATCAAGCTGTGATTCACTTTAGGTACATGATTGAGGATCGCTATGTTACCTTATGCACAGATCACAAACGAATAGTATCAGCTTGTTCACCATTTGGTGCCAAAACAGACAGACAGCAACGCCACTGGGCTGCGATATTGGAATACATCAGAGACATCACCTACGTGCGTGGTCAAGACAACGTCTTTTCTGACTGCCTATCGCGGAACGTCAATTCAGTCCTAATTGACTCATTTGACCTCCGAGCTTTGGCGGCAGCGTGGGATAAGGTCTACGAGTTGAAATTTCCTAATGGCAAACAAGATACTGTCTTAGTAGACAGGTTGAAACCAGAGTATCTCCTCCATTCGTATAATAGTAATGTACTAACTAATAAGCTCCACTCAAAGACTCATGCAAGAGATCTGAGAACGATCTTTTGCCCTTCGCGTTATGAAGAAAAAGAGGAAGAGAACAATAGCGTTAATGACAATCAAAGGAAAACCTCTCCAGGCACTGGAAGGAACGATGATAAGCTACACATTTTTACACGATCAGGGAGACGGGTATCGTTTGATAAATATCCATCATTCTTTTATTTTTAAAACCAGTGATCTCAAAATATAAAATGTACACGTTCATTCTATTCATACAGCTTACTGTTAGGAAAAGAGGGAAAATGTTTGCACGCCTCAATATTTTGTGCATATTTCTATATAAGACTAATGCTTCATGCTTAATGCTTCATGGACTGCGGGTTGCAATCATTAATGGGTGCCCGGAAAAGCGAATCACTAGGATTTTGTTTTGTGTGTAAGTGCCTTGGAGAATTCCTGGTTGTAGGTAATTTAGCAGCTTCAATTATTGCCTTGCAATCAGTCAAGACATAGTAGTCAGTGCCTTCTAACAGGTAGTGAAATTGTTTAAACGCAAAAGCTATAGAGGTTAACCCCTTACTGAATGCTTAATATTTTAAGTCTAGACCTATACACCCGAGACCAAATGTTTTCGTACACTTGGAATTTTTCTTATTCCTTGCGTATGTCTATGGATTTGTCGGTGTAGGTTTGCATGCATCTGTCCAATACAGCTGAAAAGCGGAATAATAGTACAAGCTTCCTTATAACTTTTTTTCAAATATCACAAATTGCAATGCTAATGAAATTTATCAAATTCTGGTATCAGTATACGGTATGTTACAGTCAAAATGTTGTGTAAAGTTGTCAGAGTTGCAGATTAATATAATATTCCATGCTGAAACACAACTTTACCGTGAAGGAAAGAAGTCTAATGCGCACGATGTACGAGGAGGGTCTCATCTGCCAATAAATCACCCGGGTGGCATTGGAGAAGTGTTGAAGGGTGTCCCAGAAAGTGGAAACATCCAAGAACGACCTCGTTCTGGACAACCCAGTATCGGTACGCAACATGACGATAGGTCTCTGCATCAAATGAGCTATGAGATAGTAAGTAATCTGAAGAACAGTTCCAACATAAATGGACAAAAGGGGGGAAGTAGGTTAATGCATGTGTCAGAACCGAACCATCCGTCGCAAACTGCTAGCACAATGCCTGAAATCATATAAAGCACGTAGGAGTTAGGAAGAATAAATGCTGTTATCAGTGCCAAGGGAATTTCAACAGGCTACTGAGCTGCCTGTATCAGTTTGGTGTTGGTGTCGTATATATATATATATATATATATATATATATATATATATATATATATATATATATATATATATATATTAAGAACTTTCGAATTTCTTTCAAACCAGAGTTTCAATATAAAGGTGAAAACCAAACAGGCTATTGTTAAGATAGTTTTTAATCATCTATTTGGACGTTTCGATGTTTTAATCTCATCATCGGCATTAGAAAAAAGATGGTTTGGAGTTAAAATTTATAATTGAATACTCGTATGTTATTGAAAGAACACAGTACTTAAATTCTAGACATGCAAATATAAATTACACAATCGAGGATGATAAATATGGTAGGCTCTCATTCTGAAACAAACTATAAAACTTCTGTTTAAAGGAAACCTTATTTTTACTGGTTTAAGCACAAGCTTGTTTAGTATCATGCCAAGAAATCTTAACTTATACTCGTTAAAATCCCTTATCTATAGAGCCTAAAATATGTGTTCTTCATACAAACTACATTTAGAATTCATCTTTCTAAAAATATTTCTTTTAAAAAACAATGTCTATCCTGACTAAATAGTGGAAAAGCATGTTAAAAAGCTTCTTAATTTGTTTTATCACGTAAATCCAATAGAAAATATAGTTGGGAAATTATCCATTTTCATTACTCTCCCATACTTTCTTAGAAAATCAAGCGACTTTATTAACGAGCTCATGATGACTAAATAAATACTCTCTATATTTCGACCTCAAAGGCATATTTAAAAATAGGCATAATATAAGATCCTTTCTCAGCTATAATGAGCAAATTCCCATTCCCTTCCTGTTCATCGGTAATTTATAAATATAGTTGTGAATCTTGCGATTCATCGTATATCGATTATCTTGACCATTAGGTCAATCAATCCATTGTCACATCGAGAAGCATCGTGGAAGGTGGACCCGCACGGAACTGATTCTAAACAAAACAGACCCCTCGCCCATACGAGATCACATCAAAGTATGCAAGTCTAAAATTAATCTCGATAACTTTAAAATCCTTAGTCATATCCCCCATCCCAACGAACTACGAATATTTTAAGAATATTTCATCCTGGTGGCAGAAGTCATAGTATGGCCTCATGGGACTCCCCCCACCCCTCCGTCCCATCACGGTTAGGAAGGGGCTGACCCAGGCAGACCTCGCTGCAAGACCTCTCTCCCCAACTCACATCGGCTATATTTTGGTCGATTACAAGTCATAAAATTAAAACCGCATTTAAATATAAATGAAATAGCACTTATTCGATTCTCTGCATTGTATGTATTATAAATGAACGGAATGTATTTAACTTGCATTAAGTTGAATATATATATATATATATATATATATATATATATATATATATATATATATATATATATATATATATATATATATATATATATATATATATATATATATATATATATATATATATATATATATATATATATATATATATTATAGCTCAAAATGGACTTGAAAATTTCACTTTTTAGTAAATAGCCCTTATATGTGGATGCACGCATCAAAAACTAATCAATAAAACTTCTGTTAATTCACTTGCTTTGCGCAAAACTATTATTGACTACCTTCACTACAACCAATGCAGCTTCAGCTTTATTGAAGTAATTTTGTGGGAACCCCGCTTATTGATCATTTCGAGTTGATGAAAATATTTTAGAGGAGGCGGAAGAATCGTTCCCCTAGGACAGATATCTGTGCTTAAAACGTAAAGTATTTAATCAATGCATTTTACCAATTTTAACTTATATAATTCACATTTTGTCAAATAACACAAAAGACTTTCAGAAATCGATACCTCTCGGAAAAACCGGTGCGTCATTCATGTGAGGAATATCCTGTACTGGCCGTATAAGAGTGAGACATGGATAAGAATACAAACGCGGGTAAGAGATATATTTTAAAAAAAAGTTCTCTGATGGAAATGGGAAGGATACATTGATAGATGAATTAAAAGGACGGAACAAAGTCTTACGACCTAAAGAAACCCAGAAGACGACGTCAATCGATGGGCACCACAGCAAACTCGAGAGGTCGGCCTTGATCATTAGAAACTTCTTGGAGGGGCGGGGGGAACATTGGGATGAGACAGGCTGTAAGGGAATCGATACTCCCCTCATTAAGTTCTTTAGAGCGAAGTATGTGAGGGAATAGATGCCCCCCCCCCTTCCTCACAAGCCAGCCTCTGGTCGTTAAACACAACATCCTGGTAGTGTAGACGACGTAGCCCAAACTCGTAACCACCTCTCTCTCGCTCCTTGTCTCGAAAAGAAGTTGAACGGTTAAAACAGCAAGATTTTCCCTAAGAGCGGGTATTCAATTTCACCTCAGATGAGAAATTGGAGGATTGTCTCCTTAAAACCAGAAGGTACCTCAGGACCTGAGGTACGAAAAGCCGTTAGAGAAGGAGACTTCATGCGGCATGTCAAATCATACCCCCATCCTGCCCCTACCCCAGTGAGGTGACGAAGTATAAAAGCGAAGATCTTGGGAAAAACGTGGTAGATTACGTTAATCATCAAGGCGACGAAGTTCCCGGCAAGAGGCCCAGGCTACCAACAGAAGGGACTAAGAAGAAGCTCATCCTTTAGCTAGTTCCTGGTGATCACACCGAACTTTAAGTTAACTTGATCAAGTTCAACTTACTCTCATCAGAGAACCCCCTTTCCTTATCCTGGTGCAGCCCAAGGCACCGAGATAGTCCTATCCCTTGAGGAATACCGGAACTAGAAGAAGAAGCTCATCCTCGAGCCTGTTCCTGGTGGTCACACCGAACTTTAAGATAACTTGATTTAAGCTTCGAGTTCAACCTACTCTCGTCAGAGAAAGATCCCTATCCTGTTGTATCCCAAAGCACCAAGATAGTCCTCGCCCTTGAGGAAGACCCCGAGTAAACTCGCTACATCGCTAGCTAGTGCGAATTATTCTCCAAAGTAATCCGAAGAGAAGATAGAAACATTCTTTCACTGTCCCGTGGTGATATCATTTCCTGCCGAAGGCGTGTGGATACCCCCATCTGTTCCACGCGCCAAAGTCCTCTGTGGCTTTAAAGCTATTTAGCCAGGACAAAACATCTGGACAAGCGGCACGCGTCATCTAAGCAACAACATTCTTGAGGTGACGTAACCATTGAGTTCAAGGTCGGACTCAAACCCGAGTCTAGTCGGAAGTATTTAAGGTATTTAAACCCCGGTATCCGTTTCTGTAAAGTCCGTTTGCATTTTTATATTAAAGTGAGCTGTGGGTCAACCATCACTATAATTTCAAGTATGTCATGTTAGAAAGCCTCATTTAAATTTATTGAAGTCATTTCTGTGCATCTAAGGTGTCAATTTTCGTTAGTTGATGTTTTTTTTGTTTTAATTAAAGTTTTAGTTTTTCTAAACAAATTTTTATTCAATCCTCGAAACTCTAAGCAAGGCACTAGGAACCCTCAAAGTTTGATAATAATAATAATAATCATAATAAAAAATATATAGCACTCTAAGAGATGAAACGTAATAAATGAGTTTTGAAGTACGTAAACAACCCATACGTACGAACTCCAGCCATCACTCGGTCTTTCCTATACCACAACACAGGCTAATAATGATGTGATGTAGATATAATCAGGGACTGATGATGCTGTTATGTAGTTATAATCTACTAGGGTTAGGATGATGCTATGAGGATAACATGCTGGCGAGGGAGATGAAAAGGACAGGTAGCTTGATCCGCTTCGTTGCCTTCCCTCTACTCGAGGCTTTCTGATGGGGTTCTGTCCTGCAGGAAAAAAGCGACGCCGTGGCCTCTCTCAATGAGGAGGTCGCCAGCGAAATCAAGGAGGCCATACCCGACCTCGAGAACGCTGAGCGTCAAGTGCGAGTCCTCGACAAGAAGGACTTGGTCGAGGTGCGAGTCCTCAACAAACCCCCTGACCTCATCTTCCAAGTCATGGCCGCCATTTGCCTCCTCCTGAACGTGAAGTAAGTGGAAGCACCATCCTATCCCCCTTCTCCTAAGGATCCATTGCACCATAAAGGAACAGGTGCAACTCTAGGAGAGTTGTGCACCCTCTCGGTCCATAGCACTCTCGAGCTATATAGCCTCCCCACATTTTCAGACCTCCTAATCTCACCAGTGTTTAAACCTCTTTCAAATATATAATAATAATAGTAGCGTGACCCGTGGGAATTCCACAGTTGTTATTAAATATTTACCTTGAATTAATATAAATTATTATTATTACTTAAGTTAACATTCAAAACCGGAGTTGAGGCTATCCTAGTGAATATGACGTTGGAATTCTAGCGTATAGGTATCGGGTTGAACAGCCAGCGAGAGCTCATACAAACGTCGGCGCACTTGAGGTCTTGGTACCGATTGGCCCATTCATTGCGCTCACCCCCGCAGGGGTGAGTAGCTCTTACGTAGATTATCATACACGTAGCGTAGCGAATCCCAACAACGCTATCTTTCTTCTCCCGCCTTCACACCAGAACGCATTTACTTTTCTCTTTTGTTCCAGGGACTCCCGCCGATTGTAAAAACACCCCTGCTCGGAACGTGGCCCCTTTTCCCCGGGGTGACAAAGGTTCTTACCTGATCATCAGGTTATAATATCTACATCTTGTTATTAAACACTGATTGAATAACTCGAAATTAATAATAATAATTAACGAGATTGTAAAGAACACTTAGAGAAATATCTAATACATTGATTTATTATATAAATTCCTCTGTTATTTTTTAAAAATATATATCGAAAAGGCCACCAAAGGTTGATATCGATTAAGTCGCCAATCTTTGGTTCAAAAGAGGTCGTTCGTGCATAAGGGAAAGAATTTACCTACTCTATCCCGAGGCAGCGCCTCTTGGTAAAGTGGTGCCAATCACCAGATTGATTTGGCCTGTCGTCTATGCCTCTTGGTCAATTTGGTGCCAAAAATCAGATTAAATTGCCTTGTGTCCCTCGATGGCTCATATTCAATTTTCTGCCTAAAAAACAGATTTATTTGATGGGTGGTCCACTCTTGCTCTAGTAAATTTGGTGCCAAGAACTAGAAGGAATTGGATTGTGGCCCCCTATGGCTATTAGTAAATTTGGTGCCGAGGACCAGATTGAATTGGTTTGTGGCCTTGTATGGCAAGTGCCTCTGAAGGGTACTTGTCTAATTTATAGCGCAGGGGTGGCCTTAGATAGGCGACCACAGTCCCACGTGCCCCGTGCAGTCTGCTCTATGTATGTCCTTCTATACATCTGACCTTCATCCTTCAACTTTCCCTCACAAACTTCTTTTCAAGGACTTTCTAGCAATGATGCCCATCGTGGGTTTCCCTTTCCATTTATGCAAATTAGGGAATCTTAGGACAAGCTGGAAAAGCCAAAACATCCCAGCTATGGATAAGAAGTAAGAGGCTTGTCGTTTCGAAGCCTTGACTTGTAAGCCAATAATTTTTCCCCAGTTCGTTCTGATGCGTCAGATTGGAAGATTTTCAAATTGGAATTTGCAAAAGCTTATTACACATTAATCAAAATACTATGATTATGTTCATTGCTGGAGGAGAAATTATTGTGTAATTACAACAGAAATAGAAGGACAAATGTTAGTGTAAGAGAAGAGGGGAATATGGAGGAGACCATTCCGTATGTAAACAAAAGGAAGAGAATCAAGTGGTTTGGACATGTTATGAGAAGACCGCCAGAAAGCTATGTACGACAAGCCTAGACAGTCAGCTTTGAAGGTAGAAGGCCGAGAGGTAGACCACCCAAGAGATGGGTAGGGGGAAGGGACCAGATTCCTGTGGATGTTGGGCTGCCTTTGAACGAGAGTGAACAGCTGGCTCGGGACAGAGTGGACTGCGGTGGGAGGGGACAGCAGGCAGAGACAGAGGCATAACAAGGGGTCGTTATGACCTGCGCCTTTAATTCAAGTCAAGTCAAGATCATTATTAATAACAGCTCATATGTAAATATGTACTCCAAAAGCGGTACTAAGGAAATGACATTTTTGCTTGTATTACAAAGAAGCTTTTCAAAACTTTGGAAAGCTATCTATCGATGCCCTATGCGCGTGGACCTTCATATTTTTGCCATAATTAAATTCCCTGCAACTCTACTATCACACACTGTTCAGGTTTTGATGTGTGACCGTACGCTCTTCAAGAAGAGTGAAAAACATATGAGCAGGTTGATATTGGTAAAAAACTGTGAATAAAATCAACTTTCCTCTAATAGGGCTTGTTACCATGTTCCAAATTAAGTCCATTCTTTCTTCAACAAAAATGGTGCTATCATTTGGCAAATCAGTTTCGTTGCGGATCAGAGTTTTTCACAGTACAGTTAACAGTTGTTGAGAATATTTCCCATATCGCTCCAGTTATTAAAAATTTTGAAAAAAAATATCATATCTTTCTCGTCAAACTCACTCTTAAAATCAATAGTTCGTCCATGCAATTCTTTCCAAATTTACTATCAATATATATATATATATCAGAATTATATTTGCAATAACGCAATTGTAGTTATACGGTTGAGAAGGAAATGTTATGGCTAACTAAGCTCTTCATTAAGCACTCGGAAGGAACTTTTCACACAATCACGAGAGGAGAACGTATAATCCAGCTTTTCTAAGCAATCTAAAAAGATTCCTTTTAATCAGCCTTTATAAATGTTATCCCTGCTTTCGAAGAGAATATAAAAATGCTTTTCTCATTCTAGCCCGGCCTTATAAATCGAGAATTATATTTGCAATAACAGAATTGTAATTATGCGGTTAAGAAAGCAATGTGTGGCTAACTAAGCTCTTCATCAAGCACTCGGAAGGACCGCTTTTCACAATCAGGGGACAAGAAAAGCTTGATTATAGGTTCTCCTCTCGTGATTGTGAGAAGAGCTTCTTCCGAGGGCTTGATGAAGAGCTTAGTTAGCCATACATTGCCTTCTTAACCGCATATATATATATATATATATATATATATATATATATATATATATATATATATATATATATATAAATATATATATATATATATATATATATATATATATATATATATATATATATATATATATATATATATATATATATATATATATATATATATATATAAATATATATATATATATATATATATATATATATATATATATATATATATATATATATATATATATATATATATACACGAGGGGCGGTCAATAAAGTTTGCGAATCGGTAGGGCAAAACAGAGGAAGGGGGATGGCTGTTTGTGGGGGTGTTAGGACAAGTTAGGACAAATCATGACCTGCAGCCGCACGCTCCTGCTTCGTCTATTAAAGAAGCAGTAGCTGATCGCAGATCGTCAGTTACAAATTTTTCAACAATGGAGAAGGTTGAGCACCGCGCAGTGATCAAATTTTTGACCAAGGAAGGCAAGAATGCAAAAGAGATCCATGAACGCATGGTTGCAGTGCACACCGACACTGCCCCTTCCTATGCAACCATTGCTCGCTGGAATAGGAAGTGCCGCCATGGTCGTGAGTCCCTTGAAAATAACCCCCATCCAGGACGCCCGTCAGACGTGACCAACGAGGACAATGTGGCCCGTGTGGAGAGAAGGATCCTCGAAAATCGACCGGTGAAGGTCGAAGAAATCGAGCGAGAACTTGCAATATCACATGGAAGTGTTATCAACATCATCGACGACAATTCGGCCATGACCAAGGTCTCTGCCCGTAGGGTCCCTAGAAACCTCACGCCCCATGATCGACTTCAACGTCGTCAAAGTCCACAAGGCCAGAGTTGCAAAAGCTGCCCTGCGCGAGTGCGGATTGGAGGAGCTCAACCATCCCGCCCTACAGTCCAGATCTGGCCCCTAGCGACTACTTTTTACTCTGCCAGCTACAGGCTGCACTGCGTGGACGCCGGTTTGGAGACGATGAAGATCTCCAGCTCGCCATCCATTAGTGGATTAAACAGCAGTCGGGAGATTTCTGGTTGTCGGAAATTCGAAGCCTCAGGGACAAGTGGCGCAAGTGCATTGAAGTCAAGGGTAGTTATATTGAAAAATAATAAAACACTTTTCCTTATATCTCTTTTCCTTACATCCGAATTGCAAAACTGATTGACCGCCCCTCGTATATGGAAAATGGAAAAACGATTCCGACCTCTTCCATGAAGAGGTCTTTTAGAATAAAGACGAAAGCACTCGGAATCGTTTTTCCATTTTTCTTGTGGGTGTTATTTATCATAATTTTTACTCACGTGCAAGTTGTGAGTTTCTTTTCATATATATATATATATATATATATATATATAGGTGGCAAACGAATTGATGGACGCAAACTTCAAGCGAAGTATAAACAGGATGACCAGGACAGAGCCGTAGATGCCTCGTAACATTTATTTCAAACGTTTCAGGATTATAACTAATCCCATCATCACTGCTAAAGAAAGAATACAAAATACAGACTTAAATGTATACAATAAAATTGCGAAACATGAATATTAAAATTGAGACTATTTGATTACATTAGAAATATGGAGGAAAAAAACAAACTAAACCAACGAGAGAATTTCTAAAAAATAGGAATGAAAATAATTGACAGTGGATTTTATTCTTGCACCCTCCCCCCCCCAAAAACTTAATGTGAAATTCAACAAATTCGCATGTTTTTTTAATGAGTCATTATATTTAATGGGGCAGATAATGAGTTATTATTTGGACTGGGTTGAAGTTTTGTAATATAAATTGACTCTAGCCGGTAAAGGTCCGAGATGTTTCTTCATTAGGTATCGTGAAGTTCTCGAGTGTAGCCCTAGAAACACAATGAGACGGATGGGTTCGAATTGGGGATGGATGAGGTTTTGAGAGGTGTAGTCCAGTTCTTTCAGATCTACCCATATGCTGCATGAAGCGGGAGTAAAGGGTACGCCATGTTGCTCTCACATATGATACAGTGCTACTGCACGTACAATGAAAAACGTATATAATTTTAGATTGCATATTGGTGGTTGGTTGATCTTTGAACTTAAATAATGATCCCAGTCTGAAGTTATTAATTTGTTCAATTTTACATTGGTTTGTTTTTAGGGCGGGGGGAGGGGAGAATAAAATCCACTGTTAATTATTTTCCTTCCTTTTTTTTTAGAAATTCTCTCAGTGGTTTAGTTTGTTGTTTTTTTCTCCATATTTATAATGTAATCAATTAATCTCAAATTTAATATTGATGTTTCACAATTTTATTACATGTGTTAACTTTTTATGTATACATTTAACTCTGTATTTTGTATTCTTTCTTTAGTACTGATGATGGAATTAGTTATAATCCTGAAACGTTTGAAATAAATGTTACGAGACATCTACGGCTCTGTCCTGGTCATCGTTTATATATATATATATATATATATATATATATATATATATATATATATATATATATATAATATATATATATATATATATATATATATATATATATATATATATATATATATATATATATATATTCATATTCCAAGTCTAAAAGAGTATGTACCTAAAAAAAAAAATGCGAATTATAATTCGAACTTCGTTGCGGTAAATAAAAGTTTTTTTTGGCTTCTCTTGAATAATTATATCAAGAAACCTGTCTTCATTTTGGTAAAGTGCAGACTATGGTGAATAGCGTATCCTACATTCCGCACTTTCTCTGGGGTAATACTTTCGTTGGTTTTCCTCTTATATTTTTAAATAACAAACAAATTTAAATACTTCGCACTGGACTTTACAAGTAATTTTATTTTAATTGACCTTCCCTTCCCTTGCAGGGCAGAATGGCCCGCCATTAAAACCCTCTTGGGAGACCCAACTCTGTGCCGAAAACTTCTGGATATAGAGAAAGAGTCTCTCAATGACGTCACGCTTCGGAAACTTAGAAAATTTATCGATTACCCAAAATTCACTCCCGAGGAGGTAACTGAGTTCAGAGGTAGATTTCCCTACACACCTCAGAATTGACTCTGGATGAGGTGGAGTATGTGTGTGTGTTGGGGGTTGTACTTTAAGTAATGTTTGTTTATGTACTCTTACTATTTACCTTTTTTATTCATTATTTTTTTCTATTTATATATACTTTTTTCTATCATCTACCCGCATTTTCCTACTACTTAAATGCTCTCGTCGGTCACACCGGGTTTATTTTATTAATTAATTAATAAAGTAATTATGTGAGATAGACTTGAGGGCTGAATTTCCTTCTTTGCGTTAATAATAATTTGATTATAGTATATTATTATTATTATAATTATTATATTATTATTGAAGGTATTGTTGCTAGCTTTCAGTGTAGTGAATTTTAATAGTTTAACCTAAAAATGACGAAAGTGTTTTTTACATTTTCACTGCTGTTTCGTTATTTCACCCACTAGATATTCAGTGTTTGGGGATGTAGTTCCTCATATATAATTATCTATAGGGATCCATAAAACTGATACTTCCCGTTAAATAACGAATCATCAGTGAGACAAGAATATATATATATATATATATATATATATATATATATATATATATAAAGGTAGGAATCTTTTATTTGAAAAAAATAATTTTACTAATTGCTAAAAAATCCGTGCATACAAAGGGTGGTCAATATGTTTTGCAATTCGGATATAAGGAAACGAGATATGAGGAAAAGTGTTTTATTATTTTTCAATATAACTACCCTCGACTTCAATGCACTTGCGCCACTTTTCCCTGAGGTTTCGAATTCCCGACAACCAGAAATCTCCTGACTGCTGTTTAATCCACTCCTGGACGGCGAGCTGGACATCTTCATCATCCCCAAACCGGCGTCCACGCAGTGCAGCATTGAGCTGGCGGAATAAAAAGTAGTCGCTAGGAGCCAGATCTGGACTGTAGGGGGAATGGTTGAGCTCCTCGAATCCACACTCGCGCAGGGCAGCTTGTGCAACTCTGGCCTTGTGGACTTTGATGACGTTAAAGTTGATCATGGGGCGTGAGGTTTCTAGGGACCCAACGAGCAGAGACCTTGGTCATGGCCAAATTGTCGTGGATGATGTTGATAACACTTCCATGTGATATTCCAAGTTCTCACTCGATTTCTTTGACCTTCACCGGTCGATTTTCTAGGATCATCCTCTCCATACGGGCCATATTGTCCTCGTTGGTCACATTTGACGGGCGTCCTTGATGGGGGTCATCTTCAAGGGACTCACGACCATGGCGAGACTCCCTATTCCAGCGAGCTATGGTTGCATAGGAAGATGCGGTGTCAGTGTACACTGCAACTATGCTTTCATGGATCTCTTTTGCATTCTTGCCTTCCTTGGTCAAAAATTTGATAACTGTGCGATGCTTAACCTTCTCCATTGTTGAAAAATTTGTGACTGACGATCTGCGATCAGCTACTGCTTCTTAAATAGACGAGGCAGGAGCGTGCGGCTGCAGGTCCTGACTTGTCCTAACTTGTCCTAACACCCACACAAACAGCCATCCCCCTTCCTCTGTTTTGCCCTACCGTGGGGATCGAACCAAGCACATTGACACAGCTGATAACTTGATAGGGAAAGTTACGATTTTTTTTATCTCTCCGAATCAACTTTGATGAAACTTTTCCCAGCTGTTCGGCTCAATATGACAACACTAATGTTATGGTTTCATTATGCTGTGTTACGTTCTTCAACTTTTATTTCAGCTTCGTTGGGTTTTTTTTTGGGGGGGGGGGGGAAATCACGCTAATAGCTTCTGAATTAAAGTAGCCCATCTAGACATACTTTGTGGAAGAAGAAGGATAATTTTATTCATTACGTATATAACCATTGTTATAATACGCGATTGATGGACATAATGAATCATTTTGCCCACATGACCGCTCTTTCGACGGATGACTTCAAAAGCCCTATCATGCATGGAATCTCTCAATTTCTTAATAGTAGCAGGTTGGACTGTCTCTGATGCAGCTTTGATGGTCGCCCATAAGACTTCTTTAAACGAAAATTGACGTCCATCTGCATAAACATGTTGTTTAATGATGGACCACAAATTTTCGATTGGGTTGAGATCCCTAGATGATGCTGGCGGCCATACCATCAACTTGTTACATTGTATGCCTTAAGAGCCTAAAAACGCTTTGGCTGGCTATGTCAGAGTAAGATGTAGCGTTGTAATACATGAAAACTAGAGTCCTTAGAAATGACAACGATATGTCATCTAGCTAGAGATCCAAGACTTTCTTTAAGAGATTGCAGTAGGCGGCTCGGTCACTTTAACTCCATCAGGCACCCAGATTGGGCCAACAAGTTTGTGCCCAATTATAACTGCCCACAAAATGACTGCTCCTCCCTGACCTTGACCTCACAAACGTTGGTGAAACTAATCTCCGAATGGACCTAAACATTTGCCGAAACGTCAGTTCCATCAAGGGTCTTCCTGTTCTCATGAGTGAAGAGAACGCAAGACATCTCCAACGTTATATAATTCCAGGCCCATTGAATCCTCGAAGTCTTGTGATGGGGCGTTAAAGGGTGCAATTTCAGGAGATATTGTTGCTGGTTGTCTTTAGTACATGGGGACAATCAACGGAGGTGAAAATGATATTGCTTTTTTGTCCGGTTTCCCACGTAATTAGCGTCCTATATTCCTGAAACCCCTTGCTGTAAAAGTCTTGGCGGTCACACAATCGGATCAATTCTTCCTTAGCAAAGGGTCAGTCAGAAATCGTCTAACCGTGATCACATGGTGAACTAACTTCTCCGCAACAATATGATCAGAGGTGCTTTCATCACTTTCCTTGAATATGAAAGACTTTTCTTTATCGTTAAGGCCTCTGCGATGTTCTATTGTTCTTAAAGAGGATAGATGCTATTAGCGTGGTTCATCTAAAAAACGAAGAATCTGAAATAAAAATTGAAAAACTCCGCACAGCATAATGAAAATATAACATTAATGTTGCCATATTGTGCAGACCAGCTGGGAAAAGATTCATCAAAATCAATTTAAAGGGAACCGAAATATCCTAACTTTCCCTACCAAACTACTAGCGTGGTTCAGAATGTATATATAAAGTATTCTTATAAGTTTTTATCAACAACAATTAAAAAAATTGCAAACCATATAATTTAAATTTATTATTATTATTATAGAAACACTAAATTACAGTGATTCTCAAGATTTATTTTGTCATTTATACCTTATGCTTTGTTTGTGCCCGGGGAGGGTACGGTGCCTCTCCAAGGTGTGGGATGAGCATAATTGTTATATGTAGCTTCCCCCTTTGCTTGGCCCAGGCTTTTGCGCCCCTGATTCTCGTTTAATCCAATTTTACGAAGGAGATGAACTCCTCTATTCTATTTGGATTTTAATTGGTTGATGGTTTGTTCCAGTCCCTGGGAGATTCGGGCTTCTCCTAGGAACCAAACATGGCCTTATTGAGTTTTTATTGTCTATATGTTTCTGTTGTTCTGAATAGTCTATTATTTTAATTATCTTTTAAAGAATTTTTAGGTGGCATTAACCTCACTGGCGGTTACTAAACGAGATCATGAAAGGAGAAAAAAAGACATTGAATTCCAAGAACTGAATAAAAATTAAATTTTGGTATTAATCAGGTTGGGAAGCTGTCCAAACCATGCCGCCCCTTCTGCGCCTGGCTACGAGCTCTGGATAATTACTGCCAAACGTTGAGAAATGTTGAGCCGAAAAGAGGAAGGTAAGGGTATATTCAAATCACTATTCAGTAGACCATATGGTACAGAAGTAGTGGTATAGTAAGGTTTTAATTGGTTGTGTTAACGAGGTGATTCAGATCTACAATAGCAATGATTTTATAATTGCCCCCATAATTGGTCGGCGCAGTTATTAGGAGGTTTTGGACACGTCCAGCAGACAGACAGCTTGCTTCAGAGTTTACTGTGTTCGCCATTAATTTCGATGTGTGTTATGTCATATTTAGGCAGATTTATATGAGCTACATGGCCAGAATGGATCTTCTGTGGTATTTATTAGGTTTTTGAGATAAAGTGAAATTGACTAACGTCTACAGTTGGTTAAAAGTTCGTACTTAATTAAATGTACATACTCCGGATGTTTGTTCTTTGCCAAATTATCAAAAGATTTTAAAATACCTCCTCTCAACCAATGTTCTTTGAGTTAATAAAGTTTGATATCAAATTATGTCACTTTATTCATTTTTATTGATCTAGCTTTTTTACATACGTGTTTGCTCTGCTCTTATGTTATAAGTGAGTAAGCACCAATCATTCAATTAAATTATTTTCGTTGTTGAAGTGATTTGCATTTCTTTCATCTCACCCAATGACTTACAATCATCGCCAAAAGTTTTGCCAGGCAAATTTTGTGGTTCTAGAGTTCTATTGTTCGGATTATTTAATTACGCAAATTTTTTTCCGGATAATCTTACAGGGCAATCAAAATGATATCTATAATTTTCATATGCTTATGACTTCATTTACATGATATCCATAAGTTTTAAACGATTATTGCCACTTTCATAAAAATGAAAAGCGGAATGACTTATGGCATTTATTCTCGCTCGATATTAACTTCAAGAGCGAACCAGAGCGATGGCGCTCCATTAATGGTCGGGTGCTGTCATAATTCGTGGGCTTCTGCGTCTCACTCCGTCTTTTTGAGGATCACCCATTACATCTCAATTGGATTAAAATATAAATTTCAAGACCATGCAGACATATATGTGGAAGTTCATTTTGCCTAAGCTGCTCCGTTATTTATTGCCCAATGACACTTAGCTCTTTATCATACTAGAAAACACATGGGACACCACGAAATAACTATGGATCGTCCGTAGAAGAGAGGACAGTTTGGTGCCATTTTATTTCTGTGGTTGCTTCCTGGTTCGAAATGAACATAGGCCAAAACTTTTAGCCATGACTGTAAAGTTTATACTCCACTTCAGTCAAACTAGCAAGAACCCAATCCAACTAGACATCCTTTTATAGACCCTAAATAGTCACCATCTTTGGAGAGAGGAGGGAGTCGGATCACAAGTTAAAATTGCAGGTTACACTTGCTCTAGAAAGTAACCATGCTCCTACCTAATTAGACAATTTGTCGCCAGAGTTCATGAGCGGTTTATGGTAAGGTAGCAGAATTTAGCAACATTGAGACAAATGAGGTAGTAGACCCCCCTACAAAATCTTAAGTTTGAAGAAATATGCAATTAGAAAGCGTTTATATCTTATTCTTAATGACACTCATCAAAGGATTAGTAGTTTTTAACTAAGTTTAAACAAACTTCGGAGGAAATTTTGCTCTATTCGTCTTTGCAAAATTTCAACACATCCGTGTTTTGCTTGTCATGCATGGACAAGGACCTTCAATTCACTCTATAAATTTTCTATCGGATTAAAGTTTGGCGACTGCGCAGAGGCTATTTCCAAATATTTATTTTAGCTTCCTTTAACCAGGAAGAAAAGAATTTTGACGTGTGTTAGAGTTAGTTGTCCTGTTATAAGACCAATCTTCTTCCTAGTTTAAGCTTGCTAGCATTACTTCTCAGATAATCTTCAATAATCTTTCTGTAGTATTATTTATTCATCGTACTGTTGATTAGATGAAGTATACCAACACTTGTTGCACAGAACATGACCAATGTCTTACTGTGAGATAGCGTTTTGGGGATACCAGCATCACCACTTTTGTGCTAAACATACCCAACATCATTTGTGCCGAACAATTCAATCTTCGTTTCACCTGAACATAGCACATGGTTTCGAAAATTTGAAATCTTTCTCGAAATGATAATTGGTGTCCTTCCAACAGACTACACCAATAAATATGTCTTCCTCGCACGACCTCGAAGCATTCCGCTTTATTTGGGCACACTTCAAAATAACATGGTCGCCATCCTCTCCTAATTACTTTTTCATCTCCCTCTTAGTCATCCTTTGGTTATTTTTAACATCTAAAGATCGTCCTAACCGTGTGTGGGAATTTTCAGAAGACGACTCGAAAGATGGAGATTTGCAGTTGTCTCTAATTCCTTAAACTTTCTTGGTGCTCTTAGTGCTCTGTAAATTTCGGGAAATTTAGTTCTCCACTTCTCTTTTTGTAGCTCACCATAATTTAAATTACGCAATTATTCTTGATTTGATTTTGGAAAACAGTTCACAACTTTTTGTCACGATGATTGATTGTGGTAGTAGTGGTTTGCCAACCTGCCTTTATCCAGGAGGATCCCCTACCAGATAATGAAATAGACATAAAGGTCAGTATGACTTTCGCGGGGGAGAGGTGTCAAGAGGTATTATGTTTTTGACACCTAATAGGGTTAAGATGGAACCTTCGTCGCCCCAGGGGTAAGGCCTTGTACCGCGTCAGAAGTATGTGGTTATAGCTACCCATCAGCAGGAGTCCTTGGAACAGAGTGTGTGTGGGTGTGTGTGTTGTGCTACGAAGACGGGAGAAGAGGAAAGAAAGGAGTATTGTAATTGACTATATGTGCGATGAGAAGTGTAAGATCTACCCAGCCGAATACATGTCTGAGCACAGCGCGTTCACCAATTGGTACCCAGGAGGACAGGGTTCTGTGCCGGCTGTTGGGTGAACTTGTTGAAGACAGTGTGCATCGTCATGGAAGACTTCAACACCCAAGTTGAATGGGAAACCAGAGAGCCCTGTAGCGAGAACGCACTGCTCCTGAAGTTCGCGAACGGCGAGTTCCTGACTCAATAGGTGAGAGAGCCGACGAGAGGCAATACTGTTCTCGACTTTGTTTTCACCTCTGAGGAAGACATCGTTGAGGGGCTCTCTGTAGGCGAAGAGCTCGATGGTGGTGACCACCGACTAGTTAGGTTTGTAGTCAAGGTTCCCAAGGTAGAGTCTGCGACTCGTGAATCGAAGAACCTTGATTTGAGAAGAGCAGACTTTGCAAGTCTTCGTTCTGGATTGGCTGATGTGAGGCTGGAAGGATGTGAGAATGTTGAAGATTTGTGGAATAGTTTCAGAACTACGTTCATTAGTTAGCAATCACGATTTATCCCTGTGAAAAGATTGCGTCAGTCTTCTGTTCAACCAAAGTGGTTTAATTGAGAAATTGGTTAACTGCTGAGGAAGAAGAGAACTGTATACCGGCAGTCAAAAATTTCTGGTGACTTCGATGAGTACCGCAAGCTAGCTAGGAGAGTGAAATCCAGCGTAAGGGCGGCAAAGCGTGCCAAGGAGCTCCAAGTGGCGAGACTTTGCAAAGAGAATCCCAAGGAGTTCTTTGGTTATGTAAATAGCCGTAAACCAATTCGCTGCAAGATTGGCCTTTGGTGAATGAGGAGGGGGCATTAAAGCACTCAGATGCATAAAATGCAAACCTCCTGAACGACTAATTCTCTTCAGTGTTCACTGAAGAGTATGGTACCATCCTACAGCTCATGGACCCTTACTTATGTGAGAAGCTGGAGGAAATGGACTTCACCCAAAGCAAATTAGAAAAGAAAATCACTGACATAAAGACGAATAAGTCCCCTGGCCCGGACGGGTCTCTACCTAAAGTGTTGAAAGAAGTGCGTGATGATATGTCAAGACACGACATCTGGGCACACTCTTCAACATGTTAATCCGAACTGGGTGCGTTCCTAGAGACTGGCGTGAGGCGGAGGTGACTCCTATCTTCAAGAAAGGAGACTAGCCAATCGTCGACCTACCGACCTATTAGTTTAACTTCAATAGTTGGTAAACTCATGGTGGACAAAATGACGTCATATATAGAGTCCAAATTGCAATTGAGGAGTTCTCAGCACGGGTTCCGAAGGCAACGGTCATGCCTGACGAATCTTGTTGAATTCTTCCACTTCGTTTTCAGTGAGCACGATCAGGAGGGGGCAGTGTATGTTATCTACTTAGATTTTCACAAAGCCTTTGATAAGTTACCACACCGCCGCCTTCTCCTAAAAGTGAGTGCACTGGGCATATACGGAAACGTAGCAGGTTGGATAGAGAACTGGCTAAGCGGCAGACGACAACGGGTGGTGTTGAATGGACAGGCTTCTGAGTGGGTGCCCGTTATTAGCAGTGGCATGGTTGCGAAGATTTCTAAATTTGCCGATGATACCAAGCTTGGTATGAATGTTGCAAAGGGAGGAAATACTGCCTGCCTACAAAAAGATCTTAGGAAGATTGAGGAGTGGTCGGGCGCGTGGCAAATGCCTTTTAACGTGAACAAATGCAAAGTGATGCATATCGTCCCCCGAAACCACCAATCGCAGTATATCCTTAAGGGCACTGATGCTGAGAAGGACTTGAGTGTAACTATTACTAGTGACCTCAAGTTCTCAAAGCAGTGTATTGAAGCGGAGAAGAAAACCCAAAGGATGTAAGGCTACATAAAGCGACAGTTTGGATATCGGAACAAGGAGATTGTACTTTGTACAACTCCCTTGTCCGACTGCACCTGGACTATACCGTACAATTTTGGAGACCTTCGTTTCGAAAGGACATTACGAGATTGGAACGTGTGCAAACCAGGGCAACCAAACTGATTCCCTCTATCAGACACAAGAGTTACGAAGATAAGTTACGGGAATTAGATTTGTTCTCGTTGGAGACCCAGAGGATGCGTGGTTAGCTTATCGAAGTGTTTAAAATGCTTCGAGGCTTCAACAATGTAGACTACAGGGAAATTTTCCATCTTAGCGAAATTAGAACCAGAAACCACGGCTACAAACTTGAGCTGAAGCGCTACCACCGTGATCTGTGTGGGAAATTTTTCACATACAACATCTCTGGTACATGAAACGCACTTCCAGTGGAAGTTGTCGACAGCAATTTTGTTAAACAGTTCAAGTTGCGTCTAGACAAAGTCTTGAAAAGTAGTCGTTTGGGTACATAACCCTTGTGCGAGTGTTCTTCGAAGGTGTCAATTAACACCTTCGAGGACTGCAACTGTTACGCCAAAGGTACCCTCTTTGAATGGACCGTAAAGTCTACTAGGGTACTTCGTTTTCATTGTAGCTCGCTGAAGTTTGTGTCCGCTCTTGACGGGATCGAACCCGGTACCGCGACGTTGGGAGACCAACGCCGTATCCACTTGGTTAGCAAGAATTCTTGATCATTGATTGTAATATAAGACCATTCCTAACTAAATCAAATAATAAATAGGTCACAATAAACCGCCTCGGTTGACTTCGAAACACACTTAATTTAAACCTTATAGATTAAACAACCTTTTGAAAATATCATCTGTGTACTTTTTGGTTGTGAATTTTCGTAAAAATTATTTTTAATACTATTAATTTGCGTATCAAACTTGTTGAAATTAATGAAAGGAGGATCCCTTATCGAATAATGAAATATACATAAAGGTCAGTATTTTTACTCCTTAATTTGCCCATAAAACTTGTTGAAATTTATGGGTCTGGTTAATAATAGAGTCTTCTCAATGATCCCCGAAATCCGTTACGCTGCAATAAACGGTTCATGAACTATGGGGAACAATTGTGGTATCAGATGGGTGGTATTAATACTTTCTGAATCAAGTGTAATTTGGTGAGTTAGTTTAATGAAACCGGAGAAGAAAATTTACATACAGATCAGAATGACACTATGTAGTATGAAAATACATGTACCGTTAAGAAAGTGCACATAAAGATCAGAATGACAACAGAGTGCAAACACATGTACCCCTGGAGTCGTTCCGTGTAGGGGAGAGAGGTGCAAAACAGCGGTAGTATTCAGTTTTGCCACAAAAAAAAGCAATCAGGAAAGGTTTGGTTGCCCAAAGGAGTGACAACGGTTCCACGTCAGTGGATCGTGGACGCAAAAACGCATTCGACAGGTTTCAGGGCGGAAGAGTGATGTGATGACTATGTGAAAAGAGGAGGGACGGAGATATATGAGGTTTGTGATGGTTTAAGTGCATGATGATGTACGTGTACGGAGCTATCTGCGAGTATACCACAGACTCGACTCACCGCTTGAGTGACGGCTGCCTCCAAAGAGCGTGGATTTTTTTTATGTGTGTCCGCTCACATCGGGAATCGAACCTGATATTTGGATCTCAGAAATCCAATACCTTATCCATAGGCTATCTCGTATTTAGAGGCCTTTAGTGTTTTCAGTTGCTTATGAACGTCAACTATTTTTCGGTCTTAATTCTCGTCTTTATTACTTATTTTTAATTTCCGTGATTATTTTCGTCTTTATTCTATATTTTTAATTCACATGTTTATTCTCGTCTTTATTCCTTATTTTTAATATCTGTATTTATTCTCGTCTTTATTCCTTATTTTTGATTTTCGTGTTTATTTCCTTCTTTATTCTTTATTTTCAATTTATGTGTTTATTCCTTATTTTTAATTTACTTGATTATTTTCGTCTTTATTCCTTATTTTTAATTTCGGTGTTTATTCTTGTCTTTATTTTTTTAATTTCCGTGATTATTCTCTTCTTTATTCCTCATTTTTAATTATCGTGATTATTCTCGTCTTTATTTCACATTTTAAATTTCCGTGATTATTTTCGTCTTCATTCCTTATTTTTAAGTACCGTGATTATTCTCGTCTTTATTTTACATTTTAAATTTCCATGATTATTCTCGTCTTTATTCCTTATTTTTAAGTTCCGTGATTATTCACGTCTTTCTTTCTTATTTTTAATTTGGGTGTTTATTCTCGTCTTTCTTCCTTATTTTTAATTTGGGTGTTTATTCTCCTCTTTGCTCCTTATTTTTAATTTTCGTGTTTATTCTCGTCTTTATTCCTTTTTTAATTCCCGCGATCATTCTCGTCTTTATTCCTCATTTTTAATTTCCGTGTTTATTCCTCGTCTTTATTCTTTATTTTAATTTCCGCGTTTAGCCTCGTCTTAATCCAATATTTTTTTTCTCCGTGATTATTCTCGTCTTTATTCCTTATTTTTAATTTCTGTGATTATTTTCGCCTTTATTCCTTATTTTCAGAGTCATGGAAGCTGAGAGGGTCTTGAACAATCTTTACGTGGAGCAGAGACTACTTCAACACAAACTAGGTATTTATCTAATGTTTCAAGTCATTTGTTACAGAGACTAGCAACAGAAACCAATAATTCTAGTCAAAAGAATCAGTTTCCTACCAGAAACTATGCATTTGCTTAGTTTCCTCCCCGTTGTTCATTAATCCTAGGTGTAGTTAGCATAAACTAGGCATTTGCTTAAAATTTCTTGCCCGTCGTTCACGAATCCTAGTTAGCTGAAACCTACACCCCGAACCACGCTAATAGCTTAGTAGGGAAAGTTAGGACTTCTCAGATATCTGTGAATCAATTTTAATGAAACTTTCACCAGCTCATCCGCACAATATGCCAACACCAATGTTATGTTTTCATTATTCTGTGTTAGGTCATTCAATTTTACTTCAGATTCATCGTTTTAGGGGATGAACCACGCTAATAGCGTCCATCCTCTTTAAGACATTGGGACGTCGCAGAGGCCTTAATGATAAAGAAAAGTCTTTGATCATCAAGGAAAGTGATGAAGGCACCTCTTTTCATGTTATAGCGGAGAAGTTAGTTCGCCATGTGGATACGGTTAGACGATTTCTGAAGGATTTGAAGAATATTGGCCGCCGGTTACGTGGGAAACCTGGAGAAAGAAACAAAGTCATTTTCATCGCTACTGGTCGTTCCCGTGTATCGAAGATCACCAGAAACCGTATCGTATGGACCGAGGCCTCCGTTTGAGCCTCCAATGATGTTGCCTCCTTTTACACCCCGTCCCGAGACTCTGAGGCTTCAATCGACCCAGAAGTACATGACGTTGGAAATGAACTGCGTTCTTTTCACTGACGAGACCAGGGCAACCCTTGATAGACCTAACGGTTGGGCAAATGTTTAGGTCTATTTCGGAGTTGAGCGTCACCAATGTTTGCGATGCCAACAATAGAGAGGAGGAGTTATGTTGTTGGGGGATATAATTGGACACAGATTTGTTGGCCCATTGAGGGCCTACTACAATTTCTTGAAGAAGGTCTTGGATCCCTGGCTAAATAACGCACCGTTGTCACTTGTGAGGACTCTAGTTTTCATGCATGACAATGCTCCATTACATTTTGCTAGGGCCACCCAAGCGTTCTTAGGCTCTTACGGCAGACAAGGTGACAAGTTGATGATGCGGTTGCCAGCCTCTCCAGATATCAATCCAATCGAAAATTTGTGGTCCATCATTAAACAAGATGTTTATGCCGATGGATGTTAATTTTAGTATAAAGAAATCTTATGAGTGACCATTAAAGCTACAGCAGAGGTAGTCCAACCTGCTACCATTAAGAAATTGACAGATTCCTTGCATGATAGAGTTTTTGAGGTCATCTGTCCAAATGGCGATCATGTGAGCAAATAATTTATTATGTCCATCAATCGTGTATTATAATTATGGTTTCTGTTAAATAGATAGACAAGGTATGCTTAATGTGTAAATTATCTTTCGTTTCTAAAGCTATTAGCGTGGTTCACCCCCAAAACCACCAATCTGAAATAAAAATTGCACTTACCACACCATAATGAAACCATAACATTAGTGTTGTCATATTGAGCCAAACAGCTGGGAAAAGTTTCATCAAAATTGATTCACAAAAAACCGAGAAATCTTAACTTTCCCTACCAAGCCATTAGCGTGGTTCAGTTAGTTTCTCAGAATTTCCTGTCAATTGTTCACCTAAGCTTACTCAACAGAAGCTCGGTATTCACGTATTTTCCAACCTCCAAAGTTAATGCCGATTTTCCTGTAAGCATAGGAGATGGGAGGGAAATCAAGCTTATAGATGCAGCTGCAGTACGGATTCGGTGTCTTGGAAGTGGTAAGTTACATGAGAACGGAATGTGAATATGAAAATAGAGAAGATCAGGAGATAATAAGGTTATTAGAGCCTTTAAATGTATAGGAGTTAAAATGTAATTTGCAGGAAGAAAGAGCATGTGTGGTTAGTTTATGTTAGATTAAATTACAAGTGTGCTCGGTTCAAATGGAAGACGCAAGGAGTGTGCTGGGTTTGATAAAGTTAGAATGAAGAACGGATATGAAGTCATAATAAGAAGTAGTGGAGTAATTGATGCCATTATATTGAAGTCGTTCAGGCAGAATTAAATGAATTGTTACAGAAAGGTATCGAAGGTGTATGCAAATGTGTTTTGGCAGAAAAAATGTAAGTCGGCTGCTAAAAAAGATGAATTAACTCTATGAGTGCAAGAATGAGATATGTTATCAAAAAAAAGGAGCATAAATCATGCATGATAGGCGTGTTTGGGGAGGAATTATGGAGCGCTTGGGGCCCTTTAGGTAAGTAAATGAACTTATGTGAATAGGTACTGTTTACCATGACAACAAAACTTTGGAAAGACAATTTGATCCTCGGACCAGGGTTTGCAACAGTACTATAGGTAAAGGTAGATGGATTTCGCATTCTATTTATCTTCTGTGCTTTATTTTCTATAACACAAGGTGTGACAGAAATCTGCATAAAAAATAGCTATATATTGAGTACAATATTGTACTAAGTGCTGTACTTAATGAACAGCCGATGACAATATGAGTACTTGCTTAACCCCATGTGGTAGAGATGCCTCTACCCTTAATTATAAATGTGTAGCCAGATAGTTATAAGGATGATACCATTGGGGATGAAGAGAACGATTAGGAAAATTATGGGAATACGCATGATAATAATATTAGCAATGATAATGATAAAGATGAGGGTGTTGAAAAGTGATAACGAGAATGACGATGATGATAATAATGAGGGAAATGATAATGGTAATAGTGGTGAGGATGATTGTTGTAATGAAGATATAATATTAACAACTGTCGAGGAATTGTAGCTCTCTCTTTTTGTCAGAAAATTATATATTTAATGACTTTAGCGCGCCAGTCTGACACTACTACTTAAGAAGGAAAACAATTCCTCTATTGGCTGAGTGGACTCTTTAATTACTGTATTATGAGAGTACCACAGCAATTAATCAGTTTTAAGGAAAGAGCCGGTCAACACGTAAGGATCCAGTGGAACACCAAGAATTAACCAAAAATATATATCTTTAATTTATCAATTAACTCAAATATTTACACTAAATTCTAAAACTTTAACATAGTTCGAAACAAATTTAATACAGGCCTATTCCTGACGCTAGTCCTGATCAAAGCAAAGTAAGTTCCACGTAAACAAACCACTTGCCAGTTAGTTAATTTATGGAGACCTTTTAGTACAGCATTTAGCCGCAATTTACGTTCCTCTAATCTAACTAAAAAATATGACAGGAGTCCTTAAATATTATCTCTCCTTTAGTCAGCTTGGGTACAGCATTGAAATAATACTTAATCGAAACAAATATATATAGTCATTTCGACTTACATGACCTTGAAAGGAACAGGGGTTGACGGATGCCGCTATATTGGATTTTTCACGATTCTTCGTGTTGCAGAGGGCGGATGGTGGATGTCCTGGAGACGGTAGAAAACGATGTCTAATTCTTCTTATAACTTTATCTATCCGGTTATACGTCTAAAAGACGGAGAGAGGAATTGTGCTCTATGGCTCAAGGAATACTCTTTTTGGTAGCTCTTGAGTTCTTCTAGTATCCTCGTCTTCTTCGTAGGGTTGCCAAACTGAGTTTTAGTATACGAGGTGATCTCGAAAGTAATAAATGGGACTTACTTGGGGATTAATACTTCTTTTCTCAAAATTACTGAGATTGCAATTTGAGAGTCACACGAGGGTGAGCGGATCTTCTTTTGTCTTGCTCCCCAAATTCCTATTTGGCACTTAGGAATTGTGATCCAGCCAGACCTCTTGCTAAGTCTGAGAAGGATAACTCAGTATGGCACCGATAAGAAAACGAGACGAACTTCTCAGTCTTAGAAGTCGAGTTCAGAACTGGGCGAGGGACTGATAACGCTGATCTAGTCCTCTATCGTCTTTAACAGAATAATCATCTTTCTTTCCTTACGGGGCTTATTTATAGACCGGTGACCGCCCCACCTAAGGGGGACGGGGTAATGCCACTAAGGGGAGCGCGAGTTGGGGGGGGGGGGCACCGCGGAGCCCAGGTCTGCTTCTTTATGAGAGGCACCGACAACGGTCACATTATTTCTCCTCGGTGTTTTTTTTTATCTGACACCGCTTTTTGGCTCTTTAACCGCGGGCCTACTGACCTCATAGGTAATCGGATCTTTTGAGAGCTGCTAAATGGCCTTTTGTGGCTACCTTGGTCCTGTAGCCTGACTCGACTACCCACTCGGCGGGGAGATCAGAGCCCTTCGGCAGTTGGACTGTTAGTCAGACGACTAACGTTCTCATGCCCCTCATCTTCTGGCACGTTTCTCTCGCTCTCCCCGAAGAGGGATTTTACTATATATGTCCGCTTGGCCCTCTGGGTGGCGTTATGTTATAATTCCTCTACAACAAAAATACTAATATTATTAATACTACTGATAATAATCTCCGAAGGTGGGTTACCCTGCGTAGCCTGTCACGCTACAAAGGAACCACACGTCATCCCGACCGGAGTGCAATTTAGGGTGCCCTGTCGCTGGGTTTATTTTAACTCTCTGATGGTGCCGTGTAAGTCGTTGTGGTTCTGCCTCGTTACCTCTCAGCATTATCTTTACTCTAAGACTATACACGCTACCGTCTGTCCACGCTTAAGGACCTGGTCAGCTACATCATTCAATGCCAAAAGAGAGGCTTTGGAACTTCTATAAAATTACACTTTAACGCTCGCAGGTACAAGAGACCAGGACTTGAGTGGATCAGGGCCCTGGAGCAAATATTCTTCACAGCGTGTAGATATGGCCAATCTGCTTCGAGCGGCAAGGGTTGTCGGAGCCCGTCGGGCCGTACCCCTTGCATTTTTCCAGACCGTCTTGGTCTATTTAAGGGCCGGTGCATATGCACCGCTTTCTTCCTCGATGGAAGTCAATTCGCCTACCACAAAGACAACTACAGGCCATAGGCCTAGTAAGCTCCCGTTCGGCATCCCATACAGTTTGGGAGGAGGCGTCACCCTATATGCTAAGTTTTTCCAAGAAATAGATAAAAACTCGATGGAAGACAATCCCCTTTCAAAGTCCACCCCTATGTAGGATCCTCCTGTGGTACACGGGCCTCTGAGGACTCACGAGGAAAGGAGGGATCTCTTTCACTGGTTGGTGCCCCCTTGTCAGCCATGTACCACCCCATCTCGGAAAAGCACATGACTGAGGCTGTTCCATCCAGCCTTGGGGCCAGATTCCGAGGGCGAGGACAAACGGTTTCAATCCCATCCCTCCTCTCCCAAAATGAAGAAGAAGAAAGGTGAGGCTCCTCAGATACTCAATAACTCGCCTGTGCATGCGATAATGCACTCTACCATTAACTATGTGCACTAGGTGTCTTGTGCGGCGGGAACAGTGAACTATTCCTTAAAAGATATCGTGGAAGAGCTAGCTGACCAAGGAGCGTTCAAGGTCGAACGTGTGACGAGAAAACAGGGGTGGGGAGATCAAGACCCACCATACACTTTACGTCACTTTAGATCATTATAGGCTACCTGAGTCAATGCCCACCGATTGGTTTCGCTACCGCTTCAAGGTATTCGTGCCACTGCTGCGGAGGTATTACCATTGCTATCGCTTCGGCGATACGAATCACATCTGTATGTCGATGTGCCAAGTCGGGTTAAACTGAATTTCGCGCAAACTGCTCAAAACAATTTTTTTATAAATCTGTATTGTGCAGTGCCAATTGTGTAAATTGTGGTGAACCGCAACTTGCTTCCTCGAAAAAATTTAGTCCCTATCTATTCGAGAAGGCCATAACCGTTCAGGCTGTGAACCGACGACTCTCTTTTCATTAGGCTACGGAGATGGTCCTGTCGCACCTAAGCCTACCTAATACATCTTATGCTTCAATTGTTCAAAAGGTTTCCTCTTTTCCTGGCACTTCAGGGCCTACGAGTACGGTCGTTTCCGCGCCCTTTACGAACCCTTCTCCGGGTTCTAACTCCCCCCCTTCTCGGGTGGTAGAGATGGGATCAAAAGGGCTCACATTTAGTCTCGGCATAAAACTGGGGATCTCTCCCCCTCCCCAGCCGCATGACAGTTTACCTTAAGGCGAAACGGCCACATGTCTCAACCGAGTCGTTAGACTCAGGAGTTTCCCCCCCCCACACACAAGGTAGTCCTGCGACCATCTTCGCAGTCTCTGGATTGTGCCTCCGAGAAGGTACGACCATTCCCATGAGGATCTTCTGAGCAAGGCTTGAAAGGGAGGGGGGGGGGGGTTTCCTTCAATGGAATTGCCGTGGACTCCCAACCAACTGAGAAGAGCTGCAGAGGCTCGTCTCTAGAAGCCCGTTAGTTATATTTTTGTAGATCATGTTAGCTCGTACCCTCTGACCCCCCAGTCGGGGTATAAATGTTATGTTTTGTGACCCCACCACCACGGGATGGTGGACAGGCAAAATGATGCGCAAATTACACACTAAAGGATTTCTCCGTTATTTTGATATATATATATATATATATATATATATATATATATATATATATATATATATATATATATATATATATATATATATATATATATCCTTTCAGGCAGAGGCAGTCCAGATACACCTGGATAGGACGTATTCTCTTAATTCTGGGTACATCCCACCGTCAGCAGACTTGGATGCAGGGTACTTCCGCCGCCACGGTTTCTGATACCCCTTCTCCTGCTCTAGGATTTGAAGGGTAGGTACTTCTTCTGGGAAGACTACACGAGCAATGTCAGGGGTCAGATCCCTTTCAACCTGATCGACGAGATAGAGATAGATGTGGATGAGATTACGCATCACTTCCCGAGACCTGCTTTATTTTTGTCTCGCTCTGCCCTTGTGTTCTCCGGATGCCCAGCCTGATTTTGGATATGAGATGGTCGATAACATTTATGGTATTGAACACTTCTCATATACCTATCATTTTCTTAGTCGCTATAGCCTGAGAAACCACCCCGTTGGTGCTTGGAGCGGGAGCAGTGCTCTGCATTGAAAGGTATGACTGATTTTCTGTCTCATTCTAGTATAGGTCGGTGAAATAGGCTTTTGAGTTATTCTCCAGAAACTTCATCGCCGTTGGCTTAACTACTATTCCTAGAACGTCTGATTGTAAGAAGCTAGCTAGCATCTTACATTTTATTCGAATCTCTTTGCTGTTGACCACATGTTCCAGGACAGGAGTTATCCTCCCGACGCCGGAACGTGTCTCCTTCTTCTTCTTCATTTTGCTTCGGATTTCTTTGTTTGTTTATTTTTCGTTTGTTTGTTTTGTCTAATGTGTTGTGTATCGTTGTGTTTTTTTTCTTGTTTTGATTTTAATGTGGCCTAAGAATCAGCTAGAGATGAATTATGTCGATTTATACTCTTGGTGGCAGTCGCCTGATTGGCGCCATGAAAGAAAAGGAAGAAAAAACACTGATAATAACAATACTAATGGTGATAATAACATTACTACTACCATTAATAATAATATAATAAAATAGTATCAGGTTGGAACGAAAGTAATTTCCAATTTTTTAAAATAAAGTTTTAGATAGTATTTATTAAAGTAATAGCTCTTGTTATCTTTTAGGAATGCTATAATGAGTACTTTATACCTTTTTTTTCAGATTATGAAGAATATTGTTCACAATCTTCGGTATTCATTCCTATATCCTCTCAGCTAAAGACCACATTAAATATGATTTACTCTTTAAGTATCATAAAGGTTTTAATGCAAGTACAGCGTCAAAATCCATTCAGAGCACTTATATGGATGATGAAATAAAGGAAAGAAGTTGAAGTAGAGGTGATTTTCCCATCTCCGAAATGGGAATTTCAGTCTAAAGGACGCACCAAAGAAGGTTGGTCCAAAGGAACTTGATTCCGAAGAGTTGGAAGCTGTCGCAGCAAATACTGCTACAATTTCTAGGAAACAGATGGGAGTGTCGTCCTACAGCAAGATAATGTCCATCCTCATACAGATCTAATGACCAAAGATCTCTTGGGGCATCTTGGTTAGGAAATATTGCTTCATCCTCCATTTCTGAGCTTGCTCCCTCTGACTATTAATTGTTTAGGGAGATTACAGAACCATTTGGATGGTCTTAGGTTGACATCGAAAGAAGAGGTTGGAAACGAGCTGGATTCATATTTTGCTTCAAAACCTTAAGGAATTTTGTGATGGTGGCATTTAGAAGTTTGTTGATAGATGAACTGAGGTTCTAGAAAGCGATGTAGGTTATGTTCATGCTTAAATATTTTCATAGTCATAAGTTATTTTTTCATTTTTAATATATACCCTAAAATCGGACATTATTTTCGTTCCATCCTGATCCTCTCAATGATAAGAACAATATCAATACTACTAATAATAATAATAACACTGCTACTACTACTAATGATAATGCCTAAAATCTGGACAGGCCAGGCGGAGAGGACGCTGAGCGAGCAGGGAGCACGCTACGACGCGTGCGCGTGCCGGCGGCAGCAGTTGGAGGGCGCGGTAAAACGGGCCAGCGGCAGACTTCAGCGCTCCACTCGACTCGCCACCGTACTCGCCGATGAACACACGCGATGGCGCAACTTTGTTAAGGTCAATACATACATAAATACCACAAACTCACACACCAATCGATCCATCGATATTATTTTTGGGCAGTGGCACTCCCCTACAGAAAGTGACACCATAGTTGAAGATTTGGTCAAATTTTCGAAATAAAAATTGAACCATTGCAATATTTGGGTAGAATAAATTGAGTTAAAAAATAAGCTTTTATTCCAGTAGTTAAAATGCGAGAATAAATTAAACAACCACACGCTACCATTATTCAAGGCACACATAACCTGAGAGGTGACTCACAACAAATGAAAAGGAGGCAAACCAAATCTCCGTACCCATAGATATCCGTAGAAGGGGTGGAGCGATCGCACGTGAGGTTAGCTCACTTGTTTTTGGGGTTTTGGATTTTTTTTTTTTTTAAGTCGATTTTAGGGCAATTCGAGAAGTCAAAGATTTTAACTTTAAAAATTATTATTTCATTGTTTTGATGTGGAAAAGATAAATTTGTTTTCAGAATATTATCGTCTTTGATCATTGTATTATATACGTCAGGAAGGTTTTTGAAGAGTTGTAAAGTTAGGGACAGGGAAAATGTGTAGGATTTGATTACTTGGCGATGAAATACCACTGAAAAATCTAAAGATACAAATACCTTACACTCTAAAAATTCACTTTAAATAAACATCACGGCATTCACCCTCCACATCAACCGAATTCCACCAAAATTGAGGCTAGTGCGCATCAACGCTACTAAATGAATATAAACGCTACTATTTATCTTCTATCGAGTTCAAAACCACCTTTCATTTAGTCCACAATAAATTGGCTCTTCCATACCCAATTCTGTAAGGTTTTAATACTACACCATGTGGTGTAGTATCTGTCCAGGCCTCAAACACGCACATTATTCTCCCCCCATCCCCAACCCTCCACACATACACACATTTCCACTTAAAGGCCCAATATAATCGACTTTCTCATAAACGAATAATCTACCATTACATAACCAACGTTTATCAATCCTCTATAAGAGATTTAAAGAACCTGGTCCAAATGTTAGGCCAATATCAGCAAATAACTCAAGGAAATATATTTTAGCTTAAGTCCAATTATGGTCTGATGTATGTTCACAATATTTACCGAGAAGAAAATTTATTGATGCGAGCTTGAAAGCAACTCATCGTAGCGCTAACATATAAAGCGGTCGTTCTCGCTTCACGTGACTTTAAGACACAGGTGTTCGTGTGGATTCTGTCCTATAAAAAAAATATTTGGGTTTGATCTAAGAATTAAGAGTAATTAAGATCGGGTGGTTGGGTTCAGGGTTAAAATAAACGTTTTTAACGTACGCATTCATTTAGTACAAGGCCATGAATACAAGTGGGGAGAGCGAGAATGTAAGAAATTGATTGATCTTGTCAAATTAAAAAAATAAAATTGTCAAATAAGAAAGCATGTGCAGGATGTATTTGATGTGAAAGAGGTATGAGTATGGGATTATCCAACTACATGGTGGGGGTGTGTAAGTTAAAATTGGTTGGTGTATAGAGGAGAAGACGTGAAGAAACTGGTGTGCTTGAACGGATAAGAGAAAGCAAAAGGCTAAATAATGGAATAATGATGTTAAATATGCAGTGAAGAGCAGAAGGGAGACGTGCTTGCAAATGTTAATAGTGAAGGGTAGAGTGTCAGGTAGATGCCGATGAATGCATACGAGGTGGTGAAAAGAAGATGAAACGAGTGCTTAACCAGAGTAAGAAAGCAGAAAATGGAACAATTGGTCCGACATTGAATGAAGATCCGGATGCGAACGAGAAGTTATTCCTGAAGCCAATGAAAAGGTGAGAAAGCAAGAGAAGACTAATTGGGTAAACATTAAAAATATGAATGGCAGGGTTTTTGTGAGCATTGAGGAGTTTAAAGTAGAAGCCGACAGTAATTGACGAGTTGTGTAATGTTGATATCAAAAAGGAAGCATATGTGAATATGATTGCATTCGGGAGCTTAAACCGGGTGTTATATATCAGGGCATGGAACCAATAAGCAGGAAAGAGGTTGTAAGTCAGAAATATGCGATGGCACCTAGAATAGTTGCTATGGTAATTGAGTCAATGAATCACTCTAATGGTTGTATTGTGAGGACTGGAAGAATATCCTGATGGTACCGTTATATATATATATATATATATATATATATATATATATATATAAGTGTAAAAGATAGCAAGTTGAATTAATGAAATAGGGGATCGAGGGAAAAATTTGCCCAATGCTGTAGATAAGGTGTATGGAAATGATTTTGATTGTCCATATATGTATGCAAATGATAACTGATGGATTGAGAGAGGAGGAACAAGGTGGGTTTAGAGAAGGTATAGGGTGTGTGTGAATCAAGTATTTGCAGTAAACAACTAGCTGAATAAATAAGGGAAAAGAGCTGTAAAGTATATGGAGGGTTCATGGATTTAGCGAAAGCTAAGATCGTGTAGACAGTAGAGCATTACGGCAGGTTCTAAGAATGTATTGGGTGAGTGGCGTTGATGCACACCGACACAACTTTGTGAGAAAGAAGGTGAGGATAAATGGAAGATAGTATTATCCCTTAGAAGGGAAGTGGTGAATGAGAAAGACTACTTGGCGCGTTCTCTGTTGAAAGGGTCTGGAATTTTAATAAATTGGGCATTAGACGGGCCTTGTGTCCTTAATCTAACCAGTCTAATTCCTTATTCTAGCCTAACTTTATTACCAACTCATTCCTAGCTTTCTAACGTAACTTGACCTAAATTCCTAATCTAAAATCTTCCCCTAACCAAATGAATCTCAAATTCCTTGGGCTTCGGGAGCGGCTAGAAATCGAATTGTGGTCAAACTTCGCTGGAATTGTTATGAAAAATAAGCTTGAATTAAATTTAATATGTTGAGAAGTACATAAATAAATTGAATACAAAATAATAAGAAGAAATATTACATTGATAACTTATTAATTATTCTAATGTGAAATGTGAGATTGCTGTCTTGATTTGTTCAATGTTGTGTGAGAGGTGAGATAAACACTCATTTTTTGCATCATGTTGACCAGCTCCTCCCTTTTATAGTTAATATTGGTAAATGTAGAAAAAAAAAATTCATACAAGTAGTAAGTTGAAAATTGGAGTAAAATGGCCAAATTATTAGCACCTATTGGATAAATTCTTATTTTATCTTAATCCAAAATTTAAGAAGGAACTCATTATATTTAATCTTCGTCTGCTCACTGTCGAAACAAGATTCATTAATGATTACCTTTTTCAGAAATTTATCCATGTTGTATGGGTGCATTTTTGTGAAAGATAATAATACCTTTCATAACTATTTTAGGTATAAAGGATGATACAATTTTATTTCATTAAATATAAACACGAGATATTTTTTAAAAATTCTTTGGCTGCGCCGGAGAGGCGTATGTTACGGACGAGAGGAAACACAAGGGGATCAGGTAGAGGGGTTTTGCTTCAGTCTTTTCAAGCATGGATTTCCTTCCCCGAAATCCCTCGCGAAGTCACCCAAACATATATTATGATACCCTTTTCATAAAAGCAGTTGGTCTCACCATATTCTTATGATCATTGATGAATAAATGGTAGAAAGATAGAATAAGAGGAAGATAAGTAATGAAGAGAGGGGAGGGCTTAATAATAAGGAAAAGGAAAGAAGAAATAGCATTAAAGTTTTTCACATGAAATAGTGTTTTGGGAATTTACTGTTTGTAACGCGAAACTTTAGATCCGTTATAGCAAGAAATTATTCAGCATTTTTGTTAATTTATTTTACTATTTAATTAAAAATCTTTCCCTAAAATGATCTCATACAAAAAATCAAGCATGGACTTATTTTAATAACCAATAAAGTGTAACCTGTACAAATCTGAAATAATTCAATTTCATTATGTTTGCCAGACCGTAAAGCCGACTTACAATGACGTGAGACGCATCTTATTTCCTGACCGAGCGCCTAATTTAAAGAAATGAAAGTGTGAGTGAGATCAGTTCCTCACAATGTGGCAAATAATTATTAAAAAAAACCCAGAGTAAACAGAAAATGATGTATGAAAGAAGCGTACCCCTCTTAAAAACTCAACACAACTGTGTTTCTAATTTTAGAGCACAAGATACATAGTGTTAACGGAGGAGCTATGCTAATAATATGGAGCAATAAAAATGTTAATAGTCTTATCACACATAACAGTGTCTTGTAGTCACTCCAGATCGAGGTGTCATGCATATTGTCATTTTGTCGTTATATTAGTTTTACGGCACTAATAAAATTGTGAACATTCCAACACCTAACAACCACTGCCAAGAACGGCCTCCTCGAAAGTTCTAGAGTGGTCTTAATATTGCTAGTAACATAAATCATAGTATGATAAAAAATAATGAAACAACATGATTTGCGGTTATGATAAGGAGCACCTAACTATATCTTAGGGCGTACCGTTTGAGAATCACTGACCTAACCTAAGTTTCTAATCTAAATTCTTACCTAAACGAATAATCTCCAACATTCTAATCGTTTCTTATTTTGCCGCAGATGTTGGAGGAGAAACTGAGGTGCATTTGCGGCGAGTGCATTCTCGCCGCAATCGCTGTCGCCTACCTCGGCCACCTCTCGCCGAATGACAGAGACGAAGCTCTGTCCGCCTGCGTTCAATTGATGCAGTCGTCTAATTTGAAAATTCACCGAAAAAAATTCAAGTAAATATTATAGTCCTTTACATCATCACTATAATTAACCTCACCATGAAACTAGAATAAGGAAAAAAAATAGATAAATAGAATTAAAGAAAATATCAACTTTCGGCTAAACACATAAGTTCTAAGGCTTCAAAGAGCCGTTCGTGAAACGTTCTCAATATTATGAAACGTCGATAACTTGTTAATGATCAAAGTTGAAGCATTTTAGAATCATGTCGAGGCTTTATGATGATAACAATACTAAGCCCAAACCCAACTCCACCCATTTTCGCTTTTTATTTTATGGTTGTAAAGTTCTACTGAATTTAACTGACTTTTCTCAATTTACTGAAATTCTTTGATTAAATGAGAAAGGAATGAAACTTTGTGTAAACAACGAGGAAATATTTAGTGGGTCATGCAGAGAGGAAGAGACCAATTAACAATGAAAATGTGGAAATATAAGAAATGAGAGTAATAAAAGGGTTAAGGGTGATAAATATCCCAATAGTGGTTTTCAACGACCACAAATACTGGTGTCAGGAGAGTGTATAATCCCCTCACATGGAGGAAGTTTGTACATGGAGTACAAGAACTTGAAAGAAGGAACTGGTATCGCTTTATTCGGGGTTTGGCCTCAATTGCCTAAAGGAAGTGAAAAAAATGACAGGCGTCTTTATCTGAGCTGTGGGTAAAATGTGACCAATACTAAATTGAAATTTAATATTGATAGCCAATGAATTATTTGCCCATTAATTTAGTTGCATTATACATTGCCTTTTAATTTGGATAACCAATAAATTACACTTTAAATTTTTGTAACGAATAAATGCCTTTAGTTTTTCAAACTAATCAATTTTCCTTTAATTTAACAACAATAAACTGTTCTTTCATTTTATTAACTATTAAATTGTCCTTCAATTTTATTAACATAAATTGCTTTTCATTTTACTAAACAATAAATTTTCCTTTAATTGCCCTTTTATTTTCTAAAACCGCTAAATTGCTTTTCATTTTTCTGAACAATAAATTGTCTCTTAATTTTGTCCATCAATAAGTTGCCCTTAAAATTTGAGTACCAATAAGCAGCTCTTCCATTTTTTACCATTAAATTTTCCTTCAATTTTATTAATCATTAAATTTCTTTTCAATTTACTAAACTATATATTGTCCTATAATTTTGAGAATCAGTATAAAGGTCTTTCATTTTATTAACCCCTAAATTCCCCTTTTAATTTTCTTAACCTCTAAATTGCTTTTCATTTTACTAAATAATAAATTGTCCTTAAATTTTTATAGCAAATAAAGGCTATTTAAATCAACCTCCCCCCCTTTCCTTTCAGCCTCCTCGACACTCTCAGTACTCGGGAGGAGAGGAAAATCTGGATCAGTGCAGGGCTGGACAACGACCCCATCCCTCTGGTTCAAGCTTCGATCCTAATGGCATCTCAAAGACCTTCACTTGTTCTTGATGTTCATCAATGTGTATGTGTCAAAGTGTCTCCTTTCCACCAACTAACACTACGTAATGTTGTTCAACTTCGTCAGCGTTGTATGAGCATTAGCTATTTGTGTACCATATATGGCACACACTGTATGTAACCGTAAAACTAAAATAAGTCTTCTCCTAAAAAGGAGGGATGGAGTGTGGTAGGTGATGGAACAGTGTAAGTTGTTACATCGCCTGTTGCAATATCCATATAGAGTACAAGATTACATAAAAGTTAAAAAAATATATTCATCATTAAATTATAAGCATTTAAGTAATTACGGATGTGCTCTACTGTCCAAAACTAAAGAACAAAATACAAAATCTATATTTTCTTGAAAATACTTCTTTAATTTCCACCAAATTGCATAGCAAATTCTTTAAAATTTGCCTCTGATAGTGTACACGTTTTATTTCATATGTCGTAGAATTCTTTCTAATAAAAACCCTACTAACCTGACATCACTTTTATAATAGTGTGTCGTAGAATTCCTTTCTAATAAAAACCCTACTCACCTGACACCACTTTTTTTTTAGTGTCGTAGAAGGCCCCCCCTTTTTGTTCTATTCTAAGAGTGCTAAGAGTGTCTAATATATTTTGATATCTGAATATCTTAACGAACAGAGCCGTTCCGTAACACGTAAGGATATAAAAGAAACAACACTAATTCCCAATATAAACTTATATTTTAACTTTAACCATTGAATACACACCATCTAAACATTTACTACAGCAATACTCTGAATATTATCATAAACAAGAATTAATTAAATTAGTTTACCCACAAAAATTATTTAATTTCTCTACACAACAATGATATAAGAATTAGGCTTACGGACTCATCTGGAGTTTAAAGGGCCTCAGAAATGTTATTGACTCACGACGCGTGCCGTCTTGCCAGGTGTAGCTGGGCGAAATCACACGGTTGTTTTGGCGAGGGTGGCAGCTGGAGGATCCACACGTTCTTCAAAGGGGGGGGGGGACGGTTCTTCAAGGACGAGAACAAATACGGTGCTTTATGCAACACCTAGGCAGTCGTGGTCTCTCTGGCGAGCGTGAGTCGAACTTGGTTCTTAAATCAAGTTAACTTGGAGTGCGGTGTGACCAGCGAGTAACGAGCTCGAAAAGGAGCTTTTCTCCTTCGTTACTTATTTCCTTATAGACGAGGACTGAACTCGGGAAGGGTCTTCTTCAAGGGCGAAGATCGATGAGACGGGGTTTCTCTGACGAGAATAAGTTACTTAAAGTTAGGTTTGGTAACCAAGGAACTAGCTCGAGGATGAGCTTCTTCTTAGTTCCAGTCTTCTTCAAGGGCGAGTATAACGGAGGGGAATTTCTCTGGCGAGAATAATTTGAACTTGGTTCCTTACCAAGTTAACTTAGGAGTTTGGTGTGGCCACCGAGTAACGGGCTCGAGGGGGGAGCCTTTTCCTTCTTCTTTTCTTAATTCCTCAAGGACGAGGACTAAACCTGGTGTATAAGGTGCACCAGGCTATGAGGAGTCTCTCTGGTGAGAGTAAGTTGAACTTAACAAAGTTAACTTATCGTTTGGTTTGATAACCCGGCACTAGCTCGAGGATGAGCTGTTTCTTAGCCCCTTAACGTAGGTAGCCCTGCCTCTCTTGCAGGGTACTTCTTGGTCTGGCGACCTAAGTAAACTACCTCTCCAGTCTCGGTAGTTCGTTTTGATCCGAAGACTTCGTCACCTAGAGACTGACGTATACTACCTCGATTTTCCTTAGAGTTTCTTATTTATACCTCGTCACCCCACTGGGGGAGTGGTAAGGGGGCGAGGAGCTTGAGGACGGCCTCAGGAGAGTTCTTTTGGCCAACGGTTTTTCACACGAAGTCAAACATCGGCTCCTCGTTAGCCTTCGAGATTGAGAGAAACACGTCTCCAATTTCTTATTTGACGTGAAACTGCATCTCACTCTCCTGGGGAAGATCTTACATTTTGAACTTTAGGGTCTTTCATCGCACCGAGTTGTGCCACGCTGCGGTTACGCTTTTGACTCGCCGATGCCTGGGCCGATGTCTTTGCGGTAACCGCCTTGGGACTGCATCACGAGTGAACGGGACGGGGGGGGGGACGATTCCCCTACATCATAGAACGGATAAAAAAATTTATGGGGAAATTAATGCGTATTTGTAAAAACGATAACGATGCGTCCAAAACTAGAGAACGATAACTTCTAACTTCCAGTTTATACCGGATGGCGAGACTAGTTAAGGCTCGCACATTATTTAGAGAGCAAGTTGTCCGGGAGAAGAGTAAATGAATGCTGTTCTCTCACATTTAGAGACCGTTTAGATGGTTAAAAAAAGTGTGATTTCACGTATAAGAAAGCTCCATAAGGATACCGAGTCCTGAGAGTCGACGAAGAAAGCAGATCGCGCTCGAAAGAACAGCAAAGGGGAAGATCGCACAATGTGACAGATGCTAATAAAGGCCCGATTTTAGACAGCAAACGGCATGTTACGTCAATTTACCGAAAACCTGAACTTGAATATTCTCTGCAGACTGTCTCACGTCGCTTGAGAGAGGTAAGGGTCATGGTACACTCCTCTGTGAAGAAAACACTCATAAGTCAAAAGATAAACTGGCTAGGTTGACCTTCACTACTGAACATGTTTTGTTGGGTACTAAAAGTGGGAAAGTGTCTTTTTAGCGGCGGAAGTAAATTCAATTTTCTGGATTGGATGGGAAGCAGCATGTAAGGCTTTGTGCAGATGAAAGATTGAGTCTCACATGCACGAAATTTGTAGGTGACAATGTTATGGTGTGAGTCATGTTTTCAAATGCTCCCCTCTGTCCGCTCGTCCGTTTACACGACAAAGTAAACACTGTGGTATAGAAGAATCTGTTTCAGGAACATGCGATTTCCTCTCTCCCAAATCTGGAGTACGTGAGCCTGTTTTCATGCATGACAATGCTCCGCACTACACAATAAAGATAAGGAAGCAGTTCTTGGATAATGAAATATGTGGGTGATGAACAAGCCTGAGCAGAAGCCTGATTTAAACCCGATAGAAAACTTAGGGAAGATACTCGATAAGAAGATCATGGATCTGAAACCAACGAGTTTTGAAGATTATCTGACAAAGTTTGGAAAACGTCCTGCAGCAATGTATGCTCAGCAAATTCAGAGCAAGGGCCTACATAAATCTTATTAACAACACTGTACAACAATGAAAAAAAAACGGAAATGAGAATAACCTTTTATATGGTTACTTTTTGCGTAAATCACGGATATAACTTCCGTCTCTTTCTGCGACCCTCCAATTTCTCGTAAATTACCATCTTACTTTAAATACACTGATGGTTCCGTAGTGATTGAATGCAAACAGGATTGGTCCGTAACTGACAACTGTTAAAAGTTCTAAACGGATTTTGATATAATTTTAATGGGGTGTTCCTAAGATATTTATCAACTTAATCTATGAAATTATGAAAGTATACTCAACATTCTTTTAGTCAAATGGTTCCAAATCCGTGGTAACTCTTACGTAAAACTTTTATTTAATATTTGTTGTTGTTACTATTTATATTATTTTTCACATACGAGTGTCCTTTATTTACAGGAGACAGAGCTAAAATGCCTAGAGAATACAAAAATTCCCCAGACAGTTTCTATTATATATGTGAATCAGTTACACTAAGACAATATAAGAGACAGTCTAAGCATGTGAAGAAACTTTATGAGCTGTACTTTGGATGGTCAGAAGAAACGCTGGGCACCTCATATATGTTGTGCCAGGTGTAAAAGTTCCCTTTCTGTCTGGATGAAAGGCAAAGGCCCTGGCCTTATGTTTGGCGTACCAATGGTAAGGAGGGAGCCAAAGGACCATTCAACGGATTGCTCATTCTGCTTAACAGATATTAAAGGTGTGTATTCAATGTGTTTTCTTCCTGCTCTTTAATATATTTTCAAGAGATGTATCAATTCAAATGATTAAAATGCATACTATGTTGCTCGAATTACAGTATTTAGGAAGCGTTCTACAGATCGACAGCAATTCTTCACTTTTGAAAACAAATTGACTTATTTTAATATCATAGGCCTATTCAATGCCTTTGAAGCTGGCCTATGAACCAAATGAGTGGAGGTTATTCATAGATGCATCACTTTACAGCATAAAAGCGGTTCTGTTGCACATTGGGAACACCATGACTTCAGTTCCAGTTGCTCACTCTGTCATTTTAAGAGAGACATATGAGAACTTTGCTTTAATTCTAGACCGCATAAGTTACAAGGAGCATGAGTGGCAAATTTGTGTGGACTTGATAGTAGCCCTACTTAATCGGATACGCTAGGTTTATGTGCTTCCTTTGTAAGTGAGACAGTAGGGCCAGATCAGATCATTATGTGCGTTCAGAATGGTCACCTTGAGAAACTATAACGCCTGAATGCCATGATGTAATTCATGGGCCACTATTTGAGAAGAAGAAAATCATTTTTCCATCACTGCATATAAAACTAGGCCTAATGAAGCAATTTACCAAAGCACTGCAATATAACAAGCAATGTTTCCAGTACCTCAAAGCGATCTTCCCCAAAATAAGTGACGCCAAGATTAAAGAAGGCATATTCTTAGACTCTCAGATTCGTCAACTTATAGCTGATGAGGACTGCAAGGCGACAATGGCTGAAAATGAGCTAGCGGCCTGGCATGCATTAAAAGATGTATCCAAAGGACTTCTGGGAAAACACCAAGGGGCCCAGCGAGAGCGTATAGTGGAGAGCCTAATCAAGTATTACCAAGATCTCGGATCCAATATGTCACTGAAGATACACTTTCTTCATTCTCATCTATCCTTCTTCCCAGATAATCCAGGAGATGTGAGCGATGAACATGAAGAGAGGTTCATTCAAAATATATCGTTAATGGTAAACAAGTAAGCATAGGAGAAAATGGAGCCCTCCTATGTTGGCTGACTTCTGCTGGAACCTGAAACGTGACACACCTGAGACGTCTTACAAACGGAGAGGTAAATACTACAATTTAGGTCAATATATTATATAATGCTAACAAATATAGTGATTCATTATATATTCATGAATTAATTACAATGGACACATTTAATCTGACATTGGGAGCGGAATACATTTATGGTATCATGGAAATCTGTATCAATTGCAGGATTATTAAATAGGCAATTTACAAGAAAATGTTACACACACCCAACACACCCAACTTCCTAAAAAATGCACATGAGATCTATGGTTTTTTTCCTTGACACTGAAATTGATTGTATAGTGTAATTGTTTATTTATTGTAGGAGATAATCATGTTGTTTTCTGGTTATAGGTTCTTTATACATACTTATTGTTCTATGGTTTGGACGTAGGCGTTCTTCAAATGCGCATTATTTTTTGCTCATAACTATTACAAGCAAATTTCAAGGTTATTCTGCGCAACTTTCATAGAAATTAAACGAGTATTTTCAAGATTTTGATATTTTGTTCTCTACTTTGGGACGGTAGTGTACGAATGAAAATTCAATTCTCGTTTTCTAAAGTTTTCATTGAAAATTGAGTCGCAAAAGTTAAAAAAAATAAAATCTTTTGGTAAATGATTAAAAATTACAATAAGGTAAAACCTGAGTAAGACCAGACTAGTTCCATACTTTCAAAATGACCATGACGATATAATTAGATCACCCTGATATCTCTCTCTTTTCATTCACCTCACATACTCGTGGTACACATATGACCTCCAAACGACACATGAATGCTCATGGTCTCCCGGTTGGTGATATAGTTGATGCCTTGGCTTTCCCGGCTATGTGAAGGGTCCTCTGACTTGGTTATCTTGCACGGCGACCAGAATGACTTCCTGAACACACTCGCACAATCTGTGAGAAGCAAGAAGCTTACTGTGGTTTTACACGTACCACTCCAACCTTTTGACCACCATCTCAAACTGCAGTTAAATTTGATCACGAGGGAGGTAGGATTGCGATATTTATGGTGTTGACGCCTCACCCTTTACGTGTGTGTCCTAGTGATTTCGCAAGGTTAAAAACTGAAAAAAAATGCTAGCCTCTTTCGAGGAACTCGGGGTAAAATTCATAATTCGAGTAATAAATTTTGATAATCAATAAATTTCTCTTAAAAGTTGATCACCAAAAAACCTGTTCTTCAATTGCGATGATCTAACCTTAATCTAACAACCCGGCATCTGTTGTTATTTGCAGCTCAGTACAAAGGAGGGACCTGTCAGAAATCGATTATTTTTCGTAACTGGGTCGTCTTCAAAAATACCTGTTGAAATGAGGGTTTACATGACTCCGGTGTCTTACGCAATGTATCCAAAGGTTCTTGAAGAAAGACTTCTAAAGTAAGATATTATTGAGTTTTAAATGAATCTGTTAAAATAAATTCTTACACCTAATAGCCTTTGCTATTCCAACATAAACAGCGAATACATTGATCACATAAAAGAGCCTGGGCTAAATTACACCCCCCTAATGTACACCACAATAATAGGTTTAGCCAATTATTCATATGCAAATCATTATCAACGTGTGACATCCGAACGACTCATCCGGATGTCATCCGGTTCCTATATAAAATGCTCTTTATTTTTAAATTTAGCTTACCAGCTTAGAGATTATTTACCAAAATATATTTTATTAAAAATTAATATTAAACTTAAATTTTCGTTGTTTATAATGATATATTTATTTTTTCTATACACTAAGGCGTAAGAAAATATTTAATTTTGTTTGTTTCCTATTTACTGGACACCCTATAGTTTACAAATTTACCATTGGTAACATTTCTTTTATAAATCTTTGCAAATTATTTTATTTTATTTTAGGTCTTATAAAGGAAACACTGGTTTCAAAACTAACCAATGTCCTCTTTTTCAGTAAAGTCTTTAAACGCGAACGAGTGGATCTCTCTGAGCAGCGGACTTCTCTTCGCTCCCTGGTAGAGAAAGACGAGGAATCCTTACACAGTGTCGAGATTTCCATCTTAAAAAAGCTCGCGGAAACGACTCTCGGTCTTTTAGATAATGAAGAACTCCTCGCGGTCTTCTATGAAGCCAAGGTAAATCACAATGAAGGGAAATTTCTTTCGCGAGATATTCTTTATTTTATGAGTTGATGCGCACCGACAATCTTTCGGGGGAAAAGAGGTTGATGTTTCTCTTTTTTACGATAGAAAAATCGAAGATTAATTGAGGCATCCATTAAGCGTGCGAAAAGATATTCGAAGTGATGTGAGGTTAGGGTGAGTGAAAATTTGGGGTACATAAGCCACAGAGGAGACTACTGGGGCTCAAAAGACCGAAGGGAAACGCAACTCTTCTGAGCTAGCCCTGTGCTACAACAAGGATAGTGATATGGGATAAGAATATATAGTCTTCCGGCGCGTGTCGTTAAAGGCGACTAAGTCCGCATAGCGGTCGCTGGCAACGGCGAAAAGGGCGGGAGTGTCGCGGAACCCGTACAGCGATGCTGATTAATTCCCTACACTGTGAGAACCAAGCGAATGTGTGAAATATTAAGGGTATATATGGCTAGGAAAAGAGGGAAGAGGTAGTTAATGTCTTTAAAACAGGGGGGTTTCCGATGCTTGCACTTTGCGAAACAAACATGAAAGTAAATGAAGAGGTTTTGTGTGATAGAGTGGATGACGAGCAATGGTGTGAAACAATGTGGTGGGAGTAAGGAGGGTGTAGCGTTAACTTTTAGAGATGAGTAGTATTATGCAATGGCTGCCTATGAATGTGAAAGCTCGAGAATTATATGGGTAATGTTGAGATTTGCGAGGGGGATACTGTACGTCGTTGTAGTGTATGGACTGTGTAACGATGAAAGTGAAGCTGAGAATAGAGAGGTTCTGGAATGACTTGGAAAGAATCTTAGATGAAAGTGGTGCTGGGTATCGGCTGATGGTTGTAGGAAGTATGAATGGACCAATAAGTTAAATGATGAGAAACAGGATAACTGACGCTTTTGACACCTGGAGAAAATCAAAATGTATGTGAGGATGGTAGGTTTTTTATGCTGAAGGATACTAATGTGTGGTAAACACGTTATTTCAACACAAAAATATGAAAAAATACGGTTCGTTTATGTAAAGGGTAGAGGGGGAAAAGGAGGAGGATTGATCTGTTCCTAGTAATATGCTACTGGATGAATTTGGTGTTAAAGCTGTGAGAGGCATGAGCATGGAACGGTCCGAGTGTATGATTGGGCTCAGTAAGATTACATGGATTGGAGTATGGAATGAGAAGACTTGGGGAACCTCGAACTGACAGGAGAATCAAATGTGAGAAAGCTGTTGAATTAGAGAGAGGGCAAGAGTACTTAAAAATGTTCAAGAGTATAAGAGAGGAAGTAAAGATGGAATGGCGATGTGAAATATGCACTAGAGATCAAAAGGAAGACGCACTTGCAAATGTTGATTAGTGCAAAAGATCATACTAAGAATATACGAATGAAGAGGGCCAAAAGAGTAAGAAAGCATTAAAGGAAGCATTGGGATGGAATGTGAATGATGATCCTGATGGGAGCAGGAAGTTATTCTGGAAGGAAGTGAGAAAGGTGAGAAATCTAAAGGAGTAGAGTTGTGCAAACATCAAGGATAAGATAATTAGGGTACTTGAGGATAATTATTAGGTCAAAGGTAGATAGCGAGACTAATTTAATGAGCTGTATAATGTTGATATGGAAAAAGAAGCAAATCTAATTCTGATTGTCTTTGAAGGTGTAAGACGGATGCTGTGTCGAAATATGGGAGCAATATGTTTGAAAGAGATCGTTAATACTGTGAATGGTCTGATAGGGTCAAGGCAGCTCGAGTAGATACCAAACAAGTGGTGATGATTTTGTTGAGTAATGGGTGTGGTGGTTTTGTTGTAAGGCATTTGAAAATGGGAGAGTGTCTGAGGAACTAATGTGGAATAAGTATGGTAAGTTTTGTAGTATATTTGTACCACACACCAACTTTGGAGCTTATATTCACTTTTAGTCTGGTGATAGTAACAAAGTCCATCGTTCTCTATTCACTTCAATGTTTCTTTGTTACCAGCAGGTCGTTAGTCCGGAATTCATGGGTATTGAGTTTTCCAAGATCTTTGAAATACGTTACCATCTCTTTTACACTCATAAAGTTCTTGCTACATGCTTAAACTCTGCTCCCCCCCAAATCTATAGAACTAAAACCCTTCCCGCATTTAGTTATCAAAATTCTCTGGTTTTAATTTTCTCTGATGCCTTTTCCGTTCTTTTCCGTCTTCTGAAGTGTTTGAATATTTCGATGCTTCTCAATAATAATCAAAATATAGGCGGAATATATTCTGTTGATTGTTTACTTTGCTCTAAACGCTACTTTCGGCAAACTGGAACTTAGTAACTGTCCATTTAAACCAACACAGAAACAATGTATGAAGATGTGAACGTAATAGTACTTTTTTTGTTCATTTGTCTGAATATGATCATTCTATCAATGGGAATTCTGATAAATATATTTAACATTTAGAAGACTATGTCAAGCACATTATTGTTGAATGTTCCTTCAATACTACTACTTCTTATTTTAATATTTATGTCGTGGTATGACATTATATTATATCAATACCATATTATATCTATGGGGGAAGGGAATAATAACATAAAGTTTCGATGCGCGGAGCAGCGAGAAAAGAGTGCAAAACGAGGTCAGGTAAAATTTGAGCAATGGCAAAGCTCAAGGTATTTAAAAAGGCATGTACAAAAATATAATTTTATTTACATAAAATAAGAGAATCAATGGGCAAAATTAAATTAGTAAATGAGGGGGAAATGCAGAGTTATGCATCAGACTCTGAAGTTAGAAAATAATGCGTTACAGCAGGCAAAAAACATGAGGGCGAGGGCACTACGGAGCTTCTGAGCGGGAAGTTGACGTGATAACGGTTCTCCAAAAGGGGGGAGGGGCGGTAACGTCCGGTCCAGGGGAGAGTATTCTGACCACCTGAAGACGAGGAGGGAACGAGGAAGGCTTCGACGGGAGTTGATGAGTGGAGTCGGAAAAACCGCTCGGTGGCGATGGTCAAATGGAATTACCTCACTGGCTGGGCCAATTTTAACACTCGAAAAGTTCAGCCGTCACTTTGCTTCGTTGTTAGCACCTGACTTGGAAATAGGGGAATGTTTCTTGGATCCTGGTGGGACTCCTCAACTCTGTATCTCCCACCTGGAAGACGAGCCCTATATATCCGAGGCTACCCGGCAGGAGTGGAGGAAACAGCGCTACTCTCGAAGGGCCTCGAATCTTCACGCCCAGGCGATTCTAACCCGTGAAAAGTTGGTTCGGGATGGACGCGGTTCGAGGCTACCGCTTGTGGATGTGGGGGAGGGGAGGGAGGAGGCTTACCAATTCAAGCCTAACCAAATTCTAGAATTTTCTTTAGCGCATGGAGTTCACTTCCGTGCTGGGAAAGAAATTTCACGTGGAACTCCCCCACAATTTCCTTTGTATTCATGTTCTATCTGAAGTCTCAATTTAATTATCTGTCTTTGTCCCTCTGGTGTCTTTTTAGTGGAGATTTTATTTATGTGATTTTTTCCTTCCTGTATCTGCTGTTAATCCCTTTTCTTGATGATTCTTGTCATTCAATATTTTTTGTCTCATCCTCGCCCTATGTGTTTTTAGCTATTTGTTTTGGCTTCTGTAGGCTGAGATCTACTCAGTTTTCCTATATACATATATACTGATTCTTGCTAAACCACTTATTCTGTTCCTTGAGAATGAAATGAATAGAGATCCAAAGTACTTGGAATTCGACTTTGATCTTTCTTGTGCGATTCTTGGCATATATATATATATATATATATATATATATGAGTAGCAGTCTTTCTTGAATGCAAATTTTGTTGAAGACCATGGTATATTTCGCCTTAATCCATTTCCTTTGGCAACTTTATATTCTTCTAACTGTCTTTTTTAGTCCATGTTGTAGATAGTAGATAATTTGTTTTATAATAATCTCTCTTTTAAACGAATGGGTTTGGTAAAAAACAAAACTAAATTGCTGAGCTTTCGATCTTATTCGATCATCTTTAGGTGTTCTTTCCTCTTTTACCGATGAAATATGGTGCAGTCAGAATCGGACTGAATGAAAAGAAGATAAGATAAAATTTATTAATAAAAGTGTTACGATGAGTATTTTTACAAACACATGAGTAAAATTAATTAGGTTAATAGGGGTGAAAGACACAAACACAAAAAGAGAGTAGAGAAGGGAAAGTTAGATCGAAAAGTAAGAAGAAAGAAGCTCCATGACCGGTGGAGGACACTCAGAATTTTTACAGTTTACAGATTTAATTTATATACATACATGTTTAGAGTTTATTATAATTTGTTGTTTTTTTTAAGTTAACAGATTAATTATACCCTTTTTCTATTCTATATATCACATTTTGAATTTCCAGATTAATTGCTATATTTCACACGTTATCATCCTGACTTTGTTTTATTCATAATTACTTTCTTCCTTTTTTCTTTTATTTAACAATATTATATTATTCTATCAAATTAATTTCACTTATCCTGTTTTGTTCAGTATTTAACATTTCACTCATTCTATTTTTTATCATGGTTATTCGCTTTCATTACACATTTTTCATTATTTGTGTTGATTAGTTACTTTTGGTTATGCCCTTATTTATCTTCAATTTACTTATCACTTGTTAATTTATTTATTCACTAGTTATTTGTTTATTCACCCAATAATTTTGTTCTATGCTTAGTCACTTTATTTATCTTCAATTTATTTAGCACTTGTTAATTTATTTATTCACTAGTTATTTGTTTATTCACTTATTAATTTGGTTATGCACTTAGTCAAATTAATAATTTGTTTACTTAATAATTTTAAATGCAGCAATTTTTATCTTTCTACACCATATCTAAAAACTTTTAACATTTTCTTTCACTTCTGTTAGTTTTGGAGGTAGTTTAATTGCCTCACTGACATTTTTTTAACTTTTTTAAAAGAGTTCTTACTCACCACACCGAAGCCCGAATCTGGGATGTAGAGTGTGTTCTCCGCCAGCGTTCCTTCGATCTCCATCGGTGAGTTTGGTGGATCGAAGATCCACTTAAACTTCCCATCACGGATTCTTTGGCGGTTTCGTCTGATCTCCTACTGGGAGCTTGCGCGTGGGTGTGCCGAGGACCTGGAAATTCAGGAAGGATGCTTCGGACGTTCTTCTTCCTCTTCTTCGATTGTTTCCTCCTCTTCCGGTGTTTCCTCCTCGTCTTCAATCTTCCTCTGTCTATGTCTATCCTTTTTGTTTGGATTTTTGTATTCCGTTATTTCTTCTATCTCGAACTCTTCGTTAGTAGTACTGGTTTCTTCTTCTATTTCGATAGTTTTCTTTTTCTTTTTTCCTTCGCTTTTCGTGATTCTTCCTTGGGGATATATTCAATTGTGGTTCATCTTCTTTTGATGCTTCCTCTTCTTTTTCTGTTATTTCTTTAGCAAAATTTTCCTCTGGGTCATCGGCGAATTGTATTTTCAATATTTCTTTAGACGCGCCTCCTGTGGAAACTATAGTTTCTTTTTCACCCCGTACATCTTCAGAAGACGATTTAACTTTTCCGCAAATGTTCCGGGGTCAACCAGGTTTGCAAGATGTGCAAACATGATCATAGTCATAATTTCTGCCCCTTCCTTTGGCATTTGTAGATTTGTTGCTTTGGTTTCAAATTTTACCAGCGCCGTCGCTGCCTCTAGGTATGTCCTTTACTTTGCCTCTTTTTCTTTATTCAGTTTTTCCTTTTTCTCCTGTATTTCTTTCTTCCTGACGGGGCATCTCATGGCCATAGCTTTGTGCTCTCCTTTGCAGTTTATGCATTGCGGTTTTTCTGCTCTGCATTCCTTCCACTCGTGCCCGAGTCTGGAGCAGTTGGGACAGGCGATACTTGTCAAGGGGCTGTCTTTCGTGTTATGTTTTTCGACATCGTAACACTTGAAGCAGCAGTTGATTGGGATTTGATTTGATTTGATGATCTAAGTGGTCAAATATGTGGTAGGTGTGATAGGGGTGAAGAAGTTTATTACTTTTAGTTAACCTGGTTGCGAGGGCATCAGCTTCGTTTTACTACCATATTTTCCTCTTTCGTTGTCTTTTTTTATTTTTTTGCCTCCAGTGATCCCACTGTTGTCATTTTTGACCGGCAGAGACGATCTGAATCCTCCTTTTAAATATATATATTTATTTAATTTATTTTTTTCCTCCGTCGTAGTTTTCTAGCCTTTCAAGTTTGTCTTTTGTTAACTTTAATTAGCCTAATATTATTTTTTTGTGGGCATTTTGCCTCTTTTGTTTTCATTTTCGTCTATTATTATTTTATTTTGTTTTTCGTTCTTTTTGTGAGCACTTCACCTCTTTTGTTCATTTTTTATTTCATTCTTAAATTAGTAATTTATTTTAAATTTCGTTTTCTTTTGAAGGGCTCTTCGCCTATTTTATTTATTTTCATTTTATTTTAAATTAGTTTGTTTGGTTTGGTTTTCTTGTTGTTGTTATTTCCCATTGATGGGCTCTTCGCCTCTTTTTTTTATTTTTATTTTAAAAATAGGCATTTCGCCTCTTTTTATTGTTTGTCCTTTTATTTATTTATTTTATGTGTCTTATTGCATGTGTGCAGGTCTATTTGCCTAATACGGTCGCTTCTTCTAGCTCCAGCTATTAGCAGGGTGGCTTTATTTTTTACTCTCTGCATCGTCCTGAGAGAAGTACAACTTGCCATCTGCGTTATCACTGCCGGGTACACCAGGACGGAGCGTACCAAGGCAGTGGATAGCTTCTGCTTGTTTGGAGCGTGAAGGTTCCGGAACCTGTATAGTTTCCGAAGTTGCCTTTTGGCTAGGGAGACTCTGGTGTTGATATCGGTTTTGTACCTAGACTTGGTGAACCGTAAACCCAGGACGTTACCTTCTTCCGAGTACGGATATAGGTCGTCGTTCACGATGACGTCATCTATTTTCCGGTGGCTCATTAGGATTATTTTGAATTTTTGGCGGTTAGTTTTAATTTTCCACTTCATTTCATATCTATTAATGTTGTTTATTTCGGCAACTGTATTCCTTGCTTGAACTCCGGCGTTCCTATGGGAGCTGGGGATGATTTGTGTAATATCATCTGCAAATTGCAGATACATCGTGTCGTCCCGCACCGGAGCAGGGAGGTCTATTGTGTACACGAGGTACAGAAACAGGCTCAGACAGCTGCCTGGAGGAACTCCCGCCATGAGTTCGAATTCGAGTCCCGAAAAGCCCTCGAAGGAGATTTGGGCTTTTCTCTCCATAAAATAGTCACAGAGGACCCTTTCTAGGAGTGGGTTAAGCTGAAGGTTCAGGATCTTAAATTAGAGACCCCTCAGCCAAACCTTATCGAAGGCCTTTTGTACATCACGCAGCACCACGCCTACGTATTTCCCCTCTGCTTTGCAGTAGGCTATTTTCTCCGTTAGGGGGCGAGGACAGTTTCCGTTCCTCGCCCATTTCGGAACCCTTGCTGCAGGGTGTTGTGAGCTCCCAGTTCGACTATTTGGTCTTAAAGCCGATTTGATATGATATTTTTGTAGATTTTACTCACGAACTCGAGAAGAAAGATTGGCCTGTAATTCACCAGTTGATCTGGAGTCTTACCATCCTTGGGTATAAAGATGATTTTGTCCACCTTCAGACCGTCAGGGAATTAGCCCGTATTCTGGGAAGCGTTAAAAAATGTTGGTGATTCTCTGAATGATCTGCTGAGGGACACTTTCCAGCTTGGTGAAGGATTTCACAGTGACCATGACGTCCTCTAGTTGATCGGCAGCGGATTTTAGGGGATATTTATTCCGCCTCGCTTGAGCGTAAGGTCAAAGGAAACGAGCCAATTCGGTGAGTGGAATTTTTAGAACAACTTTAATGTTCGATTCCAGCTCATCGCTTGACTATTGAGGACCGGCTTTTCTTCGTTTATTAAGATGGCTTCTAAGATGTTTAGCCTAGCTTTATTTCCCTCTTTTTTTAATTGCGGTGTTGTCAACTAGAATATCTCTCGTTAGGTTGATATTATGCGCGCTCTCGATATGATATTTAGGCCCTCCGCTTTGAAGATGTATGGTTAAACGTGGTGGTAGTCATGCTAATATATATATGGTTGTACCAGGTAGGGAAAAATAAAGATTGATTGGAGCTAACACTTTCGTTATCTTAATAACACAATGGTTTATGAAATAGAGAGGCACTCTATTTATACAAAACAATGTTTTCCCTATAATATCACATGGTCAGATTTTTTTATGGCTCTGATAAGTTTGACTTGAGGAAGAAAGATAGGACTGAATCTAAAAAAAAAAAACCGGAGCTAATATTTACATTATTCTCTTTTGTGCTGGAGATTAGGAACGATTCACAGATATTTCTGCAAATAAAATCATGTATATGCATTATGGTATCGGCCTTTGACTAGTTAATTTGGTGACTCATCTCAAGTCTGTGGACGGCCAAAGCATTATTTGTATATCCCTTAGATCCTGCTGTTTGATATTGCTTAATTTTTACAGAGATATTTTTAGAAGTTTGACCTACATAGAATAAATTACAATCCAAACAAGATATACTATATATTACATTATTATCGTTGCTTGGGCTGTGTTTATTAACATATTTTTAAGGTTTAATTGTATTTAAAAATTTCATTTATATCAAGTTGTTTTAACATTGGTACTACATACAAGAAATTATCATGGTAAAGTAAAAGTAATATGTTGTGTAAAGGCTCTGTTTTTCCTTAACTAAATGAATAATTATGTAGATTAATGAAAAGTATTTTATTTTAATATGTGAATAAGTAAAATTATATTCAAAATTTGCTGTTAGATTTTTAATGTAAACTTTTATAAATAGGAACCGAATTTGGGGTAATTTTTTTACAATAACAACTTAAGTTGCCTACATTGATTAAACCTCGTTAGAAGACTTAGAGGAATTATAGTAGTTAATAGCGAACAATGAATTAGTTTGTGATTTTCATGATAAAACACATAAGAATCTTTGAGTGATATGAAAATGAAACCCCTACACGAAAATAAGCCACAAAAAGCTGTTTTGTGTTTGTTTAAAACACATTAGTATCACAAATGATCGCCTGTTACTGTTCTGTTCTAGTTCAAAATATGTTTATGAACGGGTCTTTGGAATGCTTATTTTTACTAGTGAACGTTAGCAGTGCTTATTTTCCTTAGTATTCGTTAAATGATTAACTTCATGACCACACCAATTTAGGTATTCCGGTCATGTTTTGGGATAGTTGGCTAGGTTTGTTTTTAGTCGCGTGTGAGTCTAGTCGCGAGCACTCTACATCTCACTAAGTCGGCCGGTCGGTCCTCGTTTTGATTTTTATTTGTTTTTTTGTAATAACATTGTAAGTAATCGGCCGACTTTAACGAAATTCGAAACTCTTTTGTTGTTTTACATTCTCTTTCGAATGATATAACTTCCAGGGTCTTCTTAAGGTTAGTCTTTGAATTATTGAAAGTTTTGGAGGTCGTAATTGTGAGTGTTCATATTTATTATTTATTATAGGGAGGGCTTATCTTTATTATTAATGGTCCTCAGGAGTGCTCATCTTTACTCATCATCGTTATGAGTGTTCATTTTCACTAGCGATGGTTGGGAGTGCTTCTCTTTACTAGTGATCGTTATAAGACCTTATCTTACTAGTGGGAGTTTTTATCTTTACTAGTGACGGTTGCGAATTCTTTTCTTTACTAGTGGTTGTTGGGAGTTCTTATATTTACTGTTGATCGCTAGGAGTGCTCATATTTATTGTGATCGTTGGGAGTGCATATCTTTACTAGTGATAGTTTGTAGTTCGTACCTTTACTAGTACTTCTACTATGTTGTGACATCCATGGACTCGTCTTGCAAACGAAATCCCCCGATTGGATAAAGAAATCCACACAAAGATTTGTTGTGGCTTCTATCTTTACTCCAAACGGCACTAAGTTCTGGGATCAAGTTTTTTCAGTTCTGTGCTTGTGTCAAATAAAATTATCCCAAGTTCTGAGATAATTTTGTGACTACGACGAAGTTGATGTAACTTGATTAACATTTTGTCCAAGATGAAGTTTTTTTATATATTTTGCAATGGAAATAAAGTTCTGTTATGTATGGACTTTGCTAATGTTCTGTTAAGATATATTTTGGTAATTACGATAAAATTATCTTAATTATGTGATTAAGATAAAGGTTGAATCCACACCCCCAATTTATTGGCACCTACAGGTAACTATATTGATTCATACATGGTAAGCCGTATTAAGAATATGGCTATTTGTTTAAAGAGATTTTGAGTATATTTCTCTTATATTATGAAACACTGACTACTTCTTGTCGTACACTAGCGAGTTCACCCCCAGCTGTCCTCTCATAAAAGAAAGGAAAAGTAGGAAGAAGACAAAGAGGCCATAGGGGCTCATCTCCCTTCGCGGGAGCTTCGGGACCGTGTGCTCTGCTGACCTTTCGGCAAGAAACCAGGCAGAGATCGGCACGTCCAACCTCGGTGCACCTTCGAGCGGGTTAAGAGGTGGGCACCAGAATAAGGCAAAGGGCAAAGTTGCTAGTGTTGAGACTCCAGTCTCGATAGCATCAGGCCCTTTCATTAAGAATCGCTCGTGTAAACAATGCAAAGTCGGGTTTACCTGATGACCTGAAATTGCCTCAAACCGTATATGATAATTCCTTATCATGTACATCCAGTGTTTCAATTTCGGAGAGACACGCCTTGCTTCCTCAAAGCAATGTGGCGATTATCTCCTGGAAATGGAGGTCCTGGCCATTCAGGCTTCGGACAGAGTTTTTTTCGTGATGCTAAGGATTTGGTTCTGTAGCACCCAGCGCAGGCTATGACACCCTGGAGTTACACTCACAGGAACAAACACGCTGAAGGTGGTCGTGAGACCATCCTCAGGGAATTTTAAGACTGACCTACAAAAAAGGATAACAAAAGGAAGGTTCAGCTTTCACGCCCCCATTTAAGGCTAGACCGGGCAGCTTGGGGTTGCGTGAATCTCCATAGGAGGGACCAAGGCTTTGAAGCCAACCATCCCTTCAAAGGTTTCACGGTGGAGGGATTAGAATACGCATGGCAAGCCGAGCCTCCCTAAATAAGTTTTTTAAGGTGACATGACCTTCTGCGCCTTGCGCAGCCAACATCCACGCAAACTCTCACTCCGGGAAGCGTACGGCCATTCCAGTGAAGGACTTCTCTTAAAAGAGGGTCCTCGCATCTCCTCCGAACTAGGCCTGAAGCGCCTATTCCTTCAATGGAATTACCGTGACATCTTGCCCAACTGGGAGGATCTGCAAATGCCCGTCTCCTTTGGTTACACGTCAGCTATCTTTTTGGCAGGAGACCTTGCTTTGCGCGTGAATTCTGCCCACCCTACAGGACTATAGGGTGATTTACACCCGCCATGATAATGTTACTTCTGCACACATTCCACCGTTAGCCGACTTTGAAGCTGGGGACTTCCACTGAACCGTGGCATGGTTGACCAGACCCTTCCTTTGTTCAGTTATTTGAAGGATATGCACCTTCTCTGGGTAGACTACACGATCTTTTCCAAGTATCAGTTCCTCTAACTTGATATATAAGCCTAAGATAGATGTTCTAAATGTGTATGAATTTACACATCAATGCCCATTCATCGCTTATTTTTCCTGTTTAAATCTGTCCCTGTGATCTCTAGATGCATATCTAGATTTTGAGTGGGAGGTGGCCGATTACCTTCATAATACTAATCACTTTCCCTTTCTACTATCATTTTTCTGGATCTCTGCTGCCTGAGAAAGCGCCTCGGATGGTTGCTGGTGCGGGGGCGGTGATCAACATTTCAGGAAATTACTGATTTCTCTGTCCGAGTAGAGGAGTTTAAGTTAATTTATGAAGCCTTCGAGTTTTTTCTCTGGCAACCTCATTGATATGCGCCTAATTACTTTTCCTAGAACGTATGGCTGTTTTTAATAGCGTTCGCTTCCTTGGTGGTCAGCCGAGTGTGAGACGGCTCTGAGACAGAAGCGATATGCCTATATGTGCTATAAGCGCAGCCTGAAAGATTTCACTTTTGGTGAATTTCATCGAGTTTGTGCTAGTTCCGGTATGTCTTGAAGCATGCGGTTTGGATATTCCTGGTTGGTACACGTAACTTCATTTAACAGCAAGACTCCTCTTGTAGAAGTGTTAAAGTGAGTTAAAGGGATTCGGAGCAAGTTCGCGCAAGATCCTCCTCCCATTCTCCAATCTCGTACTCCGCTTCCTTAGCAGAAAATCTCGGGGCTCCTTTCTCCACATTCTATAGCCGGGATACTTCTTCGTCAGCAGTCAATGCAATTCATGATGTTGCGCAAGGCCACCGACTGGACTTTACCTCCAGAAGCAAATAACCCTTCATGGAGAGGATTAAACAAAGTGAGTTGCGCTCTGCTTTGTCTTCATGGGCGGATACTGCTCCTAATATGGACAATGTCCCGTATGCCTTCTTTCACCTAGGTGAGCAAAGCACGTTTTTTTATATATCTGTTCAACAGGATCTGTACAAAGGGTATCACTCTACCCCTACCGATTTCCCCCAATTTTTTTTAACATCTTAGGGTTGCAAATTGATTGAGAAATTGGTATATATTAGATTACATTTTTTCTGGAGAGCTGAGACCATCAGTCTTATGGATATTGAGGCTTCCACAAGTTCCTATCCACATTGGATGCTCTGTTCCGCTTGGAAAATGTTATTTGTAAGGCCGTCTTTTGTAGACAGAATTACGTCATGATATTTTTTCGATTTGGAGAAGGCTTATGATACCGCATGGCGATACGGGATCATGGAAACTCTCCATATGATGGGGGGCGAGGGGAGGCCTCCCAATTTTCATAAATGAATTCCTACAGCATCCTCGATTCCACGTACGAGTGGGGGGGAGAGCCCTCTCCAACCCCATAGGGCAGGATGATAGCATCCTCTATGGATGTGTCCTGAGTGTCATACTTTTTGTTCTGAATCAACGGCATCACCTCGGTCCTATCGGAAGCTGTTTTCGCTTTTCTCTATGTCGAGGACCTTTCGATTTCGTTTGATGCGGCCCAGATGCCAACTCTGGAGTGTTCACTTCAAAAGGCATTGACCCGCATCTTTTACTATGCCGAAGCGAACAGGTATAGTTTTTACTTGGCCGAGACTAAAGGAGCGCAGTTCTGTCGCCATACACAATGCGACCCTGACCTGGATTTGTTCCTAAACGGGGTTCGCCTGGATGAAATGGACTCGTACCACTTCCTTGGTCTTGTTTCAGCTTATTCTTCACATTTAAGTTATATTTGTATCCCTAGGGTCTCCTGTACCCCCACCATGGAGAGTATTCGTTCCTTGACGTTCAGGACTTTGTTTGCTCAGAATTTGCTCAATCTATCGAAAGCCTACAAATTCAAATGCTTACATACATTTTTCTCATTACATGACAAATCCGTTAGGATATCTGTTCTTTCTTCCCTCTTTATCCGAGCCTATGGTGACCCGATCTTCCTTCAGGATGAAATTAACCACCTTATTTGCAATTTCATTGAACTAAAATACCCAATTCACCTCATAAATAGATGCCATTCGAAAGCACGATCAAACTTCTATGCCATCTCCACACCACGAAGGGAAGATTTTAAAAAAATGTATTAGTTTTCCATATGCTCCAGCCCTGGACCCCCTAAAATCATATGCGAACGGAAATAACATAAATATTACATTTAAATATTCTAATACCATACGAAAATCCTTGAGTAGACTGCGTCCAATCAATCACGATGCTGGAGTATACAGCATACCATGGCATAATTGCAATTTAACATACATCGGAGAGTCGGACCACTTTAATAAGAGGATGAAAGAACATCAAGCCGATATCAGAAGGTATACGAACTCTTCAAGTCTCTTTACGCACATGCAAAAGCACGACCATAGAATTGATTTCAACCAAGCAAAAATCATTTATAAATCAAACAATTATATTGAGAGGAGAATTGCGGAATCCATCATCATTAACAAAGTAGATAATTTCAATTTATCTGAAGGGCAATAAAAATTTAATAAATATATATATCGAATAAAGTCGCCAATCGTATTTATAAACCCCCGGAAGCAATGGTTCTCGGAGTTAGCAACTTTCCAGATTGTTTCCTTTTGTTTAGTTTGTCGTTTACCCCAGATGCACTTGATATTTTCCCAGATTGTTTCCTGCAGTTTCACTTTGCTTAGGATATGGCTTACCTTATATACACTGTGTTCCTTGCCTAGTTTCTTCCTTATTAGGTGAAAATGGCATTTTGTAAGTTGCAGAAACTAGTCCGATAGTTATAAATAAAATCTTGATATATATATAATATATATATATATATATATATATATATATATATATATATATATATATATATATATATATATATATATATATATGTGTGTGTGTGTGTGTGTGTCTGTGTCTGTGTATGGTTAAGTTTACTGGCTGATAATTCTCTTTTTCATCACATCTAGCGTTTTTAACTAGGGGAGCAACATTTACTATTTTCCACTCCATAAGAACAATATTCTCTTTCAGAAAGTAATTAAACAGAAACGCGAGTATAAGGGAAATTTCTTTCTTCACCTCCTTGATACTTCTTGCTTTATAAGTCGTCTATGCCGTTGATTTATCAGGACTTAATTTATTTAATGCATTTTGTATATTGTCAGCCTTAACTATTATTTCATTATTTTTTTAAATGTTAGTATTTATGCTTTCCAGGCCTTTCTTATTTAAATTCAGAATATCCTTGTTAAAAACTGAAGCAAAGTAATTATTTAAAATACCCGCCTTTCCGAGATCATTTTGAAATAATCGCTCTGTTGGGTTTTGCACTTCGACCTATTCTATATTTTTTGTTCTCTAGTATGACCTATCCGCTCATTAAGGTCGTACCTGTATTTATCCCTGTCCACTTCTCTTTTTATGTCTTTTTAGGTCGAGAATATGTTGCCTTAATGACGAGTAGCCTTTTAGCCGCTTATAAAGTGAGTGACCTTTTATGTCCTTTCTTAGTTGTGAGAAATTGGTTAATCCAAAGTTTTCCCTTACATTTATTAAAACGTTTTTATGAGGAATATATCTTATTTGAATATCTTTAATGCTGTCAATAAAGGCGCGGTGAGCCAAATCAGGTGTCTTCCTATTAAGGTTATTATGCCATTCCAACTCCTTTAAAATCTATGAATAATAAAATCGTATTTGATCTTGAATACTAATAAGTTGTGATCCGAATTCACAATAGATTCCTGAACTTCAACCCGATCAATTAAATTGTCTTTGTTACTTAAAACTTGTCAGGGGTTTGACAAATTGATGCAAATAATTATTCAAAAATGCGTTCAAATTATTTAAATTTAAACTCATCGGAAGATTGAAATCACCGACAATCCACACATTCTTAGTTAAATTAATATCGCTAATTAATTTAAGCTCCTCTTTATATGAAATATTCGGTGCTCTGTATACTAGTCCAATTACTAGAGAAATGGTTTTATATTTAATTTTTCTCCTGAGTGACTCGCTATGTTCTCGATTTAGCACTGCATAGTTTATTTCGCTCCACACGTAAAACAAAACATCACATCCTCCTTTTACAAGTCAATCCGTGTTTAATGGTGTACAATGTGTATAACCCGGAATAAGAATTGACTAGTGAGTCCCGGATTTTTTTATGTAAGCAAGATTCAGTTATAGCCAGAATGTCCTAATGATATTTACAATAAATAAATTTAGTTTAATAATTTTTACTGCCCTTCTTTTCTTATTTTTATTGTTACAATTGGTGGTAATAATACATTATAATTGTTATCACGATTTTACTATTATTATCTGCTGTTAAAACCATGAGCTATTCTATCCCATTTTATACGACCATGATTGTTTGCTCGAGCATTACGGAAATTTGAGGGATAATTTTTAACACATTTTTCTATTACCTCACCTAGTTGTACTATTCCTATCTGAGTGAGATAAACGCTATCACTTCCATCAAGATAGATCTCTTTGATTCACAAAATTGCCTCAAACGTTATCGAATTTTACAATGAGCAATCAACATAAATTGTGCAAAATATAAGTTACTTCGAGTGCCGGACCTTTCTCGTAGTACGTCCGTCATATTTTAGTCACGATCCCTACGCACGCTACTCCTTTATGCCTATTTATTATATTACGTAGTAGTGATTTGTACTTACTAAGGATTATTGACGGCTCATCACTCCTATATCATTTCTGTTTGCTATTATGATATATTCCTTCTCTTTAAAGTAAATTTCAGCTTTAACGGCTGTCTTAATGTTGTCTTATGTCGCTGTCGTAGAATTCCCCTCCTTTTTGTTCTATTCTAAGAGTGCTAAGGGTGTCTAATATATTTAGATATCGGAATATCTTAACGAACAGAGCCGTTACGAAACACGTAAGGATATAAAAGAAACGCCCACTAATTCACGAAATAAAATTATATTTTACCTTTATCAATTGAATACATAACATCTAAACATTAATTACAGCAATACTCTGAATATTATCCTAAACAAGAATTAATTAAATTAGTTTACCCACAAAAATTGGTTAACGTTTTCTCTACACACAACAATAATATAAGAATTAGGCTTACGGACTTATGTGGAGTTTAAAGGGCCTCAGAAATGTTATTTACTCTCGACGCGTGCCGCCGGCCAGATGTAGATGAGCGAGATCACACGGTTGTTTTGGCGAGGGTGGCAGCTGGGGGGTCCACACGTTCTTCCGGGGGGGGGGGGGGGGGTTCTTCAAGGACGAGAACCAATACGGTGCTTTATGCAACACCTAGGCAGTCGTGGTCTCTCTGGCGAGAGTGAGTCGAACTTGGTTCTTAAATCAAGCTAACTTGGAGTGCGGTGTGACCACCGAGTAACGAGCTCGAGGCGGAGCTTTTCTCCTTCGTTACTTATTTCCTTATGGACGAGGACTGAACTCGGGGAGGGTCTTCTTCAAGGGCGAGGATAACGGAGGGGGGTTTCTCTGGCGCGAATAAGTTACTTAAAGTTCGGTGTGGCCACCGAGTAACGGGCCCGAGGGGGAACCTACTTATTTTCTTATGGACGAAGACTGAACTCGGGGAGGGTCTTCTTCAAGGGCGAGGATAACGGAGGGGGGTTTCTCTGGCGAGAATAAGTTACTTAAAGTTCGGTGTGGCCATCGAGTAACGAGCTCGAGGAGGAGCTTTTCTCCTTCGTTACTTATTTCCTCATGGACGAGGACTGAACTCGGGGAGGGTCTTCTTCAAGGGCGAGGAACGATGAGACGGGGTTTCTCTGACGAGAATAATTTGAACTTGGTTCCATACCAAGTTAATTAGGAGTTCGGTGTGGCCTCTGAGTAACGGGCTCGAGGGGGGAGCCTTTTCCTTCTTCTTTTCTTAATTCCTCAAGGACGAGGAATCCCCCTGGTGTTTAAGGTGCACCAGGATATGAGGAGTCTCTCTGGTGAGGGTAAGTTGAACTTACCAAAGTTAACTTATCGTTTGGTTTGATAACCAGGGACTTAGCTCGAGGATGAGCTTATTCTTAGCCCCTTAACGTAGGTAGCCCTGCCTCTCTTACAGGGTACTTCTTGGTCTGGCGAGACAAGTACACTACCTCTCCAATCTCGGTAGCTCGGTTCTGGATCCGAGGACTTCGTCACCTAGAGACTGACGTATACTACCTCGATTTTCCTCAGAGTTCCTCATTTATACCTCGTCACCCCACTGTGGGAGTGGTAAGGGGGAGAGGGGCTTGAGGACGGCCCCAGGAGAGTTCTTTTGGCCAACGGTTTTTCACACGAAGTCAAACATCGGCTCCTCGTTAGCCTTCGAGATTGGGAGAAACCCGTCTCCAATTTCTTATTCGACGTGAAACTGGATCTCACTCTCCTGGGAGAGATCTTACATTTTGACCTTTAGGGTCTTTCATGGCACCGAGTTGTGCCACACTGCGGTTAAGCACTGAGCTCGCCGATGCCTTCGACGGATGTCTTTGCGGTAACTGCCTTGTGACTGCACCAAGAGTGAACGAGGAGGGGGGGGGGTGAAGGGACGATTCCCCTACAGTCGCCTTCTGCCTCTCTTTAAATGTCTTCTATAGCAAGACTCTTTATCCAAGTGTGAGTAAAGAAGTGACCGTAAAGGTTCAACTGGAGGCTCGTCATCACCAGAAAACATGTCTAGAGAGTCGGTGGATCCAGAGATACCATTGCGAGCCTTTCTATATTTGTTTGAGACTCTAAAATTCGTCGTCTACATAGTTCGGGGGCACTAGTGATGGGATTGTCGTGTCACAGTATGGACGCATTATTTCGATTTGGAATGTATTCGTATCTTAAGAGATTGTTTGCGATTGATTTAGACCTTGAACTTCCCTGCACAATTCCTTTATATCGGTGTCTTTTGGATTTTTTAAAGCGAAAGGAAACACTGGCAAATCTCTTTTGCACTGGAGAGGCAAATTCAAGGTATGCGCAAATTCGAATAGCGAGCTGAATCCGAGACGTCTGATGTCCACGAAGGACTGATTATTTTTTTATATTTATATATGTTTTCTGAAAGTCCTGGTTGATGGCCCTTTACTGTTATTTCCCAACATGGTTGTTTATCTTTTACGCTTTTTGTCAGACCTAGTTGTTGGTCTTTTACACTTCTTGCCAGGCCTGTTTCTTGATCATTTACTGTTTTTGCCAGACTTAGTTGTTGATCTTTACAGTTTTTGACAGACCACTTCAGCCGAATACCGAACGCGATTGGCGGAGAGCAAAAGAAATCTGCAGAAAATCGAAAACGCGAGAGACAAATACCGGCCTGTGGCAGCCAGAGGAAAGGTCCTTTTCACCTCTATTGGAGCGCTGCGCAAACTCGCCAGAGAGTACGTGTTTTCCCTCAGGTACTTCCTAAAAGTAAGTAAAATCGCCCTTTCATTTGGTTTAAAGGTGTGTTTGTAGTATTTGGGTGTTTATGTATAAGTTTCGCCACTGCATCGCCTGATGCCTATAGAAGTTGGCATAGTTTAACGAGGGATCTGAACTCTGGGTCGTTGCAGTAACAATTTCCCAAGAAGATTCGATCCAAATATGGATACCGTTCGGTAACTAAATCCACTCTCAATCAGTGCCATGTAAGTAATACTCAAGCTTTTGATTATTTCAGAACAATGATGTTAAACCTATTTATGGGTGGCACTATGGAACCAGTTTCGGCTAGATCATTCCCCATACAACGGTTGTTTCATTACAATTAACTGAAAATAGTGGCGTCTACCGTGCTCCTCCATCCAACTCATTGTTCTAAGACAAAAAACTGAAGGCTAAATAGGAACTTCCACGAATCATTTTCCGTATGGAATTTGGGAAACCACATCCACTTCATTCACATCACTTGAACCATGTCGGAATTAATTCTCTTTATTATCCATTCTTTTGTTAGTAATAGGAGCCAAGAAATATCTAAATTTTGATCTCCTTGTTGGGAGTGTCTTTCTCTCACTCCATCAAGGTTGGCGGAAAACATAGACTATTCGAATTTTGCGCCATAAACTATTCGACATTTGTGTAATTAATCTCACAATCGTATGTTTTAGAAAGAATATGTAGGACCGTGACTACCACATAGTAATATATTCAGAGATTTCTGTGATGGGTGAATAAACTACCTAACCCTTAGTGGGGTACCCCAGGACTCAGTGCTCGGGCCTCTATTATTCATCGTCTACATAAATGGCATAGACGAAACACTACTATGCTCGATAGCCAAGTTCGCCGACAATAGCAAGCTAGGAGGTAACATGACTTCGCGAGAAGGAGTGGAACGCCTGCGAAATAGCCTTCTCGGGATAGGCAAGTGGTCAGAGAGGTAGCAGATGCCATTTAACCTTGACAAGTGCAAGGTAATGCACATCGCCATGCTAACCCTCGGGAAAACTACTCCTTGTTAGGCAAACAACTAGATATCACTGACCTTAAGAAAGATTTAGGCGTGCTAATCAGGAGTGACCTAAAGTTCTCCAGGCAGTGCATTCAGTTGGGAAAGAGGGCCCAGGGAATGCTTGGGTACATAAAGAGGCATTTTGCTTCCGAAATAAGCAGATTGTTCTCACCTTGTATAACTCTCTAGTCCTGTCACACCTTGAATATGCCGTACAATTCTGGTCCCCAACCCTGAAGAAGGACATTGAACGGCTGGAAAGGGTACAAGCCAAAGCCACAAAATTGATCCCCTCCCTTGGACATAAAAATTATCAGCATCGACTACGAGAACTGGGGATGATCTCAGTGGAGACGCACCGGTTAAGAGGCCTGCTGATTGAAACTTTTAAGATAATACGAGGAGTTGAAAACGTAGATCACAGGATGCTGTTCACGTTGAACGCAAATGCTACACGTAACCAAAGGTTACAAACTGGAATTCCTGCAAATCCATACTAGAATTTGCGGCAACTTCTTCTCGTACAAAATCTGCGGAACGTGAAAGCGTCTACCGCCAGAAGTGGTGAACAGTTCGTCCTTCGAACACTTCAAATCTTGACTTGACAAGATAATCCACCCTTTGACCTAGATGGTACCACTTTAGTATAAATTATAGATTTGAGGCAAGTAGATAAGTTTTAACTTTACTATAAAAAATACGGATTGTGTTCTTTTTCTTTTAGCACATTCAGGTATCGTTTCAGCTTTATGGCCTGCAAATGCCGATGGGAGAGGTGGGCGGGAAGAATCTTCATCTATGCTATACTTTCTCTTATGTTATAGGATAGGGCCTTCCAAACATAGTATCTCCACGGTATGGTCAGCAATGTCCTTTGAGGTACTACTATTCCTTGTGACTCCTTGTAACCCATTTTAAAACGTAGATCTTTCTCATTTTATATTTTTCATAACCACCTTTTAAACATGATGTGAAAAACTATTTTATATATAGAACTTCATTCAAACTAAACTGATCACTATATAAAGCTGATTCACATTAGCATGGAGCTTCATTCCAAGCTGGCTTTAATTTTTTTTGAGGCGGTTGATCGTAAAATCAATTTTTAAATCGTTTACATATTTAATGATTAGTTGTGGCTATAAAAGAGGACCTTGCATCACGTCTCGCCAATCGGAGGTACATTTTTGTTTTCATTTCACTGAATGAGTTTTACTGGACTTTAATAATCAGTAGGAATACTGAAAACATAAGTTTTTATAAGTAGTTGTTCATGCTGCATGGTAGCAATGCGTTTCTTGAAAATTGGGCTAATTACTTTTGCTGCTCTTCTAAGATTCTGAAAATTGGGTAAATTACGTTCACTGTTCTTTTGGGATTCTTTGAAAATTGAGTAAATTGCATTCACTGTTCTTTTAAGATTATTTGAAAATTGGTTAAATTACGTTTACTGCTTTGGGGGATTTGTTTAAAATTGGGTAAATTAAGTTCACTGCTCTTTTAAGGAGTTTTTAATTTAGGTAAATTCTGTTCACTGCTCCTTTAGGTTATTTGAAATTCAGGTAAATTCACTTCACTTCTATTTTGAAAATTGGGTAAATTTCATTCACTGCACCTTTGTGATTTATTGAATATTGGATAAATTTAGTTCACTGCTCTTTTGGAATTTGTTGAAATTTGGGTAAATTACATTCACTAACTACACTTTTAAGATTTTCTCTTTCTTGTATACATTGTTTTTAGATCTACTTGTGTTATTTAGTTCAAAGACTAAATTAAATGTAAAAACGTCAAAGCCGATTAATATATAAAAAACTTAACTCAGTCTACCCACCCCTCAATCTATCTGCAGTGGTGCTAATTGAGCACCCAAATACACACCCACCCAATTTACCTTAGAAGCCAGTTAATGCAATATTTTTAACTACCACTAATGGTAAGTTATTTCATGTGTCTAAAATGTATTAATGAAAACTTATTTCATCAGATCACTATGTGTACACTGCCTCTTTATCCTAAGCTGGTGTGCACACTAGCAATACAGTTTGTCTTCTTCAAAGAAAATATATGTACTTATGTCTTTCAAGCCTATACTTTAAATACCATAGCCATGTGTCTCTAAGCATACCTAACTTGTGAAACTTGCCTTCAAAGACTAGTGTAGCTCTCGTTGATTTATAACGTCGTGCTGACGAGTTCAATCCCTGGTCATGCGAACAGAAAAAAATGAGGTTGTCACGTACTGGCCTCAAATGGCGGATGCAGTGCGCCTATGCAGGTCTGGGTGATGTAGATCTTACAGACGTCATCATGCACATTGATAGTCGCCTGAATAAACCAGCTAATTGCCTATATTCGTGGCTTCAAGATAAATTTAGCAAATTTTACCTTTAATATTTAATGTAGAATCCAAACCAAAACCATTCTTATAACAAAACCTAGAGTATTTTCTTACTATAATTTTATTATTTAAGATACATTTCATACGCTTTATCATACGAGACTGTATCTTTGAAACCCCATTTTATCTCTTAGAGACCGTCTTTTATTTTACCAATATCCTATTATAGATACAAGGAAGGAAATTCTTATATTTTCTTTATTACTCTTTGCTAAGGGGATAAGATATACATACTCTTAAGTGCAGCGTGACAGGGAACCTCACTTATGTGATTAAAGTCTGTTGTTATCATTCTTGCAGAATTGCAAAAATATTTATAGCTGCATTTGTTTTGTTATCATATTTTTTAATTGAATGTAATTAGTTGTTGTTGTTTTTCGCTCTGACGAAAGCTCAAACCGAAAATGCCAGATAAAACGACATTTCCCAAAACATATTCTTTCAAAGATTCCCAATTTTACACATTAAAAACTTGGTCTTATAAAACCAGATCAAAGGCTTTATTCAGGCAGTTATGTCCTCAAATCTCTGATGTTAAGCTCTGTTCAAAGAGTTCTCTTAAAAGGATAGAAAAGACCATCAATGCCTGATAAATGCCCTATTCAAAGATTTCAGCCCCAGTCTGCCTGATAAAATACCCTTTCCAACAACTCAGTCACCAAATAAATCTCACTTTTCTAAGTATAGTTTAATCACAGAATTAAGGATAAAATGCCTTTTCCCAGTAGATCAGTTCCCCTTTACACGATAAGATGTTCTTTTCCAATAAATCAATTGTTAAATACCCGATAAACGCCCTATTCTAACCGCGTATTCCCAAAATGTAGGCTCAAACGACATTTTCAAATAGTTCAATTCCAAAACGGCAGATTAAACGCACTTTTGCAATGGCCAGTCTTAAAATGGGAGATAAAACTCTCTTTTCAAAGATTTACTCCCAAAATACCGGGAAAATCGCCCTTTTCCAAAGGTTGATCCAAGATAGCTAATAAAACGACGTTATCTAACTTTTCACGTCCACAATGCCGGATAAAAAAAACCCTCGCAGAAGCGGGCCCAAAATGAGAAATAAAAATCTCTTTTCAACAACTCAGTCCTAGCCCCAAACGCCGGATATAACCCCTTTTCAAATAGTTCAATCTGAAAATGCCAGACAAAGCACCCATTTTCAACAGTTGAGCCACACTTTTGGATAAATAGCATTTTATTTAAATAACCCAGTCCCAAATTGCTGGATAAAACAGTCTTTTCCAACAGTTCACTATCATTATGCCAAATAAAACATTTTCCAAATAACAGACCCCAAATGCCGGATAAAACGCCATTTTTAAGTGTTAATTTATATAATAGCGACTAAAACACCTTTTTCCAGAAGTGTAATCTTAGAATGCAAAATAAAATGTTCTCACCAAAAAAAATCAGTCCCCAATACCAAATAAAGTGCGTTTTTCCAACAGTTTAATAACACTATGCTGGATAAAACACTTTCTCAATTGCTCAGGCCACAAATGACAGATAAAAGGTCATTTTCTAATAGCTTGTTCATATAATAACGGCTAAAAAGCCGTTTCTAGCAGTTTAATCTCAGAATGCCAGGTAAAATGTTGTAAAGGAAAAAATCAGTCCCCCAAATACCAAATAAAGTATGTTTTTCCAACAGCCCAGTCGTGAAATTCTAAAAAAGTCCTTCTCGAGCCACCCCCAGTTCTTAAATGTGGGATAAAACGCTCCTTTCCAACAGTCCAATTTAATTATGCCAGATAAAACACTTTCCCAATTGCTCAGACCACAAATGACAAATAAAAGGTCATTTTCTAAGGGTTTATTCATATAACGACGGCTAAAACACCTTTTCCAGCAGTTCCGTCTCAAAAAGACAGGTAAAATGTCCTAAAGGAAAAAACTCAGTCCCAAAATACAAAATAAAGTGCATTTTTCCAAGAGGCAAGTCGCAAAATGCCTAAAACTCCCCTTTCGAACGCCTCAGTCCTCATATGCGGGATAAAATGCCCTTTTCCAACAGCTCTTTGACGAATGTATCAAAGGTGGAGGTGATGAAGAAATTACTATGAGTTTTGACCAGCGAATCGAGACTCTTGTCTTGACATTAACACAACGTGTTTGCGCTTATGTGAAGAGAGCCATCAATGCCCAACACCATCTAGTTTTCCTGCTTGTACTGACTGCGTCTGTATCCTACGAGGAAGGGAACCTATCTATGGACACCTGGAAAGTCCTTATAAAAAGAGAGGTCATGGAGAAGGTATAGTATTGCTCATTTAGCTATTTAACTTGACAAGTTGAGAAAAATGTTAAGCTAATGATTGATGTCAAAATGAATCGAGTTTCTCCCAACGATTCTCTGATGACGGGCGTATTCTGAAACGTTGGCAGAAATTCTATTAATTAGCTTTGACTGCTTCTCACCCTTTTTTTTCTGAGCTTTGCATATATGTTTTAATCAAATACAAAAAAACACTGCAAAATAAGTAAAATTTTTAAACTTCAAAATGCACGAAACCTAAAATATAAAGCTTAGAATTAAATAAATAACTTTAAAAGATACACTAAAACTAAAAATACGATTATTCCTTACAAGTTGTAATATTCAATTTTCCAACTAATTGATTTTCAATTAAACATTATGAATTTTGCATTAAATCCCTAAATTGCCCAACTAGTCTTAACTAAATGTTAGTTATTTTAAGAGAGATTTCTGAAGAGAGTTGGAAGGACGGAAGAGGAATTAAAAAAGCTCGAGGAGAATTTGTCAAGGGAGCGACTGTCCAGCTTTCTCTGTACAATCTCTACACGGTATAAACATGCTTCTGATCTACTTAAGTGGAGGTTTTACTGCCTAAGTGGAGTGCACAAATCGACTGATTGTCATTACTGATTAGATGCACTTGTAAAATAAGTGTGACGATATTCGGATTTATACAATTATCATCATAACATCTATTTCGTTGCTGGATTTTATAGTTGTGCATAATTGTGCATGCTCATTTCTTTATTTCTCAGTCTTTGTCTTTCTGCCTGTCTCTCTCTTAATTATACACCCCCCCCCCCAAATTCTTATGCTAATAGAATCATATCATTTCATTCAATTTCATAAATTTTGATGAAATTGAGAACTTTTATGAAATATTCTTGTTGAATTATGTTCATTATGTTCAATTTGTGCTCTACACAAAATTGTGCTCTGCACAATTTTTTTTTTCAATCCTTTTCATAATCTCTTCTTAATGGATATTAAAAAGAAACAAAAATGTTTATTTTCCTGGCTCAATTATCATCACAAAAAGAAAACAAAAATTCATAAAAATTTAGAAAAGAAAAACTTTATTTAAATAATTCAACATGTGCTCCCTTCGTTTCTCTGCAAATTTCAAATCGATCTTAAGCATTGCGAAAAACATTGTCGACCATTTCTGGAATTATGTCCAGCACTGCTGAAAGTATGCGTTCTTTGAGTTCAGTTAAACTATTTATTTGCTGATACACTTTTGCTTTGATAAAACTCCACGCAAAAAAATCCAGGTGAGTTAAATCTGGAGAACGCGGAGGCCAAGGTCTAGCCGAGCTCCTCCACGTTCAATCCATAGATTTGGAAAACGACTCTTCAAGTAATCTCGGACAATTAGAGCATAATGACATGGTGCATTAACTTGTTGAAACACGACACTATCAATAATGCTATCATCAACAAGCTGGAGTTCTAAAAGCCGTTGAAGCATATCAAGGTAGATTGTCGCGGTACAACCACTCTATACCATACACTACTCCTATATTATGTGTGGAAGGAGGGGGGGGGTCTGCTTAATCACCTACTGCAACGCCAACCGTTGAAAGACTGTTCGCAGGGATTAAGGACCGACTAGGAGGTCACACTTGAGGCGTTGGGTTTCAAATCCTAAATAATCAGACAGAGTGAATAATTGGTTGGCGAGGTTTACTTGAATAGTCCGAGAGTATCGCCTAAGGTTAGTTAAAGATGAAACAACAAAAATATAAATTTATTTACAAAGAGTAAAATAATAATAATAATAATAATAATAATAATAGACCGAAGGGAATTATTTAAATTGAGATAGTCTCTCGATAATTATTATGAGGAGGGATTCTCAAATGGAATTAAGTGATTAATGTTACTAGGCTCAGATAAAAAGGAGGAACTTGACAATACTAATAATGGAGGGGGTTTCAGTCTTACGGGTCGGTGACTTCGAAGAAGTCTTCTTGCGATGAGGCGAGTAGGGAACGATCAGATGAGGTAAGTGGGGCATGATCCAAATGAGGCAGGTGGGGGCACGATCCGAATGAGGCAAGTGAGGCACCATCTGAATGAGGCAAGTGGGGCACGATCCGAACCAACCTTCCGATGAAGATAGCCAATCTTCAAAGATGACGTTCCAGGGGGAATGTGGTATTACTCGTAATTCCACTGGAAGAGGAATCTTCTTTTCCTCAAAGGTAATCGCTGGGGATTTTTTTCGGTTCGATTAAACGAAGGGAGACTGTTGCGCAAATTTAAAGGCTTGCCGATCAGAGAAGCTACCCCAATTCACTAGGGTATAATCACTGCTAAGAAAGTCTGCTGTCTGATGAACGCTCACGGGACGAGAAGATAAGGACGGCCTTGAGGTGCAGGCTGGACTCCTCGAACTGCAGATAACCCGAATATTTGTGTGCCCGATTCTGAAGGGAGGGGGGTAGTTTGGAGAAAGGAGTCACAAGCTCCAGACAACTTAATCCGGAGGAGGAGTCGATTCATCATTTAGCAGCAAGGGGCGAGACAGAGCGGCTCTTTCACGCCTCGTCACCGGGGATGGGGCAGCTTGGGACGAGTTCGCAAGATTGGGAAATATGTTTCCAATGCGCTCAGGAGTCTAAAATTCGTGAATGTTCGAACAGGAAAGGAAGTCGTCCATGGCGAGATACCATAGCATGTGGTCTCCGATAAATTAGGGAGGTGGTGGTGGGGGGGAGGGGGGTCAGAGGTTGTTCTTTTACATATATTGTTGCCTGTCACAGATGCTTCAAGAGAAAAGATTGGCCCATAAAATTCAAATTTAGATATTTCAAGCCACACGTTAACATTTGGACAGTCTCTTTTCCATTCCATAAAACAACTTGGTCTTTAATTTGCTCGGATAAGACAATTGTGTCGATTAACTTTACTACATGTGTGTAAAGTCGCTTCATCACTGAATTAGATGTTATCTAATAAGTTTTCATTTTCAATTTGATCCACAAATTTTGCGTACCTTGCTGCTCGATTTGGATAATCTTCATTAAGGGAGTGCAGTAATTGAATGTTATAAGGTGTCAGAGAAAGATAAAGAGACACGTAGGACGGGAATGCTACGCATCAATTATAGCAGATTAGCTAATTTAGTTACAGCAGTCGGGAAAAATTCGAGTCACAAATATGCTGATAAGATCGGCTTCTTTTGAAGACACTTAACTTCCGTTCGAATAAGACATTCCAGATAGGGATGTCTAATTGTCACAATGGTAGGTTTCGCGAGATGTCGTAAACTGTCTAAAATTCACTTACGGCAGCTATGTATAAATAGTAAAGCATCGGCCTGGGAAAAATGAGTATTTTGCCACGCGGACACGCCGCATAAGGTAAGGCCTGTAGACTCTTATTGATGGCCGAGTGTGGGCGGGAATTAAGTTGTGATAAATGTTAAATATTGACTAAAACATTCATTGTCTTTCGAATAATTTCAGACTTAAATAAGACCCAACCTTAACTATTGAAATACGACCCAGCATCCTGATTGCTTGCATTGTCCTTAAGAGTGTCTATTTTGTCTCTCTTTATAGCTTCTTTCTCTCGGCATCCCATACCCCAAGAGCCCGAAGACAAAAAAAAAAAAATTTCTTCGATGTAAGCTTCCTAGAAAGGGGAGAAACTTCTATACTACCATATTCGTGCCCAGTTCCTCCCACCCCCCCTCCGACAAAATACTCCCTCGATCCCTACTTTCGAGGCTGGCAGTGGTTACTGGAAAACAGGTTGTATCTTCCGTCATAACTTCGAACAGGCTGAGTACTAATCGGCCCTAAGTGCAAACTCTACCCATGCTGTTGAAAAAAAATCGAGTTCGACACCCATATCCTTGCTCCTCCCGAGCAGGGAAGTAGCAGATCCACCCGAAATTGGAGTCACCTTTGTCAGTCGCGTGAGGATGCTTGTGTATATTCACGGCTCCCACCTAGAACCAACATTCTAAACTTATTCGCCCAGTTATTCCTTTGCATTTATCTTTCATGTCCATTATTTTTATTTTTGCTTGTACAGTAGTAAAGATAATTTTGTTTCGCTCAGTTTGATATCTAGAACCTCTTAGATAGTAGATACAATTCTGCCAAGTGTAGCTGTTGTCATAAGGAAACTAGTCACTCTTACGAGATTTATTGCAACCCATAGTTAAATTGTATCATTCGAGGTAAGGCCCAATTGCAAAGTTGCCCTGCGTGCTATCCGCTATCATTTCGGAGACCTGAAAAGCAAACGCGGAGGTCAGGAGATCTAACCTGACCTACGACAGAGAATAATATATATATATATATATATATATATATATATATATATATATATATATATGTATGTATATATACCCTTATTAAACTGGTGTCAGGAGACCTAACCTGTCCTACGACATAAGGCTTTTTCATAAGTGTTGAACGCAAGACTCTGTGCGCTGTTATCTTGGGCATATCAATTCTCTGACTAGCCTTTCTCACCGAAGCTATTGGTCATTTTCAAACACTTGTCGAATTTATTCATTTTTGTTGGGGTCAATCTTTTTCTGTCTTCTTTCTTTCTCATCATGTCCGGATCCGGTTCTTTTATTTGTTCACAAGTGAACGGATCGCGTTGTCTGTAGGTCCAGGTTTTCTAAACTTTCCTTGGAACTTATCTCGTACTTCATTAAATTTCGCTCCTCTATACGAAGTATCACAACAAATTTCCACTCTTCTGTACTCATTATTAAAGGGTTCTGAAAAGGATTGAAAAACAAATTATAATTTGACAACACCCGTTTACATGGAACTCTGCAATTTTTTGCAGAGCACACTTTGAACCTAAGGGATATAATTCAACAACAATTTTCCTTAAAAGTTTTTAATTTCATCCATTATTATATAAAAAAAAGAAAGATTAAACTATTATTATTATAATTTAAAGACTTTCATAAATCTAGTCTACTGATGACAACATGCTAATTTCCATTTTAACGATAAGTCTCTCTTTATTTCTGGCATCTCTCATTCTTTACATGACTTCAACATGTTTATAGGATGTGAGCTTGTTGAACAAAGGGTCTTCCACTTTTGTTCCGAAGAAGATATCGGATTTTAATGCCTTGTTGCTTCTGCGTTTCTACAAGCCCAGAATGGTAAGTTTTAAATATTTAGTAAGTATCTATACTCATAAGTATGAAAAGGTTTTAGGGTTTACTTAACTCTTCTATAACTAGCAGAGCTTTTGTGGGCGAGGGGGGAGAGGGTAGAGTGTTTAAGCGTGAAATTGGTAAATATTTAAATACTTTGATTCCTGAATCTAAGATATTGGTATAGATTAGGTCTTATTTTACAAAAATGAACCTGCTTTCCTAAGATTGGTAGTAGTGTAGGTCTTCCACCCCCACCCTCGAGTCTGCCGTCTTGTAGGACTCACCTTTGAACATGCATGAACAGGGTTTACCGTAAGATGAACCAAATATTTTGATCCTCAAAAATGTTTATTTCAATTATTTCAACCGCATTTTTTGTATATCATATATTTATATTATTTATTAACAGTTCTTATTACATTTAAGGAAGATAACAAGAAAATTATTTTAATGTATATGCATCCTACAAATAAAACAAATATGAAGCTGGAAATAAATATTTGGACACTAGCTAGTAGCTATAGAGAGAGTAATATTTTGTTGCACCAACATTGTTTGCTCTAACTGATGTCAGGCGTTTTATAGCACTTGACCAAGTCCTAGTAAAATTGTTGGAATACCTTCCTGACATTTTTCTTTCAATTAGGCGAGGTTTGCAAGCTTCCTCTTATAGACTTGTCCCTTTAATTTTCGCCACAAATTTTCGATTGGATTCAAGTCAGGGGATTGACTAGGCCAGGGTAGAAATTAATAGTGCTCTTCAGGAATCAATTTTATGTTGCTTTCGGCCATGTGCTTTGGATCATTGTATTACTGGAACATCTAATCATCCTGCATTCCCAACTTTTCCACAGTTGACGTTGTTATTGCCCAATATTTGTCCGTACTTGGTTCAATTTATTGTTCCATTATTTATATAAAAAAACATCAGTCCCATTAAAAGAATAAAAAAAAACATCCCAAAGCCATATTGCTGTTGACTCCATGCTTGATTGTAGGAATTGTTTTGTTCTTATTATACGCGGTTCCATCACGGTACCAAACCTAGCGAGCTGCATTCCGGCCACAGTTCAACTTTGGTCTCATCAGACCAAAGAACATTCATCTAATTTGGATCTTGAGCAAACTTGCGTCGTGCTAACAAATAAGCGTTCTTCACAAAAGGGGTCTTGCCTAATAATCTAGACTTGAGAGCTTGTCTATTCAGCTAATTACTAATTGTTATTTTCGTAACTGATGTCCCAGCCGTAAGCAGATCATCTTGCAGTTCTGCCTTAATTATCTTAGGGTACTTCGATATCGATTACAGCATCCGTCGACCAGCCTTTTGAAACATTTTCCACGGAGATCCACTGCAAGAAAGGTTTGCAAGGGTTCTGGAGGTCTTCCATTTCTTTTAGATATCCAACCTACGATTCTGAGAGGAGCATGTGAAGCTGTATAAATACTTATATATATTTCACTTTGTTGTGCTCAATTATCTTGCTTTTCCAATTAGTTTCGAGCTCTTTACTTTTAACCTTGATAAACAATGTGGAGGTATGAAGGTCAAATGCTAAATGAAGTTATGCAAAACAAAAAACAAAACAACCATAAGTAAACTATATCTAGAACATATCTGATCATTCTCGATCTTTGTAGAACATTCGAGACCAAAAGAAATCTGAGATTTAAGCTGATTTATTTTTTTTTTCAGGAATGCCTGAATACTTTATCCCACCAATATATTGACTTTTCCCAATAAAAAATAATATACTCGTTACTATTACAAATTTTCTTTTTAGTTTATTAACATAATAAAATACTTAGTTGTAGTATTACCATTCATTTTTATAGAGGGGAATATATATTAAATGACATTTAAACGTGTCCAATTATTTCTTTCACCTCACTGTATTATAATTCTACTTATTACTACAAAGAATTCTCAATTATTATTATAATGAATTATAAGATTTATTATTATTATTATCAAAGGATTTCCTAAACAGCCCACAAATTTGTTCATGGACTCGAGGTGAGACCTACAAAACTACTACTAACGTTGTAATAAAGTTTCCTGTTAATATCTTTTGAGTTTGAAAGAGTACAATTACCCGAGCATGTATGTATTTCTTTTTCCATCAGTAGTATGTAGATGAAAAGTTGAGTTGGCTTCGTGTTCAAAATAGAACATAGATGTTTGAATTAAACTTTAAAGATAGTAATATGTAGATTTTCTAAAGGTAATTTAATTCATTTTAATTGAAATAATTTAGGTTTAGAAAAGTAGTCCTAATTTATATTTTTTAATTACATTTTTTTATTATTTTCAATCATATTTCTTGGCTGTAGGTTTTTTTCTTGTTTTGACTAACTCTTTTTGGATCCGTTTCAAACCCATTAATCTATTTCCAGCTTCTCGCTGGAGCACAAGAAATTGTGAAGAATGTATTAATTGGTCCATCTATTATCGAAACGAATTCTTCATTGGATCAAATGTAAGATACAATTTTTTCTACCTATGAGAGAGGTTTTTTTGATTGGTACAACGAATATCAGCGTCAAATGAGACTGAGAATCGTTGTACCCTTTTTTTTTCTAGTTTACAGCGCAATAACAACGAGGCCGTATCGCATAGAAAGTTTGCGAGGCGAGATCCGTAAATATAGTGGTGAAGATGGAGGAAGCGAGGATGTGTGGAAGATACAGCCTCGGCTGAAGGATTTCGGACACTTGGAATTTTCGTTATTCCTTGTGTGTCTATTAGGGTGATGACTTTTTGACTTTTTTTATCAAAAATTATTTCCTGTAGCACGAATGAATGAACTTTTGCCTATTAATGACAAAAATTACTTTTATTCCATTGAAATATTGAAAAAGGTTACGCACAAACCACTTTGAAATGTAATATAGGCTATTTTAGCATTTTATATGTGTTAAAAATATTTATATTAAATATATAAGTCATCAAACAGACTTGTGCAATAATTTATGTACCATAGAATTGTATAGAATTTTCCAGAAAATCATCACCTCATCGTTTGGGCGATTTCTGTACAGTTCCAAAATTTTCTTCAGCCATTTCGCGTGCGGTATATAAGCGAGATGTTTAAAGCGGGTAGTTATTGTTCAGTTTTAACGGCGTTGATATTATTATTGCCTTATTATAATTGTTGTGTATTCTCCAGAGTTTATTGTAAAGAGATCCAGGTATTATTTGGTAAGCTACATTTAACTCTCTCACTAATTATATAATATAATAGCATATAATATTTTATTAGTGTCTGCCTTCTCCCTTAATTTTTATAATTGTAATTTGCTTGTTTGTTAATAAAATATATAAAAGCTCAATAACACTTTCTTTAATTTGTTACCTATTTAATATTTAGGTTTATTTTCTATTTCAGTTGCTGAGTACAAAACATGTCGTTCAAGAAGAGCTTTTTTTAACACGGAGAAGAACAAGAAAACCTGGACAAATAACTTAGTCCAGTTTCAAGTACCATCAAAAAGAGGCAACGTGGCAGTTTATAAAGCACCCTTAAGTGAACGGAGTCGCATGCCCCTGAAAATCCACGTCGTTGGACACTTCAAATTTCTTGAATTCACCGCCACAGAACGGAGGGAGAGGATCGGCCTAATTGTTGTGGAGCTAAAAGCCCTATGGAGCAAAATATTGAACTTCCCACATGTATCTGATCAAGCCATTTGTGCAAAACTAGAAAACTTCTGAAAGACTATGAGTACTGCAGAAAGAAACAAAAATTTAATTCTTTGAATGAACTGTTTGACGTGACCAAGGTGAAAGGCAACTGGTTGTGCAAAGAAGATGAGAACCTCTATAAACGGCAAATTTTGACCAAAGGCCAGGTTGGTTATTCCACTGGTAAACCTGCTAGTGCCCAAGACCATCTACCCATCCAAGCAAAAGAAGGCAATGGAAGCGACTCTGTCCCCGCTTTCCAGCTCAGCACCACCTGATTGTTCCGAAACTAGCACGGACTCATCCAATAACAGCGAAGACAGTTCTTGAGAGGATGAGAATGCAGCACCAACGATGAAAAGGAAGCATAACCCAACAGGCTTAGCAAGACTCCTTGCCACAAGTTCAAAGCTGTCGTCCCACAGAGCAGCAAAGGTATATCGCCAGCTTTCTGGTGAGGGAATTAAAATCCCAACCCCATGTCAGTCAGCAATCCACAATCGGGTGAAGAAGCACTTGGTGAGCATGCTTCATCTGGAAAAGTGGAGCTGACACTTTGACGGCAAACGCATTGAGGACTTTGAATATCAAGTCGTGGTCCTCAAGAATGAAGCGAAAGAAATAAAGTTGAGTGCGCTCAAATTGAAGGATGGGAAAGCTGTAACAATTTCAAAAGGGCTCCAGGGTGTGTTAGAGGAGTTCAACCTGTGGAGATCAATTGTTATGCTTGTCGCCGACAAAACAAGCGTGAATCCCGGCAAAAAGACAGGCGTTTTTGTTCGACTGCAGCAAATGTTCGAAGATAAAGGTCACCCCAAACCCAAGTTCATCAGTTGCCAGCACTATGTCTTGGATCGGATTCTTCGCGTTGTCGTGGACGATGAGCTCCATGGGTCGACCTAAATCACCAAACATAGAGTACTTTTTTGTGCAGGATTTGATGACCATTTATGATAAATTGAAAGCAGCCTTCAGCAACGGTAAAACTGAGATTAAGGAAAAAGGCGGCTGGAGAGACGACATGAAGTTTGTCTATCACCTCACGCGTGCCTTCCGTCACTTCACTGAGATGAATGAGGTCCCCTTTGTAAAGTTTCAAAAGATCCCAAACAACAGCAATGCACGTTGGAACTCTAGTGTCATTCTAGCTCTTCTTGCGTTCATTCTGATGCCTGACACCCGGAGCAGGCTGCGTAAAATCTGTTCATTCATTTCTTACTCATGGGCTGACCATTGTTTCAGCACCCACTTGTTCCGCGCTGAAGATTTTTATGAACTATCTGCAGCTCTGAATGAACACCCAACAGGTCTAAAATGATTGAAAACCCACTGGAAAACAGATGAATCTCCAATCAATATTGCCCGAAGCAACCAGTGCTGTGAGTGTGCGGTCAAAGTTATGCAAGACTTGCACGGGTCGTGCCGCAATATGGACAACCTATCACTGAGATTCATCCTGTCCAATGACATTATTGTAACTAATTTACATCCTTGTGTGTTTGATGACCCTATATAATGTTATATATATATGTGACTCATAGGCTTGTGTTCAATCTTGTATATGCTGCCAGTGACTTCAAAAACTGGACAAAAAAGCTGACAAATAAAGTTTTTAAAATCATTTTGTGCGTGAGTTTTTTTTTATCAAATCACCTTGAAAGTAAGATTTTATATAATCTTTAATTAAAGCTCATCAAATTATGACACAGGGATATGAGGTTGTAAAAATTCATCACCCTAATGTCTTTCTGTTGTTATAGTCGCCTACTGATACCGGGATTTCATCTATTTCAACAACATCGCTATTTTAGATATTAAAAAAAAATATAAGGAAGTTTGTACTTTTATTTTGCTTTCCAGATGTATTCGACAGATGCATGTAAATCTACAACATATAGACATGCAAACCCACACCAACATATGATACACACCATAATGTGATAATGGCAAAAAGACGTAACTATACCGTAGAGGAAAGAAGTCTGATAGGCACGCTGCACGAGGAGGGTCTCTCAGCCGTCGATAAATAGTTCGAAACGTTGATGGATCACATTCAGGTGTTGCACAAGTGTTGAAGATGATCCCAGAAGAAAGTAGGAACATCCAAGATCCACCTCATTCTGGACGATCCAAGGTGAGTAAGCAACGTTACAAATGGTATGTGCGTCGCATGAGCCTTCGAGATCGTTAGAAAACCACAGTCCAGCTGCAACATGAATGGACATAGGGTAGTCAGGTTAATGCATCCGTCAGAACAGACTGTTTGCACAAAACCTGAAGAGATGTAAAGCCTACCAGAAGCCACTGATAAACTTTCAGCAAAAGCGACGTCGACTGCCTTGGGCACGTGTTCGCTGCAACTAGATCATGCATCAGTGGGGACGAGTCTACGTTCCAGTTGTTTTCGTCACAAGACAACGTTAGAGTCCTTAGATAGCCAGGGAAGCAGTGGAATCGAGAGTGTGTAGGGGTGCGAAGATGTATCAGAGAAAAAATTGCCTCCAACGCGAGAATATAAATAGCCCATTAAATTACCAACTCAAAACGGACTCGCCGTAGCGTGACGGCAGAGTGCTGGCATTTGGATTCAAAGACCCGCGATTGATACTCCTCAGTCCACAATTTTTACGAAGAAAACGGAGACCACGGAAAACGATTTAAGGACAACTCAAAAAGACTCAAGATAAAATGGATCGTCTCAAGAAAGAAAAACGGAAGAAAACGACTTCAAGGGCTAACTCATCAAATCAACAAGAACTCATCTCAAACTTATCAAGAATAAAGAAGAAGTCATTACGTGATCTAGAATTTGGAAGGAATCAAGTTAATATGAAGATACATCAAGAAAGAAATCGAAGATCAAGAACTAACCCAGCCAACTTAAGAATACCAAAAGTCAGATTAATGGAAGACAAATGTTTCAAGGGGCAACTTCAGTCGAGAAGAAATAAATAGATTCGAATATAGAAAATCTCAAGATGAATAATATAGATAAATAAGAAAAAGCTATAATGAAGGACCACCTCCATAAGTGCATGGTACCAAAATTGCAAAGGATTGGTTACCACTTTGTAATGGTATGCGGCTGCACGTCAGGTTGTCTCACCGTTTGTGATGGTACCATAAATTCATAGATTACATGCTGCCCTTACCTCTCCAGAAATGCCCGGAATGTGATTTCCCATCAGGATAATGCCACATGTCACAAGTCTGCGTCCACCAAACAGTTGTTCAGGGACAACAATATCACGGGGATGCACTGACAACCTCAGTCATGGTGGGGACGGTATTCTTTCGCAATTTCTACATATTTTCCTCCCTTATTGTCATTCTTTTTCTTCTTAGAAACAATAACCATTTTGCTTTTTTTGAAAGAATAATTGATTAGGGAAAATTTAGAACTCCACAACTTGTGAAAGAGGCATAAAGTCTTCATCCTTCTTCTTATAATCACTTTTACTCCTCTCACCATATTAAAGTCAAAAGATCTATTTTTATTTCAATGTTTCTCTGTGCACTTCGTATGGTTAGTCCTGAATTCTTTGACTCTGAAGTTTCCAATTTTTTGACATCAGCAATAACTTTGCTATCCTTTTTATTCCTTGATAAATGCCTTCAGTTAGCTAAAAGTCTTTTTATCGTTTTGAACCTCGCGCGCCTTTTAATAACAAGAATACTCTTGTACTTCCTTTTAATCCATCCTTTGCTTATCTCCCTCATATTTTAAAATCTCTAGGCATTTGTGTAGTATTTAACTATAATAATGCTATCTCTAAACTATTAGTCAAGATCGCCTCTTCCCCTATTGGTAATGTATATTGCGTAAAATGTATCGATTGCTCTAAATATTACTTTGGCCAATCAGGTAAATGTTTAAAAAAACGAATTTCTCAGTGTAACGGAACAAGTACGTGATGGGAGAAATAACGTCGCTTTTAAGCATTGCCTCCACGTGATGGGCCTCGTGTAGCTTACAAACAATTTTCGAAGCTAAAAAGCGTGAGAAAGTATAGGAGCGGGCTCATGGAATGTAGCCCTTATCAAGGCGAGTATTTAAACAAGACGAGAAGTCTCCTCCCCCCTTCCAGCCACGCTGGGAGTGGCTGAGACAATCGCCACCCGGGCTGCGTTTGAAATCACTCAAACGATGGGCGATATCCCCTCCCCCTTCTATGGGGTAAGCTCCCTCACTTCTGGTGTCCATATCTACCTGCGTGAGGAGGAATTAGCAGATTGGTGCGAGAGAAGTTCACGAGTGCAGACGATCTTACTCCTCCTCAATTCGGATTGTCATACGCTGAATGCAAGGAAACGTTGTGGGACAAAACAAAGCATCCCTCCGGGGATTAAACAAATATCCGCCCCCTAGAACTAGTTAAGAACTCTTCTCCCCGTAAGAATACCTGCCCGACTCCGCTCATCGACGACATCTCCAAACAAGAACCAAGTCTTATCCCAAAAAGGCTTCAGTGAAGATTAATCTTAGCGTAATACCGGAAGAATTTACAAATTCCCTTTTCGAAGACTCTGCTCCCCCCCCCCGTCATCTCAAAATAATATTTTACTGCAAGCAAGTTGACCTTGGACCCCGTTGAAGTGACCCAACCATCATCTCACCGCTTCGCTAGAAACGACCATCGTCTCCCCCAACCCCTCCATTTGTGTACAAGGTATCGTAATAAATATATTTAGCTTCCCCAAATTTATAATTGCCGTCTACCGTTCCCCCCATTATCATTTGTGTGCTTACCATTGTTCCCGTGTAAAGCTCTATTTTTATTTCCATCTGGTCTAACCATTTTATTGCATTTTAGATTACCTAGTATTCTTAATAACTCGTTGACCACTGTAACTATTTGTCTTATATGTCTGTGTATTGTTGTATCATATTAACTTTAATTATTAATATTTATTAAAGTCTATTTTTGCCGACTCCTTTACTTTCCGACCCTCGAGCTCATCATAGCCGTATAACAACCACCTGTAACTAAGTAAGATTTGGAACTCTCAGCCAATACCAAGTTTTAAAGTAGCATCTATTCGACTAGCCCTTCCTTACGAGGATCTGACCTTGTAACCGGACCTCGGCCTACCCAAACCAATTAAAAGGAAACCTCCGCGCACTCTAAAAATCAAATATAATAGATGTATGTATGATATATAGGGCTATACCACGACACTCAGCATAAATATAATGTCCGTCGTGGGGAGGAAACAGCTCATTTTATGTTCATATGTCATATCTTTATCTCAATATTGATTGGAATTCTGCTAAAATCATCTGTCATAATAACGATACGATTTCACGAAATATCATTGAATCGACCCTTATTAGTAAATTCCCAAATTTAAATTTAAGTCCTGGCTTATATAAACTCCATGGTTATTTTTAAATTATATTCAGATGAACTGTCGAAACTTTTAATTTGAGAGTAAATATGTATATTAATCTTAATAAACTATTTATTTTTTTGTGTGTGCATCTATGTAGCCCTATGTTTATGTCTGTGTATTTATTTTCGTTTGAGTCAATCAGGTCTTTAGAATATTTGTACTTATTCTACCTAAGTTTTTCAATCCTGACCTCTGATGTTAATCTCTTGCTCAGTTTTTCTCCCTCCTTAATTGCTTAGGCGGTATTTTAATCCTCTTGACAACCTTTAGTCTTTTGAACTTGCCTGATTTAATGATCTTAGTTTGTATTTATCTTCCTTTTTTTACTGTCTCTCTTCACTCCTTCTAATGTTTCCATTTCATATTCATTTTGCTTATTAGTTTTTTGCTTTTTTTTGTGGGCGTTCCCTCTCCTCTGTATCATTCTTATATATATTACAATTTTCAATATTTTTGTTATTCCTTGATAAAGAACTCGAGGTAAAGTTCGAAAGTACTTGGAATCCTCGTATTAATTATCGCTGTGGGCTTTGTTGCATATATATATATATATATATATATATATATATATATATATATATATATATATATATAAAATCGTTTATAAATAGAATTTCGAAAGGAGCTCTCGCGACCCATAGTTTGATAAGCCCTGTTTTCGACCATTTGAGTGCTGAAATTTTGTCGTGTATGGATCCATCAACTTGCAAGTGAATTTACCATAATTCAACATCTACTTTTGTTCATTAGGTTATTCAGTAATTTGAATGAATTGTTCCAATGTTTCTTTTGGCATGAGAACCCATTTGTTACATTCAGGGTCACAAGTTTCCGGAAGGTCTGGGAGAAAGCTCTTAGACTCTTTGTGACAATTCTACATCTTTTTTTGTCCTTTTGCACTCGGAAATTTCCATTAGAAGTTTCATCGGGCCAGTGTGGTACCTTTGTGTAGACCCGGCTCACTACAGTCCGACCCTCACTTATGATGAAGTGAGGATCTACCCAGCCCATCTCATATGAGGCAGCAGAAGAAGTGCAGTTCGGTAACCGGCAACACCATCTGACCCAACGGAAGAAGCGCTGTTCAGTCAACAACAGCGACATCTGACCACACGCAGGTGGGTCAGCCGGAGCATCATATGACACAATGGAAAGAAGCGCAGGTGGGTCACCAGGACGATCATTGACGCAGCAGAAGAAGTGCAGGTGAGTCAGCTGGACCACCATCTGAACAATCGGAAGGAGCACAGGTAGGTCACCTAGACCATCATCCAACGAAGCGAAAGAAGCGCAGGTCTATCACCCGAACCTTTATGGACGCAAACAGAAGAAGCGCAGTTCGGTCATCCTGACTATCATGGAGCAGCATGACTTTCTCTTCCCCACGTGAGAACTATCATTCATCCACCTGTGAATCAGATCCCCCTTCGGCCAGGTTGATCTGATTTAAGATTGCCACATGGATATGAGAGCCCCCAGACAGTCGAGATCTCAGGACCAGGGAGACTAGGGAGCATTATTCCCCATGGCTCAGCCTCCTGCAAGGGAAAAGGACGACCAAAGCGGAACTCAATAAAGGTGAGGACTGGCCTCAGAAAGGAGGGCACCTCCCTAGACACCGAAGTCTCCCCTCTCCGTTTTCGGGTAACCCGGAAGAATTATTTTTCCTTGAATATAAAGTGAAATAAATACTAACGAAGGCTAGAAAAGTGTAAATGTGAGACATAGAAGCGTAATCCTCTAGCACTACACAATTTAAATAGTTGGATAGTGGGACCGGGACGGCCCACAATCTTCCAGATGTCATATGCAGCAAGATTCCCGATGCTTCAACTGACGTCTACTTTGTGGGTGGGTAGAAAGATAGGGAAGGAGAAGAAAGATGGGGGTAGGGTGGAGGCAGTAGGAGGAAAAAAGGTGTGAATAATGCAGGCATATTAAAAACAACCACCCCATTCTGAGCCAAATGAGAGGGGTAAACGACATTCCCCACTCCCGGTCCCCGCCAGGGATGAATGGACGATAGCTGGTCGGCGACTAGCCTGCAAATTAACCGCCGGCAGAGAAAATAGGTGAGAAGATGAGAAGAAGCTTGTAAAGTATATGGTGAATAAAAGGTAAAGTGTAAATTTCGTGGATGAATAAAGCCCAGGTAGTATTAATCTAGTTTGAGACTACCATGAGCGCGATCTGGTAGGGCGTGCCGCTCAATTAGGTGGAAGATGAAACGGTATACGCGCGTTAACCCCTTGCGGGGACACCTCGCGGAAGCCCTGGCTGTACCAAATGGCTAGGGAGAGTGGCCAGAAAGCACCCTGGGCTGGAGGTGGAATATGGGGGCACGTCTAAGACCTCCGCTGCAGGGGAGGGTCATAGTAAAACCCCTACACACCTGGGAAAATCCCTTGCTAATTTTGCCGCCTCTGGAGCTGAGGGTTTTCCACATGTCCTCCCAATTTCCCTGTGCTACCCACGATCAGACCCGGGAGAGGTCCGTCGTGTGAGCGCAATCCAACGGCGGATTATGGCCGATGGAAGGAGGCCAGTTTGAGAAGAGTCGTTCCCTACAAGGCATCATCAGACTCCTCCCAGAGGTAGAGGTTTTCTCTCCCATATGTAGTGACTAGTGATTATCCTGATTGCCCCTTTGCTACGTGCTCATCAGAGATAGGCGTTTTCCAGACTCGAACCCTTACTCAGAGGGGTGGACGATAGGGATTTCATGCTTAAATCACCAGTCTTTCCCTACTACGTAGGCAAGTTGCCACACTCGAAAGTAATCTGCCAATGAACAGCTTCCATGAATGATTTTCGTTAATATTCCTAAATTGGAGACAATGAAAGGCCACTCGCGGATCAATGAAGGGGCACTGGGGCACTTCTTTTCCCTTCCACGGGCTGCAATCGTCCGGCCTGACTCCTAAGGCCTTGGGGTTTCTCTTGTTTAAGGCAATTCGGGCTTAGAGTTCAATCCAAAGAACGAGGCATGTGGGTGTTCACCCAAGAAAATCAATTACTTTACGAGTTCCATCGAAAGACGTGACGAACTACTGGATAGGGCCTTTGAAACGTTTAATCATATACATTCTGGTACTTGGTAACATTTTAGGAATCTATAAATGGAGATTAAAATGAAAATGTCTCTGTTCTGATTTTTACTACAGATTCAATTTGGCAATTTCTTTCGTCACCACTACTGCCCGATAAATGCATGGAGTTAATTAAAATGTCAAGTAATGGCTCAAATATTGGAATTTAGTTCTCTAGTTTGCCAGTGATCTTAGCACTCGAGGGCTTCCCGACCTACCACTTGAAAACTAGGGCTCAACTTTTCAATGTTTTTAGTGACATGACTGCTTCTTTTTTGTTAGGTATATAAAGATATTATAGACTCGATGGTCGTCGCTGCTTATGTAAAAGCGAAAATAATACTAGGTAGATCTTGAAAGTTTTGCTATCTTTGTTGGCCCGGTGTACCACCAGGGACTCAGATCCGAATGATCCGGATTGTGTACATCTTTTGACGCTGTTTTTATTTTTTTGCTCTATTTTCTATCATTTTCCTTTATAGTCGCGTAAACATCGCTTTGTTTGACATTATAGTTGAATCCCGTGCCAAAGATTAAACTTCTCACCTAATTGTTTTGTATAATTTCAGGCTCGATCCTAAGGACAGAATGAGTGGCATTTTGCTATGGACCAATTATTCCGGTGATCTGATTCAGGAGGCGCTTAACTGGGCCCGAATGAAAGGCATGGAAGGCATAGTGAGAACTTTTGTGGCGAACTCTGAGGTACGGTATTTCTGTGCTTTGTAGTTTATGAGTTGAATATCAGCTATATTTTGGCGGGAAATTAGGCTGAGATTAAGTTGCAATATATTCAACATGATGTCAGTTTGACTTTGGTGGGGAGGAGTGAATGCATATAATTAATTGGTGACAAGATGGTTAAGCTATGATAGGACCTAGTAAGGTCATTTTTTTCTGGGTTATGCGAGGGAGAGAGGGAAGGAAGATTTATATTAAAGCTTTGAGACACAAAACCGTTTTCTTTTGCGCTACAAAGCGAGTTGTCAACATTTTCTTAAAAAAGAGTTGCCAGGACTTCAAGAGTATTGTATAGTGTTTGATGTTATGTTTGATATTTGTAGTCTGAAAGCAACTTTATATATTAATTCAAATAGTTTATTTTTTTATTTCTTAAATTGAGTTTAATATATATATTTTTTTATATAACCAACATATCACCTTTGTATGAATTCGCTGTGATTTGGTGTATGCTTTCATATAATCATGGCCAAAGGTTTTGAGACATATATTTTTTAATTCTTTTCCCTCTTTTTCTTTAAATTACGTGATTGGAATAATTATGCTAATATTTAAATTACTTCAGGTTTATTAAAAAGTCAACATTTCAAAAAACAAACAAATTACATTCCTTCGCTGAATCTAAAATCGCACTCTGGTCCTGTTCCTGTAGGAGATAACTTTCAGTCCCTGGACCTTCGTTATTTGATTAGAATTTAGGGATAATAACTGCGTTTTCCGCACCTTGTGACAAAGCAAAAACAAAAACAAAGTTCTTGGCTGAAAATACCATCGAAGATTTGGGACCTTGGCCCGGGAATTCACCAAATTTTAACCCATTGCAAATTTTATGGCTGAAAATTATAAAACTAGTGATTAATAAAGAGAAGCCATCCAATTGTGAGCAGTTGCTGGTTCTTATTGAACAAAAGTGGAACAATATCAGTCAAAATATCAGAACAAATCTGCTCTCCATTATGCCAAAACAAATTGTAGTAGACTGAGCTTGTCGCTTGGATTGCTCTCTTATATACTCGTTGTACGGTCAAATATTTTAGAAATTTGATCCGAAATTTCCATTCGAATGAGGTATTTTGTTTTGGTAGACCGCATTGCTGTGTGTGGCCGGAAGTATTATCAGTGGTGATACGTTTGAAAGTGACTATTTTCTCCTTGACTGGCCTCATTGAAGGTTAGTTGAGGGAAAGGAAATGAGCCCCTTTTCGCTGCCTCAAGGTAAAGTGTTGGTATTGTTCATTGGACAAGTTTTTCCACCTTCCCCACATAATTCTTCCCTGTTCATAACAGATCCCTAAACACACGCCCCCACACACAAATACACACACCCAGAAACTCGGTACTCCCGATTCCATCCCATGAAGGAGACCAGACGCATAGCCTTGAGAACCTTACTTGACCGGCCCAAACCGGCCAGGTGTAAGGTTTTCGAAAAGATTTACGCTGAGGAAAATATCGCTCTCATCGCTTCATCGACACCTCCAATGGATATTCGGCTATCTGTGCAAGGGAGGCAGACACTGAAATCCTCACTTCCCCGCGTGCCATGGAAGCCCTACTCAAAATCAACCTCAAGCCACAAATACGCTCCCATAGAAACATTATCTGCCGCCGCCTCTACCCCTGGGTTGGAGATCACCCTACAGACGAGTTAACGGAGGAGATTCTTCGGAATCACTCGTGGGCGAAAGTAGCTGAAGTGGTAACATTCATAAGCTACACCCACGTTTTCAAAGCAAAAGAAACTGGCCTCCTCCTTTTTTTAATATCTGTGTCTGGCCCCAAGCTGATTGAACGGGAGGAATTCGTTGACCTGCAAATGTGCTTCTGGTGCTACAGGTACAACGAACACATCACTGCCACTTGCTCTAACACTGACATTGTAGTCTGCTCTGTGTGCGCCCAAAAGGCTATTCCTGTCGTGATTGCAACAATACAATCCAGAAATGCCTTAATTGTGGTGGCCCACATAAGAATATGGCTATAGTGTGTCTTGTCAAAAAGGAACAGATCAAAGCAGCAAAAGAAAAGGGCAAAAGAGAGGAAGAGAGAAAAGTTAACGCCACTTACGCGAAGGTTGCCAAGGCATTGGTCGCAGAAAGTAATGTGGCTCCAAAGCCTACTATACTGCAAATCGAGAATTTACTATGCACACATTGCCAACCTAACCCGGTCTGGCACCTTCGCGAAGGAGTTCAACACCATGCTCGTAAAAAACGGCATGGAGGAAATATGGTTTCCTCAAAACCCTCCGTCGAATGAAGTCCTTAGAGTAAATCTCCAACCGCAGAACGAGAAGAGCTGTCAAAAAGGGAACCAGTTTCCGGACGAGGCGGGCCCAGATGATATTGTGATGGCCTAAGGGCTGGACAGTACAAATGGTACTACACGGCCCATATACCAGAAAATCTTACTGAAAAATGACACCAACCTATATTGACATAACAAAACCCAAAATAACAACCCGAATTACGACATAAACACTAAATTTCACTAACCGTAGTGACGGGCTCACACCCAACCGCTACAAAGGCTTGAATGCCAACCAACTTTGACATCAAAAAAACCTTAAGTATACATTTATATAATGCCAGTGATACCTTATGACCAGGGATCTTAACAACTAACTTACTATGCTACTCTATACGCTATACCTACTTTTGCTGGAGATACCCTTCTACCAGGTAACACAAATCTTTCAAACTCATACTAAACTTATCTTTACTATCATTTTCACAACCCTTTCACCACTATACCCTCTCACTTTTCTTCTATGTACTAATCCATATTTTTCTGTCTTAATTTGTCCCTAAAAAACTAATTGAAGTAGTCCTGAAGAACAAGGAACACCATAGGAAATATTGGGTGAGCGCATCAATTGACTCGATTATTGAAGAAAAATGGTTTGGGCTCCTAAATATTTGTATATTTCACCTTTAAATTATGATACCAAAATACGAAAACAAAATTCAACCTTTGCTTAGTTTTATTAATGTTCTTATATGAAAAATGTACCAGTCTCAAAACTTTTGGTCATAACTGTATACCACACATTACCCACTTGAAACCCTATTTTCTAAGTTTCAGTTTCTCTAATCTTATCCATTGACTCTAATCCATGTTTCCAAGGCTCCTACTGTTTCATACACCACTAGGTACCATTTTATAAACCATTTTCTTTCATATACATCAAAATCTGCGCATCAACTTTTACACATTCTCACTTCTATCACGTTTTCGAATAACATTTTACCCTTACTTCAAATATCGCCCAAATTTTAAACAAATATTTACCACAATCTGAAATGGCTAATCTATACCTCTTGTCTTCCTCCTCATGATTCAGGACCCACGGACCATAGAAGTAGGGAGCTGTGATATTCCATCTGCAATTGAAACGGCCGTTCGCCTTGGAGGGGTCATTATAGTCCAGGTGAAATGATTCCGCTGTTATAGATCGGCTATATACTATATTAGATGTTGCTAAAGTGGTCCAAATAGACCTCACAAATGATAATACATTTTAGGGGGCGCAAATTAAAACTGTTGAGAAACCTATCGACCTTGTAATCATTACTTGCTTTATTAAGACTCGAACGATACTAGGCGTTGCTAGGGTTGAATTATGGCACTCTCGAAAGTACATATACTTAAGAGGGTGTGAGGAAACTGGCAGTGTTCCTTAGGTTAGGATGTTTAGGTGTGTTAGTTTGTTTTGAGGTTAGGTCAGGTTGTTAGTTTTACTAAAAATTATGAGTGGGTTATTCTGTTAATTTGTATGTTAGATTGTTTAGGTTTGTTAGCTTTAATGATATTTATGTTTTTTTATAATTTTTTATCGTTATCTAACTTAACCTAACCTAATCTGCATAATTAAATTTCCTGGGAAAAATATGAATAAGATAAATGCATTTTCATATCTCCCAGCGACGTGTTTGGACCTAGAGAAGAAAATGAAAAATTTGCTTGCGGGTTTTAGTAAAATAATTGGGGAGGGGGGACGTCATAACGTTTTAACCCATGCACCATCGACGCGAAAAGAAATGCACAAAATAAATGGATTTCGATATCTCCCAACGCTCTAATGTTTGCAGCAATAACACACAAACAGACATACACACAATCTTTGATTTTTATCAGTGTCAAACGCGGATCCATATGGGGAGGGCTAGGAGGCTAAAGCCCCCCACCCCACCCTCCCCTATTTCAGATCCGTTTATGTTTCTTTTTCTTTTTTAAGCCCTACCTTTATTCTGCTATTCAGAAAAAAATATGTAGTAATATAGAATATATATATATATATATATAAAACAGCTTTTTAAACCGTTTCGATCGAATCTATCTTATATGATGCATGTCTACCATCCCCGTAAATCTCAAAAATAATTATTAAATTCAGTATTAAACCTTAGCTAACGTCCAAAAACTACAATAAGATACCATTTATAATTCACTAATGCGAGGAAAAAAATCGGATCTGAGAGAGTGAGTGCTCACTCCTATGTGAAATACAGTTATTTACTATCAATGTTGTGTAAGATGACCGTTATTAATGTTTAATGCCCTTTTTTCAGACTACACAGAGAGAGGAATTCAGGTTGCCCTTCCCCTACCCAATTTTTATCCTGGATCCGCCCTTGCAGGGTGTTTATATATTTTCCCTTCGCTGACTCTCAAGATGAAAAAAGAGGAGCGTGTAATAATAGTTATTAGTGAATCGAAGGAAAGAAATACAATGAGCTTAGAAATCAGTATAAAAGCAAATTTAACAAAACATGGCAGTGGATAAGACGATACGTAAACAGTGGATCTATTCCAGCAAACCACCACATCGAGCACTCCTAAAAGAAAAATCTCCTTCGGGTAAATAATTGTAAAACCTGCAAATGATGGATCTTTTTACACAAATAAACTAAGAATTTTATGTACCCGATGTCTTTGTAAGATTAGTTCTGTGTGGCAGGCACGAAGTGAGATGAATTAATTTTCATTGATGATTTATCTCACATCATGCACGTTATCCTCTGACATACGAGTATGTGGTCGTATGAGAATCCGTTCGTTTAAATTTGTTTACTAGTTTACCTCTCGTAATTCTAGTTGATCCTGGTTTTATGAATTTCCTTTTAAACCTATTTTTTTATTTCATTCCACTTCTTTCCTTGCGTTCACCACATAACTATTGTTACACACTTCTCTGTATTCACCATAAGGGTATAGAAAACAAAAACAAACAACCATATTTATTAAAAAAAGATCATGACTTTAATTCCACGAAGTGTAGGGTATGTTGGTCAAATCTGTTTTGTCCTGAAAGCAAAATCGTATAATTTGTGACATAAATTTTTAGCAATTAAAAATATAAGTCGATAAAGAGTCAAAGATTCCATAAATGAGTCGACAGTCAAAACGCTTTGAAGACCCTTGTTTTAACCTCGAATTCCATAAATTTAAAAAATATATTTTCTTAACGATTTGGAAATAGCTCGAATTTAGAAAAAAAATGTCATTATTCTCTTCGTTCCTTCAGGAATCATCCCCGATTTCGTGGCTGCCAGGACTACTGGACCAAATTACAAGGATCACCACGAGAGATTCAAAGGTGCACGAAAACTTTCGTCTTATTTTTGCGACTCGAAAGCACGAAGCGATGAACGATGAATTGATTCTCTGGACGCGGTCTCTCCAGAGCATTCCTTCGCAGGATCTGTGCGGAGTACTATCCGAGGTCGCGAAGGAGATCGATATCGAAATATATGAGCACCACTGTAGGTTGAGACTGAATCTTCCTATAATTTTATTTGTCCCGTCTTCTACCCGTTTCGGACAATGCTTCTCATCAGTTTGAGTTCTAGGATGTTATCTATCGTCTTACTGACCCGCTTAGCATGTTAGGTTGACGTTTCGCGTAATCCTTCCCTTTACTCTGTGTTAAAGGGAATTATTATTTTTTTGCCTTGTTCCGTTTAATACGCAGGTCAACGTTTTGGACATACTCGCCTCATTGGATGTTTTAGTACCATGTTATCTTTGTCATACTCCGGTTAACACGTAAGGTCGACGTTTCGGACAACTCCCTTTCTCATTCTGGTTGGCATTAGAATTTTTGTCTTGCCCAGTTTAGTATGTGAGGTAGTTTTAAACCAGTCCAAAACAAACAAACAAACAATTTAATGACACCTACAGGGAGCCATAATAGTTCATACATGGTAGGCCCTATTAATAATAAGGCTAAATTAGGTGGAACCCCCTCTAATAAGTGTAAGTTATTTTAACTTTATTTTCTTTTAAGTATTCATCAAATTTCGTCTTCATAAATTCTGTATTTGGAGCGCTGACTACTTCTTTTGCTAGATTGTTCCAGACTTGAACGATGCGGTTGCTGAAGGCAAATTACCCCATTGATGTTTTGAATTTCCACTTCTTCATCCTCTTGTCGTGTCCTCGCGTCGCTCACACGCCTGGCAAATTAAAAAGATTCTCTGCAGTATCGGGAATATTTCTCAATAATTTATGTTTTTATTTGTTTGCCCTTTTTCCTTCTATGTTTGAGGGAAACAAAGATTGAGTTTTTTAAGCCTATCATTGTAGCTAAAATGTTTAATTTCCCTTATCATTTTCGTATAGCGACGCTGTACTTGTTCTAATATATTTACATCTCTAGTTAATCGTGGATACCAGAAAGGAGCAGCATAATCTAAGATAGATATGATTAATAAAATGTATAGTTTTAACATGGTCTCTGAAATACACGTTGAGACGGATTGCCTGATAAATGATGCAACTATTGTTGCTGTATTTTTAAATGCAACGCATTGACTGGGGAAATTTAATTTATTATCTATTTTAACTCCTAAATCGACCTGCTCTTTTACTTCTATAATCTCGGTGTCTTGAAGATAATATTTAAATTTAGGATTAATTTTTTTAAGTGTAAAACGCCGCATTTGGAAGCATTAAGCTTCATGCCAGATTCGTTGCACCATTTAGTTAACATATTCAGGCAGTTTTATAAACAACTTGAGTCTGCGAATGAATTTACTCGGCAATTTACTCCAGAACCTAAGGTGTTTACGAAAATTATAAAGAGTAGGGGTCCCAAAACGGAACCTTGAGGAACTCCACTAGTTATCGGCAGCCAATCGGAGGTCACCCCATTTAAAATTCCCCTCTGCTTACGATCTGTCAACCAATTTTTAATCGAAGTTATCGTTTTCTCATGGATCTACATAGCTTTTAGCTTTGAAAGGAAGATATTGAACGGGAGTTTATCGTAACTAGAACCCGAATCGACAGCTTTTGCTACATGCTCATAAAATGTGATCAGACTAGTGACACAAGATCTCCCTTTCCTGAAACCATGCTGACTATTTACTAAGAGTTGATTTCTCTCCAGATCATTGCGTAATTTTAAATCAATAATTGAATCGATTTGGATTCCAAACCGGACCTGATTTGGTATAAATTCTCTCTTGAAGGTGGTTAAAAATAACAATAGTCGATACTTCATTGATCACTTCTGTCGTACACTACCTCTTTTACCGGGTCTTCTCGCTCTGTAATAGTAATAATCTAACCAAGTGATGCCGGGTGTGCGTCGTGAAAGACAAATGCGACCACGTATGAAATGGCAATCATCTCTCTTTGTTATAAATTCTATACCCTCGGATTGACTCGTTGAACTAGCCGGCTGCTACCTGTCTTAAAGCGCTCAATCATCGCTGAGTTCCACCCAAACTGTATCTACCTCTATCTCTTCCATCATATGCCAATGACCAAGTTAGTGTGCAGTGAGTGGTCGAATCAAGAAAGAAGAAGACGTTTTACGGGGATGTTTAATGGCACTTGAGATAAAAGATCCTCTTCAGCAGGTTTGGGTCGAGATTTAAACAGTAGATTCCTATTAAGGTAAAATGGGGAGGAAGAGGTAAAAACCACAAGATGCCTTAATATTTTACCGCCAAGTACTCCTTTACAAGATGTGCCTAAACTGGCATTTGGGGATTGCGTTCCCTCTTGGCCCCGACACCACTTCCTTTACAAATCTCTCCTTACAAACTTTCTGTGGCAGTTCCCCCCCCCCTCCGTTGGGTTTCGCTTTAAATTACTCCCTTCAAAATATCCTCCCTATAATATTGAACCCAACCAAAAACGGTGTATCATAATTTTACCCGATGATGTCTTCTCCGCTAATATCTATTTCAATATTTTGCACTCCGTATCTCCATCAATAATATCTTAACTCAAAATATCTCACCCAATAATATCTTGCATCTCCCTCCCCCCGCACGCAATAATATAAAAATATCTTACTTCTAAAATACATATCTCAATTAAAAATATCTTACCGCAGTTATATTATACCTATTAATATTTTACACAAGACTTTAAAAAGAGCCCAATAATAACAGCCACAAATATAGCACCCAATCATATCTTGCATCACCCCTCTCCCGCATACAATAATATTGTAGCTGATTTACCTTGAAGTATCTTACTCCTAAATATCTCAATTAACAATATCTTACCACAATTATATTATACCTATTAATATCTTACGCAACACTAAAAAATATTAAATAATATCTTAACCAAAAATATCTTACTAAATTATATATCGCTCACAAATATCTCAATCAACGATATCTTACCTCAAATATCTTATACCCGTTAATATCTTTCAAAATGGGTTGCTTGATTCTTTTCTTCAATAAAATATCTAAATTAATAATGACAAAAGACCCCCGCCCTCCCGCAAAACACCTTTATCCATCAATAGCATATCTCGAATATCTTACCCGAAATGTTTTCCTAATGATTTCTCATCTAAAATATCCTAACAATTAATACGTTACCTCCGAATTACCATACCCAATAACGCCTACCCTCCAATTAAACTCATTAATATCATATTCCTCAAATAACTTTTAAAATAATCTAGAAAAAAAATTATTGAATGATATATTCAAAATATCTTAAATAATAATATTTTAGTCCCTTCAAATGCCACACCCAATAATATCTTAACTAAAAATATCTAACCCAATAATTTTTCATTTCAAATACCACACTTAATAATGTATTAGTTCGGATATCTTATACCAATTAATATACTTATTATTGTCGTTAAAAATATTTCATCAAAAATATCTTGAACAAAAATATTTTACTTAATGATTTCTCATTTAAAATATTTTAAGTAATAATACCTTAACCCCACACAAATATCACACTCATTTTTACATTAGCCCGAATATCCTATACCCATTAATATCATACCCAATAAACTTAAGCCTTTAAAATACCTATTTTCCTTCTAGATGAGGGCGCTTTGTGGAGGAAAGTAGTGTGGATGACGGCAGCTGTTCATACTGTCGTCTACCTTACGCAGTTCTGGAATTTCCTCCCTAGAGCTTCTTCTAGAACTGCCTCTAGAAACACTTCTAGAGAAAGCACAGATGATGCTGGGTCCTCTGACCCTGTCTTCAATGACTGGGTCCAACGGAAAAACATTCAAATGGCGTATGACATTTTATACGAATATTCTCTAAGTGAATTCCTCACGGAAGAAACTGCAATCTCGATTTTAGGTATTATTATTATTATTATTAGGAGTAATAGTAGTTTCTGTAGTAGTGGTATTAGCAGTAAACCCCGTAAAGCGAGTCAAGTCGGTATCTTTAAGTATCCTTTCGCAATATGAGATTCCATTCATACTTTTAACTACGTCATCGTACCTTTTAGTGTATAATTGTATTTTTGCACGTCCATTCGTACTTTTGAGTGTTGTCCGTAGTCTTTAGTGTATTTGCGCACTTTTGAATATCCATTCGCACTTCTGAGTGCTTGCTCGTACTTTTAAATATATCTGCTCCTATTGCTAACATATTACTGACAGTTTATAATAAACTCTACTTCACTATTTAAGGTTAAAGATCTTTGCCATTACATTGTCATCGCTTTTTGTGCTATTCCTCCCCTTACTTCTTAGCAAACGTTCATCTCCCTCCCTCACTTCATTAAGTGAAGATGCCCTCGTCAGTTAGATTCATTCTCTTTACAAATATTTTCAGAATGTCTCTATGGGAAAAAGGACTTATGGCTAAATCTGACTATCTCGAGAGAAAGTGAACGTTCAGAAGCGTCCGAAGTGTTTTGCAGCCCAGCCGTAGCGACCGGCCTTGGGAGTATCTCTTCACTTTGGCTTAGCGAGGGTCAGGGAGTCGTGGGGAAGTCCTCTCAAAGAAGGCAAATCGCCCTCCCCGAGGATATTGGATTCGTGTCCCTGGAAGCTGCCCAGAGGATTGTTCTTTCTTTCTTGGTCTCAGAGTTTAGCCGCCTTCACCACCACATAGTGGTGAGTACTACGAAGATTCACATTCTGTAAATGAGTACCCAGAGAACTAGTATTGAGGTACAAGTACCAAAATAAACAGGGGACTGTTAGTAAGATACAAATACCAAGGTAAAGAGGGATCTGGTAGTAATGTCTAAGTTCCAAGATACTTAGAAAGATTGCACAAAGCTCGAAGTTAACATTAAGGTCCAAGTACAAAGGTGCCAAATGGACTAATGCTGAAGTCTAAGTACTAGGGATTGGATATAACTTATACTGAGATTGACCTGGTTTTCAAACGTTCTGTTACACTTGTCTTTTATCTTTCGAAAGGTTTACGAGTATGATCGAAATGTTCCGTCAAACAAATTTAAAGTTCTACTTTTCCAGCATATTTCATTAAAACGTTTTTTCTATTCTGTTCGGGTGTGTTGAGATGGGAGCGAAAAGAATCGAGATATCTGCTCTTCTGAGTAAGGGCCACAACAATCCCGACCTCGCCAAACTGCTCAAAGTCAGTCGAATGAGAGTTCACAGAGTCGCGGAGAGGCTCAACAACGGAGAAGACCTCAAAGATCAACCTCATCTAGGTTGTGAGAAAGGCCTTCGAAATTGCTCAGAAGTTCGTAATGACTGCACTTGCGAAGAAAAAGAATATCTCTGTACCCACGGTGTCCAGGACCGTCAAGCAGAGAGCGGCAAGAGCTTTAGGTGCGTGGAAAGACCTCTGCTCGCTGACCATATGCAAGAACAACGTCGGGAGCACTGTCGTCGTCTTCTCAACGACTTGAAGAGTCATGGTAATCGAATTATCATTTTGATGAAAAAACCTTTGCGGTCGATCCGGCCATCAACAAGCAGGACGACTGCGTGGTGATATTTGGCCAGGACATCTCCGAGGTCTGCGAGGTGCGCAAGACCAAGCGCTCGGCCTCCGTGATGATGCTCGGCGTCGTAGATTCGAATGGCGAGAATATCCCGCCGGTGTGGTTTTCAGCTGGTTACAGGCGGCCAAATAGATGGATATCTTTGCCACGAAAGTCCTGCCTTGGGTGAGGAAGATCACGAAGAAGGCGGACTACGTCTTTCCAGACGGCCAAGACCGTACAAGTGTGGTTGGGCTTGAACATAGACTTCTGTTCAAGGGAATTTTGGGCGCTCTAGTCGCCGAACTTCAATCAGCTCAACAACAAAGTGCAGGCACAAGTCAATGACAAGGGCTACAAGGTCATCCACAGCAACGGCAACGAGCTGAAGTTTACCATTAACCACGTGTGGGCCAACACGAGGAGGGATTTCGTCCGCAACGCGTGTCAGCCCTCATGTCTCGAATGGAGCGCGTGCTCGCCCCCGAGGCTGGCCACATTGATTATAACACAGGGGAACAATTTTAATCACATTTTCTGGTGACTTAGATTTATCTGCCAATTTTAATTCGTTTTTCATGCTGATTTCAAATATATAATCCATTTTTACCCACATGCTATAGTTATTCTGTTATTTCTATTTTCTCGTTTCCCCGAAAACTGCCCTCTGGACGGACACAGAGGGTGCTTGTAGAAAGCAAATACTTCACAGTACATAATAGTAAGATAGTAATAAGTGTTATTGTGCAAAATATTAACATTATTGTTTCTTTTTTCAGGTCTCACGTTAGAGTGATGGCTTCGTCAAGAGGAAATTGCGTTTATGATCCAGACACCTTCTGCCACATATTTGCTGTTACATGCTTGTTCGTCAAAGGCGCAACTTATAAGGCATATTTTGATGTTCCTCTTGGTGATCAAGATAATAAGTGGACCCCACATGCTGTTTGCCATAGTTATGTGGAACATCTTTGTGAGTGGATAAAAGGAAAGAGAAATGGTCTTCCTTTTGGAATCCTCATGGTGTAGCGAGAGCCAAAGGATCATGTATTGGACTGTTATTTCTGTCTGATGAATACTAAAGGGATTGACAAGAAAAATCGGCACAAGATCGACTACCCTAACATTTCCTCGGCGATCCGGCCAGTACCTCATTCTGAGCTTTTTCCAGTTCCGATTTTCAGTGGATAGTCTTCCTCCGAGGATGAAAATGATGTAGCTGATATGGACGTCAACGGAATGGATTCAGACTCTGCAGATTCATCATCAGATGCTAAACAGTCATTAGCTCCTCACTGTGTCAATCAAGAGGATTTGAATGACTTGATACGTGATTTGCCGCTCTTCAAAAAAGCTGCAGAACTTTTTGCTTCCAGGTTGAGTGAAAGACATATGCTTGACAGGTCGGTACGGGTATCATATTACCGAACAAGAGAGAGTACATTTGTTAAGTATTTCTCTGAGGACAAACAATTTGTATACTGCCACGATGTTCCCCGTCTGTTTACCGACGTGGCACCTATAGCACTGCTGAGTGGAGACTGTTTTTGGATAGCTCCAAGCGTAGCCTCAAGTGTGTCCTTTTGCATAATGGCAATAACTTTGGTGCAGTTCCTCTCGGTCACTCTGTCCATCTGCGAGAAACTCGCGATGACATAAGAATGATCATGGATTTATATGTGTATATCCCTGGCCAGCAGAAGGGATATACAAAGTTTCCATGCTATATCTGTATGTGGGACAGTCGAGGCCGTGACAAACACTGGTCCCCAAAAGATTGACCAGTTCGGGAAACTTTGAAAGCAGGAATGCCAAACATTGTTAATGAGCCAATCGTAAGTCGAGAGAAGATCGCTTTCCCTCCACTTCATCTCAAACTGAGGTTGATGAAGCAGTATGTTAAGGCGTTGAGCACTGACAATGATTGTTTACAGTACATAGTATCGGTGTTTCCTGCTTTGTTATACAAAAAATAAAAGCAGGAGTATTTGATGGTCCCCAAATCCGAAGACTTCTGAGTGATTCTAGATTTGTGAACATCATAAATGAAAAAGAGAAGGCAGCCTGGCTCTCATTTTCTGCCGTTGTTCTTAACTTCTTGGGAAACAAAAAAGAACATAGCTACGAGGATTTGGTTACTAATATGCTTTTAGCATATCGTAATCTGGGATGCAACATGAGTGTAAAGCTGCATTTCCTAAATAGCCACCTCGACGGATTCCCAGAGAATCTGGAAGCCGTGGGCGACGAACAAGAGAACGCTTCTATCAGGATTTGATGACGATGGAAGAGCGCGCTACCAAGGTTACTGGGATAGACACATGATGGCGGACTACTGATGGACGATTAGAAGAGTTCAGCTAGAAAAGACTTACAAGAGAAAGAGTTACAAACGCACATTTTTGCCCGATTGAAATGAAGAAGAGGTCCTCCAGCCTGATGTACAGTCATTAATAAATTAGCATCTATTTGATCACAGTATTTGTAATCCTAATGTGTAATTCAAGTTTCTTCTCATATGCAATAAAATGTTTGTGCAATAAAACCTGCTTTACTATAAATAACGCGAAAGGATGATTCCAAATTACTTCAGGGCATGATGATAGGCGTGATAAAATGAAAATTATTGTATAATATTAGTTATTGATATTATGAAAAATCTGTAGCATTTAGAGAGAATCTGATTTCAGATTTGAATTCAGTATGCTCGAATTAGGTAGGAAAATGTACTTTTCTCAATTCACCAAATACAGGGTGTTCCCCAGTGTAATTATTACAATTTAAACATATATCTATATGTGAAAACAATAAAAACGTGTCTTACTGCATCAAAAATATCATTATGTCATTTGTTGAGGGAGTCGTAACGAGTGTAACAGGACTTTTGCAATACCCAGGACTGTCCCTGGGAGATCGGTATCTACCAAGACAATTTTTCGAAGTATTTAAAATACTAAACAGTTTATCACTAACCTATTTAATGCAATTTTTGACCTAGATAACTGAGTGACCATTAAAAATAGGTTTAAGAATAGAATTAATAAATATTACTGTAAAATATAACTTATAAGAAACAAATGTCAAATTAATTCTTTATTTATCTCTTTTACTTTCTATCACTTCTGACTTTCACTCTTTCCTTCCCTACTGAACCAACCTCGAGTGAATCTTAGGGTCTTTGATGCTTCGTAGACCCTTACTTCTTGTTTTGGCCTATTAAACCCTTATTTTAGCGCCTATTGTACTATTGATAAGAGTCTATTGGATACATAACTTTGATATAAATGAGGAGTGTCCCTCTTACATGCGGACGATACAGGTACAATTATTATTAATACTACTATTTTTATGATCGATATTATTGATATTATCATTATTTTATTATTATTTTTCTAGTGTTATTATTTCTATTATTACTATTATTTATCTTATTATTAGTAGTAGTATCGAAAGCTCGCAACATGTCAACCAGAAAATGTTTGAAGAGGTGTGTAATGAAAGTAGTGAAGTTGGGTGAGATGAAAATGTGTGGAAGTTGCTTAGCCCTAATGAAGACTAGACGACTTGAAGCGCAAGGGACTAGCGTGGGTGCGCGACTTTCCTGAAGCTGCCGGACTCCTGTGGGAGATAGAGCGTGACAGTGGTTACCCACTGGTAGAACGAGGTGGAATTGTGAGGAAGAAATTTCAGAACTAGAGATTCACTCAATCCTCTAAGTTCTTAAGAAGGAAACCTATGTAATCCAATGGAGGGTTTACAATCAGCGCGGAAGAATGGTGGTAGGGTAGACAGATGAAGAAGCCCACATAGGGGCTTAGTAATTTGTGGTAGAAAACTCCTTTTCATAATTAATTACTCCCTCAAATTATCTAATCTGAAGAGGGAATTTATTTCTTCGAACAAGTGGTGGTGGTGGTGGGAGAAATGTCCTATTAAATATTTACTAGTAAATTAATAATTCTACAAGGTGCCCTAAAACTTATATATATATATATATATATATATATATATATATATATATATATATATATATATATATATATATATATATATATATATTTATTTATTTATTTATCGTATAAATGATTTTTTAAATAACTTTTTATTCATTTATCAAATGAAAGGATTATGAATTTTCCTATGTTAACAACACTTCTTGGACACCCTGTACATTTTCATCCCATAGTATTATTTATAGTACCTGCAACCATTCAATGTCTCGTATCGAGTCCGCTAAATCTGGAGGTATAATTTGTCCATGGTTGGGGGAAGGTTGCCCGATCTTAACTTAGGGGAACAAGTTCGAACTTAAACTTAGAATTTAAAAATGAACCTGTTTACTTCATACTCCGAGGGCTAGCTTGTGGTTTCGAACCATTATTTGAGTTTAGAACTATAAATATTAGAATATTGAGTACGAAGACATCTAGAATTGCATCCGTTTAAAAAAATTGTGCCATTAAATCTAGAACTGTAACTATTTGAAGCTTTGTACCATTAAAACTAGACTGCGATCATTTGAATCCTTATATCATTAAATCTAGCTAGATCGTTAACAATTTGGAGACTTATTGTCATTATAGTTAGAACTATAGCTATTTAAAGACCTAGTATCAATTCACCGAGAACAGTAAACATTCGAAAAGCAGTTGTAATTATCATTATTATTATTTTTACGGAGTGACAAAGACCAAAATTTATCTTGATTATTGATTTTTCTCATAGTTTTATTTAATTTTCTTTCAGGACAATGAATACAATACCTTTAAAAGAGACTTTTCAATACTTTCTAAAGAAATTATGAAGCCTTAGTGTCTACACTTCGACTATAGGCTAAAACATTCGGGGTTTCTCCGAATTCATCTACAGCGAGGTTTGTCAAATCTTTTCCTTAACAAAAATCTTGTCACAAAATTCCGTTTAGTTCAACCATAAAATCATTTAAATGTAAGATTTCGTTCCATTTATAACTGACCGTTATGATTTAACCTTAAACTTCAAAATCCATTGATAAACAAAACTCGGTAATTTAGCCGGGGAGGGGATATATTTTAGCCTTTTTAAAGTTAGTTTTACATTAAATTAGTTTATATAGGTTTAATAAAATTACTGAAGTTGCTAAAAAGCTTTAAAAAGCTAAAAACTGCTAAAATGTAGCTATAAAAACCCAGCTAAAATATCGGGCGGCACTCTCATGAAAATTACTCAGAACTCTCCTTCTACCTTTAATGTTAAAATAGGTTCTGTCCTCTAAAAAATTCTAAACTAATGTACTCTACATTTCTACAGCACCTGCTAAATTGCTTTCACCTTCCGCAAGTACTTAAGAAATCCTCAACTCAAATCCACTATGAAATCCTGCTGGCGTTAAATTTTATTATAGTTTCCCCTATTGTCGCCAAATCATTTTGAGAGCGAGTGATTCACCGAAATTAAGAAAACACTTTGAAGGATAACCTAAGAAAAAAACAGTCTCGAGCTATTTTATTTCCTATTTGTAAGCTACGTATATATTTACATCTTCTAATGCATTAGTTCAGTAATTGTATTTTTAGAAATTATGATCATGTTCAATAATTATATCTGCTAAATTTTATTCGTAATTAAATTAAGGATTTCCAAATAATTCATTCTGAACTACTTCTTGTAGGAAATTTTGATTTTTAAATTGTTGCTTACTACTACTATTACAATTAATTGTGATTTATTATTAAACTATTTTGTCTCTATTATTATTACTCTGAAAATAGTAATCAGAATGAGAGAGGATCGCTGTTTTTGGTTTTTTACTAAAATTCAGAGCGAAAACCAACGAGGACAAGTACCGCAGAAAGATTGTAAGGAGAGATTGATAAAGTGATGAAGAAAGAGGAAAGTAAAATGTGTAAGAGATATAATGGCAAATCATCTGTGGCCATTGGCGCAGGGGGAGGGGGTGTATTCGACCAGATGTTAGTTGTGCCATGTTGGCTTATGTTAACCTGACAACCCATTGCAGGGAGGATGGCTTAGTGGGGAAAGCATGCGGATGAGGGCAGAGGGAAGACGAATACACACATAAATAGAACAGATCGAAGATAAACGAGGAAAGAAGTTAGAAGAAGATACACCTCATTGATCCCGTGAGGCCAAATTAAACCCAGTGTTTTAGCTGAGAGAAATTGACAACGAAAACAGAAATACTAAAATATACAGAAACCGGCAACTGACATTAATCAGGAGGCGTTAATTTTAAGTGATTAACAATATATTTTTAAATGAGGTCGGATACATAGCGGCTACATTTGTGTTGACCTTCTCACAGATTAAAGTTTGGGATTTCTTTAATTAATATAGATTTGATCATTTTTCTTTGATTAAAATCGTTAGATTGGTAAATTATTTGGGCACTAGGGAAATTAATTATGTGGTTGGTGTTTTTCACATGGGTGAAAAAGGGACATTAGAAGAACATTAGAATCAAAGAGAGCAGAGGGTGGCCCAATGGAGGCTATCCTTTACCGAGAAGACAGAAATAACGCCAGGGAAAAAGGTTTTTGAAAATTCCTGGCCAGGACTCGAACCCTTTCTCTTGCCTCTAAAAAAACTCCTGTTTCTTGTCTCAATCGCGTCCAATTTTCTCTTTCTCTTTCTCTTCTACAAGGTTTCTGCATCTTTCTTTCTGTCTTCAAAATTGTTTTGAAAGGCAGAGAATAAATGTGGCGAAAGCCCTGTGGTGGTTGTTTTCACCCGCATAACTTGTATTTGTCTTTCTTTGTATGTGGCATGGACAATGAGCCTTTAAATTGTGAGCTGGTAAGAAGATGTGGTATAAAAATTCTTTGGAGGTTTCTAGCTTAGGGAGATGCTGGGTTTGATGGGGTAACACTTTGGGCAAACTCCCCTCGCTGTTATTGGTAGCTTAGCGGTAGAGCATTTGGCCGGTAATCAGCAGACCCGGGTTCGACTCCCGACCACGAATTTTCAAGAACTTTTTTCCCCTGGTGTTATTTCTGTATTCTCGATAAAGGGTTTCCTTCATTGTGCCGCCCTCTCCTCTCTTTGATTCTAGTGTTCTTCTAATGTCCCTTTCTCTTGCCTCTTATAAACTCATGTTTCATACCATAACTCGCCAACTACGAAATAAAATAGAAAATTAATGTCTTATTTTTAATTTATGAAATTTAATTGAAAATTAAAAATTAACTTTCGACCAACATCTAAATAAAACTTGACTAGAAGTAATCACAAATAGAATTTCATCTTCCCCTCCGATTATATTATAGAGGAGGGTTAATTAGTGGGAAGGAATAAATTAATAACAGATAAGAAATCTTGATACTTTTTTTTTAAAATAACGATTAATTTTTTAACCCTCATTCAAGGCCTATTACACAAGATTTCATTCATTCCAACTTCTTCACACTCGGTCCAAAATATCTTTCCGGAGAAACGTAATGAACTGTTCAATTATGTTTGGTCAAAAGGAGGCATTGAAGTCATAGGAACCTTTATCATACTTGTGCGGTACCATATATCTGTATGGTACCTCACCCTCGATGGTCCTTGATATCTCGATGACACCTTTGAAATCAGTGTTCCCGATGTATACCATAATCTGTGGCAGATTTACGTACATGAAAAGATTTTAATGTCATCACTGGATTTAGACGTGAAAGTGATGTAAACATTTTATGACTGAGTTTCATCTTCATGGCTGAGGAGGCAAAGTGGACATGAAAAGCAAGTCATGTGCCAAAAGGGGAAGAGGGAGAGGGAGAGTACGCAGCATGCCCATCCCTCAGGCCCTGTGTTGAGTGCCAAGTGCCTTAGTCAGTCGTAGTTGAGTGAGTGCCCAACACGCATGCGTGAGTGCCATGAGTGATTCATACCATCTACAAGGAACTAGTGAGGATGAATCCCACGAAATATACACCCCACATTCTACTGAGGAGGAGATTAATACCGGGGTAATCCTTCAGGATACCGAGTCACTTGCGAGAGTGGAACCTATCGTGGCTCAGACAGATGAAAATGGAAGGCCCGTGGATGAATCGGGCAAACATGAACTTTATTATAAGCCGATAGAAAAATCTCTCCATCAGCTGAGCGGCCGTGAGACACCGAACCGAGAGTCCCCTGTACAGAAGCCACTAATACATGATACGACAATCCGACAGTTCCCAGTTCGTGACTCGTCAATTTGTGGGTCACCACTACAAAGTTCATCTCCTCGGTCTTGTCTAATGCGCGTGTCTCCACCCCAATCTAAACAGCTTCTCTCCCAAGGTTACCCAGACACAGACTCCTGTTTAAGCGTATCTCCAAGTCCGGACCCTGATTCAAAGATAAAGACTTTCGACTTCAGCATGATTGACACCGGCACAGATGGCAGCAACTTATCGGCAGCGCTCCAAATGGAACAAGAGTTCCTTGACTTTATGTTCTCACTTCCGCAGATCCAGAAGGAAGCGAAGGCTAAGGAGCAACAGCAACTCAAACGAGGTCCAGCGGTACCCCGGCCTACGCAGAAGGTACTGGAGGAAACCTCAGAAAAATCCAAGTCTGAGAAAAGGTCGGTTGGTAATGCGAGTCGGGCAGGACTCGATCATCTAGATAACTTGTGTCGGATGATGGAGCAGCTGGGAGAACTGAAAGAACAAAACACGCGTCTTCAACGACGAGTTCATTACTTGGAGGAACTGAAGGCTCTACAAGAGATGCACAGAGATGTCGAGGATTCAATAGCAGCCCGTAAATCTGCGTTATCCCTCGGTTCAGTAAGCCTATCCGACTCTGACCTGCGACTAGAGGATCTAAATAAGTCTTGTGCTTATCTTCTCGACTCAGAGGAAAGTTTGGACCAGTCCATATCTTCAGGCGCCAAGGCCAAAGGTAAGATTGGTATAGGGATGAATATTAATAAGAACAGAGTAGGACAAAGACTCATAGGTCCACTGAAGACCAGCTCTATTTTCCTGATACTGACCCTTTTAAATCGGCCATCTTAACAATTATCCAGACTAGATTGGGTGTTGGAAGGCTCGCATTAAGATAAACTTTGATAATCTGTAATGCAACCCCACAAACCTTATAGTACTGGTAGAAACAAGGAAAATGATAATGACTAGTTGAAGGTCTATAGAGGGATTTCTCAATTTTAATTCAAATTAAACCCTCTTTCAGGGATTCATTCCCTTCCTCATGGGTGTAAAATTGAACAAAATGAGGGACTCTATTAGGATCCCATTTAAGCCTTTTGAATGGGCATCTAAACGGTCCTTGACCTTATTGTTAGATTTGGTATCAACAACATTCAAGGAAAATCATTCTAAAAAGTCTTGCGGAACTTTCGATTGAGTAAATTTTCTCTTAAAATCGAATATTCTGTTCCTGAATAAAATACATTAAGGGTGACAAAAGGTTCGTAAATTTGAGTCTAAGTACGTGAGTACGAACAAATTCCATTAGTAGTTTTAGTACATTTTCCTAGTACTACACACATTTTCCCTTCTCCCTAGAAGTACATAAATATCTCCTCTCACTCCTATGTCTACCCTCTTATGCTTAAACACAGTGTCCATAAAATATATTACCTCAAAAAGAATTAAATAACTTCTGAAGATTTAATCCGAAATACAAAATAAATATATAATTAAAAAACACCTAAATTCAAGTTTAATATCTTGTATTATTTTAAAAATTATATGTATACAAGACCATAATCAAGCTTAGAACATCGACAACCTCTTGTGAACATCGAACATCACATGGTATCAGAAAGGAAGTCAGATATGATCAATTCTGGAATGGAGCTCGCAATTCATCGGTATTCTTTCGCATATGTTTGTGTCACTATAATTATCTAATTTTCTTATGGGTTCCATATTTCACGGACACCCTATACTAATGCCATTCGTTTCGTTCGAGTGCCATAGTCCTCTATAGAGGCCCTCCGTAAGTAAGTGCCAAGGAGGGTTAAAAAAAAGTCACCTTAAGCTTATTCCTAAATTTAATCATGGCATTTAGTGAGTCGGCCACGAAAGATACTTTAGTACTTATCAAAACATCATCACCATTATTTTCATCATCATTATCATTATCAACATCGCCATCATCGTTAAGAGTAATTTCATAATCAACATCATCACCATTATTATAAACAAGATCACATCATCAACAACATCGCCATCATCGTTAAGAGCAACTTCATATTCAACATCATAATTAACAACAACACCATTATCATCATTATCAACGACATCCTCATCCTAATCGTTTAAAACAACTTAATAACTAACATCATTAACAACAATAGATTCCCATTCAACATCACCATAATCACTATCAAAAACATATTCACTTCGGCATTAGTTACAATAACTTCATCATTACCAGCATCTTATCATAATCATTACCATCATTGTTATGAAGAACAACTTCATAATCAACATCATCACCATTAACAAAAAATCATAAACGACAACATTATATCATTATAAACATCATCACCATTATCGTTAATAAACAACATCAACAACTCCATAATCAACATATTCAACACCGGCTTTGTTACCATCATTATCGACATCGACGAAATAACAGCCAACATCGTTAACAACCACAACTACGACTTTATAAACAACATAGCCTCAGCAACATAACAAAAACGACATCAAATTCAGTATCATCACTATTACCATTATCATCGTTAAGAAAAAAACAACAACAACTACATATTCAACAACAATAGCCTAAAAACAATAACAACAACAACTTTCATCATAATCATTACTTTCATCAACAACGTGAATAAACATCATCATCAAGACAATACAAAATGGCGGTAGGGATAGCAAGGTAAATGCCCTAGGATGAAAACCAAGCAAGAATCGGGAATATTTATCAGAAAAAAACAACGAGGGCATCTCACTCATAAAGTTTGTGGAAAGAGGTTCATAAAGTGGTGAAATTGGATGAAGTAAAAATTTGTGGCCGCGCAATTCTTCTGAGCTAAATCCGTTTCTCAATGCTTCATTGTCACGGCAACCAGAACCGAGGCGTGTCGTCAGGATTTCTGCCCCGAGCTAGAGGGCTTCAAATGCGCCCGCTTGTAGCGGAAGCGATTAACGTAGTGAAGTTTGGGTATGTGGGAAAAGTACATTAGTCGAGTGAAGGGGGGGGGGGGAGTTGGTGCCCCTGTCACAGGGAGGCGGTGCAAATCTCCAGAAATATAGAGAAGGAAGGCCCAATGCGAAATATTTATTAACGAGAGCGCGCAACTCTCTAGGACCAGGTCTTGCCCCTTTATGAAGTGAACCAAGCTTACCAATATGACTAATTGTAACCATTCTACAAACTTTACAAATCTAATTAGTTTACTGTCTACCAGCGTTACTAAGTCTGCCACGTCTACCGCGTTTACCAAGTTTATGTAGTCTACAAACGTTTATTAAGTCTACCATGTTTAATATATCTACAAAGTTTACCAAATCAACTAAATCTACCCAGTTAACCAAGTCATATAAATCTACCCAGTTAACCAAGTCATATAAATCTACCCGGTAACCAAGTCATCTAAATCTACCCAATTCATCAAATCTAGCTTGTGTATAAAATCAGTGAAGAAAATCAACTTTACAAGTCTGACTAGTCTACCAGGTGTGCCAAGTTCGTTAAATCTACTAAAGTCTACCTTTATCCAGTCTACTATGCCTTGCAATCCTACCTAGTATACTATGTCTACTAAGTATACCAAGTTCACCAAATTTACCAGGTCTAACAACTTTACAATGTCTACCATATCTACCAGCTCTCCCAAGTCGACCAAATATATGCAGTTTACCAACTTTACCACAGTCTTTCACGTCTACCAACTCTACCAAGTCTACTATATCTACACATTTATCACAGTGTACCACATCTATCAACTCTATCCAGTCTACTATAGTATGTTACTCTAAATTCTTCCCAATCTCACTACCCTAAGGACGACCTAGTAGGCGAACACTAACAAGTACATTGTATTGGTTCGAGTACCAGAAGAGTTAAAAAGTAAACTAGTCCCTTTTCATTAAAGAGAAGGAAAAATGAAGGGCGTATTCACGAGAACAATTCGCTGTAGGCAACTGATCACTAACCTAACCTAACCTAATTAGAAGAAAAAATGAAAGTTATAAAATGTAGCCAATTGATTAAAAAGGAGAATACTTGATGCTCTTAAAACAAGGAACGAGTGCAAGCTCCCAGTAACTTAGAGAAACAAGTTTTATGATTAACGCAACTTAATGAGAAATTGCAATTTTTTAAAATTTATTTTTTAAGATGTCTTCGTTTGTGAATGCAACGATATTCTTTGATCCTCCTCTGCAATTTCTTTGATGAAATTTATAAAATATGGTCAAAAATTAAAGTAGTTTTTTAACCAAACTATAAAACAACGTTTACAAATATATAGATAAGAATCCTGTGATAAACTACTAAGTTGGTAGGACACAGCAAATATTATTACCTGTATGATGATGATAGGATAAAATAATTTGCACTCATGGTAGGAATTTACAACCGATCTGGTCTTGGTAAAGGTTTTACCACTGATGGTATTTATTTTCAAAGCATTTTATTCCTGAGTGAAGACCTACGTTTAACGGGTTGTGAAGCCGACGGTTTTAGGTAGGTAGTCGGAGTCATTTTTTTCGAAGGGTGGAGTTGGAATCTGAGTCACAGTCAGTTTGTTTTTTATTAAAAGATGAAGTTGGAGCCCGGGTTTTTTGTTTTTGTTGTTTTCAAATGATGGAGTGGGAGTCATTTTTTCGATAGTCGGAGTAAAATTTTCAAAGGGTGGAGTCGGAGTCCATTTTTTTCAAAGGGTGAAGTCGGAGTCCATTTTTCAAAGGGTGGAGTCGAAGTTCATTTTTTTTCAAAGGGTGGAGTCGGAGTTCATTTTTTTCAAAGGGTGCAGTCGGAGTTCTTTTTCTTTATAAAGGGTGGAGTCGGAGTCAATTTTTTCCAAAGGGTGGAGTCAGAGTCCTTTTTCTTTTTAAAGGGTGGAGTCGGAGTCCATTTTTTTCAAAGGGTGAAGTCGGAGTCCTTTTTCTTTTTAAAGGGTAGAGTCGGAGACGAAGTCGACAAGACACTTGCAAATCAGACTACAAAACATCTAACAAAAAAACATCTAACAATTCGATGAGATTGAATAGAATATAAAACATTGTATTGGTACCAGATTACGGTAAATGGTATTCAAACGTTCTTTATTTACTGACACGGTGACGTCTACCAGGAAGACTACCAGTGAAGATAGCCAAACCCAACTACAACTCTGATCGAGGATATTTTGTGTCTCTGTCTGTGGGGCTCAAATTTAGGTTATGCTGTTATAAGGTGCTCAGTGTTTTTCTCTCGGGTAGTCTCAGCGTGGGTTGTTTTTGGTTGTCTATATGCTTTATGAGGTGGTTGTAGTGTTACACTTTAGGAGTGGTGGCTTATTCTGGGTCTGGAAAGAGTAAATCTAGTGTTTCTGAGGAGGAAAAATTGGGGGAGGGGTTACAGTATGGGGTCGTTTGGAAGATTTTTAAATGCTGGCTGACTATTTGAGTCTCAATGGGAGTGGTTTCTCTTTGTTGTGATGAGAAAGGAGGCAGGGAAGTGTAGATTATGTTAAAATGTGCTGAAAGTGTTACTTTGTTGATCATTGGAAGGAGTGGGTGTGTTGAGTATTGAGCTTTTTGTTGATTGTGTTGCAGTGTGATTGTGAACGTATTTTGGTGTAAAACTGTGTAACTATCATGTTTGGGTGCTCTTCTAGGTGTAATTGGGACGACGGGGTGGTTTTTGTACAGCCGGCAATTGTTATGTAAGTTTACTTTTGTGCTGTTTTGAGTTTTTTTTATGCTAGATTCAGTAATGGTGGAGTTCCAATCAGGTGATGTATAATTGAGTGCGGTGCAAATAAAGTGTTTATATTAGGGTGGTTAGTGTTTGTTTATTTGTCCATTAAACTATGTTGGGTATTGAGATTTTTGTTGATTGTGTTGCAGTTGTTTGTAATGTGATGTGTGAAGGTCATGAGGCTATCATATGTTATCTCTGATATTGAAGGCAGTTTTTTATTCGAGTGGGATTAATGTTGATATTTATTTTAAATGATTTATATCATATTTTAATGTGTTAAGATAGATGGATCGGTGTGGTAATGAGGATGGGGAAAAATGTTACTTTTATTAAGATTGTAAAAGTTGCATTGTGTAACCAGTATTTGGAGGTGTTTGGTAGCGACTTTGATAGCGGTGGATCATGAGTGTTTTAGGTCATGCTTCGATATTTGGTGTGGATTGGCTGAATTTCCTACATTTTTATCTTAGCTTATCCGTCTGAGGGTAGAAAAGGGAGGGGGGGGAGGGTCTGGGTTCATATACGAGTATATGTAAAAAAAAATGTTTGTGTAGAGAGAGGAGTATCCCGACAGGAGCTAAAAATGTATGGCATGAGTGGTAAACTATTAGATGGTGTGAAGAGTATTTATGGTGGGAGCAAAGCGTGCGTTCGATTAAAAGATAGCCTGAGAGAGTGGTTTGGCAAAGGTTGAGTTGTAAGACAAGGTTGTTTGATGTCGCCGTGGCTGTTTAATATCTTTATGTATAAAGTACTGAGAGAATACGAATGAGAAGAGGGGGTGAGATTGAGGAGGAATGATGAAGGATGGGTTATATGGTGTTATATGCTGGTGAGCTGGTGTTAGTGGCTGAGAGTGAGAGAGATTTGGAAATATTGTGAAATTTGGCCTTTGACAAGGTCTTTTTGAGAAGTGGTCTAAATTTAAATGCAGAAAATAGTAAAGTACTGGTAAAGATGAGTACAAAGTTTGAAGTATGAAGGATATATCGTGGGTTATAGTGGTACAAATGAAGCAGATTGCGACCACAAGGTGCTAAATAGTAAGAATGTCTCGTAAATGATTAGGGCGAGAGTGAATATGCCCTGAAATTTTATAACAGTCTGCTGGTTCCATCGTTGGTATATAAGAGTTAAATTGTGGTATGGAAAGAGAAGGAAAGAGCTCGAGTGAGAGCACAGCAAGTGGACAACTTGAGAGGGATGCTTAGTGTGCAAAAGTATAGATAGAGTGTGGAATGACTTGGTAAGAGATACTTATGGCGTAAAGAAGGTGGTGACAGAGTGCTTAGAGGTTGTATAGGTATGTGAAAAGAATGGATGGAAATAATCTTGCTAAGAGAATATACGAGAGTGAGTGGGAAGGTGTGCGAAGGGATGGAAGAGCGAGTAAAAGGTCGGTTGATTATGTGAATGAATGTTTGAGAGAGAAAAGTATGAGTGAGAAGCGAGTGAAGGATATTATGAAAAAAGGTGTGTATCGAGGGTGTTTGTTATGTGGAAGATATCATACAATACATAGTACTCCATCAATAAGAAAAGCTTTTGATGAGCAAAAAACGAAGTTTGGTGAGGAAGGAGGTGTAGTTTAGTTTCGTTGAAGCGTTACAACCACACTGCAGGAAAATATTTTTGGGGGTCTGTCTCGTAGTTCTTTGTTGTTGTTATGGTTGTGTGTGGGGGTTGGCTTGTAGCTGATTGATTTGGGAGTAGTATCGTAATGATGTTGCAGTGTTACTTGGGTGATGGAAATTTGTGGCTTGGTGTGAGGGTTCGCGCGCGTGTGGGTGTGTTTGGCGGTGGTGGTAGTTATTATTATATATTTTTTTTTATTCTTTTCCAAAGTTGTGTTGTGTTGGTTTGTGAATTTATATTTTATACATAGTGTTTCCAGTTCGTTGACTTCTATGTGTTAATTAGGTGTATTATTTGGATGCAAATACTACCTCCCGAATACCGGAACAGCGGAACCCGTGCCAAAATTCAATTCAACCAAGGTAAAAGAAGAAACCAAGGTAAAAAAAAGTAAGAGAAGAAACCAAGGTAAAAAGAGTAGAAGAAAAAACTAAGGTAAAAGAAAAAACCAAGGTAAAAAAGTAAGAGAAGAAACCAAGGTAAAAAAGGTAAAAGAAGAGAACCAGACATAATAAAGATCCCGTTGTTAGACATTTAGATAGACCGGAAACCTTCCATTACTACTACTTCCTTCCATTTTCCTTATTATCTTGCCCTCCCATCTCTTCATTACTCCTCACACCGCTTATTTTATCTTTCTACCAAACATTGGACATTTGATGGTTAGAAAATGTATTCTTTGTATTGTCTCTTGTGTGAGTGCATTTCTGTGTTTAATGAGGTGTGTTGTTTGGCGCGTTAGGTTAGGATTGGTTGTAACGTTGTTAATTTTCCGATCGTAGCCTGAGTTGATGGCTTTAAATAAAGTGTGAGTGAAGTGGTGGACTACTGCGTCTATGGGAGGGAAGTTTATGATGTTAAAGTGCCTGAGGTTGTGTTTGATGTGCTGTTCTGAGTTTTCCCAACGTGCTTTGTTGTAGTTTCTGTATATGTGTATGCAGATGTGTATAATGGGGTGGTTAAGTTTGAGTTAAATGAAGATTGAATTGTGTTGGGATAGGGATTAATGAAGTTCATTCTACTTCCTGCGCATTTTTCACTACTGGTGTGCAGAAGGTAGTATATGTTGGCTGTTGGTTGTGATGGTGCGAGGTGTAGATATTTGTTTGATTTGGTAAGCTGAGGGAGTGAAGTGGTGTTGGGGTGATTCTTTCTGTGGTAATTCGGATGGCTTGTAAACCAGGAGGTAAGGTGAGCGTTGAAATATCCACCTAATGTAAGGTTGTGCGCGTGTAAAATGGATTCAAGTGTCGTTGGATGTGGTTGATCTGGATGTCGGATGTTATTGGAGGGTTGGTATATTTTTATGATGTTGGTAGCGGTTTATTAGCTTGGTTTGTATGGCTATGAATTCTGGGTGTGTCGTTGATGATGAGTTGCCAAATTGGGTTGTAGGTATTTAAGAATGGTATTAGTATTAGTCGGTCCCACTCATTACGCTCAGTCTGGTTTGCAAGTGTGATGTAATTGTTGAGTCGAGGCTTACGGGTATTGGGAGGGGAAAGGTGTGGTTTCCTGAATAACTGCAATATGTTGTGTTGGGTTTGTGTATTGCTTTCTTGTGTGTAATGCCATTAAATTCGAATGGTATTATAATGTATTAGTTTTTATATGGTTAATGTGTGGTGTCGATGGTAGGGGGCAATCCTTGCAATGCCAATATATAGGTAACAATAATTATTGTTTGCCCTTTAAAGATAATTATGAGACCATAAAGTTGAATGCATGACGATGATGCGAGGGACGATCAATAAGTTTTGCGAATCGGTGGGTCAAAACAGAGGAATCGGGATGGCTGTTTATGGGGGTGTTAGGACAAGTTATGACAAGTCAGGACCTGCAGCCACACGCTCCGGCCTCATCTATTTAAGAAGCAGTAGTTGATCGCAGATCGTCAGTCACAAATTTTTCAACGATGGAAAAGGTTGAGCACCGCGCAGTGATCAAATATTTGACCAAGGAAGGCAAGAATGCAAAAGAGATCCATGAGCGCATGGTTGCAGTGTACACCGACACCGCCCCTTCCTATGCAACCATAGCTCGCTGGAATATGGAGTTCCGCCATGGTCGAGAGTCCCTTGAAGATGACTTCCGTCCAAGACGCCCGTCAGACGTGACCAACGAGGACAATGTTGCCCGTGTGGAGAGGAGGATGCTCAAAAATCGACGGGTGAAGGTCGAAGAAATCGAGCGAGAACTTGGAATATTACATGGAAGTGTTATTAACATCATCCAAGATAATTTGGCCATGGCCAAGGTCTCTGCCCGTTGGGTCCCTAGAAACCTCACGCCCCATGATCCACTTCAACGTCGTTAAAGTCCACAAGGCCAGAGTTGCACAAGCTGCCCTGCGCGAGTGCGGATTCGAGGAGCTCAAACATCCCCCCTACAGTCCAGATCTGGCCCCTAGCGACTACTTTTTATTCCGTCAGCTCAAGGCTGCACTGCGTGGACGCCGGCTTGGGGACGATGAAGATGTCCAGCTCGCCGTCCAGGAGTGGATTGAACAGCAGTCGGAGATTTCTGGTTGTCGGGCATTCGAAGCCTCACAGACAAGTGGCGCAAGGGCATTGAAGTCGAGGGTAGTTATATTGAAAAATAATAAAACACTTTTCCTCATATCTCGTTTCCTTATATCCAAATTGCAAAACTTATTGACCACCCCTCGTAGGTAACGATAATTATTGTTTGTTTACCCTTTAAAGATAATTATGAGACCATAAAGTTGAATGCATGACCATGATAGGTAACAATAATTATTCTTTTCCTTTTAAAGATGTTTACCAGGCAATGACTTTAAATGCACAATGATGGCTATAATCAACAATTATTCTCTGTATTCCTCTTATTATTTGATGTTTATGAGGTGAGTGAATTTAATGCATGATGAAGATATGAATCAACTATTATTATCTGTATTCCATTTAAATATGTTCATTAGGCAAGAGAGTTAATTTAAACTCATGATGGTGATATGAAGGTACAAATGATAGTCTGGGTTTCTCTTAGTAATATTCATAAGGTAAATCCATGATGATGAGATGAATGCAAGAGAGACTTCACCTTGTGGAGATGTTTACGAAGCAACTAAGTTAAATGCAAGAGGATAATTGTGGTGCTACTACTACTTCATGAATGAATCATTTTGCTATTTTTGAAGGGATGTTGTCTTATGTTACATACTTTACAAATAATGAATAAACAATGTTAACGTTCATACATGCGTACTCTACCTGGCGAGAAATCGGTGGAAGTGTTGAAATGAACATTTGTTTATGATGAGTAATAATAATTTATGGTGGATATGAGTAAACTTCCTCGAATGGGTCGTAAAACCTTTAGGGTGTTTTAGTATTTGTGTAAATTTAAATATTTGCCAACACCACCACCACCACCTGCCACAAATTGCCCGAAAAAAGTTCTCTTTAAGAAGTGTGGCAGAGTGATCAAAGTCACCAACCGCAGGTTCGATGTCCGCTGCCACCTTCAGTTTAAGCGAGACTTTGAGTGATGATAAATAAATGACGTCTAAATGGCCTTTTGGTACCGGGAAGATTTTCTAGGAAGTCTATCTTTATTATCATCATCAGGTAGACAGTATCACGGAGGCGACGTAGATCGAGCCGGTGATGAAATATTCCACCAAACGACTTCATTGCCATAGCAACCCATGCGTTATGTCATTGATGGTTCTAAAATTCCACTCCCATACCTGGGGTACTAATTACCAGCTGTAAAATGACTCCCAAACTAAAGCAACGGAAGATAATTCCTTAAACAACAAATACGCACACACACACACATATATATATGTATATATATATATATATATATATATATATATATATATATATATATTTATATATATATATATAACAAGCACCACAGTGCTTTCGCCATATTTAATTTCTGGCCTACAATCAGCAGACCCAGGTTCGAGTCCCGGCCAAGATTATTCGGACTTTTTTTCTTCGGCATTATTTCTGTCTTCTCAGTATTAATTGCCTTCATTGTGCCGTCGTTCGCTCTCTTTGATCCTTGTGTTCTTCCAATGTCCCTTTCTCTTGCCTTTACAAACTCCTGTTTCTTGTCTCATTACTCATATATATATATATATATATATATATAATATATATATATATATATATATATATATATATATATATATATATATATATATATATATATATATATATATATATATATATTAGTTGATTCTATAAACGCCAAAGGTATCTTAAATTCTTCATTTTAAACTCAAATATCCATTGCCATCAGCGGCTTACCTTTGCTATAGATGAATTAGACCTTCCTAAACCAAAATGAAGCTCAAGAAAAGAACCTAAACTTTATTCTAAGATGCTGCCATAAATTCGAGTCCTAAATTTAGAATTGTCAGGTGTCTCTGGGTATGTAAACCATATACGTAACAAAAACTCACGCATGTTAAAATATGAAGCCCACATGATTAAAATAAGTACTAAACGGTAAACACGTTAAAATTGTAAAATTTAACGCTTGTTTTAGAGATACATGAGAAGATAAAATTATATTTCGAATCGAGAATCGATTTAGATATGTTTATATTAATTTAAACTAGACAATAAAATATTAATAAAATACAAAATTCCGGAAAATATTTAAACGAATGCATCATGATTTCTAGAAGTCGACTTGTTCAAGTTTTTACAAATTTTCATGATTTGCAAAAATTCTTTTAAACGGAAATTTTGTTGCTAAAGTTAATTGTGCGTCATGGAACTGGTGAAGTCAGACTCCTAACCTATTGAATGGGGCTGGCCTTGAGCGTTTATATTAATCTTTCCGAGGAATAACTTAATTTAATCCTATATTTTTGATGAACTAATATTACATATTAAATACGGTATTTAATTTTTAAAAGATTATTGTACCATAGTGTAACGAACTATACCAAAAGCTGCGCAACAAATGAATCTATCTATATCAAAAGCTTATTGTATCAAATTCTATATCAAGTTGTCTAGAAGGCCTGTATCAAACTGCAACAAGCTATACCCAACACTGCATCAAAAATGTACCGATTGTTATATTATCACCGAAACTAAAGTTTTATTATAATAGCGCTATAATCGTAACCGGACATATAATATTATGAAATTGCTATTGAGGTTCTCCTGTATTAGTTTAGGAGACCATCTAATTGAGGTGGAAAAGAAATCTAAGAAGGCATTGTAAGCTAAGGAGAAGGATGGTATCTAATAACTCACGGAGCTTTGCGAATGGGATATGAAAATTGGTTTCAAAGCTTATTGGAGATTCTATTTCCCTTTCTGCTTTCCAACAGGGAGGCTGTTTAAAAAGCACAAACGTCTCTCAAAGGACACCTATTCATCAAAAACTAAAACGGCGTCTCCCACTACCTGCAGGCCAGCTCTAATCAAATTGGGGAAGAGATCGATTAGCTCTTTCTCCAATTTATGAGAAGACGGAAACAATGGGCGTTCATATGTAAATGGCTTGTGCGCTTAACGAAAAGAAATAGATTATTTATTCGGAATATTTATGAGAGATTACTACTGAACTCATTCAAGGAACAAATTCAACACTGCATAACTTCAAGGAAGCCTTTAAGTGTATCCTTTCATACTATAAAATGAAACTCTATTTTCTTTCAATTAGGGGACTTGTTCCAGGTTTCTCGCGAAAAGTGTGGGAAAGGAGAGGGGGGGGGGTCAAAGAGGAAGAGCACCACTTCCGAATCGGGAAACGACGTGGGGATCAAATATCAAGCCCCAATCTCCTTAATCACATGTTAATTGAAATTTAATACGACTTTAAATCATAGCTTAGTTTTCATATTGATTAAGGAATTGGGCTGTCAGTGTTTTTATTCGTCAACTTTCCTTACAGAACTACATAATTTTTAAAGTGTTCTCGGAAGTAATCAGTTGTATCAAAACCTTGCTGCATCAAAAGCTGTATTAGTCTAAAAAAAAGCTGCATTGAGGTTGTATTCATCGATATCAAGATCTATCAAAAGCTGTAACAAGTGTAATAACAACTTCATTAAAAGCTGTATCAAATTGAAATATGCTGCAATAAGTTGGCTAAAGAATTATATCTTGTATCAACTACAGCTGCATCAAGTTTTACGAATCGCTGTAGCAAAAGATCTTATGAAATCCCGATAAAATGAATCACCACTTTTTCATAATTGTATTATTTTAATCGATTGATGAGAAAAATTGAGGAGTTCTTCAAGGTTGATTGGTGTTATTGAAAACCAATGTTGAGCGATAGGTCATTCGGAAAGTTCGCACCACTTTGAAAAATAAAATAATCTCTATTTTTAATCAAATTTATTAAATTATATACTTACTATTTTTTTTTGTAACCCTTTTCCTATCCTGGAAAAAAGCTTCAATAATATTAACGACGTAAAACATCGTTTAATTACTTTCTTCAACAACAAAACCAATGGGAATGCTTGCAGAACAAAATGGTAAAAATATAATTGATTAAATTTATTTAAAACAATTTTTGTTCCAAAAGTGGCGCGCACTTTCTGGATGACCTACTATCAGATACTAATGGTCAATGTGTTTGAATATTTCGTCCGTAATCATGGATTTCCTGTTTTCTACATCTGAACTTTAGACTTAGCATAATGGTTCGTGTGGTAGGATATGTTGACGATAATTATGGATTTCATAAGTTTTCCACTTATAGACATTAGAATGATTGGTCGTTAATCATCATCATTATCATTACTAACTCTATATTTTAAGAAGGGGATTTTTTGAGTATTTGAATAATAATTTCATCTTAGTTTGGTTATGACTTATGTAAGTATATTTTAAATTTTTATCAAGGTAATTTCTATTAATTTCTTTATAGTTAGAAAATACAAAATGGTTAAGTTCAGAAAAAAATATATGATTATCCAATGCTTTATTATGTTTTAAAAGAAAATGAATTACAATTGGTAAGTTCAGAAAATTGATTAAAATTTTAACTCCCCCCGTACGGGGGAGTGGCGAAGCTATTGCCCTGTTGTCTAATAGAGATTGATCACAAAAAATCAAATTCTCGAATGAGGAAATGAACTTCTGAATTCAGAGATGAAATACGCCCTTTTACACGACTCTCCATTTCACTCATGAGCGCGGTTACATTTAGTCTCTTTCCTTTTCCAACTCACATCTTTACACTCTCTTCTTCTTCTTCTTCGAAGGTAAAACAAGGTCAACATACCTAAGTCGCGTGTTATCAATTATTTCAATAATTTGGAGACAAAAAATTAATTAACAAACGTATTATCAGTTAACAAACATCTCTCTCTCTCTCTCTCTCTCTCTCTCTCTCTCTCTCTCTCTCTCTCTCTCTCTCTCTCTCTCTCTCTTATGACCTTCAAATGACTTATGACCATATGACCTTACGACCTTCAAAACTTTCTAAAACCCATTGAAAAGTAAAGTGGTTACCATCGGACAGACCGTCATAGTAACTTATAGAATCGCGTGCATGCTACTAAAAGTTAAGGGTTGGTTGGATATACGAGCTTATCTCGCGTCGGATTTTCGAATCTTTCACGAACTCCAACTCTCGGTGCGTTAAAGGGCGGTGGTCGCTCCCTACCCGCAACGCACACCAACCGGAATTTACCCAGCAGCAGATGACATCTAGAAAACCGTAGCTCAAAACTACTAAAATTTCCAAGTGATCAACAATTTGGAGAGAGTTTTCTGCGATTATATCGTTCAAAATAATTAATATGACTAAAACTACAGGACTTACAAAAGCACCGAGAGCATAAACCCATCTTCTCTATAGCCAAGGGTTATTACAAGTATAAATTGCTAAAAATATGCTCCAAATATGCTGTCAAACCACGATAAAACGATATTAAGAGACCAAGAGCGAGTCTTGTATCAAGGAAGAGAAGGGGCTAAAGACGTTTTAAAATACTTAGAAAAGACATTTATAATTCGGACTTCACTACAGAATCACTGAAAAATACCTTTTGAACCTGCAAGAGAGTTCCAGGTTGCTCCAATTTAAAAAAAATATCACACAAATCAGATAGGAGACTTAAAGATAAAGAGCTAAAAGGATGAAAAAAGAGAAAGAAGTCATAGGTATCTGAGGTAAAGAGAAAAAAACGTCTTCCGTGGGTCAAAGATCACAAAAAATGGACACATGAACAATGGTTTTAAGGTTCTCTGGACACATAATACTAATTGTGCATGAATAGAGTCCAATATGATCTGGAGGTCCACCTTGAACCCTTGGAAGGGCCACGTGGCCTTAACATTAGAACAAAAAGCGTGAAAAGCAACGAAGGAATCGGGTGAACATGGCTTTATAAAACCAGCTGTGTTTATCTATCTTGCGAGGCCTATTTCCTGCGCCCGAGGCAATTTCTGCTCGCCTCCCCTACTCGAGACACGAGAGAGCCAGAAGGGCTATTCGACAGGCTGCTTATCTCGTCCCCCATCCCCCAGCCGAAGCCGGCGACTTGATCCCAGGAGAGCACGCCGTGGCCCGAGACAATTTCGCCGCCAGCTGACGACTTATATACCCGGTGGTTTCCTGCTGGATCGGCAGTACAGCACGCCCTCGTAGACTATTTGGGTACCGACGGATAGAATCTCTCCGCCGTGGACATCGCCCCAGTCAAATTTTCTTCCGTGAATTCGCGCCAGTACTCCCTCATCAAGAACCCTGAGGTAAAATAAGTCCTCCATCAGCATCCTGAGGTAGAACCAGTAACTTCTTCCCCCCCCCCCCCATCGAGAACCTTGAGCTAAAACATATTCCCTTGTTGCATCCACGTCTCCCTGAGTTACTTCCCAATCGACCCTAACCCCGTGCAAGACGTCGATGCTACGGACCTCGTTATAATCTGGTATTCTCCTAACCAATTGTATTATTTACATTGTGGCTTAGCGTAGCCCCTTTCAAGAGTCTGATCCGAGTCAGGTAATTAACCTCTTTAAGCCCTTGGATTTGCCCCTTTTGCTGACACCGAATGTGTCCGTTATTTATTTGATCACGTGTCTCACTTAACCGTCTTTTGTATATATTTAATATTTTTTTGCTATTAAACTTTATTTTTGTAGCATCCTTTAAATAACCCTGAACGAATATCGGCCATAACAACCTTTAAGCCAATCTGCAATTACTTATTTTTGATCATTATTACCCATACACTCGGGGGACGAATTTATCCTCCATTCTCATTATCCCCTCCCCAACTGGTCGGCCCAAGCCATTAGCGTGTCATTGTCCCCTTATATATACATATATATATATACATATATATATATATATATATATATATATATATATATATATATATATATATATATATATATATATATATATATATATATATATATATGTATATATATATATATATATAATTGCTATACCACGACAGTAATTATCAGATATGTAAGAAAGACTATTGCATTGGTGTTTATCATGTCATTTATGCAATTCGATTTAAATATATCTCTGAAGAAAATTATTTAAAAAATAACTTTTTTTCTGTAACAATTTTAAAGAGGCATTTCACTCTGCTGTTTGTGTGGTTGCGACTGGGGGGCGGGGGGGGGGCTATAATGATATGGGGATGCATGTCTTCATCAGGACTTGGGAGGTTGTTTTTATTGCGGGGAATAATGAACTTCACAATTTACATCACCATGTTGTCACTAGCTTTAGAGCCATCTATCCATAAATTTCACCCCGCAGCACCAAGAAATGAAATTAAAATTCAACAAGACAATGCGCCATGCCATACACCCACCCAGCCACACCAAGAATAATTTGGAGAAATTGGGATCAGCGCTATTGGGGGGCCGCTACAGAGCCCAGACTTAAATCAAATGAAACACTTTTGGGTAGTGCTTGGAAAAGCAATAGGAAGTGCTACAAGTAAAATTAAACAGAACTGTATGAAAATTTACAAGCAGAGTGAGGAAATCCATGCTACGAAGAATTATACCTACAATTAAAGCAAAAAGAGAGGGAAGGGGGGCAACTAAGTATTAAAATTATTAAAAATAAATAAATATATACTGAATTCATTTACCACAAATGTCTCATTACATTATATGAATTAGTCCATTGGACGCTTTATACTTTTGGCGAAGAGTGTATAGCACCAGTTTCTCAATGCAGTGATTGCAGTGATAAACGATCCCACAACTGCAAAAGCGTTCTGTTGAGGGACGAAGGCGTGCGACCAAAAGGTCTCTGAAGGTACACACTACTGTACGTCAAACAGCCACTATCGGTGCTGCGCTCGGGTACAATTGAATTGGGAGTAAGGTAATGAATGACCTCCTACTTAGAGTGCGATATTATAGGTTGGCTCTTTAAAAAGGAATACGTTTGCCGGGTTCGTCTCAAGGGTTATTCGAAAGATAAACACCTCTACAAAAATAAACTTTAATACAAAAAATAAGAACAAGGGCACAGATAAATATGGAAATATAAATAATAATCAGAACGATAAAATAATATTATGACAGGCAAAAATGAAGGAAACTAGGTCCGTAAAAATATATATAATTGATCTAATAAGTTGGATTGAATGATTTAGCAAGTCTTTTGGCTTTAAACGAAATGGGGAATTCTTCTTAGAACTGGGAACAAAGAGGTGGGACTTACGAGAAAAGGACTCCTAGTTACTTCTGGAGGATAAACTGGGGAAGTGGAAGACCCATGGCCAGGTCTTCGCAGATGGGGTCTCGATGCGAAGGCGTCCAGAGAGACTCAGAAGGGGGCTGAGATTACCTTGGCTCCAGGGAGAAGTAATCACAAAATCGTGATTCGTCTGCGGACGGCAGGAAGTCTCAATTAATGTAGTGAGACGACGGAAACCCAGGACAATCTTTCGGGGTATTACACGAAGACAATCTTCTGACAAGTTCATAGGGGCAAGAGGAGCACTTCACGGGAGGCAGACACCAAGGTCTGGACGGCAAGAAGCTCGCGTTCTCTCTATCTGCTGAGGATTTGCAGACATCATCTTAAATAGGAGCCACAGCTATGGTCGAGAGAGGGCTTCGCGCACAATGGCCTCCCAAGGGGATATCGGATGCGGCTTAAACAAACTTGGACCTTGATAATTTCGGGTATCGACCGACGAGACGTAGGGAATTAAGCTAGATTCTCAACGGATATCGGACGGGGCTTAAGCAAACATGAACCTTGATAATCTTGGGCATCCACGAGGCCAACGGGAAATGAGAGCGATTTCCTTCTACCCCAAGAGGGGGAAGATTGACACGGTTGCCCCCTGGAAGCGAGACAGCGTTTTCAAACTGGGGGAAAGACGGTGATAAAGCACCCCAGATCAAACACAGCTGCATTGATTTGTCTTGACCAGAGAAATTCTGTGTGAAAATGGCGTATTGAGTTCCATGGTTCCACACGTTCTTTACGGGTTTTGGGGACTTGGAGGGAACAGTGTTCTTTAAATGTTACCAGTGGTTTCCCTAGCAACACCTAAGTGAATAAAATAGGTTTTATTAATAGAAAATAAACTTCAAGTAAAAAATAGCTTAAGGGAAGAATAAAATCTACACATGCATAAGCTACACAGATGCGATAAGATAATCTGAAATTATCAAACACAAAAAAGATAAAAGGGAAAATAAATATATATTTGCTTCTAACGTCGTATTTACATACATTAAGCCTAAATCTCATCCAGCGGAAAGTGCTTACTTAGTCTATATTGAGGCTGAGCTAAAAAGTGGCAATTATTTATCAATAAATTATGTTTTTAAAAGCATTCTTATGTGTATTTTGATCATTTTAAATACTCAAGAATATATTTTCCAGCTTAAGGTTTTAAGAAAGCGTTTTCCCGTTCGCAGGAAAGGTTACTGATCTTTGGTATGACTGTAATGGTTAAATTTTCAATGCTATTTATGTCTATATTATTTATAGATCTTTCTTCTGTCGTCACCAGTGGCAACTCTTCACACAAAACCTAGGAAGGCTGTTGGTGTCGTAAGGAAGTTTGATTATCTTTGGATTTGTTTATTCGTTCGCTATAGGTGGACAAATTTCTAGATCGAAGAAGCTGAAATTTGGCACAGAAGGAGGTTATGTCAGGTTTTGTCACCCTCAATACATTTCCCCACCTAGTTGTATGGTGGGAAGAATAAAAAAACTGAATAATGTAAATAAAGTATTTTCATCGTCATCATCATCTTCACTAACTCTATAATTTAAGAAGGGGATTTTTTTTGAGTATTTGAATAATAATTTTATCTTAGTTTGGTTATGACTTATTTTTTATCAAAGTTATTTCTAATAATTCTTTTATAATATCAAAGAGACAAAATAGTGAAGTTCAGAAATAAATATAAGTATCGAAATTTTGTGAATTTTTTAAAACCCAAAGACTTACAAATGGTGAAGTTCAGAAAATTTATTTTTATATATCTTCTATAACTCTATATTTTAGCAACGTGATATTTTGAAAGGGGGAAAATTTAGTTTAGAGTTCCTTTTTAAAATTATTATAATTGGCGAAGTTCAGAAAATTTAAATAAATTTAACCATGGCTTTTTTTAAGATTTTAAATTTTAATCCTAGTAGCGAAGCGCAAGCTCTCGGGGAGTGGTGAAGCAATTGTCTGGTTTTCTATATTTAATTTGTTAAAATAGATGAGAAGCAGCCCGAGATATGGAGACTGTCCTGATGCTTTACCGTGGACACGACACAGGATTCGTGAAAGCGTTCCTACTTTAACCTCCTAACGAGAGATCTTCCAGAATCTCCAAACAAGCGGAAAGGAACCTCATCAGTAGAAATATCCCTTTGCCCCAGTCTTTAATAGTCCATTCTATATATTTCCTATAGAAGTGGAGCCTACCTGAAGGGTTTGTCTTGGCAAATTGAGGTTTCTTGGAAGCCATTCTCGACTTGAGACCTTTGTCGAAATTTCTTCGCTTCACAGTGAGCGCTGAAGTGTTCATAACTGCTTTATTCCAATCGTGAACAAACTTGGTACTGGAGTTAATCTGATTCTTAAACTGGGACTTTTTACCTCGAGGCGATTTTGGCGTTCATTTGAAGCTTTTTGGCGTCAAGAAGACATATTCACAGGAGTCTAACCAGTCTTTTTAAAGTCATCAATGATCTCAAAGATGGTGATCCTTGATGCAATACCCTTAGCAACTATCTCCTTGCATTTCAGGCTACTTTGGTGAAAAGCAACAATGGTTGCTCGATTTTCTTTGGAAAGAACTATTTTTAAAAATGAAAAAGATTCAAACATTATTTTTTAAAAAAAATATTACGAAATTGATTATAATTACACATCATTCATTTCCCCCATATTTTGTCAGCATTGAACTCTTTTGATTCAGAGACTGAAATTCACCTTCTACCGGAACAGGACAAGAGCGCGATTTCGGATTGAGCGAAGGAATGCATTTTTTTATCTTATTGTTTTTTAAATACTGACCTTTTAATAAACTGCAATAGTTTAAATATTAGAATAATTATTCCTATCACGTAAATTTGAAAACTAATGAATGAAATAAAAATATATATTCGACTCAAAACTTTTCGCCAACCTTTTACAAATATTCCACTTCAGGAGATTATAGAGATTATTTTAACTGAAGCCTTTCCAGAGAGAAATTCTCTCTTTAATGGATTGAGCTTTTATCATTCTCGCAGTTATTGTAGCTAAGCGTCAAGAAACCTATTTATTTCCTTTTAAATAACGGGGTATATCACTAAATTGAAGGCATTGGCATGAGAAGACAAATAGGCCCAATTTTTTTTAAATATTTTATGTGGAATTTATAAGATAGACGATTCCGTGATTGCTCAGCTCAATTATCTACCCTATTCTTCTACTTTGCGTTATAAAAAGGTTTGTTTTTTTCGTTTTATCAACAATTAACACTAATATTACTTTCACCCAGGTTTTCTTGGACTCCCGTCCCCCCCCATATTTATGCTACTTCAGATCATTCACACCTTTATTGCCCCCCTTCAACATTCGTCAAACAATTGGTTAAGATGTATCATAGTGACCACTCAAGTTTTTAATAAAAATTAGTGTTTTTCTTATGCACTTTTGCTACTTCAACGAAATGACATTCATTTTTTTTGGATTTGCAATTTTAGGCAATTTCCAAGAAAGAGAAGGTAAAAATAAAAGAAAAAAACACTAATTTTGTATTAAATACACCAACTTCTCTAACCAAGCTTAACATAGCCAGAATACTTTTATATTAAATTAACTACTTTAACCTACCTAAGCCCCCTAAAATAAACCAAAAAGTAAGAACCCTCAAAAATAATTAGTTGGTTTTTGATGTCAGCAAAAGAGGTACCCAGCAAGATACTCTTGGTAAATGTTTGGGTTAATATATAATTTTCTCACTCAAATTCTATACGATAAACTCATGATATTCACTCATGATATCCACGACCAAATGAGAAATTTACCTATTTAAAGGCGATAGTTCAAATGCTTCGCCATCCTAATTCCTTTTGGCTTTTTTTTCTATTAGGAGTATTTAAGTAGGATAGTTTAGCAAATTTAAACAAAATTAGTGATAGATTAAGTAAATAAAGTTAGGTTAAGATGTCCAATACAAAATTAGTGTTTTTCTATGTGAGATTTGCTTGCTTTTTATGTAAATACATCTATTTCTCTTGGAAATTACCTATTTTGAGGTTATACCTAAATTTGCTTCACGTAAACTCAAAATTGCATTGGAAAAATGTTTTAAATAAAAACTTAGTAAATAAAATACATATCAACCAAGTAATTTATTCCAATAAAACTTCCAAGAATCATCTCACCAGTGTCATAAATCTAAAAAATATATACATAGATACAGCGCGAAAAAAGTCACCCCCAAAGCAAAAGAAATCCCCCAATTCATCGCAAATTGTGTAATATCACGAGACAACCACCCCGAGCCAATGGGAAATTTGGGTCAGTGCCACACGAGGTAGATATAATATATATACTAGTATACGTAATATATCTACTGGTAGACGCTTGTCTACCGTATATTTATACCGGAAGCGAGCGTCTGAGACTTGCCCAATTTTACCCGAAGGAAGCCAAGTTTTACCCTAAATACCTCTAATCTTGATTAAAAAAGTCAACAAATTCGTTAAAATGAGTGGATGGGGGACAATGATGAATACCAAACAAATAACATGAAAACATATGTATTCCTTATGTTATCATGACTGCTTAGTTCAGTAAATTGTTTCGAAATGAGTTCTGTTTAAACACCACTTCTCTTCCGTTATCTCGAACGCATCATGACGTCTAACTTCCTGATATGTTGAAATGACCCAGATTTGATAGAGAAAGCTCCCGCTAAAACCGTGATTTATAAGTGTTAGGAAGTTTGATAGCAAGGATCAGAAGCTTCATCATTGAGGGCATTTTTTTTCTGTCATGATAAAGATGTGTGGAAATGAATGACGAACGACGCCATCTAATTTTAGTTTATTTAGAGCATTATGTCATATTTGCAATACCATTACACCCTGGCTCTTATACAACTGTACAGCGTCTATCTTACTTACTTTTTATCAAAATTGATAATCCTACCTCACTCCCCTGTATCGTATTACGCCTTTCACTTCATTCTAACAATCACTCCGCCCTCTTTCATCACCTACACAATGTCTACCCAAGTTCTTTTCCACATTAATATATGCCCAGACTATAGATTTCGCCTCTTGTACATTCTTGATCACTATACTTTCTTTCATCACATGCCTGTATAACATATTTGCCTAACGTTATTCGACCCTTCCATATACCTTATCAAATTAGTAGTCTTTCACACATTTTTCCAAACGCTTTCATTCATGGCATGAGCCCACTTATCTTTATACCAAAGTTTCAAATAATTCTATGCATATTCATAATCTCTTCCCTCACACATCTCTGTAATATTTTTCTTTCCATTTATTTCACCTTTTCATATACATAAACTATCATAGTGGACTTTCATACATCCTTCCGAACCTTTCTCCTCACTGCATGAAGCCATTCATCTTTCAGACTAAGAACCTACAAAAAACAAATACTTCCACACGCATTACTGCTCACTTTACTTTCTTAAATCACATAAAGATACAAACTCTTTTTTTTTGTATAGCATTTTTTCACTCTTTACTATAGTCAAACAATTGAAATAAGAATTCACACATTCCACCAAATTCTTCCACACGCTGCTTAAACTTACTTATCAACACATTAAAGGCCTATAACAATTCCATACAATTCTCTCCTTTCAATTTCTACTCGACATTCATTGCAACTATTTCACCACCATACCTACCATACAAATTTAATCCCATTTATACCCATTTAATTCACTTCAATACTCCACAAGAGCATTGCTTGAGTGAGAATAGTAATTTCTGTAGAGATCATTTATTTCATTTAGAAATCCTTAAAAAACACATTTAGGAATGTTTATTATTCACTTAAAGATACAAAACGGAAACTAAGATTACATTCACTAAAGAGGTTTGTAAAATAAAAGAGCTGAAGATGTGGTAGTGAAAATGTGTGAAAGCTATAGCGCCGAAGATCCACCTGCAATCATTGAGGTCGGGGGAGAGACCTCCAATTATGGAGATGGCAACTGCAGCATTGTTACCCTTGATACAGCTGTAAATGGAGGGGGGGGATTCGTGAAAAGGAAGAGGTGAAGATAGGTGTAATGAAAATGCATGGAAAGTACATAACCCTAGTAGTATAAAGAGGAGATTACGAAGCGCATTTGCGCACGGGAGGGTACGTAACTCTCCTAAACCTCTCCAACCCCACAACGCCTCTAACTTTTGTTCATACCTTTGTTGTTTTGCCAACAAGACCCAACTACGAGCGCAAGAGGGTGTTTAGCTCCTTCTTACAACTGTACCTGAAAAACACCGCGCCACCATACCTACACATTTTAAGGGTCATTGACGATGACCTGTGATGTGATGGTAGGAAGAATTCTATCTTTTTTTATCTTGGAAGATGACGAGTGGAGGGGGGGTGGAGAGGACGTGGGGTGCGATGAGTGCGTGGAATATGTGATGGTTGTGAAAGTGAGAAAAATAGGAAAATAATCAAGAAGGGGAAACAGGGAAACTACAAGGGTCATTTTGACTATACAGATGGAAAGGAACAAGATCATACACAGAGCACAAGAACTCAATGTGTGATCAAGTTCTTTGACGACGCGATGCTACGAACAAGTTCGCTCAACAATCAAAAAACTCAAAACTATGAGTAAATTCGTAGAAATTAGCGCAAGTTATGCCAAAGAATACTAATAAGTTCGTATAGATAAACAAAAACTCAATAGTACGAGCAAGTTCGAAAAATAAAGAAAAGAACACCAACCGCAAAAGTACATTTATATATCAAGTAAAATAACTGAACAGTACGAACAAGTTCAGATAAACAAACAAAAAACTCAGTGATACGAAAAGTTGGTATAAATAAACAAAAGAAATCAATAGTACGAACAAGTTTGGACAAATAAACAAAACGTACTAGTATGAAACACAAGAACTCATTAGTACGAACAAATTTGTATGGATAAACTAAATAACTCGAAAGAACGAACAAGTTCATATAAATAAAGTAAAAAACTCAATAGTACGAACAAGTTCTTACAAATAAAAACGCAATAGTATGAACTAGTTTGCATAAAAATAACTCAATGGTACGCACAATTTCGTATAAATAAACAAAAGATCTCTACGGTACTAACAAGTTAGTATAGATAACTAAAATAACTTAATAGTACGAACAAGTATAAGTAAAGAACTTGACGTCACTAAGAAGTACTTATAAGGAAACTAAATCAGTCAATATTACGAATAAACTCGCAGAAAAGCACTCAAAAGCAAGAACAAACCATTCCAAAACAAACAAGCTCGTACAAATAATCCCAGACACTTATAGGTACGAGTAAGTTCGTAGGACGAACACAGAACTCAAAGTACGAACATTTTCACACAAATTAGTTCCCACTCCCAAGAATACCAACATGATCGCACGATAACTTAAAACTACAGCTGAGTTCATACAAATGAGCATCCAAGACATCCGAAAGTACGAACTTTAAGAAAAATGTGTGGGACAGTAAGAGACTACTAGGAACACAAGGGACCGGAAAGATCGCCACTAGGATGGTATTGGCCCAGTCTCTAAGGGTGTTAATTTGAGGCATTCTGCGAGGGGGGGGGGGCGCTAGAAGACCTGTAAGGGAGCAAGAGGTTTACCTTTGAGTACCTGTACTCCGTAAAAATTTGTACTTTTTAGTACTTGTACTCTTTACTAATTTGTTTCCGAATGGTTCTAACGTGCCCTACAATCCCCAAGAGAGAATGAGCAATACCCTCTACCTTGGACATAATAGAATTTAAGTACAGCCGCGATGAAGGCTTGGGCCAAGGTATGGCGGCACTCCTGCGTGCCAAGTAAGTGCCAAGTCGCCCCAACCCGTCGGGAACTCACCCTCGATATTAGAGTTCATTTGGCCATTGAAGCATCGTGAACTACCCGCAGGAAAATAAAAACTCATTCCAAGTGGGACTGAAGTTAGCGGATGATTAACAGTTGTTTACAATGTTGCTCGGTGCAATTATGAATGGCTTCCTCCACCTTAATAATAATAACAATAACAATACTATTACTACTAATAAAAAAACAATAATAAAGTAATAATAATAAAAGGTTATATCGATATGGGTGGCAGCTATATATTGCCTACAGGCACAGATCCATGGGGGCTAGGGGGCTGAAGCCCACCCACCCAAGGACCGAATTTCAGACCTGTTTATGTTTATACTTCTTTTTTAAGCCATATTTGTGTTCTGCTGTTCAGAAAGAGTCGTGCAATAATATAGAAAATATATAAAAACAGTTTTTTAAACGGTTATGATCGAATGTATCTTATACGATACATGTATAAAATAATTCAATCTCAAAAATAATTATTAAATTAAGTATCATACCTTACCTGACGTCCAAAAACTTCAATTCATAATTTTCTGATGTGTGGAAAAAATTTGGATCCGAGGGAGTTGGTGCTCACTCCTTTAAGAGAGGCTGTTATTTATTATCATTGGTGTGTAAGATAACCATTATTAATCATCACTGCCCTTTTCTCAGACTACTTAGAGGGAGGAATTCAGGTTAACTCCCTTTTTTTTATCTTGGATCCGCCACTGATTGCCTAGAAGAAAAGGTATTGAGTAACTAATATCGGTTAATATTTAGAAAAACGTAATCGCTTAAAAAAATTTAATCACTTCTATAATGTCAAGCACATTTTTGAGAATCCATCTATATAGAATTTCTTTCTCAGTCGATGCTACTATTAATATAATAACAGTGAATTTCAATATTTTTTTTCATCCTTGAATGTGATGACGTCACAGTGGAGAAGTATTTTCGCAAACAATTGGTACAGTGACGTCACAATGTTCACATAATTTCAACCGAGCTTACTTCGTTACTTTTTCCCCCATTTGACTCTGTTTTAGATTGAGCAGTTTTGCGTTGACTTGTAGTGAAAGGGAATTAATTATATTTTGAAGACCCTATAAAAGAGGATCACAGTGACCCTAATCATGCATTTAAAATTGGGAGGGAACATGGTGTGATTCGCAACTCTTTCATCCGTCGCGAGTGTAGTGCGTAGAGTAAGGCATTTCCTTTAGATCGCCGTTTTTGTTGCGCCCCCAAATGTAGGGCGTAATAAAAATCGCCGCTAGCTTTGCCTGGTTACTCTTTCTCAATTTACAGGAACATTTTAGGTTATTTATCGGAATCTGTTCTTCATTTTTGGTGATCGTAGGATGAAATGCGGCGTTCCTGGCATCCGACAGCCTCACTGAACAGAAGTAGAGAAACAAACAAGTAAATTTTTATGACGTTTCCAGTGGCAATTTTATTCATCAGTTCGGAAATAACTGAAGAATCAATTAAAAGATACAATCTTCAGTATTTTATTGAGAAAAATTGTTGAGATGTAACCGAAAATGACATTGTTAATGAGGTCAACGAAGCTGGAAGCAGAAACATAACTAGTGAAAAAAAGGACAGTGTGTATGTAGGAGAATAGCCTAATGCTCCCACGTTTCCACACCTCCCTTCCGGGCAGGCCGCGATATCAAACCTTTTCCTTCCGGCCCGATGTCTGGTGGCCTCCAGCCGGAAGAACCCGCCGGCCATTTCAGCCAACCATCGCATTCCTTCCAGGACTGGTTATCGACAGATGAGAGCCCATCTTGTTTTCTGGTGGTTTCTGGAAGTTTACAAAGGACAAAATGGAGGAGATAATCAAGCAGCTCTCAACCTAAGAAGCGCGTTTAACATCAAGTCTACTTCCGAAACCATGTAAACCTCCCCCGAGTTTCGGGTATAAAAGATGAATTCTTTAAACCTCGGTAGTAGAGCTTGCACAGCGTCTGGCTGGGCAGGATTTGCCATCTATCTTGGTGTTACAGGGAGCTACAAGGAAAATAAGTACCCTAGAAGACCCAAAGGTCCATACAAGGAGGGTACTTTTGGCGCAATCTTCGAAGGTATCCGTTGGCAACCTCGAAGATCACTAGGATCTTAACGGCGATTTCGCAAGACATTATCTAGTCTTGACTTGAACTGGTAAACAGATTAACTGTTTACAACTTCCGTCGTAAGTGCGTTCCAACTACCGCAGATACTGTAAGTGAAGAATTACCCACATAGATCACGTTGGTATCGCTTCAGTTCAAGTTTAAAGCGGTGATTTCTTGCTCTCCCCTCGCTGAGCTGGAAAATATCCCCGTAGTCCAGTATGTCGAAGCCTCAAAGTATTTTAAACACTTCAATAAGCTGATCCCGAAGTTTCCGGGTCTCCAGCGAGAACATATCTAATTCCCTTAATCTATCTTCATAATTTTTATGTCTGATAGAGGGAATCAGTTTGGTTGCCCTGGCTTGCACGTGTTCTAATCTCGCGATGTGTTTTCGAAATGAAGGACTCCAAAATTGTACGGCATACTCCAGGTGCGGTCGGATGAGGGAGTTGTACAGACACAGTAGTATCTCCTTGTTCCGATATCCAAACTGTCGCTTTAAACACCCTACCATCCTTTGGGCTTTCTTCTCCAACTCAATACACTGTTTCGAGAACTTGAGGTCACTGGTGATAGTTACACCCAAGACCTTCTCAGTGTCGGTGGATTCAAGAGCAGTGACCTTAAGGATATAGGGTGATTGAGGATTTTGGTGGCTGATATGCATCATTTTGCATTTGTTTACGTTGAAAGGCATTTGCCACGTATAAGACCACTCCCCAATCTTTCGAAGATCATCTTGCAGGCGGGCAGTATTTCAATCCTTTGCAACGTTCATAACAAGCTTGGCATCGTCGGCAAATTTGGAAATCTTGGCAACCATGTCACCATCCATGTCGTTGACGTATATGATTAGTAGTAGTGGTCCTAGGACAGAACCTTGAGGCACTCCGCTAGTAACGGGCACCCACTCAGAAGCCTGTCCATTCACCACCACCCATCGCCGTCTCCCATTTAGCCAGTTCTCAATCCAGACTTCTACTCTTCCGTCTATGCCCAGCGCCCACACTTTTCGGAGAAGGCGGTGGTGTGGTACCTTATCAAAGGCTTTCTGAACGTCTAAGAAGACCACATCCACCGCCTTGTCCCGATCGTGCTCACTGAAGACGAAGTGGAAGAATTCCACAAGGTTCGTTAGGCATGACCATTGCCTTCAGAAACCGTGCTAGGAACTCCTCAGTAGTAGCTTTGACTCTAAATATGACGTCATTTTGTCCACCATCATGCTTTCTATAAGTTTACCGACTATCGAGGTCAGACTGATAGGTTGGTAGTTTGACGGATGGCTGGGGTCTCCTTTCTTGAAGATAGGAGTCACCTCTGCTTCACACCAGTCTCTAGGAATGCATTCGGTCCGAATTGACATGTTGAAGATTGCGCTCAGGTGTCGTGACACTTGATCGCGAACTTCTTTCAACACTTTAGGTAGAAACCCATCCAGAACAGGTGACTTATTCGTCATTACGTCACTGATCTTCTTTTTTTCTAATTTGCTTTGGGTGAAGTCTATTTCCTCCAGCTTTACCCCCAATTAGGAACCCGTCGGCTGAGGGATGGGACCACACTCTTCAGTAAACACTGAAGAGAAGCAGTCGTTGAGGAGGTTAACATTTTCTGCATCTGAGTGTTTTAATATCCCCTCCTCATTCCTTAAATGGCCAATCGTTCGACGGATTGGTTTACGGCTGTTTACATATCAACAGAACTCCTTTTGATTCTCTTTACAGAGTCTCGCCACTCGGAGTTCCTCAGACCGCTTAGCCGCCCTTATGCTGGACTTGACTCTCCTGGCTAGCCTCCGGTATTCGTCAAAGTCACCCGAGATCTTCGATTGCCGGTACACATTTTTCTTCTCCCTAAGCAGTTGGCCGATTTCTCGATTAAACCACTTTGGTTGAACAAAAGACCGACGGGGACATTTCAGAGGGATGAAACGCGATTGAAGACTCATGAATGTGGTTTTGAAACTGTTCTACGAGTCTTCAACAGTATCGCACACTTCTAGCCTCGCGTCAGTCAGTCCAGCGCGTAGACCTGCAAAGTCTGCTCTTCTTAAATCAAGTTTCCTCGATTTACTAGTTGCAGGCTCTGCCTTGGAGACTTTGACTACAAATCTAATTAGTCGATGGTCACTGCCACCGAGAGGTCGTCAACGATGTCATCCTCAGAGGTGAAAACCAAGTCGAGGATATTGCCTCCTCTCGTTGGCTCTCTCACCCATTGAGTCAAGAACTCGTTGTTCGCAAACTCCAGGAGTAGTGCGTTCTCGCTACAGGGTTCTCTGGTTTCCCCGTCAACTTGTGTGTTGAAATCCCCCATGACGATACACACTCTGTCTTCGGAAAGTTCTCCTAGTAGCTGGTACAGATCTCTGTCCTTTTCAACGAGTTGGGCAGGAGGTCTATAAAGCACCAGGGTCCTGTATTTGGCAGGACCTATCTCTAGGTCAACACCTAGTAGTTCATGGCCGGATACGATGTTGCAATCCGTCGAGTTGAGAGTATCCTTGACATACAACATCACACTGCCACCCTCTCTGTCTGGCCTATCTTTCAGGAAGAGCTGGTAACCGAGAATCGTGAATTTACATTCAAAATCTCGGCTTGAGGTTTTTATCCACGACTCCGTTATGGCCAACATCTCAGGTATTTTGTTGCTACAAGGCCACGGAGCTCAAGAAACTTATTTCTGATTGACCTCGCATTGACCTTCCGTTTCCCGGCTTCTTTTGTGTGGCATTACCCCTCTTTGCCACATCTAAGAACGTCGTTCCAGGAGTGACACGGGAATACTGTCTTACGTCCGCCTTCACTCTGGGTCGGACGCTCCTCTGCGTCCGCTCTGCGACATCCTGGATTAAGTTACAGAGTACAGCCTTTCCCTTGAATGGAAGGTTCACTCCGTCCCTTTGGTAGAGGTCGTTTCGACCGTAAAAGGTTCAAGGTCACGTTCCTTGAGTAAGCTGTCCGGCTAGGACCTCTTCTTGGGAGCATCTCTACAATGAGCCGTCTGCGAGTTTTCAATCCGCAGTCGTCCACGGCTCCCATGACCGTGCTGAGAATTTTCTTGCTGGGGCCTACTTTGCCTCCTCGGAGGTAGAGATCATTTACACTCACCATCAGGGCAACGACTGAATTCTCGGAGATCTGAGATTTCTCAGCCTCTACCCTGATGTGGTGGTTTTCCTGTCCTGGCTGTCAGCATACCTTCACACCAGGGCAAAGGCGGGCCGCTAGCAGGGGCTCCAAACCTCGTGCTTGGGAATCGCCCACAAGGGTAACCCTAATACATTTCCATGCAGAGGTTTGAGGCTTTCCTTCCGAAAGCGACTCTCGGTTTCCTCTTTCTTCTCCATCTTATTTTTCTTGTTTTTCTTTTTCTTCCTCCTCTTTTTCTTATTCATCTTTTCTCTCCTATCTTCCTTTGTTATATACTCTTCTATTTTTATCTTTTCTTCTTCTGCTTCTACTTTATCTTCTGCTTCAACTTTCTCTTCTTCTGCTTCTACTTTATCTTCTGTTTCAACTTTCTCTTCTTCCTGTTTCTTTCCCTTATTTCTCTTTTTCTTTGAGGGTTTATCCGTAGCATGCGGACCTAGCTCTGGGGGTAATACTGCAGATGCAGTGTTTACTACAGGGCTTGACGTTAGCTCTGCTATCCTAACCTCTAGCCTGCGAATCAGTCTGGCGTGTTCCAATTTCAGGCTGTATATTTTCTCCTCCAACTTCCTAGACCTTTCCTCGGAAGCCCTGCATGTTTATTTTAGCTCCTTGATTTGGCCGTTTAGAATACAGTTGGTGCAGGAACTGGCCGGGTGGCATTTTGATTAACATCCTCCGGAAAGTCCACGCACCACTTATCTATCTGGCATATTGCGCACGTGTATTTGAGTGCTCCTGGTCCTTTCCTGCCTGTCATTTTGAACACTATCTCTCTCTCTCAAAACTGTGCGACCAATCAATAATAAAAAAGGAAGGGGGCAATTTCGCCTCGCGTGAGTCGCTCCCGCCTATCCTTGGGAGACTTTTCGGGTCTTTCAGAAGGGACGCTATATGTGCTGCTGTTCATCCGACCGATTCATCAAACTTCGGCGTGCCGTGGCTCCCAACCAAGCAGCACGGACATTCTCTGAAGGGGCCATCGATTTCTCACCAGGTGAACAACGGAGCACGCGCCGTACTAAACTCCCACTAGTTCCCTTCACGACGGCCAAGATCTCGGAGCAGCGTTCAATGGATATCTCGCCACACCAAGAGACTCGACCCAAGGCTATTTATTGGCCTGGCAACCAACCTGGGAACAAAGGGCCGTCACCTCGGACCGATGCTACCAGAGGCACCCGTCAACGGTCACTGGGAATGGTCAATAATTACGCACCAGGGAAGGGGTTAACGGGGCACTACCCTCATCCTATTCATCGTGCCCCAACGCCTAGGACACCTCTAGTCCTAGTCTCTCGCAACCAGTGAGCGTCGATTGGCGTTGTTTATAGAGGTTCCAAAGCATCTCTTCTGACTATGAGGTAGCTGCCAGGTCCTTATATATAGATAGGAGGAAAAAAGTTAAAGAGTGACACGATAGGAGTAGGCTTTTTTGTTTGATTTTTTTTATTTTTTTATACGTGGGAGAGATAGGATAAAAGTAAAAAAGGAGAAGAATAGAGTAGAAAAAGGAAGAAATGACGTACTTCGTTTGGAACCGCGTTTCCGACCAAATTGACAAGGGAAGCCCTACCAGGGGTACCCAGAAGAGGTGCCCCCGCTGACATAGCTCGAAAAGTCAAAGGTACACACAAGCTCTCTTCCCGCGACAAGCGGGCGTCACCTTTCCCTATACTTGAGAGAGAGAGAGAGAGAGAGAGAGAGAGAGAGAGAGAGAGAGAGAGAGAGAGAGAGAGAGAGAGAAAGAGAAAGTTGTGGTAAATCGTTGGAGCACCAAGTCTTCAGAGAGGAGATCGGTCCCAGTTAGGGAGGCTCCTTATCCTGTTGGTCTGAAAGTCAGTGTGGACCCAGGCTCGTACTCGCGTTTTCAGAGCCGAAGCTACAAACAGCTTTACTCTGGTTCCCTAAGCGAGAAAACTACATCCCGGTTTTTCTCCATGACCCTACACCTTGATAGGTCACTTCGCCCCTAACCCTTTACAGAGGCATTCAAGATTCCTCGGAGTTCACGAGCATGGGGCTCTCTTTAAAAAGAAGCTCCTGTCACCACCTTCTTCCAGCAGAATCGTGACGGAATTGTGGGATCAGCTCGGTCCTTGGAGAACCTACCTCATCGTTTCCACCCCTTATCTCACCACCTTCACTCACCAGCGCCACCCGAACATCCGGTTCCAAGGTAACCCTTCCCTTTCACATTCCCCAACTTAACCGCGAAGCTTACCAACATCAAAAGTGTATAGGGATTTACATAATGAACAGTTACTTACAAGCCAAGTGAGATATCCGAGCTTCACTTATTAATTTATCTCTCAAAGAACCTTATTTGTATATATATTTTTTTCTTGTTTAGCGTTTATTAAAACTTTATTTTCATATTGTTGTGTGTCTAACTTCCTTTGGGTCGCTTGCTGGCAAAGTTCATTCCAATCCCTCCGTAGCCAACCTCCAAGCACTCTGAGTCAATAAACCCATTCAGGGCACTGGCTGAACGAAATATAAGGAGTAGTACGACGACCCCTCTGCATTCGTGATAATAGGATATATATATATATATATATATATATATATATATATATATATATATATATATATACATATATATATATATATATATATATATATATATATATATATATATATATATATATATATATATATATATATATATATATATATATATATATATATATATATATATATATATAAGAGTCGGGGAAAACTCCAACCACCCCTCAGTCTATTCCTCGACAGTGTATATTACCCGCAGCGGCAAGAAAAACTGATTCAAATAACATTTGTCTTGAATTTAGCTAAATAGAGACGAAAGTGGATGGAATGATAGTTTTTTTCTGTAGGTATATACAGTCATACATACACCTTTCCGAAGGCGGACACCCAGAGTGAAATGATTGACACGTTATCGTTGGTGAGATGGATGTTAAGAGCGTGAAGAGAAGTGCGGTTGTGATAACTCTGAAAGTCAAAGGGAGGGGGGCTAGTCAGGTATTTAGTGGCTTCTTTACGTTTTTACCACCAATTCCCACCGTTTGGGGATTATCTCAGTGATGAGGTACAATTTAACCACTCGAACCACGAGTCTATTTTAATATTTAAGGAATACTCTCTCTTTAAATAGGCCTTGGTAAATAGAGATATAAGGGCTTGGAATCACATTTTCCTTTTCCCTGCGGAGAATTTTGATGCGTAATTCAATTAATCTCATCCTAGAAATTCATTCATATGAATTGTACACTTATAAAATTTATATATATATATATATATATATATATATATATATATATATATATATATATATATATATATATATATATGTATATATATATATATATATATATATATATATATATATATATATATATATATATATCTATATATATATATATATATACAGCCGCGGCTAAACTTTTTCTGACACCTGGATTTTTTCTTATTCCTTGTGTATATTTATATGTTGATGTAGACTTACGTGTATGTGTTTAATACATATGGAGAGCAAAATTATATATTATTAAATACCTAAAATGGCGATTCCATTGAAATTTAGGAAATTCTGTTATGAGTATGTGGTATGTTGCAGTCTTGGTGGTTTGTTATGTCTTCGTATAACACATCATATTTGTTGATCAATATGATATTCCATGTCGAGAGGATCCGATAATGATAAGGCGAAATCACGTAACTATGTATACCGTGAAGAAAAAAAGGTCTGATACCTACGGTGAACGAGGATGCTCTCAGCTGTCGACAAATCGCCCAGAGGAAGAAGATCTTAGAAAATGTGAGCATCCGAGACCGACCTCGCTCTGGGCCGCCCCAGGGTCAATACGCAACGTGATGACAGATCTCGCATAATCTTTCAAAATCGTAAGAATCCCGTAGCCCAGCTGCAACATGAAGGAACAAAAGGTGACCAGGCTAATGCATCCGTCAGAACGGTCCATCAAAGACTGTCTGAACAAGGCCTGAAGTCATGTACAGCCCGCCAGAAGCCGCTGATCAACGTTCAGCAGAAGCGACATTGATTAGCTTAGGAAAGCGCTCACCGCCACTGGACTATGAATCAGTGGAGAAGTGTCTTATTGTCCAACGAGTCCAAATGCCGGTTGTGTTCGACCCTAGGCAACGTTAGAGTCAGCAAGAAGCCAGGGGTCAGTGGAATAGAATGCATAGTGCCAACAGTGAAGCATGGTGGTCGCTCTGTAATGGTATGGGGCTGCATGTCATGTTCGGGGTGGATCGTTTCTCAGTTTGCGATGACAGCATGAATTCAAAGAAATACCAAGCTGACTGAGAGAGTACATGCTGCCCTCAGTCCGAGACCTCTCCAAAAATGCGTCCACCATACAATGGTTCTTGGACTACAGTATCACATGATGGATTAGCCCCCTCAGTCTTGGGGTATAAATCTACTAAAAAAAACCCTCTGGCAGGACCTGAAAGAGGCCGTAAGACGTCTTCAGCCAAGCTCCAATGAGCAACTGAAGGCAGTCATGACCGAGGAGTGGGCCAGTATCACACACCTCCTCGGGTGTCCCGCCCTCGTGGAGACCATGTCTTGAAGAATAATCGCTTCCATCGGTGCCAATCTACTCTCGACACGCAACTGAGTTTCCTGTATCACTTTGGTGTTGCTTTAATTTTCGCACAGCTTCATCTGCTTATATTTTATATGTCGTTGATGTTACATGTTTTGGGCAAATTTTGTATTTTGTTAATTTTGTTGATTGTTCGGGGCATAAACAACTTATTGCTATTTATTACTCCTCATTTCTCTGTTATATTCATATTGACATACAAATGAAACTTTACGACCCTGTATTTATCTAATTTCCCAAGTGTCCAAAAACCTTTGGTCGCGGCAGCAGAATATCTTGGATAAAGGTTAGAAAACCTGTCCCGGTTTGCTCTTTCTATTGACGTTTCGCTCGATTCGAGAAATGAGCGACACCGCCCAGTTTTTACATTCCTTCGGATGAATACGGTCACGTAACACTTATTTAATTTTAGAACGTTTAACACCCTCCTTCACCTATGTTGGGTCTATACAGGCGTGAAAAAGATTGGAAGATTTAAACGAAGCACACGTAACACCTGCGATAGACAGTCCTTCGCATTAACTAGGCCCCGGCGACAATAATTCCAAGTATAAACAAGGGTTCGCTTCACCTTCGTGGTTGATATTCACACTTAAAATCAACAATTTAAAAGTGTGGGAAATGGGGGGACTGAAGCGGCCTTCATAACCACATCAGAGTATCTCCACTCAAACACCTGCTTCTTTAATATTCGTCAAGTAGTGTTATTAGAGGTCCCCAAACTCCCCAGGTGGATCTGCGATGCTCTCGTTGATTTTTGCTTCAATTAAAAACAAGAACCCACTTAAGACCCCATTTTAAGACCCTGTAAAAACCCTCCCCCCCTGCTCCATGTTGAGCCTCAGTTTTAGACCCAATCATGGGACCCTAATTAACGGCCCCCTCTCTTAATACCCTTCCCCCCTCCCACCCTCTAGATACCTCATTTTAAAACTTCCTTTTAGGACCTCACATTGAGACCCCATTTTAAGACCCCATCTTGAAATCTCATTTTAAGATCCGATAATGAATGAGACTCCATCTTCATACCTCATCTTAAGACCCCCCTATTAAGACCCCCATCTTAAGACCTCCATATCAAGACCCTCATCTTAAGACCCCTATTTTAAGACCCCATTTTAAGACCCTGTAAAAACCCTCCCCCCCTGCTCCATGTTGAGCCTCAGTTTTAGACCCAATCATGGGACCCTAATTAACGGCCCCCTTTCTTAATACCCTTCCCCCCTTCCACCCTCTAGATACCTCATTTTAAAACTTCCTTCTAGGACCTCACATTGAGACCCCATTTTAAGACCCCATCTTGAAATCTCATTTTAAGATCCGATGATGAATGAGACTCCATCTTCATACCTCATCTTAAGACCCCCCTAGTAAGACCCCCATCTTAAGACCTCCATATCAAGACCCTCATTTTAAGACCCCTATCTTAAGACCTCTATCTTAAGACGCCATCTTCAGACACCATCTTAAGACCCCCATCTTAAGACCCCTATTTTAAGACCTCTATCTTATGACCCTCTCATTAAGACCCTCATCTTAAGAATCTTATCTTAAGACCCCTATCTTAAGACCCCACCTTAAGACCAGTTCATGAGACACCATTTCAATGTGCATTCCTTAGAGCCCATTTCAGAACCAATCTGGAGACCCCCACTTTCAAAAACGTAAAGATATTCTATAACTTTTCCTACACACTCACACTATGTATACCCTTACATATGCACATTATGTCAAGATTTACCCAACATAGCCTCACATGAGTGTGTTGGGTCCGCTTTTGACACACATATGTATGTATGTACCCATGTTCATCTGTATTCTTGTGTAGACTCGATATTTAATTTGTTCCAGCTGACTTGTCTTCTCTAATTCTTCGGACGTGTTAGAAATAATAATAATATTAGGCATAATAATAAATAAAAATATTAACAACACCAATAATAATATTCCTTTTTTTTCCTCAGGCACTTAAGCGCAACTTGCGCATTTGTTATTTTAACTCTGGCCCAGACACATATTGCAAAGGCGTTTAACATAAGTAATAAATGCATTCCTGCCACATATTTAGCATACACCGACGATGTTTTAGAGGATTTCTACAGGCACTGTGCCAATGCCAGATCAGTTTGGCATTTGAAGCACTCGCTGAGAGTGCCAGAAAGCGCTTTTGAAGTGGAGCTCGTGGCCATATAGGACGGGGAGCAAGAAAGTTTCTGCAAAACAATTTCCTGAAAGCTTCTCAACTGTTTTGAATAGCATCAAAAAGGAAAATCGTTCTAGCAAAATAAAATTTCGAAAAATGGTCACTTGTTTTTTTTTTTTACCAGATAATTGATTCCAAATTCTTTTCATGCTTTCTTTGCTGAAAATGATCAGTGAATTTATTTTAGCTGTACGATTTTCTAAACGATATAAATGAATTTTATTTGACCTTACCATTTCATTAAAATAGGACAAGTGCTTTATTTTGGAAAACGGTCAATTGGTCAATTTTGGGAAAAGAGAAGTTTCTAAAAATTGGTCGTAATTATCCGTGTAAAACAATTTCTGGAAAAAGATTCCTGTGCTTTATTTTGGTACCTCAAGTTCCAGAATAATAATCACGCGCTTATTTCTGGAACGTCAATTTCCAGCAAAATGGTCGTACTTTATTCTTATAAGAGAATTTTCTTAAAAAAGCTAAATGTTTTTTTTTAGCAAAGTAATTTCCTGAAAATGAACACGTACTTTATGGAAGGGCATGGTTTGTTCTGATAACGAAATGTCTTGGAGAATGATAGAGCTCTTTATTCCAGTAATGTAATTTCTTCGGAAAATGGTAGAGTTTGTTATTGTGAAAACGCAAATTCATTTTAAAAGTCTATTATTGTGTCAACGCAATTTCCTGAATAATGATTTATCGCTCTATTCTGGAAAGTCAGTGTCCTGAAAAATGATTTATAGCTATATTCTGGGAAGGTAATTTTCTGAAAAATGGTTTATCGCTTTATTCTAGGAAGGCGATTTTCAAACAAAGAGTTTATAACTCTAATATAGGAAGGGAACTTCAAGGAAAATGGTTTATCACTAAATTCTGGGAAGTCTATTTCCTTAAAAAATTAATCGCTATAATCTGGAAAAGCAATTTCATGAAAAATGGTTTATACCTCTATTCTGGGAACGTAATTTCCTGGAAAATAATTTATCGCTCTATTATTGGAAGGCAATTTCATAAAAAAATGGTTTATTCCTCTATCAGGGAGTCACTTAACTGAAAAATGGTTTCTCGCTATTTTTTGGGAAGGCCCTTTGCTGAAAAAATGTATCACTCTATTATGGGATGGCACTTTCGTGAAAAATGATTTATCGCTATATTCTCCGAAGGCAATTTCCTGTAAATAGTTTTCAACTTTATTCTGTGAATGCACTTTCGCCAAAAAATATTTAGCGCTCTATTATGGGAAAGGAATTTCCTGAAAATGTTTTATAGCTTTATTCGGTAAGAAATTTCCTAAAAACTGGTTTATCTCTCTATTCTGAGAAGGCGATTTCATGAAAAATGTTTTATTGCTCTATTCTGTGAAGGCAACTTCCTGAAAAATCATTTAGCACTTTATTCTTGGAATGTAATCACTGGCAAAAGGTTTATCGCTCCATCTGGAAAGGTATTTTAGTGAAAAATGACTTATCGCTTAATTCTGTGAACATAATTTTCTGGGTAAATGGTTTATCTCTCTATTCTGGGAAGGCAATTTCCTCGGTAAATTGCTTATCGATTCATTCTGGGGAGCCATTTTCCTGCAAAATGGTTTATATCTCTATTCTTGTAAGGAGATTTACTGAAAAATGGTTTATCACTCTATAAGGAAGGCGCTATCCTGAAAAATAGTTAATCGCTCTATTCTGGGAAGGCAATTTCCTAGAAAATGGTTTGTTGCTTTAGTCTGGGAGGCAAATTTCTGAAGATGGTTTATCGATCTATTCTGGGATGGCAATTTCCTGAAAAATTGTTTATCGCTCTATTATGTGAAGGCATTATACTGAAAATGTTTGATTGCTTTATTTTGCTAAGGCATCTTCGTGAAATATCGTTTCTCATTCTATTTTGGGAATGCAATTTTCTCGGTAAATGTTTTATCGCTCTAGTATGGGAACGCAATTTCCTGAAAATTGTTTCTCGCTCTATTATTCTATTATGGGAGGGCATTTTCCAGTGTAAATGGCTTCGGCTCTATTCTGGGAAGCAAATTTGTTGAAACATGGTTATCGCTCTATTCTGGAAGGCACTTTCCTAAAAATTGGTAAGTGCTTTAATATTGTAATGTAATTTAATTAAAATGTTCTGTTTTGTATTATTTTAAGGCAAGTTATTGAGAAATAGAATATTGCTGCAATTTTGGTCATGCAATTTAATCGTCCTGCATTCGTTTAGGTCTATTCCTTTTAAAAAATGAAGTTTTTTTAATCTGGTAAGACACATTCTTGGCAAATGATATATTGTTTTATTCTTTGAAGGCAACTTCCTAAAAACTGTTTGGACTTTATTCATGTATACCAATTTTCTGAAAAAAAAAGGAAACAGGTTAAGTGCTTTATTCTAGAAACGCATTTTCCGTAAAATGGTTATCTTCGTCATTGTAGCAACGCAATTTCCTCAAAAATAGTTGTTCCCTTTATACAACATTTGGCCATGTTGCAGAATATTGCATTTGTCCGGCTTCGTTAATCGGTAGTATGACATTTAGCGTTCCTGTCTCTGACCAAATTTCGCTACTGAACAAAAGATAGTTAAGGAGATTTGAGCGCTCTTCATTTCATTCAAGGAATTTTATTCTACCCTTGGGCCATTAGATAAACATTCAACACTTTTTCTCCTCTCTAAATACGTTCTACATCGGCTCCCTCGTTTACTTTTACTATCGAATGATGAATTGCGCGAATGAAAGTAATAATTATTGAGAAGTATCCATCGTCAGACAAACTACGATGGCTTATGGGATATATGGGGAGGAACAAAAAAACAAAAAATAATTACCATAATATTTTCAATTGTCTGGTGAATGACGCACTTGAGCGATAGGTACCTATAGAAGTTCTTGGTCATTTAAAATTAGGCACAGGGGTTGAGTCCCTTGAATTCCATTGCTTTAGGAATTTGTTATAATGGCATTCCAATACGCATTATTGCAAATTATGATTTTAATTATGATTAAATGTATTTTCTCGTCCCCATTAAAAGAGCTGACAAATTTGATTTTTAATCTTTTGGTTATTACTTATTTTTATAACTATTTAATAACTATTATTATTATTCCTATTATTATAACTATTACGATAACTATTTTCATTCATATTATTATTTCTATTATTATTCCGATTCCTATTATTATAACTATTATGATTAATATACCGCTTCTAGGTGGATGAAACCGGCGAGTAAAGTGTTTGACAGAGATGCGTACACATTAGGGTGGAGCGAAAAAAAAAATTCTGCTATTTATTTTCTCACCACGATTTTTTATAGGGCTATCTGTCAAATTAAACCTCCTAAAAGGATTTTTTGATATAATAAATTTTAAAGGTTCCTTAACGTCATTGAAAATTGAAAATAAGGCGATTTTCAACAAAATATTTCAACTTGGTGGATTATATATGAAAATTAAATTTGAATTTTGAATTTATACCTACAAACAAATAATTAATATATTTTAAAGAACCAGTAAACGAAATTTGAAAGTAATCGATTCATATTTAGAGGTTCCTCAATGACATATTATAGTGGCGTACGTGACAATTATGTTTCAGTAACGTGAAGGATCTCGTTGATACTGGATGTCTGTGTGTGTCTAGTGTATATTGTTTTCATCACATTCTTCTATTTTTATTTAAGAACAGTTATTTATAGTCTACAATAAATATTTATATACATTTTATTATATATCAGAGCTAAATAATATGTAAGAAAAAAATTAAAACAATATTTAATTATGGCATTTGAACCTAGAACTCGTCATGAAATTGAAAGCTCTTTGTTTGGCGCACCCTGCGCCATTAGTGAACGACTGTTGCCAACTTACAAAGATGTTATAAAATATCTTTTGTTTGAGTGAGAAAAGGAAAAGAATCGCAATGGAAAAGACCCGCAAATTAAACAAATTATCACATTAGTAGTAAAGAAGTTAATTTCTATTTGGAAAACGGCATGAATTCCTTATGTGTCATTAGAGGCAGTAAGAGAAAGAATTTTAAATTATTATTCAAAATATCAGGCTTTAATGAGAAATATTAGCAGGGAAAATGTGACATCATTCAAACAGAAATGTGACAATTTTACAAAGAATGCAAGACAATTGTTTGATATTTCGTTTTGTAAATGCGATAGCTTTGAAAACTGTTCTTGTATCAAATAAAAGAAGGTGCCGCCATTGGAGTAAACATTTCTGGAAGCCTAACGAACAACTAGGAAAATGGCAATAGGTAATATCGATGAAATTCAATCAAAGAAGAATATTCAGAGTGCATTTAGGAAGAATCGTGAGTATTGTATTTTAAATCAACCATCTACTTCGACAGATAATATCGAAGTGATTCTTCCTTCATCTAGCACAGAAACAAAATCTGCTGACGAAGGTAGAGACTATGAGCTTCCTTCATCCGTGAAACGCAAAGAAGTAAACAAAATTTGCATCCAAGACTCAATCTAAACAAATAAAATTGTCAGAATTTGCGTTGGCATGTGACCGTACTGGTGTGTCTGATCGAGCTGCACCTTTAATAACAAGTTCAATCCTTAAGGACTTATCGTCATTTGAAGGCAAAGAAACTTCTGTAGTAGTTGACAGGTCAAAAGTTAGAAGAGAGTGTGTCAAAGAACGTACTACACTACAGCAAGAAATTAGATCGGATAAGCCATTATGTTCTATTTATTTTTATGGTAGAAAAAATAGCACATTTTTTGTTGAGACGATGAAGGGAACTCATCTCAAGAAGAAGATAATGGAAGAGCACATCTCTATGATAGAAGAACCTGGTTCATAATACCTTGGATACCTGACAATGAAGACAGGTTCTGCAAAAGCTATATACGACGCAATATTCTCGTATCTAGAAAAAAATAACATCTCAACTGATGAACTCGTTGCTGTAGGATGCAATGGAATGGCAGCGAATACATGAACAAAAGGAGGTGTGATCAGAATATTAGAAGAAAAATTTAATAGACCACTGCATTGGTTTATTTGCCAGCTCCATTCAAATGAGCTCCCATTGCGCCATCTCATCAACAATTTGGATGAGAAAACCACGGGGCCTCGTGGATTTGTCGGACCTATAGGGAAACAACTGGATAAATGTGAGACTCTAAGTGTTTTTGAATTCGAGCCAATTCCGATTAACTTGCCGTCTGCTGACAGAGGAAATCTGAACAGCGATCAAAAGTATCTGTTTGATATCCTTCTATCTATCTCACAAGGTAAATGTTCTACTGAAATGGCTCCTAAAAGTCCTGAAAATCGTCGCATGCACGATGGCTTACAACGGCAAATCGGATACTTCGATTATATCTTTCGACTTCCGACCCTTCTGACACGCTGAAATCCATTGTTTTGTTCATCATGAAGGTGTAAGCACCATGCTGGTTTGAAATAAAAGCTAACTCTTCTTCACAAGATGGACCACTCAACCTATTCAAGACAGTGCAATCACTGCAAGAGATGAACAAACTGATTAAAGATTTAGTTACCCCAGTGATTCAAAGGAATGCTTATTTTGCACATGCAGAATACATTCCTCCCTGTATGCTGCAACATGAAAGAAATCATATGCGGCAACTCGCATGGGGATGTAATATGAAAGCACGAAAAGATTATAACGGGAAATCAATACGCACTTTCAAGATCTCAGACATGAACTTTGAAGTTGACGACTACATCCACCTAATTAATTGGCAGCAGACCGTTGTGACCGAACCTCCGCTGTCGCGGACGCCCTCTGATGATGAACTTAAAGAATTTATCCGTCAGCAACCTAAGTTGGATATTCCGAAGTTTCCTTGTCACACACGAGCGGTTGAGAGATGCATCAAACTGGTCACAGAAGCGTCACTAGCAGTTTGTGGAGAAGATAAACGGGACGGCTATATAAGGAGTAGAATTGAGTCCAGGAGGAAAATACCCTCATTTAATACCAAGAAGGACTTCGTAATGAAATGTGATAACACTCCAAAAATATAACTGCATTGAATAAATGGATATTGAATAATAGTGAAAATTTAAATATTCGACTGTTAATTGTTCAATTTCTTCTATTTCAGAGTGATAATGATAAAAATCTACAGGTTGCATGGAAACAAACGGAAGAAATGGAAGGAAAACTTATCGAGTAGTTGATAGATTATTTTTATTCAATATAATGGAAGTAGAAGTACTGATTGTAAAGTTTTATGGAAATATATTTTTAAAAGTTTTATGGAAATAAAATACCCCGTATAGGACATAAGTGTTGATGTAATAAACTGAAAAGTTTGAAAACAAGTAGCTAGAATTTTCCGATATTTTTGTTCTTTTTGAAAAATTTCAATTGCGTTGAGGAACCTGAAAATATTAATTTAGAAGTTTGAAATTTCAACACAATAGTTTTTGATGTTGGTTCCATAAGAAAATACGGGTGGGAAAATGAATTTCAAAACTTTTTGCAAAACCCCCATTTTCGATCCACCCTAGTACACATGTGGCAGGATGCATCGAAAAAGGCGCTATAACAGGAGGATTTCAGGAAGAGTTGTGGCGCACATGGCGCTACTTCCGCTGAAGGCCACACCACTCCGTATCTTACGTCCCCCATCTCCATCTCTCTCTCTTCTGATTTCACCAGAGAGGGAGGCAAAAAATGGGTGGAGGAATTACAAGAGCAGCCTCCTATATATTCTGAACTTTAGACCAGTAAGGTGCATTGAGACCCTTCTCGTCCGTATAAAAAGTCCAGGTACTCAAAATGTACTCAAAAGTACGATTTGGACACCCATCGAAGTGTCCTTGGTCTGGAGAGGGGGAGAAATGAAAGAAAATATTCAAATCACAAAATAAGTTCTAGAAAGACAAAATACCCGAGAAAATCTCCAAATACCTTAGAAAATCGCATTAACCATAAAAATTTGGGTTGAAAGTGGTTAAATACTTATAAAAATCATCCCAAAATCTTGCATCAAAACTTCCCATTATATTCAATCTACATTCAGATTTCGGTCGTCAATATATTTTGAAGATGTTTGGTAGAGAGGTATGTATACTAGGGCTGGTCATAGAATTACCCCTCATAAGACTTTGATAGAACCATAAGCGATATAGGACAGTTTCATATAACCACATATGAAATAGAGCTGTTTGCTAGTCACATGTTAAATAGATATACCTATTTGCCAGAATTATGGAAAAAGGACTAATATGTGACTGTTTGCTAGAGCCATACGTCTAAAATGTCTGCTAGCTAGAGACATACCTACGTTAATATTTTGATAAAATGGAGCTATTTGTCACAGGACTGTATGCTATAGACTTAAGGTAAATAGGGTTGTAGGCTAAACACATACTCAAAATGTCATAAGTGGAATTGAAACTTTTGTCAAATACACGTGAAATGAGGCTATTTATTTGGGGCATTCGTAAATTAGAGCTGTTTGCTAGTGGTGTGCGTGGAATAGGTTGGTTTCCAAGAGGCGTATGTAAAATAGGGCTGTTTATATAAGTCATGCGTGAAATATGGCTGTTTGCCAGAGACGTGAAATGAATTTTCTATAGGCGTATGTTAAACGAGTTTGTTTCCTAGCTGCACCCATGAAATAGGAATGCATATATTTTATAGGCACTCAAAAAATTAGACAGTTTTACAGTGTGCTCATTGCTACTTCCTTGTCTCGTGCTATATTAAGGGGTGCTGACCCTAGTAAAATAAATCGTCCAAATGTTTTGAAGAATTTAATGGGTTGGATTAAATTTCTTGAACTAATCTAAAGAAATCTAGAAACGAAAATAGCCAAAATATTACATAATCAAACACAACTTAACTGCACCAAACGTAAAAAAAACAAAATACACCTAACCATTCTAACCAAATCTCACGTTAACGTAGCAAAACTTAACCTCACCTAACCATCCCAACCAAACCTAACTTAACCTAGCAAAAACGAACATCACTTTACCACCTAATCATTTCAAACAAACCTCACCTAACCTAGCAAAAACAAACATCACTTCACCCCCTAACCAAACATGACCTTACCTAACCTAAGTTAGAGTGTATAAAGGTTGTAGGGCAATTGATGAAAGGGAATGAGGTGAGTTGCTGTAGTGTTTGCTGGGTACCAGTCATCTCCTGGTTCTTCATCTTCGTTTTATTATTTATTTACTTTCTAATTCACGTGAAAACTCTCACGCCTCTATTATTCTTCATTTTTTATATTTTACGTATATAAGTACTCTGTAGTTGTTTTCCTTTGTTTGTTCTTTTCTTCTTACATCATAATTTTTGACTAAGAGTACTAAGGTACCCTGTCTTCTCTAGTGACTGGTTTTCCACTACATAGTGTACTAACGGCATACTTTTAACTGTGATCAAAGCGGTGCTCGCTGTCTCAGTGTGCCTGGTTCGAATCACTTCCCTGCACGGATTTTTTCGAAAAAAGGTAATAGAAATATTACTGCAATAATATATATATATATATATATATATATATATATATATATATATATATATATATATGTATATATATATATATATAAATATATATATATATATATATATATATATATATATATATATATATATATATATATATATCATTATCTTTATCTGGTATCAGGTATAGTTGGGTACTTTTTGTAGTTAACCCCCCACCCCCCCAGGTTTTTAATCATTATCCTTTTCTTCATCTGTTAGCAGGTAAAGTTGGGTTATTTTTTGTTTGAAAGAAGCCTTTTTCTTTTCAAGTTATCCCCCATCCCCACCCAAGTTGAGTTGTTCAGTAACCAGTTCGCCAAGTTCGTTCAAGGATATCCAAAGAAAGTGGAACAAATTCTTAATTTTTTTGATTGATCATTTCTTTGTGGTGACCGTTTTTCCCCAATTTTATTTTCGTTGTGTGAATTTTTTTTTGACGATCTCCTCTAAAACCCTCTACTAATCCCTGTGCAGGATTAAAGGCATATAATCATTAGTCACATAGAGATCAAGTTTGGAATTATTTATTATTTTCTTTTCTTTATTGCGTACAATCTTTGTGTAACAGAATCTGCGTTAGGATTTTGATACGATCGTCAGAGCTTCAAAATCTTTTCCGTAAGTTCCTTGGATGCGGCGAGCGGCCAGACGCACATTTACACCAGCAAGATGTCATTTGGGCGTTTCCGTCAACAAGGAGAGATCCTTGGGTTGTCAAGCAAGGATCTAGTTTCATAGATTCAGGAGGAAGAAAGAAATGAAAGGACAGAAAAAAGAACAAAGAGAAGCTGAAGAAAGAGAAAGAGAAAGAATTCGTCGGCATGAACGTGAGCTTAACAGGAATAATTTGGAAACACTTTCTGTTAGCTCGAGAAATGAATCCCCCTAAACCCCTTGGGTAAAGTTGCCAGTGTTTAAGTACGGCGAAAATTTCAGCGCCTACTGAACTCACTTTGAGAAAATTTTAGAAGTGAACCACTGGGATATTAAAGCCGATAGAGTTGCTTGACTACTTCCTCTCCTTAATACTCACCTTTGAGAAATTTTAATTTCACTCCCGGCCGAGGCTATTCCTCCCTCAAGTCGGAATTATTATCGGCTGTTAATATGAATCCCGATTACAATAGGTCAAAGTTCTGCCAGGCGAGAATACTTCCCGGCCAGACCTACCGTCAATTTGGATTCACCCTTCAGAGAACTTTCCAGTTCTGGTTGGACTCAGCTCAAGTCAACCGCGAATACGAGTCCATATTTCGTTTGACGGGATCAGTTGATGGCTGCACTACCCTCTGATATCAGCGCATTCGTGAAGGACAGACGCGTGTCTTCTTTCAAGGAATGTATAGAAGAAGCGGATGTGCACGCATCAAGCCACCATCTATACCCAAAAGACCCCAATAAGTCTCATTCCACGTCCCCCAAATGTAAAAGTAACCTCCCTAAACTTTCGCCGGAAAATTCGTCCAAATTGGGGAAAGTACCTGGTCCCTTTAAACCCAAGTACCCTCCCCCCGCCAGAATTGAGGGATATTAAGCCCCTCATAAATAATTCTCCAGCGTCGGATTACCCTCGAAGGCCCATAATTTGTTTTTCCAGCGGTGTTCTCGGTCATGTGAGAACACACTGTCCCCCAAACTCCTAATTTCGTTCTGCTCCTAGTCATCAAATCCACCAAATAAGTGCCTCTCCCGCTCTCTCATCCACCCGCTCGCCCTGAAATGCCAGCAACTTCCCTAATAAGCAGTCCCCCAGGACAGCAAGTTAATTTCCTATTCAACAAAAGCTTCCCCGGTGGGCTTGAGTTTGAAAATGAAAGTTTTAATGGTTGCAGAGTGTCAACCCTCGTAAGACAAACTAGATGTACTTGCTTCGTCGTCTCTGAAAAGTTGCTTCCTCTCGACCACGATAAATTCGCAGTAGTCCATGACTATTTGGGACGTGCAAGTCGGTTCTCCGTGGTACGCTTCTATCTTGAATGCAGATACTTCACTCGTTGGGCCAAAGTGATAGCAGCCCACATTAATTTCTGTGGCGTGTTTATCGTCCAGAGCCCGCAGCTCTCCCCTAACGCCATCGCACAGCCTGTCATCACGGGGGCCCAAGCGCTAAAGGACACTGCTCCCCACGTGTTATTAGAACCCCCTTATGCTCCAGAGTTTGCAGACATTCAAAACGGGACTTTTGCAAGCGCTCAAAAGGAATGCCTCACTCTCCTGTCCTTGTGGGAAAAAGCGAGAAGTGACAAACGTGTCTCTGCCCGTGGTTAAATGGAAGTTGCTTACCTCATTAGCGACGGACTTCTTTATAGCTCCAGTTCGGCTGAAGATAAAACCCCTACTCGCTCGTTGTGTATCTTCCGTTCCCATGTTCCCCGAGTCCTCCGACTCGCACACGATGGATTAATGGTTGGTCATTTCATTCACAATAAAACAGCTCAGAGAATCTTCCGTTATTTCTTCTGGTCCACTGCTGCCAAAGAAATTGCCGAGTTTTGCAGGTCATGTGACATTTGTCAGAAGACTCCAGCAAAAGAAGACCCCCAATTGTCTCGGAGCCTTTTTTTAGAATGGCCATAGATCTAATTGGCTCAATTCATCCCCCGTCTAGTGGTCCTCCTTAAAGAAATAGATAGAGTGACCTGTGCGGAGGCCTCTCATCTTTACCACATCTTCAAGATTCCCGTTATTTCGAGAGGAGACTGAAACTCCCTGCCGATATGTAGAATTGTCTCGAGTTGAGATTACGTCTCTCTGGAGCAGATAAAATCTCATTCTTCATCACGAGGTAATCGAACCCCATCTTGGAGTCCTCCTCGTCATGACTTCTTGAAGTATCTTCTTGAAGATCTGCGCCGTTTTCTTCCACCCCCACCCCCCTCCAATTCACCAGCGCTTGAAGGTAAAGCGATTTTGTATGGTCGTCTTCAGATTACCTCGTTAATCTTCACATCAGTCATTTAATTACCTTTATTAAGTAATTTGTTCACCCCTCTTGTATATATATATATATATATATATATATATATATATATATATATATATATATATAAATTTCCCCTTTTATTATATATATTAAAATTATATTTGGGGGTAATGTTCTTTATATATCCTTTGAACTGCAACTTAAGCAGCCTTTGGTCAGCTGTCTGCCTTTGCTTGTGTACGACTCTGTGCGCCGAGCTAGTCTACACAGGCATACTTCGACACTCTGGACTAACATTTAGATTGAATGCTAAAATTCTTGTTTCTCTATCCTTTCTCGCCATGCTTTTTCTCTGAAAATAACTTTGAAGACGTGGGAGAATTCTGCATTGTTATTCTGATTTAAAAACTGAACACTTTCCTTGACCTTAGCCTAACTTTACGTTCTTTAAATTTCATCCTTTATTTCAACATTATTATGTTCACCAATCCATGGATCGATCTGTCTATAATATATTGCTTTACTCTATTGATTTTACAAATGGAGTAATTTAGGATGTTGATAAAGGAAGTGTTACTTTGCTGCATATGTAACAAACCTATTTGGATTGTTTCGCATTTTCTGTTCATCCTTAAAACTTTTGGAATATAAGGAAGAAATATTTTAGATAAAAATATTATATATAAAAGTATGCACACTAAGCTGCACACATCACTTCACTACGCTGTCTGCAAGAACACTGATATAATTTTAATAACAATAATAATTTATATGGCGCCCTTCAAGGCTATAGCCCTCACAAGGCGCCTGTCCATCGTGTAGGAAAAGGAATGACAGAAATGATACATTCTTAGAGCTCGCTTGAAAACGTATGGCGAAGGAAAGGGGCGTATGCCAGCAAAGGGACCATTCCACAGCTTAGAGGCAACTACAAATAAGCACGACCACCAAGCAGTAGAGACGACTGCGAGGAACCGAAACCGGGACGGTACTTCCCGAGCGAAGGGCTCTTTGTTGCCTGGATACAGTCAGTGTGGATGATAGGGAAGCTGCGGTTTTTAGGATTTTAAATGTGAGAAGGAGGAATTTAAAAGTAATTCGGAATTTAATGGGCAGCCAGTGCAGTTCGCAATGCATGGGTGTGGCACGAAAGAAGCGTCATCGATGGAGGAGACCTCGAGCCGCATACTTCTGGACAAGTTGAAGGGGACGAATTGTGTTGTTTGGGGTCTTCAGTGAGAAGAGAGTTAGAGTGATCCAGGCGGGAGATAACAAAAGCGTAGATAGATATCGCAAAATTTTTTCAGTCAAAGCGAGAGTGGATACGACTTATGTTACGGAAAAAACAAAAAGGCGATTTGCTGATATTAGTAACATACGATTTGAAATCGAGTTGACTTTAAAAGGAAACGCCCAGGTTTATGATACCAGAGAATACGATCAAGGAGCCACCAAGATTGAGAGAGAGGGCTAAATTTTTACAGCGAGCGCCATCTGCTGAGGTACTAATCAAAAGGACCTTAGTTTGTAATGTTTGAGTGTGAGTAGGTTGTTCGATACCCATTCATTAATTGTGACACGTGCGGATAAAAGATTGGTGACGGTCACGTTGAGCAAGTTTGGGGAGGAGAAGAGAAATATTTGCGTGTGATCAGCATAGAAATGGTAAGTTAGACCTAGGCGATGCAGAAGAAGGCCAAGATAAAGGAGCTGAACAAGGAAAGAGGCCTGAGGAACACCATATTCTACAACGGCTGGCCGAGAGATCTCAACCCCAGTATCGAAGGAATGAGTAGAAAATGGCGGATATGAGCAAAACCAGTTTAAAGCAGTTCCAGGGACACCTAGGAAGTTACGAAGGCGGTGGAGAGGAACAGAGTGGTCTACGGCATTAAATTCTGCAGAGAGATCGAGAAACACCAGAACTGAAGGCCTTCTAGCATCGGCTTCGCGTCGGAGTCGGTCAGTCACATGTAGGAGAGAGGATTCAGAGCTAGGACCTTCTTTGAAGCGCCTTGGATAGAAACGGAAGTTGATAGATAGGACGATAATTTGCTAGATTTGGGTGGTTAAGATTTTGTTGCTTTAAAATGGGAGGGAAAGTAGCATGTTTAATATTATAAAGCAGCTTGTCTAGTGACTGGGACGCGTTGAAGATACGCAGCAGGTATGATAGGAGGATAAATAGGAATTAAAAATAGAGACTGGGTGGGAAAGTGTCAAGCGGTGAGTAAGTTTTTTTCGATGAGTGGAGTATTGAGAGAAGCTCAAGAACGGGTATTGCAAAACTCCTTTTACATTCGTTAGGACAATCTCAACAAAAGACACAATGATAGTTTTGATAGAGCTAGACAATCCTTTTTATTATTTTACCACACATATATATATATATATATATATATATATATATATATATATATAAATATGTATATATGGGTCTTTGTGTGTTTAAATTGTAATATTAATCAATGTGGCCACCTTCAGCGGCAAGACCTTAACGCCGCGCACACAATGCGGACGAAGTCCTTACTAATGCTGGCACACACGCGTTAGACGAAGGACTTCAGCTCGTCGACGTTGCTGGGGTGGACTTTGCAGGGCTTGCCCTCGACATGCGCCCAAACGTAGTTGAGGAGATTGTAGTCGAGCAAGTGCGATGACCAAAAATTCGTCGACCAGAACTTCATGTTTGACCTCAACCAATCTTGCACGGTCTTGGCTGTGAGGGTTGGGGCACCGTCCTCGTGAAAGATTTAGTCCGCCTTCTTCGTGATCTTTCTCACACATGTCAGGACTTTCGTGGCTAAGATGTCCCTGCAATCGATCGCCATGAGCTTATAACTGGCCATCAGCCACACCGACTGCATCTTCTCGCCATTCGAACCCACGACGCCGATCATCATTACGGAGGCGCGGTGCTTGGTCATGGACACGTAGCGGACCTCGGAGACGTCCAAACCGAAGCTTACCACGTGGTCGTTCTGCTTGTTAATGAACGGATTGACCCTGAAGGATTTTCATCAGAAAAAAATGAGAATTCGATTGCCATGACTCTTCAAGTCGATGAAAAGGCAACGGCAGCGCTCCCGACGTTGTCCTCGCATACGATCGATAAGCAGAGGCCTTTCCACGCACCTCAAGCTCGTGTCGCCTTCCTCATTGACGGCGCCGGACACGACGGCCACCGAGATGTTCTTCTTCGCATGCGCAGTCATTTTGAGCTTCAGATAACTTTTAAAGTCTTTTATTATAACAAAACGGTCGTCAATTTGAGTTCGATCTTTGAGGTCTTCCCCGTTTTTTATTCTCTCCGCGACTCTGTGGACGCTCATCCATGGCTGACGTTGATCCGCTTAGCGATGTCTGACTTGTTGTGACCCGCGCACAGGAGAGCCGAGATCTGGATTCTTTTCACTTCCATCTCACACACCTTCAAACAATGGAAACAACGTTTTAATGACACTTGCTGGAAAAATAAATCTTTAATTTTGTGTGAAAGAACTTTTTATATCACATGTAAAACTCTCGAAAGATCAAAAACCGAGCCAGACCGAACGTTTGCAAGCCCCAGTACTTCGGACGAAGACGGGATCCTAGATCGAATATTTACTACCTTTTCAGAGAAAAGGCGAAGTAGAAGATGTGAGAGAAGATAGAGGGTGTACTTGTGAGACGAAAGTCAAGTGAGGAGCTGGAAGTGCCTACGAGGGTTTTGTTTGTTCTCTTCCATAATTTTGCGTGTGTGAGCGTGACGAGATGATCGCAAAAGGGCTGTGTACGCCTGAGTTTTAAGAGAAGAGGCGAGGGAAAAGATGATGTCAGAGAGAGTCTCTTCCATCAGTTGCTACAAGGCGGGGATGGGGGGGTAATTTTTGGATAGACTTTTAAATTTTTTTTAGCCCATTTTATAAGTTTTTTGTGCATCTTCTTTAGAAGAGGACTTAGTTGTGCATTAATAAATAATTCATTTTTTGCAAAACCCGACTAAAAATAGATTACTGATTTGAATTCAGGGACACTGAAAATATATAGAATCAATTTACAAAATCGTGACAGCAAAAATGACGCGTTGAATACAAAGAATTCACAACCCGTCAAGGCAATGGTGAGGGATTGAATGTGGTATCAAGTACTCATACTTCTCAAACCACCGATCTAACCACAAGGCTACAGTTTACATCCCCAAAATAGACCACTTCGAGCTGGCTTTAACACAACAATGTATGTAGGTCAGCAACAAATCAATTTCAGAAGAAAAAGAAAAACACCAATCATCCGCTTATTGTCAATTCCTCGATTTTTCTATATAGTTTGGTTTATTGTTTATTATTATTATTATTATTATTAGTAGTATTATTTTTGTTATTATTATACCGTTTGTTTATCTTTCCTCGCATTATTCCCCTGTTTGGTTTCTCTTTTCTTTCTCATTCTGCCATACTAACACAGGGATAACCTGAACTGCCCCACTTAAAAGCCATCTTGAAGCTTCTTTTGGAGGATGTAAAGTGTGGCTCATTGGTTAGAGCGGTCGGTGTCCTGAGAAGTCAACATTGTTCATTGCGTAGGTTTGAATCCCTCCCATTTCCTAGTCTGGTATATTTTTATTTACATATTGTGTCTATACCTGACATTTAGACTGTTTTCTAAACTTATAGAATTTATTCATTATTTATCTGCCTTCATGTTGAGGGTGAATAGCCCTGGGAGAGTTGCGCACCATCACCTGCACATTCCAAGTACTTTCTTTTCCGCACTACTCGAGGAATATAACTTCCACACACTTTCATTTCTCCATCTTTGCCATCATATTTATGAAACCCAAATTTTAGGCTCGGGTCTAAAATGTGCATGCATCGAATGGTGCTAATCAATGGTAATTAATGGTAATCGTTTTTAATGGTACGGATTTTACCACCGATCTGTGATCATTTAAGATGCATTTATTTCTCAGTAAGGACCTGCTGATTAACGTGGACTCCAAAGCACGAGTATCTACAGCGTAACGCAACAATCGGGAAGTTGGTCGGTGTCATTCGATGGTAATTAGTAGTAATCCGCCAGAACTTGTGTGGTAAAAAAGTAGCTATTAAGGAGTTATTTTGTTAAATTTGAAGGAATGAGTATTCGTGTTAATTTTAAGGACTTTTAGAAAATGTTAAAAAACGGAAAACAACGAACGAATTTCCACCCTAATATGAAAAAAATCGAAAAATGTCGAAGTAAGGTGGAGTGTGTGAAAGTACACAGTACTAGTATTCAAAATAGTAGGTTTGAAAGCTTAAAGAGGGTTAGCAGATATCAAAATTCTGGACATCGACTTACTAGTACTCTCCTGTACAGGTCAAGTACTCGAATTACCGAACTCATCGATACATTTGCAGCTTCACTCCAGCTCCGAGGATGACCGTAGGCCCAAGCACGACCCCCAGCGGGTCCCTGACAAGGAGAAGAAGGCCCACAAGTCCGCCTGGGGAAAGGTAAGTCCTTGAGTGACAGTTCTTATAAAGTTCCATTACCCCGAAATTACTAGCTTTGGGATTCAGTCCTTAAACACTGCTTCTAGTGTTTCCCACGTCATTATATGTAGTTTCCTTTCCAGAACTACCACTAGTGAGAGAAATGCCACTGAAAAGGTAGTTGACAGGGGAGATATTTTGGTTTACTCCACGCAATACAAAGTTACCACCTGAAATGAAGCTTTTATTGGATCATTTTAAAGCTTAGCAAAATATTGTTGCCACTATTCAGATATTTCATTACCATTAGTGGAAGAAATACCACTAAGAGCTTTTTTTTCGGTTCGTGCCAGTCCATATTAAATTACCACTCGGGATAGAGCTATGAAGGATATTTTTTAAAGTTTAGCTAATAATTGTTACCATTACGATATCATAAAGAGCAAAAGTCGATAAAATTTACAAAAAAACTCCAAAGAAACTACAGACGTGCCTGTCACGAACATTTTGAATAAAATATAATTATTAGGCATTGTGTATTCCTTGGATATAATAATGTCTTTTACGCCCACCCGCCTAAAAAATCCCTATTTATTTATTTATTTATAATTCAAATGCAAAAAAATCAGCAATTGGTGGAAACCGATTTGTCAAATTTGTGACGTCACAACTACATCAGAAATCATTCTAAGTTTAGATTCCGAACTAAAAACTGAGTCCGCTTTCAAAGTGTCAATTTCTCAAGTAAAAATGCGCACTGTTAGAATGAAACAAAATTGTTTCAACCGGGTGTTCTTAATTGGTAAATAAGTTTTTATTTACGTTGTCACAACAGAGTAAAAAACAGAAGAAGAAAAATGGAAAGGGAGAGAAAAATTGAGACGGATAAAAGGAAAAAGAAGGAAGAGAAGTACTAGATATTTGTTAGTAGTGCCACCAGACCTGGACATGGGAACAAGGGAAACACCCTTATAGATGAGAGGCTCGAACCCGTTAATGAACGGTGCGGTCAACCACGCGCCTCGGCCCTATGCGGACTAACTTACGCAGTGTAAAAATCTCCCGACTCGAGGTAAAAAGAAAAATTACGAAACAAATCTTGAGAAATTCATTTACTTCATCAGGTCCTACCATACTTCACTGAACCTAAACCAACCTGATGTGATTCATAACCGTAGTCCACGCCATCGGCTTCCCTGTGAAAGACTTACCAATGTCTCTAGGTTGCCTAAGATCCTCTGAAAGCTCCAGTTCTACCGTCTTAAGGAACCTTTTCGATAACTCATTTGACCTTTTAAAATCTATCCCTGAATTCTCCTCCCGGAAGAGAGTCTCTAGTCCGCCGCTTCCTCAGAAATGGATCTAAGCTTTTTTTTCCGAGCTATGCGACACTGTCCCACATGGTAGCAATCAGCCTCCTTGAATGTTGTCATCATACTGTTAGTTTAATCTTTATTGTTTCATAAACTTGTTTTGCCCACCTCCCTAAAGCTATCATACATCAGAGAAATGGATCGTCGAAATGTTTTTCCAACTGTGGTGTCCATAGCTCGCGGGAAGGAGGAAAACGCATCGTACAGATATACTTTAATTTATCCCTAAATCGTTCAAGGAATGACCAGACATTAAATCTATTTAACTTACGACCTCCCTGACCAAAGGTTTCATCCTGGCAACTTTTTCTTAAAAGGAATGAAATGGCGGACTTAAGGTATGAGGTTAAAGTTAAGTCTGAATTGGGAAGAACTAAGAATAGGGGCAATAAGTTCTCAAAGTTAGTTAATAAGTTTTAAATCACACGGAAGATAATGAGACGAGTGGGGTTAATGAGGTGATATGGCTTTCCAAAGATGATGATGAATCGCCTGAAATTAACTCTAAGAAGTAACGCCTCGTGTTTTGAATAAATCTGGCTTTAACGCCTTGAGCCCCTTAATCTATCCTTCTATCAAAATCCTTACACTACCACTCTCAGACACTTACGGGCTTGCTAATTGCTTTATGTCATCACAATCTCAACATCTGCGTCTGTGTCGGAATCTTTTGCGATCGCTTTCTCCACATTCTTTAGGCCAGACTGCTGATCTGCCAGCATTTATTTCACGCCGTGATGTCGCTGAAAGCTGACGACTGGACTTTACTTATAGAGGAGGATAACCCTTCAACGATAGCTTTACGCTGAGTGAGTTGCGTTCCACCCTCTTTTGGAGCGTGGACACCGCTCCTGGTCCGAGCGATGTCCAGTATGCCATGCCTCGAAACGTAGGTGGACGAGGCATAAAACTTTGCTAGATTTGTTCAACACGATCTATACAGAGGGTATCCTGTCAGACTCCTTGAGGATGGATAGTGTGCTCATTTTTCAATAGTAATGAGAGATCACTTTAACACAGCCGGTTTTCGCCCATTTTCTATAACTTCCTGCGTGTGAAAGTTGATGAAGAAATTGGCAGATGTTAGATTAGCTTTTTACAGGACATTGCAGGTCACTTCTCTTCTGCACAGTGCTGCTCTCGCAAGTTTCCCTCGACGTTGGATGCTCTGGTACTAAAGGTATCTGCGAGACCTTCCTTGCTAGACAGAACTACGGTCACGCTGTTTTTTGATCTGGAGAAGGCCTTTGATACCGCATAAAATTAATTAATCATAGAGGCCCTACACACGATGGAGGCGATGGTAGGCATCCTAATTTTCATATCTGAATTTCTACGAGAAGTTCGATTCTGCACACGAGTTGGAAGAGCTATCTCAGGCCTAATAGGGCAAGGAGAGGGCGGCTGATGTGGCCCAGATGCCCACTGTGGAACGTCGACTCGAACAGACATTGAACCCCATCTTTCACTCTGCCAAAGTATACAAATTATGGTTTATCTTGGCGCCTCTAAGGTAGCTTCTATTCGATCAAGACTTGTTCTTACACTATATTCGACTGGATGTGGTGGACTCAGACCGTTTTATCAGACATATTTTCACCAAAGCTTCACCTGGAAAGCCCATATTTGCATCTTTAGGGCCTATTTACCCTCGCCATGACATTCTTCGTTACCTAACGTTAAGCAGTTGAGGTGCTTACAAGGCTACCGGTCTGCTGTTTAATCGTTTCTTTGTTCACTCAAAGATTGACTACGAATGGGAGATTTACGCAGTTGCAGCCTAGCGTGAATTGCGGAAGTAGACGCGATCTACCACACCGGTCTCCGTCTGGTGACCGGTGCCTTCCGCACGTCCGCTATTGAGACTGTTTGTTGATACGGGGAGATGCCAATTGCCTTTAGCCGTGCACAGTATATTATTCCCCTTGTATGCACGTTCCTGGTGGCTCCCTCAGCAGCCAACGGCTTTCATTGCACACGTGGCAGATCTCGACGGTACCTATGCCATCAAGATGACACTAGTTGCACACTAAGCTCTTCGTATTTAGGGCTGGGATACTCACTCAAAAGATTAGTGTAGCTATCGGATCGGTAGCACCTCTGGTTTTGTCCAGGACGCCACCCTAGATGGTACAAGATTTAACTATTTGTCCCCACGTCCCTTCTCCCAAAGCTTCCAAAGCACCGTCAGTATTAGACTCTAAGTCCAAAGCCTGGGTCGGCTTCCACGACTTATCTTTTCTGTTTAAGTTAAATGCGAGCTACCAGGAGATGCATCTGTCTTCACGGCTCGGTACGGGCAATACCGAGTTCTGCCCGGTTCGAAGACCGTAGCGTGATATATATATTACTTACAAAGTGCCCTAAGGGCTCTTGGGGCATTGAAGTATTTGCATTCCCTTGTTCGACGTATCGGTGATGTCTCGGTTGCTGCGAGGCGAACGGATGTCGAGATTATCTTCTGGGTGCATGGGCATATGGTGATTGCGTGCCGATGAAGGCACCAGGAAGTCCGCATGAACTGGGCAACCTTACAAGTGTTTGGCTCTTCCTTACACTGATTACATGGCAGAACTAAGCTAAACCTTCCAGATTGCCTACCACAGAAGATGGAAGACAGCCGGCGCGACTTTTCCCGTGCCCTTTTCACCCAATTCCTCCCCTAGAGTCAGTCTGGTTGTCTCTCAGACTGTTCGGCAGATTGTTTATGAATGTCCCAGTCTCGGTGATCGTCGCGCACGTTACCTGTCCCAGTACCGGGACGAGCGGGAGTCGCTACCACTTGTCTTTTGCGCTCGGAAAGTGTTCGCGCTCACGGATTTTGTGGAAGCGACTGTCCTTCTCCATTCTATGGTGTTGCGCCGGCGTTCCGGTGCTAGCGGAAATGGGCCTCCACCGCACGCCGGAGCGTCGCTTTTGTTTGGTTTGTTTTTGTTTTGTTTTGTGCGTATATTTTATTTTGTTTTGCCTTTGTTTGTTTTTTAATGTAGTCTATTGATGGACTAAAATAAATTACGGCGGCTTATGCCCTTTAGTGGCAGTCGCCAGTTTGGCGCCATAAATTCAAACAATCCTCTCCTGCCCTTCGATACCAACAGTAGCCAATTTTTTTGTTTTGGACGTCATCTGACACATCTTGCGCATAAGCTCTTTAAGTTTGGCACGAATCACCTATCCCTCACTCTCAACCAGCCTATTAACTTAACAGAGTCAAAAGACAACCTACTAACAACTAAACCTTTTACTATTCAACCCGGCAAATCCTCAGCCTCTCTTACTCTCGATACCATTCTCAAACATCAAATCACTTCGAACCCCTCTAGAACCTCTTGAGCTCCACGTTGGACCCCGACTTTGTCATAAACCATTGAAGAGGATGAACAATAGAAAGAAGTAAAATAAAAAAGAAAAGACGCGACGAACAGAAAAAGAGGAAACTGAGCTCTATAAAATGTTGTTAAGGCCACCTCAAAGCCCTGCTATGGGAGAAAACAAAAAGAAAAAAGCAGACGAGAGAATCAACCACGGGATAAACGGTGGAGTTAACCAAGTGGTAAAGGCCCTCTTGAGAACCAACATAAGAGGTGTAGAAATCTTCAGATTCAAGAGCAAAGACAAATAAGGAGAAAAAATGTCTTAAATTTATTTGCCTCCTCTAAGGTCCTGCCTTAACAAAGCGGGTTTGAGCCAACCAGATTATCTAACGAAAAAGGCCTCATATACCCTAATTCCAATCGCTAAATAAACGGATGCCCCACAAGCTAAATAATAATAATGATTAATACATAAGTTTATTTGAAAATTTGGACAGGGAACGATTTCTCCCTCATTTGATCTTCAACATATGCAAATAATGCTATTATCAAAATATCCAACACAACGCACGATAGGTCGGTGCTCCTATGCTCAAGTGATGAACTACGTAAAGACTTATCTGTAGATCCAGTTCGCGATCAAGGATTTACGTTTAAATTTTGAGTGATTCGACCAAAATGATCAAAATCGAATGATACAATAAACTCCCGACCTACCGGATGGTCGCGCGTCGCTGCGGAAGAGTTGGGTGGTTGTCGTTTCCAGCGCTGAAAAGGGGCAAGAATGGTGGGCAACGATAGTTTCTTTCTACCTTCCGCCCCCCCACGATATATAAACACTGTTCCGTAGTTTAAGATTATCTTACTGTGAGATTTACTTGTGAAAAGATCATACTCAATAATTCAATCAGCCTGGTACGATGGCTGGTCTTATTTGATATAAACATTATTTTGAATTAAACCTGTACAAAGAAAAAGACGAAAGCTTATTTGCCCCCTTTTTTTAGTGTATTCCCAATAATTTCCAATGCTATAGAAGTTTAGCTTATTGGTCTCAAGATATTGAAATTCTATCATACATGAAAATAAATATAACACAACCTCCCGCAATTTGAATAGTAAAAGTTATATTTCCTAGTAATTTTAATGCGTTAGGAATGAATTTGTTGCTTATTTGCAGTGCTAAAGCACAGCCAATGTATTAATGGTAGGAACTTTTCCTGATGGTGAAGGTAAAGGTTTATCAAAGAAATTAAAAAAAAACCCGATTCTACCATACGCATCCCCAAATATTGGAAAATATAAATTTAAGTAACAAATAGGTAAAAAAATATCACAAAATTATCAATATTTTAATAATTAACATTTTAAACAAAGATCTTTTTAAATATATTTTCGCAATCAGATATTTGTTTTAAATGCCCCCTCAAAAAATCATGTATCCTAAAATTCTACTTATCCATGTAACATTTCCAAATTCCAAGTATTCTTCTAAAGAGTCCATCATCGAAATGAAGAATACATTGGTGGTGGTGGTGGTAGCAGTGTGTGTGTGTGTGAGGGGACGGGGATGAAGTATTAGTGACCTATACTGATGAACTACCGTTTTGAAAATTAGGGCCCCAAGTAAACCTGAGTTATTTATGAATATTAGAGGCTTCATGGAACTTCACAAACCTTGTAACTTTTGCGGGCCAAATTTAGTTAATTAAATGCATCAGTTTCATTTTCAATTTTGTACGAGATACACCTCGACCGTGTAAGGAAAGTCACAGAAAAATCAAGATGATAATAATCGGTAATATCAAGAGCAAAACTGTTCGGTTCTAGTGGGAAGGGGGTTACAAAGAACGGTAACGCTGTGTGGCCACTCACCAGCGAGCAGAAACCTCCGTGGCCCAAGGGAGCGTCACCCCTTCAATGTTTTATATGTGCGGATTAGGAGACTTTTTCTCCAGTGTGCTTAACAGAAGAGTGATGTGTTGTACGTGCGGAGGGAAGAAGGAAGATGAGACAACGCTGTTGGGATTGGCTATGTGTGCGATGATTCGTGTGGATGGAGATACCTAATCTTACCACCAAACTCAGTGTGTCGCTAATCGACGACTAGCTCCCTACTCAGGGTTAATTCTTTTGTCTGCTCTGAGTGGAAGTAAATCTGGTATCTAGGCGAAGAAGCACAGATCAAGGGAAGTTCCATCAACCAAAGTAAATTATGAGAATATGAAAGCCATGATCTTTTGAGACCTATGAAATTTCTTTATATTTCTGAACATTAAGTTAACTTGAAGCCACAAAACTTTCTCTCCTGGTCCTTTGAAGTCGTTTCAAAACATGTCTTAGCCAGCGTTATAGAGAGTTCTAGATCACATGCCTCTCCATCCCCCTCCACCAACACCGCTGAGATCGTCCAGTCTGGCTTCAAGGCTCGACACGACATTGAACCCAATCTTCTAAAAGTAACTGACTGATTTCGTCGAGCGGATGATACTGGTCAGCCTTCAATACTAGTCCTCCTGGTACTGGTCTTGATACTGATCAGCCTTCAATACTTAGTACCTCTTCATACTGATTAGTCTTCAATACTAGTATCCTTTGATTTCTCATCAGCCTTTGATACTCACATCACATTGCTCTTCTTCGTGGTCTTCATGAATTCCGCCCTTGACTGGTTCCGCTCTTACCTAACAACTCGAACTCAATTCATTCCTAAAAAAATATATCTAGGACGGTGGATGTGCGATATAGTGTTCTGCAAGGAACCCTCCTTGTTCCATTTCTTTTTCGTATCTATTTTCTTCCCATTGGCGTCCCTATGAGTCGCTTCCGTCATTTTTTTCGCATGCGGATGGCATGCAAGTCTTTCTTCCTCCTTAGCATCGGTGGCTACAACTATTTGAAATCTATGGGCTTAAGACCCAATTTCTGATGTTCATTCATTGGAAAATTGTGCTGTGCTGATGGGTACCCCTTCGGGTGTCGCTCACTGTATAACTATCGCTTTATTTCTTAGCCTTGGTGGCTTCCAGGTTCAATTTTCAGATTGCTAAAAATCTGACCACTGTTGAATATATATTTTTTGCTTGATCCCATGCTTCCACACTTATACCTCTCCAACTTGTTCAAAACTTGTTCCGAACTTTGTAGCCCTTATTCCTGTCCATCTTCACAGGAACATCTCTCCCATCCTCTGGGAACATTTCTCTTGTACAAGCTCCCTGCTCCATGAACTGCGCTGACTCTCCACTGGTTCCCACATCGTTTTCACGATTCTCCCTTTTCCAACAAGACCTCTCTTCCTCTCTGTGGGGATGCTAGCCCTTGCATTCCCTTAATCTCTCGCTTTGCTCTTTAATTAATGGTACCTTAAAGTCGTCTGTGTTGTATTGTTGTTCGTGCTTCCTCTAAATTTGCTCCTATGATGCGGAATGAGCTGACTGTTGTAATATACTCCTTCACCTCTCTCCGTGCTTTGAAGCTTCCTTTAAAGACCCATTCCTCTTAAGCCTTGTATTATTTGGTATAAAGCCGCTCTGCGAAGACCAGTGGTCTCGGAGAACGTTAGTGTTATAATGTTTAGGACCGCGATACAGAAAGTTCATGTAGGTTCAACTTTTAAGGGAGTGAAATGTGTGGAAGCAGCATAACCCAAGTGCAGTACTCAAGGTTCTATAAGCTGAGTGGGCGCGTAATTGACCCAAACTACCCCACACCCCAGCTAGATAATATCAAATGCAGGAGAATATTTAGCAAGAATGAACTGCATGGGAGAAGCTTCCAATATGAACTTGAAAAGGTCTAAGAGTATTCTTGCACACTTCTGGTCTCCAATGCTACAAATAGTCTCTTAATATGTTTTCTCAGGGTATATTTCAATACCCAGACGTTACAGCCGAAAAGAACAAATCATATCCTATAATTCTTTGTTCTGAAAAGCAAAATTATGCTTGAAATTTAAGAAATTCTTAAAAACAAAATTATGCTCTAAATTTATGACCTGAAGAGGAGCCAAACGTTGAAAACATTTGTCAAATGATATATAAGATAAATAATAACAGTTGACACTTAACTAAAGATAATATGATATTGATAAATTTGGATTAATTCATGGTTGAATATATTCCCTACACTTGCATCTTATATGTGTTTTTTTTTATTTGAAATCGGTTCCTCTAAAGAAAATATCGAAGGGCCTGGCAACGGTGTTAGCAATCAAGCTTCAGCACATAAAATGAAAAATAATTTCGATATTAACATAAGCCCTTCTTATTTCACATATTAGCAAGACAGGATTTAGGATTTTATAAACCACACCCACTGATTAGTCAAGAGAAATTTGCTCAATTTCCGTTGAGAAAATCGATTGGCAATGAGCAACTTCCTGCGGCTACATAAACAAGCTCTTTTCTAAACAACTTTCTCATAAATCACCAAACACTACCATCAATAAAAAATAACGAAAAAATGATAAATGACAACTGCATGATTTTTCAAAGAAATCCAAGAATCAAGCCCCATGTTTGTTTCTTTCTGCCCATCGCAGTAGGTAAACCCGGAACTCCTGGTACAAAGACAAATTGCAAAGAGGCACAATGGGATCTTCCTCGTTCGTAGACTTTAGCAATTCTTACCGTTTTATTCCCACTGGAAACAGAACATGAGATAACTAATTCTACATAAAAAGAGTAATAATTCCACTCACTATCGCGCCAAGGCATACATACTTTTAGGTTTGACATAATTGTCTCTATGATTGCAAGGAAAATTGCCATATACGCAGCGATGGCATGCAATTAGTATAACAATGAAGGACCATCCATCATACTTCATCGAGCACACCAGGGGTTGTTTTTCATCCACGCTACCAGGTGTGTTCGATTGAGCGTGAAGGTGGGTGTCTCCCAGGCTCTCAACTGTGCTTGATGCAGTGTGAAGGTGAATACTCACTGCGTTACTAGCAAAGGCCCCTAAATTACCAATTAGACTAATTACTAACTTATTAAATTTATTTTCTAAGTGTTCAGATTTTTTTCTGTAGTATGATATCCATCTATCTCGCGAGATATGGCCAGCGCCTCTTTTTAAGCAGCGTCTGGAGCCACTCAGCCCCCCTCGATCCTTACATGACCTTCCGTGATCTGCTCCCACCGGATGGCGAGACTCGCGTGACCTCTCCAGGACGCAAGCCTGTGCGAATGTATGGAAATTTTGGGCCGCCCAGACGCCCAGTCGCTCTCGGCCGCGCCAAGGAGTTCCAAAGGAATACAGAACTAAGTTTGGTTAAAAGTTTACTATACATAAAAAAACTACATTGGACGCCATCCCCTTTCCAAACTTAGAGTCTGTATAAAATCAAAGTGGAATCTATATTTAAAGGCTCGACACAAAACAGGACACAATCACATCACCCGCAAAGAAATTTGGTAGAAAAATAATAAAAGGTGAGTTTCAAAAGAGTTGGGTACCGTACCAAACCCTAGTAAACAGCTTTAGTCACTTTGGATGGAGTTTGGATCACATCTATATGTAGCAATAGTATCTAATTTACTAGGTTGTGAGCATTATTATCCAAAACTTTTCTTTTTGAAAAATGGTTTACACATTATATGACTTCAGGGTTCGGAGATTATTTGGCCCTTCTGTAAGAGTGCAGGCTTGACTCGCCCTCTAATCGCGGTCTTCTGGCAGATATCGCACGAACGACAGTGACGCATGATTTTGTCGATGCACCTGGCCAATAGAAATATTTAAAAACCGGTTGTGCTGTCTTAGAGTGGCTAAAATGACCTGAGAAGAGACTATCGTGGACGATTCGAATGTTGAGTTTGACATGGGAGCAGGCATTGCACTTATATTGTGCACCTGGTGGGGAAAGCCGCCTCTAAATTGAGAATTCTGAGGGCATTTAGTTCTTACATGACCGTCTACTCCACAGGAGTAAAAGACAATAGTTCTCCCGGGATGCGACGAAGCAGGAAGATTAGAGGAGAAGGCTTTGATCTCACGTTTGCATGGCAGGGAGAAGAGTTTAGGCTTTGACGGACCAGTCATCTTGATGAACTTATCCCTGTGGTGGAAAACGAATTTGGTTTTATGAGCCTTTGCTTTGGGAGAGTGTGGGTCCGTTTTCTTCCCTACTTTTGGATAGCAATTATGACTAGACACATATACATCCGCTTCCTTGATGCACTCTTTAAATGTTAGGCACTTCCGGTCTTTGACGAAGGATCTGACCTCCGACGGAAGTGACGCCAAGAGTTGGTCTTTGAGGACGAAGTCAACCAAAGCATCGTATTCCTGGTGAACTTCAGATGCGTCTAGCCAGAAATAAAAATTACGCTGCAGGGAATATCCAAATTGACGAAATATTTGATTAGGATGGATCCAACAGTGCCGAAACTTTGCACGGTAAAAGTCCGGAGTCATGTTATAGGCAGCAATCAATTCGGCTTTTAACGTGGATAAATCACTAGTTGCCTCTGATGAGAGCGAGATTAAAATGTCCCTGAGCTGGGTACTAAGTAAAGGCAACAACTTGGCTACGCCGTCTGTTTCAATATCCCAATGATTCATCTCTAAGATTTCCTCAAAGTGAGTGAGGTATGACCCGAAATCTATCCTTCCTTGAAAACAGGCAATTTTATGGACGAGGTTTGTTGCACTTCGGTCCTTGAATTAATAGAAATCGTTTCGTTTCTGGCCCTGGTCATTTCCAGTTCATGCAAACGAATTTTCTCTCTTTCTTCCCTTTTTTCTTCAAGTTCTTTCTCTTCTCTTTCCTTTCCTTTCTTTCTGCTCTTATTGCTCTCTCTTCCCCTTGAATGTACGTCATTAGATCCTTCCCATTTAGTCCAAAAGACTCACCTTGCGCTTTAAAAACTTCGAAAGACGACATGCTGCCGTGTTCACCAAACTTTTTCGTAAAATTAACAAAAGAAAACTACAAAAGAACTTAGCGGGGTTGTCGAACCCAATTTAATTGTTATTCACTCGACAAATTTCACTCAGAAGCACTAACGGAAGGACAAATTAGTTTTGCTTAACCCCCCAAAAAATCACAACGGGAGGAAAAAAACACAACTAATTATTTCAAACGATTCTAATTTTATCCCATTCGCTCACTCGAAATAATTTCTGTAGTCAAGATTTTAGTAAAATCCCCTTACTGTGGTTGAGACGATGGCCTTGGCGTCTACCTCTAAAGTACGCCAAATACAAAAAGAAATGCAATTCCTACTGAATCTTTCAAATATTGTAGATTATATGAGACAGAAATTCCGCTTAGAAGCACATCACAGAAAATATAAAATTCTTTAAAACTTATAAAAAAATTAATTCAAAAAGTCAATGGGATAATGTAAACAAAATTTTGATTGTAAGTACCCTATGTAAAAAGATTGTTTCTCCACAGTTTTCTGATAGCCAGAACCAAACCCCATAAAACCTTGGCATCAGTTTACTATATATATATGTATATATATATATATATATATATATATATATATATATATATATATATATATATATATATATATATATATATATATATATATATATATATATATATATTAGGGTGTTTCACTCCTGGGGTAAAAAAATGAAATGTGTTGAAATTTGTCAGCAAGGGTGTCCACTTGTTTCTTATGACCCATTAATACCTTATGCAAAGATTTGGTTTGATTCGTCAATATTTATTGGTCGCACAGATTGACAAGATTCCACATTTCAAGTCAAACTTCGGAAAAATCAATTAGAGGAGAAGACAAAAAAATTGCATCGAATGGTATTCAACTAAAAATTACCAACCAAAGTTGTGAAAAATTCTAAAGGGGCGCCATAAATGCAGAACAATTCTGTAAGTAGAGCGGGGCAATCAAGTCGTTGGTGGATGATGCTTAAGGAACAGGGTGAATTTAGAAACCACTCCAGCATTTGTTCTCTTGACGGTATTGTGGTCATGAAGAACAACTTTGAGGAGGAACTGTTTCTGTTGCTCGTCTTTGGTTCGGGCTTGGAGTCTTTGGATCAGTGCCACTCCTCTCTCTGCTGCATCATTGGCGACATGCAGGCCACGGACGGTGTCTCGAGTTCGTGGATCTTGCAGAACATGTTCCACGTTCTGGGTAGTGACCATCCTCCCAGCGAAGACCCAAATGTCCTCTAAAGTTCGCCTTGTCATTAATTCTAGAAAACGTCAAGGAAAGTGAAGTTCTTCTTTTCAAGTCTCTTGAGTACTTTCGAGGTTGCTGGACGGCTCAGGTTCTTGACTATGGCCACCCGGTCATCGGGGGACACTCGTTCATTGAAGAATACTAGGGCCACTCCTTGCTACGATAGGTACTAGAGGTACCTTCGTAGAGCCTTTTCTGCCGTTGACCAGAGTTCTTTATCCACAAACACCTGGAGAGTTGCCAAGAACTCCAGGTCACTCTTCTATGCACAGTTCGGGACGGCTGCCTCATGCCAGAATCTGACGTGAATAAGACTGACGAAACGGACCAGTCGTCGGTCTCCGCGTTTTTCTGGCCTCGCCAGGGAAATTTTGAGGTTGTAGATAGCCTTTGCCATCCATCTCGCCTGATAGTAGGCTCTAGGGGCCCTGGATCGAGGCAGATCCCCCTCCATCCTCCCAGGTAGAGAAGAAAGAGCTGAAGTAGTTCAAGATAGTCGTCCCTTGGGTGGGTTCTGTCACAGATTACTCCGCTGAGGAAGTTTATCATCTTCAGCATCTTGATTCGCTTGACTTATCCAGGAGTTCTTCGTCGTCTAGGGTACCGACGGATGGCTTATCCAAAAAGTCTCATCTTTCTATGAATCGCTTGAACAGGGGAATCTCGGGACCTGAAGGGAGGGCCGAAGAGGAGTTCGTAGGTGTCCTTCAGTACCACCTCGTCAATGTGATGCCAGCCAAAGAATCGGTCGTCCAAAGGACTGTTCAATTATGGTGCAGGCTCCGCTAATTATGCCACTGTTGAACGCGCGGTCGTATCAAAGGAGAGAGCGATGATCTTGTCAGCATTCAGATACGTTTCTAGCAGCCGAAGAACAGTAGCCGCTACTTCTCTTCCGGTCCCACCAATGACGATAGGTACTCCAAGAAGATCCTCGTGTTGGTCCTAGTAAGCACAAAAGCGATCCTTTCCTCTGAGATCTGAGATAGGGCAGCACTTTGAATCATTTTGCCATCCCAGTGGAGAAGAAGGCGAGGTGGATCACGGAAGGCTTCTTCTTCAATGCCCTTTGCTTCAGTTTCTCGGCTCTTTCTCCTCACCCAATGCACTCTGGAGGCAGGAGAAGAGATCTCCAAGAAACCATGCCCCAAGCTTGAAGCTGCAGTAACAAAGGACGCAACAGCTTGACAACATGAAAGGTTTTCCCCGTCCTAAGTCGTGGTCAGGCTGGGGTCATTTGGGTTCTTGGACGTCCTTCTCCTACGTGGGCTTTTTGTGGGAGAAGGGCAGCATTGCAAGTCCTCATCCGACACAGATGATCCAGAAGAAACAGAGGATTAATCGGGTGTCTTCCAGGGTAACCTTCTTCAACAACTTTTCCACTTCAGCCTCTTGCTTCTTCTTCGTCATCTGCCGCTTCTTCATTTCGTCATCCTTCTTGGCGACAGCGGACGCATGGAGTTTATCGACACTCCCCATCGAAGAGGAATGTCTGTCCTCCCTCTGCAGTTCCAGAGAGGCCAAATCTTCTTCTAGGATGTTAGCCTCCACGATCTTAGCGCTCGCGATATCGAAGACATCCTGTAGGTAGCCATTCCAAACTTCGGTCTTTGTCAGGGTGGCAGGTGTCTTTCGCTTGGCTTCCTTCCTGAAGCTCACGTACTCTCTGTGAAGGTTCTTGATGTTACGACAGATCACATGCTCCGCCTTCACAGTGAGGTTCGCTTTCTCCTATACTTCGTGCAGCTTGAGAGAGGTGCTGTTGGCCGCCTACGGGATGGTCTCTCTCTGTACCTGATGGTGGTTGAAGAAGACCAGGAGGACATCTTCCCGTGAGGGCAGGCGGGTTCCCAAGAAACCTGGATTCGGTAACTTCGCCAGCAGATAATCTGAAAAAGACGTCAACGTCATTCAGAAGAGAAAGTTAATACCCTCACCATGAAACTCCCCTTGCTCCCACCGGATACCACATAAAAGACAAAAGTGTGCGACCTGTTAACATGGTTCAATTTCGCTAAGATTTTGCAGGAAGCACTTTTTATAGGGAAGGTCCAAAGGCAATCCCGTGCTGATTAAATTATTGCACTTCACAAAATATGAAACACCCTAATATATATATATATATATATATATATATATATATATATATATATATATATATATATATATATATATATATATATATACATTATTCTATGTCGTAGGTCAAGTTCGATTTCCTGACCTCTGCTTGCTTCCTTTGAGTCGGAAGGGGATGTGACAATTCCGCAGGACACTCTGCGATTGTCTTGCTCTGAATAATGCACTTTGAACGTGGGTTGCACTAAATCGAGTAAGAGTGACTATTTATCCATAGGAATTTCTGGATATTTAACTGGACGAAACAAAATAATCTTTATAACTGTACAAACAAAAATAAAATAATGGATACAACATAGAAATACAAAAGTGCTAAATGCGCAAAAGGTTTACACACGTCAGCTCCAGGCTGGACCCATGAGCACATACACACAAACGTACACGACCGACAAAAGGGAAACTACCATTTTAGGTGGATCTGCCGCCCGAGGATTTTTGTACACGTGAGAAAGGCTTGGGTGGGAGGGGGAAAAGTACGAGCGTCGAGATCGATGGCTTTTCAACGGCATGGTTGAGTTTGCACTTGGACGATTAGTAATCGGCCTGCTTGCAGTTATGAAGGAGGATACAATATGTCTCCTAACAACCACTGCTAGCCTCGAAAGGAGAGATCGAGGGAGTATTTTCGCCGCGGAGAAGCTGAGTCGATATAGCAGTGTGAAAGTATCCTCGTTCCTAATTCGTATTTATTCTTATTTAATTTTCTCGTCTTCCGGCTTTTGGGGTAAAGGAGGTCGAGAGAAATAATTCTTCTGAGTCGCGTCCTCTTTGACAAAATACTAATCTTACCCAGGCCAACGCTTAACTATTTATACGGGTTAGCCGGAAGTGAATGTTACCGAGGCGTCGGAAGTGGATTTCACTTTATCTATATAGAGGCACCGGGAGTGAATTTAAACTTTCATGCCATCTCGCGGAACCTCTCGTTGTTACAATTAGGCTCGCTATAGGTGTTTTATAAAACGGAAATTACCTCAAAAATAAGCCGATCGCGGGTTCCTTCCGTCCTACCCGTCTCTCCCTCTCTCTCTCTATCTATCTATCTTTCTATCTATCTCTGATCTCTATTTCTCTCATCTTTGGCACCCTCACATTGATCAATTTAATCCTACAGTACAGAATCATGTGGATAAATAGTCTGACACTCATCTTTACTATATATTTCACATTAGCGTACTCCTGATCAGGAGTAGGTAAATCATACTCTTCCATTCACCCTCACATCTTCACTCAACCCATGTGGACTCGTGTGCGCATTTGTGCTAAAACATAAGTTTGTCACATACAAGTTTCAGCAAGAAAAACTTACCACCCTCTTTTCATTTTTACTCGTTCCGCGTCTAACAAACGCCCCAGTTATTTTATCTATCATCACTTATACCCTCATTCATATCTATTACAACTCTCAACCGATACCTATACCAATTTCATTCCAAAACTCGGCTTCACACAACAAAACCACTAACAGTTTACCCGCATCCCAACATGACCCACATAATATTTGAAGTGCAACATTCATACCCAAACATCATGTACTTTCCCACTCAATAGCACAACTACCATCTCTTTAACTTTATTCCAGGAATCACACCTGATCGCATTCCATTCACTCTATCTGACAAAACTTTTCATTCACATTCTTGTTCATCTCATATAACGCTTGCACCTGCATCCTATCTCCCTATTTAAAGAACTTATACATAACATTTCTTTTCCTCATGCACACGGATTAACCATCCTTACTGGACTATTTCCTCGATAAACCAGACCATCACCTCCATTTAATATGGTACTCGGAGGGTGAGAGAAATGCGGAGGAGGGGTGAAGCGGAAGTAGGGAGAGGGGTGTAGGGGTGTAGGGGCCTTATTACCAAGCCCACTCCCCTTCTTTGGCCTTAATGGGTTTTTACGACACGGCTACAAATAAACCTGTAGAAATGGTCGAAAAAAATAATCAATGCATAAAAAGAAGAAACCCTAAACAAACAAATCATCGAAAGAACAAAAAACCTACACACACAAAAGTACAAAACAAATATGTATGAAAGGTTGCACACAAACTAACAAGACGGGCAGACATACAAACAAAACATAGTCAAACGTACAAATAAACAAAACATACGAAAAAGTACCAATAAAAATACTAGTTAATACAGATAAACGTTCAAACCAACAAAAACCTGTCATACGTGCAAACTAAAACCAATGACACCCATACATCAGGGCAGGCAGATGCTTAAAGGGATAACTGAACGAAAAGGCAAACTTATCTTAAGGAAGTCACAGAGGAAAGCAAACGTGTGTCTCGCCCCTTCACCCATTTAATCCCCTAAAGTGGTACAAATTTGTACTCCCAAGTATTTGTACTTTGTACAGATTTACCAAAGAAAACAATGAAACTTGAGCTCAATACTTAAGTTCTAAAAATGTCTCCTTTTATCCCTACTAAAACACTTCATTCATTTAAATCTTTCTCTTCCATAGACACTCAAAGGCACTTTAAAAATTAAAGGCTGACAGTCCGTCTTCCGAAGGATCTCAGTTCTGGGTATTAAAATTCCACTAATGTCCCAAAATGTCTAATGTAGGATGAAGCTGCCATTAGAGTGTCGTCAATACCCAAATGACAGGTTCATCAATTAGGTCTTATTATGTCCCTCATGCTCGTATAAATGTATCTGGGTCCCGATGTCCACCTGTTCCTGAATTCTAACTAAGACATAAATATCGTCAATATAATCAAACTGCAAGTCATCAACCCCAAAGTTTGATCCCGATTCAAATTCGATGATTTGTTTACGAAATCCTTGAACTATAGACATATCTGCTAATGGCAAATGCTTTATTTATAAATAAATGCCCCTTTGAAAGATCGGTGATACTTTTAACATCCCACGTCGTTAAATGCGAACTCTTGGCACGGAGTAAAAATCCAACTAGTTTAATGGATAGGGAAATTGTCCTATTTTTGCATGTCGTTTACTCGTCAGCGCTTTATTGTGTGTCTTTTTATTGCGTTCACGCGGGAAAGATAGTGTAAACGAATCATTGAAACGTACTTAACCTAAATGGTCACTTTCAAATTGATTTATCTAACAAATGACCTCTCGGTAAGGTGATTGACAAAGGAAGGTTGCGCAGCATCGTCATTACTGACTCAAGCAGTTCTCTTTGCCTACTCAAACTGTGACCTTCAATACATTTCCAATCCCCCATTACTTTACGATCTTCTCATCGAGAGATGCAACATTTTTGCGTTGTTTTAATATTTGTTTCTAAAAGACTGACGTAACCTATGGAATTTTCTGTCATGGGGGGGATCTCGACACTTAACCTTTACCACTCTAAGTTATAAGTTAAAAATAATGAAAAAATGGTTATAAAGTAATAGTTTCGAAATAATATTAAAGTTAGAGTAAACAAGTGCTTACGAGGAATGTTACAATGAATGAGTGATGTGAACATCCACCATTCAACGATCTATTTTTAGCTTCAACCGAGAATTTCCATCACTCTTTCGAACTAAGTGTTAAAAATTTATAAAAAACACTACCTTTTCGGCCAATCGTTAATTTAGTGGGTCTTGTAACATCAAATATGGGCACTAAATACATTTAAAGTATTTAAATACTAAATATTAAATACATGAGAAAAAATGTATTTAGATACTGTAGTAAATACTAAATACATTTTGAAAATATATTTAGTATTTAAATACTAAATACATTAAGTGTATTTAGATACATTTTTAAATACACTTCAAATACATGATATATAATGACAATCGATAAGGACCATTGGTATCATAACAAAAAAATATCCATTAAAATGAAATTGTATATTATAATTACTAATGTAGGATGTGATGACAATTGGACTTAGGTACTACAAAAAAAAATAGAAAGTTCCATATAATGAAATTTCAGTTAGTTATTTATATTAGCATTACATTTTAGTAATATCAGTTGCTGAAATGTTTCGTCAGATAAAGAACTCCGTTTTGGAGATAAGGTCAATCCTCCTAAAGAGAAGAGCCGTTCCACAGGAACTGACGACGGAAGGGTAGTGTTGTATTTAATAAATAACTGTTTTATGTTTGGATATCTATCTTAACTTTTAAGTGTTTTATTTGAATCCTGCAGGTAACTGAACAATTCTAAATCTGCGGTTGATCGTGTTTGAATGGGTTTTGTAAATCCAAAATAATCGTTACTGTCCGATACACCACTGGATGATTCAACTTCGGATCCCTCTGTTATATTCTCAATCACTTGAATCATAATATTTTTAACAGAGTATTAGTGGCTTGAATTTTCCAATGAAATACTAATATCTAACCAGCGGAGTTTGAAGAATGGATGGCTTGTTGATGTAATAATGGCATCTGTAACGCTGGCTTCATTTGCCAAGGCCAAATAAAATTGGTAGCGATTTCCAAATCCCTTAGTGACTGCACTTAGAAGCGGTTGGCAAAATTTCAGAGAACATGACTGAAGGTTCTTCCGCTTTTTTCTCCACAGTGAGCAAAGTAGGGAGCAATTCTACATAAAACAGTTTTGTTCTATCTGTACACGATCAATTGCCACTGCAATAGAAGCCAAAACTGAGACATACTCCCCAAGAAATTCAATTTCGTGACTTTTGAACATTGGAAGTTTTAAGGGACGTCATGAGTTGATTTAATTTGTCCTTGTGTTTTAAAAGTAATGACAATGCACCAAACATAAAGTTCAACCTTGTAATGAAAGGCACCTTTAATAAGCAGTTGATAACAGTTTTGAGCATCTCTGCTGATTTTGGACGACCGCTTTTGTTCCAGAATGCTGAGCCTTTCCCTATCGCAGCATGATTGATATTTGCAAAATAAGATATTTCCCGTGTCTGTTTTGCATCAGTTGTGGCGACGAGACTGAGTGTATGTGAAGCACAGCGCACATGCTTAGGTAAACAAAAGCTGCATGGGTCAGACGAAAGGTCTTCTTCCTGATCTAAGGCACTTCTCATTAAGAAACTATCCTCTAGCTCGTGCTCACCCTGATCTTCTTCACCTACCTGGATTCCATCTTCTGAATATGTGGACACATTTGCATCAATGAGTGCAAATTCCTTAAACGCTTTAGCAAAATTAGAGCGGTTATCAGTGACGGTGCTCGTGATTTTCTGTAGGGGGATATGGTATTCATTGATGATATTCCCCATATGTTCAGAAATCTTGATGTAGTTATGTTTTCCTTTAAAGCGACAGCAAGCCAATACTCCACTGTGACGGACAAGAGCTGTTTCCTCAAGCTGAAAAAAAGAAATAACAGTCCAATGTTTGTCTCATAATTTTTTCATCAACTTTACATATTAACATAATCAAGATAAATTCAACTAACAAATAGGTCTGCTTTCAGCCAAGATCTGATAACTCTTTAACTGTAAAGACATTTTTAATTTCATATTTCATAAAGAGCAAAATCTTAACATACCCAATGAACTGTAACGATCAAAAAACTACGGTGACGAGTTCACCAAATATCTGCAGTAAGACATAAGTAACAGGGGCTGTCTAGTTTATCAGTAGAGCTCTTGTCACTTTCTCTTCTTCTATAAGATTTCAGCCTAGCGACCGCCTTGAAATGACGTCAACTGAAGAATTTAGACCTGCGGTAGTGGAATGTGTGATTATTGTTAGTGAAATTTACTTTCACAGTAAAATGAAAATCTATGGTATGCATATAAAATTTTATATATAAAATGTAGCTATATGAATATCTTATAGCTATATAGGGCTGGTACGTTAATTCATAAATATATTATTAGTTCTTCATATTCAGAATTACATAGTAAATATTGATATTCAGTATTGTTAGGAATATATACATTATTGTGATAAAACGAGTTGAAGCTGCGTTAAATTCAACTTCTATCACATATTATTTAAAACCACGATAGGCCCAGGTGCATCTTCGTTTCGAAGCTTGGTGCCTTATCACAGCCACCGGATGTCAATGTTTAAACAAGGAGGTTATCGTCCCCCTGTTCTCCCACATACGCCGACCTCGCCAGATTGAGTTAGGCTTATGGGCAGATAAGGCATTGTTCTCCGGCTCGGCTGTGCGTTCCCTCGAAGCTCCCACTCCATTGTCCCCCACGCCAAGGAGATGTCCTGGCTATTTATATGGAAACTTTACCACTAAGATCAGATTGGAGATCCAGATTTTCGTCGCGAAACATCACCACGACCCTCTCTCCCTTTGTGCGCCAAGGGACCTCGACCTCGAGATTCACCATCACTTGTCCAGAAGGAGGACAATATTCCTTGAGTGCCAAAGGTTCGAGCCTTTCGTGACGCCAAGTCCCCAAGGCTTCCCCCTCGTGTTCAGAAGAGAACAACGTAGAACAGCCATTGTTCTTTTGAGCCCTTCGCCAAGAAACGGTTCTCACCCCACCCCACCTTGTTGTTCAGAGGAGAACAACATTAGAACAGCCATTGTTCTTGAGCCCGTAGACAAGAGACGGTTTTCACATCCCCCCCCTTTGATCAGAAGAGAACAACGTAGAACAGCCATCGTTCTTCAAGCCGTTCGTCGAGAAACGGTTCTCATTCCCAAGACGCCACGTCAGGATCATTTTATTCCCCCCTTTCGGCTGGAACTCGCCAGCGGACCGAAAATTCCTTCAAGCCACCTTCTACTGCACCATAGTGTAAAGTTACGTAAGCCAAACGTCATCTTTGAGTACTTAATCCTTTTGTCAATTCTATCCTGTGCTTTAAATGGTTTATCGAACCATCTCATCTCTTTAACTCTATATTTGTTTCTCCTTTTTTAAATCCTTTAAATCCTCGGATTAGCCCGAGCCCCCACGACCCTTTCCATTCTCTGTTTATGTCAATATTTTCCGTCTTGTGTTTGTTGATAGTTATTATTCATAAAACTCTATTTTATTAATGATAGCAATATTATTATCCTTGAGCTCAGTTCCACTTCTTAAGCATATCGAAGATACATAATATCGGCCGCCAGACATTAACGCACTCTAGAGATAATTAAGGAAGTTCCCTCAACGAATAGTGATATATGGTATATCGTCGGGAGTCCATTCTACGACATATATATATATATACTATTTAAATTTGGTATCAGGTGTGTAAGGTTTAACGCTATATCTTTGCAAACACTGGCCTCAGTCGAGTAAAGCATAGTGTTATTCGTTATAATAATAGAATATAGTAGTTCCCTTTTGTTTTAACGATTGCTATCCCCTTTTTTTGAAACTTAAGAAGCTGGAGTACCTCAAGGAACTGTGATAATAATTGTTTGTGTTTTTTTGTGATTTTAGTCAGTGGTTATTTAGATCGAGAAACCAAGTACGAATAGGTCAGTGCCCATATTTAGGTAGGCTAATTCTATAGAGGCATAATTCTTGTTGCAAGGAATTTTAGTTGGTTGACTAGTGCGCCCCCAAGTGCAAAGATGACTCAGTTCAAAATCTTTAAAGCGCAAGGAGAGTCCTGTGGACTTTCCGCAAAAGAACTAATTGAGTACATTCGAGAGGAGCAAAGAAAAGAACGAGGAAGAGAAATCCAACGAGAAGAAAGAGAAATACAAAGAAAAGAACGAGAAAGAAAAATACAACGAGAAGAACGAGAAAGAGAAATCCAACGAGAACAAAGAAGGAAGAATTCGCCATCCTTCCCAGGAAAGCTGACAAAGTTTTCGAGCCCCGTAAAACCCCAAAACTTCATTCCCCCAAACCAACAACGGGACTCCAAACCTCCCGTTAAGATTTCTCCTCCATCTCTCTTCCCGAAGCGACCCATCATATGCTTTACCTGTGGTGTAGAAAACCACATGAGCTGGAATTGCCTCCAAAATTCTAGGCTTAAAAGCGGACCAGCCCACCAAGTTCACCAAATTAATACAACCCCGGCTCCCCCGGTGGTACAGACCCAAGCAGAAACTTCTCCCCCTCCGTCAGGCCACCAGGTAAAGTTGATTTTTGATAAAAGTTCATCGGGAACTTTGAAATATGAGGAGGGCAGCGTGGACGGCTGCCGAGTATCGACTCTCGTCAGGGACACAGGATGTACGTGTTTCATCGTGTCCGACAAACTCCTCCCAGTGGCCTCTAACCACGAAAAATTTGCGGTGGTACATGACCACCTTGGGCGGGCGAACCGATTCCCTGTCTTTAGATGTTACCTGCAGTGTCAATATTATGATGGCTGGGCTGAAGTCATTATAGCACCCATACAATTCTGTTCCGTACTTATAGGACAGAGCCCCCAAGTAAGTTTCGACCCTGTGTTTCAGGCCGCCCTTCCTCGAGGCTGAGATAAGAAAGAAGCCCAGGAGCCCGTCCCCATCAGAACCCCGATACCGTCCGATTTCTCGGAGACCCCTAACCAGGACTTTAGGACGACACAAGAGGAGTGTGAATCACTAACACCCTTAGGTGATAAGGCCCAAGACAAGTACACGGAGACTGTCCCTGGACCCCAAGAAAATAAGAACCCCCAACGCGCCCATGGAGATACCTTCGTAGAACTTGACGAAGCATCGGCGCTTGAAGAGGCTTACCCCGCGGAGTCCCTTAATGTAATCCAGACAGTGTGCATCCAACCTGATGCCAATTGCCCTCCTCCTTCCCTACCAGGCGAGTCTTTTGAACCCTCTGAGCTGGATATCGACGCGCAGCTGACACCCCATCAAAAGGGTCAGCTACAAGATCTATTACGTCAGTTCGACGACGTTATTTCGGAGAAGCCTGGGTGCGCTACTAGTTTCGAGCATGATATCGAATTAACAACCTTAGAACCCGTCCGTTCAAAACCCTATCCCATGCCGATTCATTTACGCCAAGCCTTTAACGCCGCAGTTGATAATTTAATTAGTTTAGACATCATAGAACCTTCCACCTCTAGTTATCGTTCCCCAATCGTCATGGTCAAGAAACCTGATGGCTCTTATCGGATGTGCATCGACTTCCGGAAGTTAAATTCGGTAACTGTGTTCGACGCCGAGCCCATCCCGTTGGTAGACCAAAACCTCCACCTTTTCGAAAACGCCAAGTTCAGCTCAGAACTCGATTTGTGCAAGGCGTAATATCAAATCTTCCTCCGGCCCGAGGTGAAAGCATATACCGCCTTTGCAACGGAGAAAGGCCTTATGCAATTTAAGCGCCTTCCTTTTGACCTCGTCACTGCTTGTAGCAACTATAACCGTCTCATGAGAAGGTTGTTAGATTGACTTCCAAACGTATCCTTTTACTTTGATAATGTCTACGTCGCTACTCGCGAATGGAGTCACCATTTAACCACCTTATTAGCTCTCTTCAAGCGACTGCGCGAAAATGGCCTCACCATTGGCCCCAGCAAATGCCATTTTGCCCACGAAACCATCAAATATTTGGGTTTCAAAATAGGACAAAGCACGTTAGGTCCCCAAGAGAACAAGATTAAGGCAATCGCCGACATGCCCCTCCCGATTACAAAGAAGCAATTAAGATCGTTCCTAGGATCAGCTTCTCACTATCAGCGATTTGTTCCGAATTTCGCTGCAATTTCGCCCCCCCCCCCTCAGCCCCCTTCAACAAAAGAATTCCCCCGATCGTTTACGTTGGAATGATGTCGCTGTTTCCCATTTTAATTAGCTCAAGAGTAAGTTTATTTCTGCCCCCATTTTAAAGTTGCCCAGCGAAAAAATCCTTTGGGATTAAGACAGACGCGTCCAACGAGGGCATTGGAGGTGTACTCCTTCTAAACGAGGATGACGGCACGAGTCATCCAGTTGCATATGCTAGTCGTCAATTATTACCACGCGAAAAGAGATATGCCACTATAGAAAAGAAAGCTCTATCAATTATCTGGGTCATAGACAAATTCAAGATGTACTTGATAGGTAAAGAATTTCAGAAAGGAACCGACCACCGTCCGTTAGCCTATATTAGGAATGTGCGACACTCCAATGGCCGAATCATGCGCTGGAGTTTACTCTTGCAAGAGTATCAATTTAAAATAAATTATATAAAAGGTTCCGATAACCAGGTCGCTGACGCACTCAGTAGGAATGCGTTACCAAATAGCGTAGAGTAAGTGTATTCATAGGATTAGTATCTCCATGTAGATATATACCGTCTTGTACGACTTAAATTAAGATTCTCTTGTAATATAATTAATTAAGGTATATGTCTGACTTTTGTAACGCTCAATGTCTAATTTATTTGTATGTATATATATTTGTACCCATTAATTTACGTATAAATTATTTTGTCTCGTATGTACTAATTTTATATCATTTCATTGTTCCATGCCCTTTTTTTTTCTTTGATTAAGTTTGTATTAAAGGTTATTTTCCCCTGTAATCTAAAGATCAAAATAATCATATGTATTGAGGTAATACTAGTTAGGTGCAGGAAGGTATGGTTGGTACAAGAAAACAAGTTCCCCACAACGGAGCTCTATCGTTGTCCCTTCTCTCTTTTTTTTCGAAGTGACAACTTCCCAGGAATGGAGGGGTGTGATAAAACGAGTTGAAGCTGCGTTAATTTCAACTTCTATCACATATTATTTAAAACCACGATGGGCCCACGTGCATCTTCGTTTCGAAGCTTGGCGCCTTATCACAGCCACCGGATGTCAATGTTTAAACAAGGAGGTTATCGTCCCCCTGTTCTCCCCCATACGCCGACCTCGCCAGATTGAGTTAGGCTTATGTGCAGATAAGGCATTGTTCTCCGGCTCGGCTGTGCGTTCCCTCGAAGCTCCCACTCCATTGTCCCCCACGCCAAGGAGATGTCCTGGCTATTTATATGGAAACTTTACCACTAAGATCAGATTGGAGATCCAGATTTTCGTCGCGAAACATCACCACGACCCTCTCTCCCTTTGTGCGCCAAGGGACCTCGACCTCGAGATTCACCATCACTTGTCCAGAAGGAGGACAATATTCCTTGAGTGCCAAAGGTTCGAGCCTTTCGTGACGCCAAGTCCCCAAGGCTTCCCCCTCGTGTTCAGAAGAGAACAACGTAGAACAGCCATTGTTCTTTTGAGCCCTTCGCCAAGAAACGGTTCTCTCCCACCCCCCTGTTGTATAGAGGAGAACAACGTTAGAACAGCCATTGTTCTTGAGCCCGTAGACAAGAGACGGTTTTCACATCCCCCCCCCTTTGATCAGAAGAGAACAACGTAGAACAGCCATTGTTCTTCAAGCCGTTCGTCGAGAAACGGTTCTCATTCCCAAGACGCCACGTCAGGATCATTTTATTCCCCCCTTTCGGCTGGAACTCGCCAGCGGACCGAAAATTCCTTCAAGCCACCTTCCACTGCACCACTAGTGTAAAGTTACGTAAGCCAAACGTCACCTTTGAGTACTTATCCCTTTTGTCAATTCTATCCTGTGCTTTAAATGGTTTATCGAACCATCTCATCTCTTTAACTCTATATTTGTTTCTCCTTTTTTAAATCCTTTAAATCCTCGGATTAGCCCGAGCCCCCATGACCCTTTCCATTCTCTGTTTATGTCAATATTTTCTGTCTTGTGTTTGTTGATAGTTATTATTCATAAAACTATTTTATTAATGATAGCAATATTATTATCCTTGAGCTCAGTTCCACTTCTTAAGCATATCGAAGATACATAATATCGGCTGCCAGACATTAACGCACTCTAGAGATAATTAAAGAAGTTCCCTCAACGAATAGTGATATATGGTATATCGTCGGGAGTCCATTCTACGACAATTATCAAGCTTTACTTCCTACATTTTTGACGGACGGGCATGCTAGTTTTGACACAATGATATATAGGTATTGCTACTATAATGAAATACATCGTTATAGGAATTCGTCTAATTACTATTATTCATGAACTAAATTTATTCAATAATATCTTCAAGTAAATGATAGCGCGCTTTAAGAATATATGTATGTGGATTATCATGAAATTATTGCAATATATTATTAACCTCTGTTGTTTGTATATGTCTTTCTTTATTTAACTTGGTTATATATCGTACGTAGTTACCAATGATCAGAACGCTTTAGTATTCGGTCGTTATAAGAGCTTAACCTGGACTACTAATACTATAATTCTAAACAACATGTAACTCAGAACTCACCTTTAATTAATCTCACAAAAGCTGGTTGCTCCATGGTTGATAGGAGATGCACACCTTGTATGATAAAATCTGCAATCAGCTTATCAACATCAGATTGTTTGACCTTCTTAGTATTCACTGCAAAACACTCCGGTAATGTCTTCACTTTAACACCGCTGCATGAAGGACCGTCATCTAATACAAAACATTTTCTTTTTGAAACTTTTCTTTAAACTGTTACTTAGTTATCCGCTTTTTGCACCAAAGCAGGATGCTTTCTCTGATGATAAATGTACATGATCAGATACTTGAAGGACATTTATTTCAGGTTGCCATAATTCACGTTAAATTCAATCAGCATATACTATGAATAAAGGTGTTGCAAAAGGAAGCAGTTAGGTTCGTGCATGGTAAACCTGCGCTATTTACTTAACATTATCATTAGCTACTAGAAATTTTGCCATTTTTTTAAATAAGAAATAGTGAAACTTGGCAATTCAGTTAAGTATCATATAATTAGCTTTAATAAATTATTACCTTCAAATAAATGCAAAGATTGGAAATAGCAATGCTCGCCGCAGAGATTTCGCTATTGCATGATATAAATACACACTTCACTTTTTTTCCGTCGGAAGATTTCACTCTAAAAAATTTACCATTTATTAAAGGATGACTATAATTACATGATTCTTTATCTTCCTCGTCTTTATTATTGTCTAGTCTCTTCATTCCTCACTCTTTTGAAAAAGCTGAAGTTGCCATGCAGCAGTTGAAATAAAGCTGGGCGCTCTCACTATACAACCGAACACAACTATGATCATCTGTTCAAACTGAATTTGAACTGATGCAAGCAATCTTCCTTCACCCGCTCATGCAGTCAACCGTTTGTGTCCTACAAGTTGCGACAAGCTAAAACATGCATTATACGTTCTTAACAGCTATATAAACCTATTATCAGTAAATTAATTGCAAAAGTATTTAAATACATTGTATTTAAATACTTTCAAAAGTATTTAAATACATGATTTCAAATGTATTTACAAATACAATTTAAAATATATAAATGTATTCAAAAACAGGATTTAAATAAAAATTATTTAAATACTGCCCCCCCCCCCTCCTCCTCTGTGTAACATAAATATTTGATAAAAATGAAGATATTTACATAATTTCATCCGGGTTTTTTTTCTCTTTTAGGTGAAAAATATGATAAATTACAACAGCAAAAGAGAGAGCATTAGAAAGAAGTCTGGTAGGGGTGTAGCAGGATCTGGAAAAGCCCCACCACTCACAAAATCCTTTTCAGTAACTTCGACCAAGATAACTCAACCACCTTTGGTGGAAGAAGCCGGGATATCAGACCCCGAGGTGAGTATATTAACTTTCTCCCTCACCACCTTACCTTCTATCAATGGACACAAATGCTCGCCCTCCCTCCCTAGCACCCGAAGTAATCGCAACCTTTAGCTAATATGTCTAGGTATATACCTTCTACACAATTTCACTTTACTGCACTCTCTTTTAGAGTTATCTTCCTGCACAAACGTGTGGGAAATCTCCTCGATGGTTTGGATTTTTTTTGTAATAATCATAAAATTCTTTCTGGTAATTCAATATATGATTAATTTTCTACCATAACATTTTCTGTATAATGAAAGAAAAACAGGAGTGAAAATTTTTAATACTCCAAAACATTAATTTTCTCTTAAGATTCTACACACTAAACCTTTATTTTAGTATACTACCCGAGGTACTGAAGATTCACAATCCCAAAACAACCACACAACAACCCTAAGATAGGGTGTCTTCGTGCACAGCAAAGATAGGATCGGGAGAGATGTCGACTTCTTATTTTATTAAGTAGTCGACTTTTTTAGCCACACAAGCTATGTAACTTTTACGCATTTTTACTCAACCATCGCAACCAGACAGCACAACCTTCCTTACCAGCTTTATTTTAGAAAATTATTTTGCAGAGATGCCGTCATTTTTCGCAATTTTGAATTTAATATTTAAATAAAAATTGAAAAATAAGATCTCACCAATAACAAATTTAACTACATTTGTCACCTTTTCAATTCTCTTTTGCACAAAATGGGCATGGATGCACTTTAAAATGAAAACAAATAAGTAAAGGATAAACAAAAAAGGTATTAAACAAGGTCTGTTGACCAAAGTCACGTGCTCTCACTTATTCTTATTTATGACCTTACGACCTTCAAAACTTTCAATAATTCCCGGACTAAACTTGGGAGGACCTTGACAATTAGATCATTCGAAAGAGAATGTAAAACAACATAAGGGTTTCAAATTTCGTTAGAATCAGCCAAATAGTTATGATGTTATTGCCAAAACAAAATAATTCTCAGGCTAATCTTAGCAATTAGATCATTCGAAAGAGAATGTAAAACAACATAAGGGTTTCAAATTTAGTTAGAATCATCCGAATAGTTACGATGTTATGACTAAAACAAAAAAAGAAGCAAAACGGGGACCGACGGACGGATCGATGACATAGTAAAATATAGAGTCGCACACGACTTAAAAACACAAAGAGCAACAAAATTATGTAATCTACCTTTATTCTCAAAGAACCAAATTATCTACATAATCTACATATGTACATGTCGCACATCTACACTTCGCCGAAATTCACCACTCTTCCAACATCTTTGACGAGAGGCGCTCGTTGGTTTTCGTGCTCGTCTATTTCTTTAAATAAATAAAAATAAAAATAGAAAAGGATTTTCAAGAAGAGAAAAGAAATAAAAGACAATAAAAATGATGTAACTGGGAATTGTATGAGTAGAAAGGAGTGTAGTGTGAAGCATAGGAAACATAAAAGGGAGAAGCCTTTAAAGAAACCTAAGAAAATAAGGCTCTGTTAGAATGAGAGGACGAAACTAAACCTTTTTATAATCATCCTTTTTTCCTCCTTCCTTTCCTCCCCTATTTTCTTTTTCTCTTTTTATTTCCTCATTCATTTATTCGTTCTTTCCCTTTTCTCTATTGTTTCCCTATTCCTTTTTTCCTCCCTTTCCTACCTCTTTTTCTTTTCTCCTTTCATTCCTCCCTTCCCTATCCCTTTCTCTCCTCCTCTCTTTCTCCTTGCTTTCTCCTTGCTTTCCTCCTTAATTTCTTCCTTTCTTTCCTTCTTTCTTACTCTATTTATTTTATCTTTTCTTTCTCCCTTTATATCCCCTTTCTTTTCTCTCTCCCTTTATTTATTTGTTCTTTCCCCTTCTTTCAATTCCTCCTTTCTTTCCTAGTTTTCTATCCTTTCTTTCGCCCTTTTTCCTGTTTCTTTATTCTTTCTCCTTCTTTCTACTTTTCTTTCCGCCTTCATTTCTTCCTCTATTTCCTCCAATCTTTTCTATTTCTTTCCTCCTGTCTTCCCACCTTTATTTCCTCCTTTACTTTTGAAAATCCTCTATCAATCCAATCATATTGCTTCCTCTCCTTCCAGGAATATGATCTGGAATACGAATCTATGGATCAAGATGGGACTTCTTGGGAATGGGAAGGAGATGGTGAAACAGGCATTTGGATGGGACCGAAATGCACCCCAAATAGCGAATCTCTGGAAGCGTCTATCACTGATGCTTCCGTACTCACATCAGGAGAAAATTTGGCGTCAGTACCAAAGAAGAAACCTCAACTAACCATAACACTACCTTCGGGTGAAAACCTACATCACGTAAGTATATAACGTGGTAATAATATAGTTTGAAGTTAAAATCCTTTTGCGTTCTTGTGGTAACGTCAATAAATTTAAGGATTTATACAACCTTTGGGATAAAACTAAAAGTTGACTAAACTATTTGTATGTGACTTTGGAATGATTTAGTGTAATTCAACCTAACTTGGATGCAAAACAGTACATGTATGTAGATATATCTTTTTTGAGTGAGGGATAGGACATAACAGGTAAGTGTTTGACAGGCTCTGCCCCACACCACCCGTTTTTTTTTCTTATTTTCCGCAAACAATGGAGAAACGAAGTTTCGCTTCAATGAAACCACATCATGATTCTTCCATTCGGTCAACCTAAACCAGATGTGAATTTCTCTAAGGGGATTTTATTATGGTTTTATATGGATTGACGAATCCCCCTTTCCCTCCCACACACAAATGTTAAGTTTGTTGATTCATCATCGGCACATGTATTATCGATTAACTAAAAAAGAAAATCGGATTTGGGGTTCCTAAGTGTTAAGTTGAAGGATGGCAGTGTGGATAAGATCACTCGTCCGTACCCACTCACCGGAGCAGAGTCATGGGTTCGATCTTTTAACTGATTTAACCACAATAACCTAATTTTTCATCTTGATTTTTCTTCTCCTCTTCTTTTTAGTTTCAATGAGAAAATTACGCCCACATATTCACAGAAACAAATTATTTGAATATTGAACTCTCTACAAATACATTTTTACAGATTCTGTGGTTGGTATAATTAGTCATGTCACAATTTACGCTGAATTTCGTTCAGAGTGACAGTTAAATATATAAATTGATGACATATTTTAATTTTACGGGTATATATAAATACCAAATAGGAAGCTGACTAATAAAATAAAGTAAATGTAGTGATTTTTTTAAAAGTTATTATTGTATTTCAAGCAATGCTGTCGAAACATTTTGAAACAGTTTTGTTTCTAAAAGGAGTTGCTAAATTTCATGAAATTTTGCCTTTTTCTATCTTAATTAACACTCTCTCTCTCTCTCTCTCTCTCTCTATATATATATATATATATATATATATATATATATATATATATATATATATATATATACATATATATCACAAAATAAACGTAGTAACATTTGTCTATTTTTTATTTTTTATTTATATCGCTAAAATGAATTTTCCAGCCTGTTTGAACAAAAGTAATATTATTTGGCAACACATCAGATAAAAGCCTAGCGTCATCATAAAAAGCTAGTCGAGGATATATAAAACATGAATAATTATATCCTAATTACCTTACATTTGTGCGAGACATTTCGAAAATGTGACATCACTAATTGAGGCAACTATCCATAAAGTACAAGATATAACACTTTATTGAATTTTTCAAATTAAATAAAAAATAAATAATATTTCACTTTATTAGCTGTAAAAGATCTAATTTATCGTTATATTGAGATGTACCTTTGAATATCTTGAAAAGCGGTCACATTGCAGCATAATGTGGTGAGGGTACGCGTGGCAACAAAGGTCGAGAATCGATATAAATTCCTCATTTGCTAAGTTTTATTACTAATAATGTGTGAATAGTTTGTAGTGATTGCTTCAAAACTACTTTCCGCAGTTTATTTTATTTACAGTGTAAACTTAACGTAATTTGATTTTGTTTTTATTTTATAATATAAAAAAAGGAGTGCGGAAAAATGTTTAATTTCAAGAAATGGAATAGTTTCGAGGCTTCTCCCTTTATCTATGAGTTGTACACTGAGTTATAAGGTTACCAACCTTGCTTTTTTGCAGGTTAGTAAATGAAGAAAAGGACAAAACTGGGACCTAAGTATTTTTTTCTCATTTTGAACAGATTTTACCTTTCTTCTTTCAAATTACATAGAAAGAAAACATATATGGGTATACATGATAAATGTTTGTATTACGGAATGAATATGACAGAAAATATGTAGTTTTTCTGTAGGAAGAAAGTTTTACAAATTGCTAAATTGTTGTAAAAGAGGTACAATATTAAATGATTTCCTATGGAATTATTTTGATTTTGATTATTTTTTCTCATCTTTTTTCATTTTCTAACCTGTAAAAAAAAATGTACGTAACCTTAAACTAGGTGTACAACTCAAAGATGAAGCGTCAAAGAAAAGCCTCGAAACTATTCTATTTCTTCGAATTAAAATTTGTTCTCCCATTGCGTTTCTCTCTCGATTGATCAACGTGAGAAGTACGCATCAACAGATTGATACTTGAAGAAGCTCAGTCATGAAAAAATGATTGTATATAGAAATCTATGAATTAATGTTATGACAGTGGCTATAATAGATCCATTAATCGAACTACCAACACAACATAAAACTTTTGTTTTGGTAGTTTGTCTGTTGTGGTCTAACGTAACAAGGATAGTGAAAGAGCAGTAGAAACGTGATTGAATCCCCTGGACGCGTGACACACAAAACATTTGGCAATGTGTGGATGACTGAGATAACTTGGTACAATTACTAGCCTCTTCGTTATTTAGCCGACACTCTTTGTCTTCAAAGTGCAATTCAACTCCGTAGGCAAGTGAAACCACCACTTCCAAACAAACAACATTAATAAAGCTAAGGCACAATGAGAATATTTAGTTGTTTGGATAATAACTTGATTAGCATCGGGTTAAGATCACAGCGGTTGCCATATGTTATAGCGACTCGTGGTTCGAACTCCACAAAGAAATAAGAATCAGACGATGCAAATTGCTGGTCAAAGAAATACATAAACATTAATTCCTGATAGAGGATTTTTAAGAAAATAAACAAATAAAAAAATATACACTCTTACTCTTAAGCTGTTAAAATCATTTACTTTTTTATTAAATTTACAGACCCCTGCCGTCAATCAAAGGTTATCTGCAGATTTCAAATCCCATGGATTATCCAAAGTAAGTAGTTGTATAGTTTGCATGGTCTCAAAATGGACCATATATTTAGAGGTTTTGTTTACTTTTCAGGTGATTTTTCACTAAATGCAGTTTAGTTGGTTTATTTAACCATTAAGAAGTACAAATCCATCATTTCGAAGGACGAGAGCCAGTTATCGAACGAGTGCAAGGGTTTAAGAGATAGTGGGATGTATAAACGAATCTTCGAATGAAGAAAAATGAAATTTTCAGCTTTGTAATGTTTGAGATTTGGGCGCCATCAAAAGGCCAGAGAATGTCTTGCGTTAAGCACATTCGGCTAAATTCTAAAACAAACACACACATTCTCTTTCTCTCTCTCAATTTTTTTTCTCTCTCTCGCCCACTCTTTGTTTATCTCTGTCTTTTTCTCTCTTTCTCTCCATCTCCATTTCTCTCTCTCTATATATATATCTCTCTCCTTCTGTATATCTCTAATTCTCTCGCCCTCTCTCTCCTTTTCCTCTTTCTTTCTTTTCGTCCTTCTCTCCTTCGCTTTCTCTCTTTCTGTATTTCTCTCTTTCCCTCCCTCTTTCTTTCTCTCTTTCCTTCTGTCTCTCTCCTTTCCTTTTCTCTTACTTTCTCTCTTTTTCTCCTTTTTTATCTCTTTTTCTCTCAATTTATCTCTTTTTCTCTCACTCTCTCTCTTTTTCTCTTTCCTTATAGCTCTTGCTCTCTCTCTCTCTCTCTCTTTCTCTCTCTGTGTGCAGGTCTCAATCAACAAACCTTTACAATAAACTATATGTTACGTTATTTTTCAGATTCATTTGACCTTTAAACATCACCACAACATACATCAATGGTTTCAAATAATTTTCTTTTATTCTGACAACATGGTGTTAAAATTTTATGTCTGCCATTCGTAGCAGTTGTTCCTACTCACTGAATTATAATCATAGTTGACTTATTAAGGGGACAAAAAGAGGATAGTACAACCACCGATAATTGAGAGGTAACGCTCCATCCACTTCGGAGTCACCGGTTAATGTGGAATTGTGCACAAAGGAAAAGGTCAAAATCAAGAGAAGATACGAACCTCTCTCTGTCTCTGCTTCCCCGAGATCATTCGAGGAAGCCTCAATCAGCTCGTCCATCTCGTAGCCTAGAAATCTGCCTTCAAACCGAGCTCAAAAGCCACCAGCTTAACTGAATTTTATTTTATGGGTCATTAGAATCCCTATTGTTTACCCACTCTCTAACCAAAATAGGATGGATCAATAGATAGTAACGTGGTCAAGTTGATGCATTTGATTATCTCCGCTTAAAGAGTTTTTGCTAGTAGCTTGACGACGTCCAAATGAGCTGGATTAGAGATTCACTTAAAAACTTTATACCACAGTTTCAGAAAGTCCTCTTCCATTTACCAGGGACTTATTGGCAGACAGCTCTATGGCTTAAAGACAATAACCCATATAATAGCTCTTCTGGTAACAATCTTCTGCCACTCGCAGTCTCTGATACTTACCTTTAATTCCCTTAGCCCCTATGGGGTGATTGGTTTACTTAGTTAATTGCTCTTTTTGCTATTAGCCTTACCCTTCATCTTGAAGTCATAAGATATCAATGTATGAAGAACCTTTTAAAATCATAATTGTGAAGGGGCCTCTCGCTTATTACACTTGGAAAATGGGAAATCGCTTTAAGCCTCCCATAAATGCCCAAATGCCCAATGTACACCTTCTGGTGAAAGAAAGGCTACAGATATAAATCCTACACAGAATACGGACCATGGCTCCTTAGGTGGCCGGATGTTAGCAACAACTTTGTACCAGAGCTTCTGAAGCAAATCCCTGCTTTTCTTTGCCCCCCCCCTCCAGTGAGACCAAATGGTGGATCCTAACAGTTGAGTAACTCAAGATTGATTCCAATGCACTTGCCCACACTTGCGTTGATCCTCTGAACGGACTCTATTTTATTCCGAGACTGGCAGATGCCAACATCATAAACTGAAAACATAATAAAGTAAATTATGACAACCAGAAAAATTCCTCACGTCCTGAGCAAATCCAACCTACCTCTTCGCTCAATTCTCTTAAGTAAAGTGTCGATTTTCTAATATCTGTTTCTTTCTATTCAAAGGACACAAGAAGAAGTTTCTTCCGCTTCAACGAGAAGCAGCCTCTCTCACTTTATCGTTCGTCGACCTTACTACGGCAAAGTCTTGTCCAGATAATCTTCTGTCTCTCGCATGACGACCTTTCCACAGCAAATTCTCGTCTTTGTTATCTTTTAATGTCTCATTTCTTTTTTGTTGTCACCGCTTCGTTGCCTCCGAGGAAAGCTGCTTCTATATCCTTAAAATCAAGCTAAGTTCCTATCCTACGATGGAGCCGCTAATCAGACTTTAAAAGTCTACTTTTGTTGTACCAAATGCTTTTATGCTTTATTCCTCTTCTGTGTTAGAAATTATAAGTTAATTAAATATTAGAGCCAAGAGTACACCGGCCTCAAACACCTAAATCTAAATCCGGTTTTATACCCTTCTCAACCTTTTTTCCATGTTAATTTTGGGTGAAGAGGCTAGACAATACACTTTTACACCCTGATCCCTCCTTTGCACCGAATTTCAGAAAATAACATTAACAGTTTATCATCATTTTTTCCCACATACCAAGTTTCTCATCTCACTCCAACCGGCACCAGCAAATAGCAACTTGGTCAATATGTCAAAACTTATCGTGAAAAAGCGTTGCATTTGTACTCTTGGGAGAATGTACTCTTTGTACGACTTTTGTTCTTGAAAGTCCATAATGTAAAACCTCATTTCCGCCAAATTGGATATTTTTTTCATTTTTTACTCTTTTTCACTCAATCTTCCAATATCGTTTCTTTCTATTCTCTTCATTTACTTTTGTTTTGCTTCATTCTTTTTGAGGCCGTAGCACAAACTATGGGTGAAATAGGGCAGTAACCACTTAAACAATCTTTTTAATGCTAAAATCGACATAAGGTGCGTATTCTTTTCGTGTCAGCGATGAGTGAATAATTGTAATAACTCAAGAAATTTTCTAAAACATTAATCTCTTGATGTACCCGTATATATTCGGGGAAAATATTTTAGATTCGTGCAGCTAATTTCCGACTGAGTAAGGGACAAAGATATAAAATGGCACGTTGCCAATGCGACTACAGTCAAATAGGCGACTACAGGAGGCTACAGTCAAATTGTGCGCAAAAAAACGTAATATATCGGGATAATTTCTAAAATACATAATTTTTAATGGAATAAATATACGGAATGATGCGTTGGCAAGGCGACTACGGTAGTGCTCGAGTGAACTATCCTAAATAATATCTCGGGAAAATCTTGAACTCTCTCAACCTTTTGATGAGCTCGTATATACTCTGGCAAGCTATTTAGAGTTGAACATTCGATTCCCGAGTATATACGGGCAAATTTGTTATGGTTAAATGTCTGAAAAAATATAAAGATACATTTTTCACTAACCCAACACTCCTAACGAGGATACCTGCAAGGGATTGTCAGGTTAAGCATGGGGCCAACATGCCGAAATACCAGCAGAAGATCTTTAGCTACATATATCTTCTACAAATTTTCACTTCCACTATTTTCATCACTTTCTTTTAGAACTGTCCACAGAAACGTTTTAGCGGAGATGCCCTCGTCGGTTTTAGCTGTTTTCTTTTAAGTAATAATAATCTTGAAAAGGACAATAACTAAATTTAAAAAAATAAAACAAATAAGGGCATCGCTGCCAAGAAATTAATAAAGAAAGTGTTGAAGTTAGAGAAAATTGTGAAGTTGATACTCCAAAAAGTTCCTGGAAACCCTCGAGATTAAGAGGGGCCGCAATTCTCCTGGACGTCCCCATTATACGTAATAAAGGCAGATCCCATTACTAAAATTTGTCTCTGCTACTTGAGTAAATGTTGTAACTAACTAGTTTTGGTACGCGAATTCCAAATCTGTGCTCAGATTTGTCCTAGCACGTAAGGTTCCTGAGTTATGCAACTAGGCTCTATGGCTTACTTTGTCACCTTGGATCAACTAAGGATATAATTATTACGAGTTTGAGAAGAATGAGACGTTTCTGGGTCAAAGGTTTGGAATCGGGGCACCCTATTTGGCATTATGTACGTCCTTTTTCGGACTCAGACAAGATATGTATTACATATAAAAGAGGTAGTACTCACCTAACTATAATTTTCTTCAAAAATGTTTGAGATTCTTGCGACTTGTACGTGGATATAGGATCCTCCCGTTGTAGGAACCAGCAGTAGTCACCCATCATGTTTTCGTTGAAGCAGCCTTGATACTTGCTTTTCATCCTTGCGATATCTTGGTGGAACCTTTCCCCACGTTCGTTACTAATATCACCCATATTAGATGGAAAGAAATCTAGATGCGAATGCAAGAAATGCATTTTAAGAGACATCCGAAACCCCATTCGTTGATAGGCCTTTAGCATGTTGTCCACTAGTTCTTCATATTTTCCAGCCCTATGATTACCAAGGAAGTTCTGCACTACACGGACAAATGAAACCCATGCTGCCAACTCAAGTGGAGTTAGTTTATTTCTGAACTCCCTATCACGTATCAATTCTCTGATCTCCGGCCCTACAAAAATGCCAGCTTTAAGTTTAGCATCGGCATTCTTTGCACCAAATTTCTCTTTGAGATACTAGAATCCATCAGAATCATGGGTCATTGCTTTAACAAAATTCGTGATAAGGCCAAGTTGGATATGAAGTGGTGGAAGGTAGATCTTCTTTGGATGTAGCACATGCCTACCAAAGGCATGTGGTTCACATTGTATCGGCCAACTATGCGTTCTTCTCTTTCGGGTCACCTTTTGACAATATAATGATTCTTGTCGTCACGGCTGTTCCATAGGCATAAGAAGCACATATTCTTTCTATATCCTAGCTGCAGTGCAAGAAGTAAAGAAATTACTCTTAGATCACCAGAGATATTCCACTTATGATGCGAGTAATGAACACCTTCCAAAATAAACTTCATAGAGTCATATGTCTCTATCATCCCAACAATAAGTGCGACAGGAATTGAAGGATTTTTGTTCCTATTTTTTAGCAACACAGCTTTGAGGCTAGCAGTGCTTGCATCGATGAATAGTCTCCATTGATCAGGTAAATGTTCGTTTCCTAGCTAATTCATGAGGCCATTAACATCAGTACAGAAACAAGCACCATCATCTTCTTTATAGAAGGCAGCTAAGGCGTCATGGCGTTTACGGAAAGTAGATATTTTTGCACCGTTCTCTAGAGGATTCCATTGTTGTAGTCTGGAGCCCAACAGATCTGCGTTCTCCTTTGGCAATGACAAATCCCTCACCAAATCATTCAATCTTTCTTGATTTATCAACTGAATCTTCTTTTTCTTAGAATCATTCTCATACATTTCATCGTCATTGTTATCCTCTTCTTCAGGCGATGAATCATCTTCTTTAACTGCACTAGCTGAGGGAGGAACTAGGATTGGCATCTCCATATTATGGCGGACTGGTCTTATAGATGACTTACAATCTGGATATACAATTTTTGACTTGTTCTTATTTGAGATTCCCGTAATATTTGTCATACAAAAGTAGCAATCAAAAACATGTTTTGTTGGCTCACGCCACATCATTGGCACAGCAAAAGGCATACCCTTCCGTTTGCCACTTAACCACTGTGTGAGCCCCATATAACACACAGTACAGGATTTGTGAGGTGCACAGGACTTGTCTTGGTCACCAACTTTACAACCAAAATATTAATTGTAGGCAGTTTTCACTCTTTTAGCTAAATTTGTCCGCTGGTTGCTTGGAGTATATCTTCCACAGATATAACAAAAATCGTCTGGGCAATTTATACATCCTCGCCGATTCATATTTTCAACTTAGTTTGTATATATCCTCTTATATACTTTTATACAATCTTATTTTATTTACAAATAAATTGAGAGATAAATCTAAAAGAAAAATGCAATCAATCACCTTATGTAAATATCTTTTAAACACCACTACTATAATGGCTAAATTTGACAACGTGATAAAGCAAGAGAGTAATGCAGGAGCCAAACACACACACAACACATCCTCTCACTACGACGGTAGCGAAGCAACACTGCCCATATGTGTAACTAAAGAGTATGTGTGTAACTCAGGAACCTTACCTGCTAGAACAATTCTAATTACATATTCGGAATCAGCATAATCGATTTAGTATAAATTACAAGCTAATATCCAAGTAGCAAAATCATTGTTGACTAGTGTTATGAGCCAAGCGTAACATCTCGCAGGTATATGTTATTAGATTTAGTTATGTGTCTTAGAGTCACTCTCTTTTCAAAACTTTGATGAAAGGGTATCGGTTTGATACAAGAAAAGGGATTATGAAAATTCGACGAAGTATCGATCTGAAATACCAAAAACTAACTCAGAAAGAAAGAAAGAACGCTGAAGTATTTGTTCTTTTGTCGAATGATTTCTTTAAGGCAGTTGATATCTTGTTTTAAGTCCAGTATTTATTTATTTACAAAGGTCCATACTTGCGAAAAGACGTTGAAGTACTTAAATAAAAGAAATTAAATGACAAAGTACAATATATGACTCTCTTTTAAATGACAAACGATGCATCTTTTATATTCCACTAGGGAGAAAATAAAAGAAATAGCGATGTATGTATGACACCGCCATCCCCAAGAAGGTCGTCCAACTGGTCCAAAGTAAAACAAGCCTTCCTCACCGGTCCAGCTCCTACCCAACAAGATCTCACCCTCCAGCAAGATCATCCTCAACTTAGGAATTTCCACTCTGATTCTCACAACCAAATACAACCTCATCCCAGTTCAACACATTGTCCCCTTCTCTCCTCTACACCCCATAATAGGAAGAAACCACTTGAAACAAATTTCAGCTTTGATGGTGGAGGTATGTCAGATCTTTTTCATTATTTTTTTTCTGAACTTGACTATCAAGGATGAAGTGTTTTGTGGCAGGATTTTCTCTTGTAATAGCTGTATTTATGGTATAGTTACTTAGTTACAGGGAGCCAGCAAAGACTAAACGTATTACCCATTGATAATACATTGATTTTAGAGTTGTTTTTATTTATTAATTATTTTTATACACAGGACAAGAGGAGTCGGACTCCCCTCCTGGGATCTCCCCAGAAATCAGTCCTAATGACTTGATTCTCAAATGCCACCAAAAATCCTCGAAGGCTCACCCTCGAGCTGGACACGAGACAAGCAGTCGACATGGCTCGCTTCCTTCTTCCGGTGGGTAGATTACCATAGGCTTATAGAGTACATCAATGCCATAGAATAGCAAGAAGTAAATAAAGGGGAAGAATGAGACATAGAATAACTACTTTAAGATCAAGTTGGGCTAGTGGAGGCTCCCTAAGTTGCTTTCAGGTCTTTTAATACAATCATTGGATTATACAAAAGCCTCTCATCTTAGTCACTGCTTTTACGCAATGAGGGAAGTTACATTTAGTTGCCTTCTAGGACAGATATATCATTTAGTCGCCTGATTTAACGGGTAGTAAAGGAGTCAAACATTTAACTTATAAAATATGTTTTGATTTATTTCTTTTTCTACTTTCAACTCGAGAAAGTGATATTTTATTGAGTTACCGAGGGAGGTCCCTATTCGGGTTGAAAATTCCTTCTAGACATCTTCAATACCAAAAACTTCATCCTAGTACACTCATTTTCTACAAACCTCACATACGAGGGGCGGTCAATAAGTTTTGCGAATCGGTAGGGCAAACCAGAGGAAGGAGGATGGCTGTTTGTGGGAGGGTTAGGACAAGTTATGACAAGTCAGGACCTGCAGCTGCACGCTCCTGCCTCGTCTATTTAAGAAGCAGTAGCTGATCGCAGATCGTCAGTCACAAATTTTTCAACAATGGAGAAGGTTGAGCACCGCGCAGTGATCAAATTTTTGACCAAGGAAGGAAAGAATGCAGAAGAGATCCATGAACGCATGGTTGCAGTGTACACCGACACCGCACATTCCTATGCAACCATTTCTCGCTGAAATAGGGAGTTCCGCTATGGTCGTGAGTCCCTTGAAGATGACCCCCGTCCAGGACGCCCGTCAGACGTGACCAACGAGGAAAATGTGGCCCGTGTGGAGAGGATGATGCTCGAAAATCGACGGGTGAAGGTCGAAGAAATCGAGCGAGAACTTGGAATATCACATGGAAGTGTTATGAACATCATCCACGACAATTTGGCCATGACCAAGGTCTCTGCCCGTTGGGCCCCTAGAAACCTCACGCCCCATAATCGACTTCAACGTCGTTAAAGTTCGGAGGAGCTGCTGCTCCTGTACAGACAAGATCAGGCAGGATTCGAGTCACGCTTAGTGACAGGTGATGAAACGTGGGTGCATCACTGGGATCCCGAGACCAAGCTCGAAAGCATGGCCTGGAAGCACAGGGGCTCTCCAACCCCTATCAAGTTTCGGACCCAACCCTTAGCCAGGAAGATCATGACCACCATCTTCTGGGATTCTGAGGGAGTGTTGATGTGGACTATGCGCCTCGTGGAATGTCCATCACAGGCCAATATTACGCCGAGGAACTGGCTGGGTTGAAGAAGTGCATCCGTCAGAAGCGGTGCGGCACGTTGACACGCAGTGTCCTGCTCCTCCACGACAATGCCCCTGTCCATAAGGCCAGAGTTGCACAAGATGCCCTGCGCGAGTGCGGATTCGAGGAGCCCACTTCCCACTCCCCTACAGTCCAGATCTGGCCCCCAGCGACTACTTTTTATTCCGCCAGTTTAAGGCTGCACTGCGTGGACGCCGGTTTGGGGACGATGAAGATGTCCAGCTCACCGTCCAGGAGTAGATTGAACAGCAGTCGGGAGATTTCTGGTTGTCGGGAATTCGAAGCCTCAGGGACAAGTGGCGCAAGTGCATTGAAGTCGAGGGTAGTTATATTGAAAAATAATAAAACACTTTTCCTCATATGTCGTTTCCTTATATCCGAATTTCAAAACTTATTGACGGCCCCTTATATATTTAGCTCTAACTATATATATCTCCTCCAAATATATTCGTCTTATTACTTGAGTCCTTTATTAATATTATATTTTCAAAGCTATCTATATTCTACCCGTGCTATAAACCTTCCACCCACACAACATCACTTTCCATCAACTCTCCTCCTTAGACATTTCTCTCTTAAAGCTTTCTGATTGAGGTACATTTTGTTTAAATATAATTTTTTTTCAAGTATAAAAATCCTCTTTTTTTCATATATAAAAATCCTATTTGTTCAAATATAAAAATCAATTTTTGCTCATATAAAAATCCCTTTTTTTGCAAATATATATATTTTTTTAACCAAATAATCATGTTTGTTCAAATATTTTTTTTTTCAATATAAAAATCCTTTTTGTTTAAATATAAAAATCCTTTTTTTCAAATGTAAAAATCCTTTTTTTCAAGTGTAAAAATCTTACTCTAAAACCGATTCCTTAAAATTTGAAGTAGCTGTAATCTTCCTTTATTTTCAGTGGTACACAAAAACTTGATAGAACTCCAAAAAACGCTGACTGGCGAGTTTAGCAAAAAGCTTCAGGAATGGGAAAAGTTCAGAGGTCAAGGAATATACAGTGGAGGGATTGAAGGGGGAAGAGATAGTGGATATGCATCCAAAACTAATTTCCACCATTCAGGAGAAAATCTTCCACAAGAATTTAGGAAAAAACTTCACGAGTGGGAAAAAATGAAAAACAGAGATAAGTATAAGGTAAAAAATATTATTCCAAATTTGGGTTAATTTTAAGAGGCCTTTACCTAAAGCCATAAGAAAGGTAGCAGTATGATTCTGAGAATTGGGAAGGATAGAAAGAGTTAGAGTTAAACTTGAAAAGAGTTTGAGATTTATCAGAAGTTGGGACATGGCACTCGGCATAGAGGGAGGGAGAGAGAGAGAGAAAGAGAGGGATATATATATATATATATATATATATATATATATATATATATATATATATATATGAGTGTGTGTGTGTGTGTGTTGGAAGGGAGGGAGTGTTGGATTAGTACGCATGCACCAAATGAGAGTGACGTAGCCATTTAATATTAATGACCAGAAAACGAATGAATAAATAAAAGAGAACTCGTCTATAGTTATTCTAATGACGTCATGTTATAGAAATAGGCATGAAAAGTCTCCAGGTCCGGATGGCTTTCTTCCTAGAATCCTCCGAGAAGTTAGTGAAGAGGTCGATCCACACCTCACCACCATTTTCAACAAATCTCTGGAAACTGAAGAGGTGCCGGAAGACTGTAGAATAGCAGACGTAACTCCCATCTATAAGAAGGGTGACCGCGAATGCCCGGGTAATTGCCAGCCTATTAGTCTGACATCCATCGTAGGCAAACTTACTCAAGGAAATTATCGCAGACCTTATAGTGCAACATTTACAGTCGCACAACCTGATCTTGATTCCCAGCACGGGTTTTGCAAGAACCGTTCATGTCTCACTAATCTACTAGATTTTTTCAACAGTATTTTGAGTGAGTATGACCGTAGTCGAGCTGTGGATATCTTATACCTGGAGTTTCAAAAAGCCTTCGATAAGGTACCATACCGCAGGTTGATAAATAAAGTTCGCGCCCTTGGCATTACCGGCAAGGTAGCCAAATGGATAGAAAACTCGCTCTCGGGACGGAGGCAACGAGTAAAGATCAACGGGCTAACGTCGCAATGGGCGCCAGTCAGTAGCGGGGTGCCCCAGGGCTCAGTGCATGGGACTATATTGTTTATCGTCTACATCAATGATATAGACGAAGGACTAATATGCTCGATAGCCAAGTTCGCCGACAATAGCAAGCTAGGAGGTATTGTGAGCTCGCGAGAAAGAGTCGAACGCCTGCGAAATAGCTTTCTCATGATAGGCGAGTGGTCAGAGAGGTGGCAGATGCCATTTAACATTGACAAGTGCAAGATAATGCACGTCGGCTATGCTAACCCTCGGGAAAACTATGCCTTGCTAGGCAAACAACTAGATACCATTGACCTTGGGAAAGATTTAGGCGTACTAATCAGGAGTGACCTAAAGTTCTCCAGGCAGTGCCGCTAGATGGAAAAGAGGGCCGAACGAATACTGCGGTACATAAAGAGGAATTTTCCCTTCCGAAATAGGCAGATTGTTCTCGCCTTGTACAAGTCTCTAGTCCGGTCACACCTTGGATATGCCATGCAATTCTGGTCCCCAACCCTGAGGAAGGACATTGAACGGCTAGAAAGGTTACAGGCCAGAGCCACAAATTTGATTCCCTCCCTTAGACATAAAAGTTATCAGCATAGGCTACGAGAACTGCGGATGTTCTCCCTGGAGACGCACCGGTTAAGAGCCCTGCTTATTGGAACTTTTAAGATAATTCGAGGAGTTGAAAACGTAGATCACAAGATGATGTTTACGTTGAAGGCAAATGCTGCACGTAACCACGGTTACAAACTGTAATTACCGCAATTCCACACTAGCATTTGCGGCACTTTCTTGTATAATAAATTCTGCGGAACGTGAAACCGTCTATCGCTAGAAGCGGTGAACAGTGGGTCAATCGAACAGTTCAAATCTCGAATTGACAAGATAATCCACACCTTGACCTAAATGGTACCACATTAGTATACATTATAAATTTGAGTGAAGTAAATAGGTTTCAACTTTTCTATAAAAAAATCCTGTTTGTGTTCTTTTCAGCACATTCAGGTATCGTTTCAGCTTTCTGGCCCGCCAATGCGGGTGGGAGAGGTGAGCAGGAAGAGCCTTCATCTATGCTATACTTTCTCTTATGCTATAGGTTAAGGCTTTGCCAAAATAGTACCTCCACGGTATGGTCAGCATGTCCTTTGATGTACTACCCTTCCTTGTGAAGTGCGATTGGAGATATATACTCATGTATAGTAGACATTAATAACGAGGATATGGTGGAATCGGAGGATTTACTAGTTGAATTTGAGAAAAGCAGGCCTAGGATTAACATCGTAAGAGTTTACCAACCACCAACCACCAGTGACTTTAATTTTCAAACGTTGACTTATAGCAAGAATATCGCACAAGGAGGGAGTCGACTAATGGATTTATCCAGGATAACTTTTTTCTAAATGTCGAGGAAACATTGAGGAGTCCTAATCTACTTGATTTAGTTGTAACTATAAATAAAAATTTAGTGCAAAACGTTCAAGCGGCGAGCCGCTAGTAAATAGCGATCATAACACGATTAGATTCGAAATAAAGACAAACGTAACCGTAAATATTATCTATCAACTAGTTCTGTAGTTCATAAAATGCATCTTTCTGAATAGAGATTTACATAATAAGCATTTAGAGTTACAGCGAGTGGTGCTAACGGTACTCATAGATTATGAATTCGTCAAAAGAGTACCAAGAGAACGCAGCAAATCAAGTACAGCTCTCTGGATTACCACCCAAATTTTAAACTCGATAATGGAGCGAAATCGACTATATATAGTACAAAAAAGTAACACTACAGAGTCAAACCAAGCGAGTTATATTATATAAAGAAGGCTGATAAAGATAGAGCAATTAGAAAAGCGAAAAAAGACTATGAAAGAGACAAAAGCAGGTAATTCGAAAAAAAGAGTCGGCGGATAAATGGCAAATAAAATTTAACGCACGTAAATGCAATTTAGGATGCAGGAATTTGAAATCGAATAATCATATGAATTGCTAACTCTTGAAATCCGTGGACATGAAAAGGTACCTTGGGGTCGTAATTTCAATGGACTTCAAACTATCCAAGCAATGCGTGGTAGCCTCTAAAACTTAAATTGAATCCTAGGATACATTGCACGGAATTTCTCTTATAAGTCTAGAGACATAAATTTACCCGTATATAAATCATTAATTCGACCACATCTTAAGGACGTAGTTCAATTCTGGTCAGCTAACATTAGCAGAGATGTGGACATGTTAAAAAGAGTGCAACACAGGGTGACCAACCTGATACCTGAACTTAGGAATAAACCCTATGAAGAAAGATTTTGCCCCCTAAACCTATTATCCTTTGCGAGTAGACGTTAACGTGTCCAGCTGCTACAGGTTTTTAAAATCTTGAAAGGTTTTTCCAACATAGATTATTTGCTATTCTTCTAGATTTATTATATGACAAATACCCTTCAAAATGTATACAAATTAGTCCACAAGTGATTCAACAGTGGCATAGCAGAAAACTATTTTAGCTATAAAATCACTCAAACCTGGAACAGTCTACCCGAAAGAGTAGTGGAAATTACCTAGTTTAATATATCAAAAACAGACTAGACTAGTATTATTCGTGTGTAAATATAACCTAATTGGAGAACGGATAAAGATCATATATATAGATACATAAGGGCACCGCTCGCAGGCAAATGATGCCGGCTGATAGCTGTTTGTAGAGCATGCGTCCAAGTGTGTTTTCCATATTCCTTCTGGCTTTCCTGTCATTAGTATTTTCAACACTAGCACAAGTGACATTGCGGAAGAGAAAGACCTATCCGATCAGCTTATATGAGTAATATGCTTATTAGAACTTGTGAGGTAATGGCTACACTCATAGATAAGTAGGTACGTACTTTGAACTTGCATGATATACAAGTACACTCGTAGATAAGATGTAGCTGATCAATAAAGATATATTAATTGCATGTACTTTACTCCCTAGGTTGAGGTGGTATTAATCTTATTACCTCTCGGACTGTCCTTGACAGGGCATTAGGGTCTTTGCTGGTCCTAGTTCTGTAGTTTTTAAAGCTCCACTCAAATTTCTGCACGCAAGAAAGTGTTATCTCTCATGTCACTGATTGCCAGCGTGGTCGCTTGCAACACTTAAAATCCATATAATTCAATGAGACATCAAAATTTACCTAGAGAGGAAATTTTATTGATGAGACGTCATCAATTTAACCCATATTATTTTTTTCACTGACCCTTTTTTTAAACAATGTTTATTCCAAATTTGTATAGCACGGTAGATCCAGTGAAGGAGCAAGATATGTGGGTCACAGTGGGCACGCATCTCACCACCTTCTCCCATTACACCACCACCATCAGCAGAGCATGGTTCAAGGCGACCTCAAAACCAAAAAGCACGACGAAGACGATTTGCCACCAGATTTCAAGAAAAAGCTGACCGAGTGGGAAATCAGAAAAGCACTGGCAGGAAAAGGTCAGCAAAATGTTGAAAAGTTACAAAAGAACCTCGGCGAAGAGTTTAACAAGAAAATGGCGGAGTGGGAGAAAATGAAAGCCTTAGGACTACAAGGAAAAATTAACCCTCAAAGTGGACCCGATTCGACAGGGATAACTCAATTATCCAGTCAGGTAACTCCCCCAACCTCGCCTGAAAGGTCTCTCCAGATGGTAGAGGGAAGCAGAACCAGTAGTGGACCAGCAACGGTGATTGGGCTTAGGGAACCACAACAACAGCAACAAGTCCGGATTGGGTCTAGGATTTCGCCCTTCACGTCAGGGACCGGGGTCATTTTACCCCAAAGTGCTCTCGACAGAAAAGGCTCAGCTCACAAAGTAAAAAAAAACAAACCCCCTAAAACAGAAAAACCACCACTGGTAAGTTAATCCCTTAATTTAATCCTTTAACAATTTTCTGTTATATACATATAAGGGATGTAAGTAAGGATCATAAGTGTGAATATGTTGTGTAGAAGTGTTTACCCAGAGTTCGCGCTGGAATGTTGAATAAGATGTAAAGTGTACATGAGGTGGCTGTTCATGATGTTTATGGTGAAATATTAAATGAATGTGCGTGTGTAGATGTGATCGTTATTCGAGGATTTCATGATGGAATACAGATGAGATTTTGCTACTCACGGAGTATATGTTGGGAAGTTGAATGACTGCGTGAGCATTAATGAAGTGGCTAGATTTATGGTGCGATATTGAATGAACGGGTGTTTGTGCAGCAAGTGGCTTCTCCAGAAGTTCATGGTAAAAATGAATGAATGACTTGTTAGGGAGTTTATATAGTTGGAATACTCAATACGTTAGAGTAAGTAGATGATATGACTGAGCGAGTTTCTGGCGGAACATTGAATGAGAGATTGCCTATAGATGAGTGGTTGCTCAATGAGTTTTCTTTAGGATATTGACAGTGTGTGTACATATGAGGTGGTTGCTTACGGAATTATGACACTATATTGAATGAGTTTATATGTTTAGATGGGGTTGCTCTCCAGAAAGTTTATGGTGCGATTTGGAGTGGGTTGGTCTTGAAAATCAGTGGTTATTCAAGGAGTTTCTAGTCGGAAATTAAATGAGTTGATATGTTTAGATGGGATTGCTCTCCAGAGAGTTTATGGTGCAATTTGGAGTGAGTTGGTCTTGAAAATCAGTAGTTATTCAAGGAGTTTCTAGTCGGAAATTGAATGAGTTGATATGTTTAGATGAGATTGCTCTCCAGGGAGTTTATGGCGCGATTTGGAGTGAGTTGGTCTTGATAATCAGTGGTTATTCAAGGAGTTTCTAGTCGGAGATTGAATGAGTTGATATATTTAGATGGGATTGCTCTCCAGGGAGTTTATGGTGCGATTTGTAGTGAGTTGGTCTTTAACATCAGTGGTTATTCAAGGAGTTTCTAGTCGGAAATTGAATGAGTTTATATGTTTAGATGAAATTGCTCTCCAGGGAGTTTATGGTGCGATTTGGAGTGGGTTGGTCTTGAAAATCAGTGGTTATTCAAGGAGTTTCTAGTCGGAAATTGAATGAGTTGATATGTTTAGATGGGATTGCTCTCCAGGGAGTTTATGGTGCGATTTGGAGTAAGTTGGTCTTGAAAATCAGTGGTTATTCAAGGAGTTTCTAGTCGGAAATTGAATGAGTTTATATGTTTAGATGAGATTGCTCTCCAGGGAGTTTATGGTGCGATTTGGAGTGAGTTGGTCTTTAACATCAGTGGTTATTCAAGGAGTTTCTAGTCGGAAATTGAATGAGTTTATATGCTTAGATGGGATTGCTCTCCAGGGAGTTTATGGTGCGATTTGGAGTGAGTTGGTCTTTAAAATTAGTGGTTATTCAAGGAGTTTCTAGTCGGAAATTGAATGAGTTGATATGTTTAGATGGGATTGCTCTCCAGGGAGTTTATGGTGCGATTTGGAGTGAGTTGGTCTTGAAAATCAGTGGTTATTCAAGGGGTTTCTAGTCGGAAATTGAATGAGTTGATATGTTTAGATGGGATTGCTCTCCAGGGAGTTTATGGTGGGATTTTGAGTGAGTGGGTCTTGAAAATTAGTGGTTATTCAAAGAGTTTCTAGTCGGATATTGAATGAGTCGATGTGGTAGATGAATTTGCTGCTCAGAGGGTTTATTTTAAGATATTAAATGAGAGGATGTGTTTAAATTATCTGGCTGCTTGACAACAGTTGTTTGAAAAATTAAAGTGGCGTAAATGCGTTATATATGCCAGTTTGGGAGATTTAAGAACGATCAAAATTGATTCCCGAAAAGGTGTATGATATAGTTCAAGTAATGGCAGAAGAAGAGTTTGTCCACCGCTAAAAGGATTGATTGATTCCGTGTGAGAGAGTTTTCTAGAAAGTGGACTCTGTGAGTGAATGTTTGCAAGAAATAATACTGTATCCTGTGCAAGTAGAGGGAATTATGTACGAGTATGAAGGTTTGTAGACGAGTTGCAATAGGGTTTAGACTCTATAACTTTGGATCATGGTTGTCGTGAGAATAGATTCTTCGAGTGGAAATAGTATGAGAGAGACTTTCTGAGTCTCTCTCATAGTATTTGGTGTTCCACTTCATGTCATAAATGCATGCTATTCTCAGAAAAGGAATTTGTGATGATACAAGTAATCCTATACTTGTAAAGTATTTAGTATTCATTATCATAAACAATCATGCTTAAAGACTGGCATGACCAGATAGAGAATGGAAAAAAGAAATAGTGGATAGACAGAATGTTAGAAAGTATGGTAAGCGATAGAGATATTAGACCAATTTAAGTCAAGTTATTTAATATATATATAGGATAATTATGCAAGAAATTGGGTTCGCAATCAAGTGTCTCTTCCTCTTTATCGTATCGGTGGAATCCATTTAGTCGCCTAGTAAGACACGCAGTCGATTGCCTGGTGGAATTTTTATAGACTCCGCAAAAGGATAATTTTCAGTTTATTTATTTAGTTAGTTAGATAACTAGTTACTTAGTTATTTATTCATGTTTCTCTTAAAGATAAAACCAGAAGGAGGACAGAAAAATCGTGACAAAGAACTGTTGTGGTTGGAAAAAGAACTAAACAAAATAGACAGGGAAAAACAGAGACTGGAAAGGGAGAAGGAGAAGTTCTTAGAGCGAGAGGCTAGGTAAGTGGAGGGTTTCTTCAAGCCCGCGGAGTTCAACTTGCGCTTGGTTAGTTACGAGTGGTTCTTGGTGGTACTGAATACCCATCGGTGGGGTGTCTAGTTCCTACTTATGACTTCTAGGTTGTATTTTACGAAATCCGTGCTAAAAGTTTTGAAATTAGCTTGTACAGGTTACACTATCTAGAGTTTAAATTTTATACTAAGTTCCTCTTAATTTGGGTGTAACCCCATTTAAGCATTTTGTGGTTAGGATCATTGTTGCGCTAATCGGAGTGAATTAGGGATCATTTTTTAGATCATAAGATCGGATTGAATTGCGAATCATTGTTGATCTTAGGATCGGACTGAATTACGTACCATTGTTGATTCTAGGATCAAGGTCAATTACAGATCATTGTTAATCCTAGAATCGGAGTGAAATACGAATCATTCTTGATCCTAGGATCTGAGTAACATACGGTCATTGTTGATCCTAGGATCGGAGTGAATTATGGATCATTGCTGATCCTAGGATGTGAGTGAATTATAGATCATTGTTGATCCTAGGGTAGGAGTGGCCTATGGATCATTGCTGATACTAGGATCTGAGTGACTTACGGATCATTGTTGATGCTAGGATCTGAGAGAATTATGGATAATTGTTGTTCCTAGGAACGGAATGAATTAAGGATCATTATTGATTGTAGGATAGGAGTGAATTACGGACCATTGCTGATCGTATGATAAGAGTGAATTACGGATCATTGTTAATCTCAGAATAGGAGTGAATAGGATCATTGTTGATCCTAAGGTCGGAGCGACTTATAGATCATTGTTGATCCTATGATCTGAGTGACTTACAAAGCATTGATTATCCTCGGATATGAGTTACTTACGGATCATTGTTGATTCTAGGATTGGAGTGAATTACGAATCATTGTTCATCCTAAAAACAGAGGGAATTACGTAACATTGTTGATATAAGGGAATTATGGATCATTGTTGACCCTAAGAACAGAGTGAATTACGTAACATTGTTGATATGAAGGAATTATGGATCATTGTTGATCCTAGAATGAGATGAATTACGGATCATTGTCGATGCCAGGATATGAGTGATTTACGGATCACTGTTGATCCTATGATCGGAGTGAATTACGGATCGTTATTGATCCCAGACCCAGAGTGAATTTCAAATCATTGTTGATCCTAGAATAAGGGGAAATTACGGATATTTTTTAATCCTAACGTAGTATTGACTCATGGATCATTGTTGATCCTAGAATCTTAATGACTTACGGATCATTGTTGATCCTAGGATCTGAGCAAATTACTGATCATCGTTGATACTAGGGTCGGAGTGACTTATGGATCATTGTTGATTCTATTATCTCAGTGAATTACGGATCATTATAGATCATACGATCGAAGGGAATTATGGATAATTGTTGATTCTACGATCGGAGTGAATTACGAACCATTGTTGATCGTAGGATAGGAGTGAATTACGGATCATTGTTAATCCCCGAATAGGAGTGTATAGGATCATTGATGATCCTAAGGTAGGAGCTACTTATGGATGATTGTGATCATTGTTGATTCTAGGATCCGATCCTAGGATCTGAGTGAATTACGGATTATTGTTGATTCTAGGATCGGAGTGAATTATGGATCATTGTTGGTCCTAGGATTTGAGTAAATTACGTAAATTGTTGATCTGAGGGAATTACGGATCATTATTGATTCTAGCGTCGGGGTCCATTACAGATCATTTTTGATCCTAGAATGAGATGAATTACGCATCACTGTCGATGCCAGGATATGAGTGATTTACGGATCACTGTTGATCCTATGATCGGAGTGAATTACGGATCGTTATTGATCCCAGACCCAGAGTGAATTGCGAATCATTGTTGATCCTAGAATAAGGTGGAATTACGAATCATTGTTGATCCTAAGACAGTATTGACTTATGGATCATTGTTAATCCTAGGATCTGAATGAATTATGGATCATTGTTGATCATAGGATCTGAGTGAATTACTGATCATCGTTGATACTAGGGTCGGAGTGACTTATGGATCATTGTTGATCCTATTATCTCAGTGAATTACGGAACATTGTTGATCCTAGGGTCTGACTCACCTACGGATCATTGTTGATCTTAGGATCTGAGTGAATTACGGATCCTTGTTGATCCTATGATCATTGTCGATCGTAGGATAGGAGTGAATTATGGATCATTGCTGATTGTAGGATAGGAGTGAATTAAGGATCACTGTTGATCTTAGAATCTTAACCTAAGCTACTCTAATGCAAATTAGCCAAACTATACCTGACCTAATTTAACCTTCTCTAACCTTACCGAACCCTATTCAACTCAGACTACACCTACCCAAACCCCTTTATCATTTTCTAACCTAACCGCCCCCCTCCCTCAACTTAAACTACCTTACCCCAACCTCCCTTAACGTCATTCCGAAAACCTATTCTCAACTTAAATTACCTTGCCCCTTTCTACCTTATTTAACTTAATCGCACCCCGCTCAACTTAAACTCCCCTAACTTATAAGGTTTACGCGGAGCTCTAACGCCCTCTTTCGGACTTTGACCAGACTGGAGAAGATGCGGTACGCAATGAGACAAGGTCCGGCAGAGAAGAGGGAGATCTACATCAAGACATCGACGGGTGAGTTCCGTTTCGAGGGGATCAGCCAGACATTCACGAAGAAGCTGTACGAGTGGGAGGAGCGGCGCGGCATCCGTCCGGAGTCATCCACCTTCGTCCTTCTCGACCCCAACTACAAAGCCCCCGTTCGACAGGAGCAGAGCGCCAATACTCACCAGAGTCCCGAAACGAAGCGGATCACCAGGTAAAGAGTCCTTCAAGTTTTCCACAGAATTGTACCTCGAAAATGGTTTAAAATCTACTCGTTTTCACACGAGGGGGAAAACCTGCTCATTCGAAGTGTTTTATCATTTGATGTATACTCGAATTTAATACCTGGATTACAAATTGGACCTCATATAGTACACGAATAGGGCCAAGTGATTGACCCTGGTTGTTTTTTAGGATATCGGACTTAAAAGTTGAAACATTAACCCATTGACACCTGTTGTACTAAAAAATGGACAGCTCAACAAAAATGAATGTTTATAATTTCACCCATATCTGCCCATTGTCCTATATATGGGACAATATTTTAAAAAATTATCCTATTAAATAATTATAATGTTATTTTCACTTTAAAATGTGTGATCATTTCTAATATTAATACAGAATTGATAAGTTAATGGGTTAAAGCTAACATTTGAAGTATCTAATAGTTAATAAGTGCCCTCCCGGCCACAAAGCCCGCATTCGTGTGGCCTTTCTTTCAAAAGCTCATCCGGAGGGCTTGTGGTTACCCAAATACAGTTTATCTTCCTCTTTCTTCCAACTTTCTTTATAAACTTCCTTACAATCTTTCGCAGGGCGATGTTCTTGTTGTTTTTTTCTTTATTTTTTTTAATGTAGCGTTTAGTATTACAAACATTTATTCTTATTCCACTGCGATTAATCGCACTATACGTGTTAAGGGCAAAAGAGCACAAGTCCGTCTCTCTCAGTTAATCAAATATTCTAACCTGTAAAAACAAAAAACAAATAAACAACGGAAGTCCATCAAAAAAGTAATGCCAAATAAAAGGTAAATTAAGAAACAAAACGCATCTATGAAGCAAAGCCAATAGAATAAGGAAAAGACAATCGAAATAACATAATGAGACAAAAGTAAAGCTAATTTTAAGCCAAGCTAATCAAAAAGTTGTCAATAAAATACAGGAAATACTACTAAAAAAAAATCAATAGAAAACAAAAACATAAAAAAATCAATGCGAATAAAAAAAATGGAGTCAACATAAAACGAAGAAATTAAAAAGGCCGAACTAAAATAAAAGCAAAAAGTCCAAAAGGAAATCCAATCAACAAAAAGAGAGAAAATAAAAAAGCATAGGAAACGAAAAAGTCAAGGCAATCATATAAGCAAAGACGCTAATAAACAGAGCTTTTTAAATATGAAAGCTAATAAAAAGAAGATTTAATAAAAAATCAAAACTAAACAAATAATTGTCAATCAAGAAGGTAGAATCAATTGAAGAGTATCCTGTTTTTAAAAGGAAAGTTAATAAAAAATATCAGAGCCGGTAAAAAACAAATCAATCAAAAAGTATATTAGAAAAAGTGAAGTCATTCAAAATGCAAAAGGGAGAAAATGTTGAACCCAACCAATACAGCACATCCAATAAAAAATATGAACCAATAAAATAGGAAAATAATTAAAGAGGCAAACTCAATCAAAGAGCTAAGGCAATTAAAACAGCAAATCAAATAATAAACAAACCAAATGAAAAAGTAGTTTCAATCAGAAAATCACGGCCAAATGAATCTAAAACCTAGAACCAATTTTGGTAAAGCCGATAAAAATAAAGCCTTAAAAAGACAAGGCCGATAATAAAACACCAAATCCAATGGAAAAAGCAAAGTGTAAAGAACAATCAAAGGAGCAAAGCCAGTGAAAAAAGCAGAACTAGTCAATAATCATAATCATTTAAAGAATAAAAGACAATCCAAAAGACAACACGAAGAAAAAGAGCAAAACCAATCAAAAAAGTCAAGCCAATGATAAACAATAAAATTATCAAAGCTAATCAAGCAAAGGCATTGACAAAAATAAAGATAATATAATAAGCAAAGTGAGTGCATAATCGAAGCCAATAAAAAACAATCCAAAGCATATACGGTAAAAAAACAAACAAAGTCCGTGAAAGAGTAGAGCTGGTCCATAAGCGAAACCAATCACAAAACAAAATCATTCAAGAATTAAACCCAATAAAAAATGCAAAGCCAGTGAAAAGGGCAGAGAGAGAGAGAAAGAGAAAGAGATAGAGTAAAAAAAATCAGTCATTTAAAGAGGAGAAAAGAATCAAAACGGCAAAGGCAAGGAAAAACAATCAAAAAAGGAATCTTAATCAATAAGGCAAAGCCATTCAAATTCGCAAGAAATGGAAAACAAAAAAATAAAATAATCAAGAAAGCAAAGAGCGAATGGGTTTGTAGACCACACAGTTTGGCAGCACTAAGGAAAGTCGATTAAAAAAAAGTAATGAAGATCAAATAAGCAAAGTCAATCAAAAAATACAAACCTAACCCCAAACAATATAAATCAAAAAGCAAAGCCGATCCAAGAAACGACGCCAACTATAAAATCAAATCGCTAAAGAAAGTAACGCCATTCAAAAAGTTCAGTCAATTAAAAAGCAAAGTAAATCATAAAAGAAATGCCAATCAAACCTTCTGAGCTATACTCTGATTAATAAGAATTCCCACTCTACCTGTTGTCCAGTAACTCGCTGCCCGTTAATAAAAAACCCAGAATCTTAAGATGCTTTCTTCGATTAGTGAGCAATCACTAGCGAAATTCCAGGAAAAGATCTCTCCCTCGTAACATTCCTCCATTAATTGGACTTCGCTTAACCATAGATCAAATTCTATACGTTTAGGCATTAGTGGGAACTCCCAATTCTATTTATATCTTTCATTAATTTGGCTCCCTTTCAAAGGTAGAATTTGCGGAAAACAAAATTAATATCTAACTTAGGTTAATGGACTGCATGATTTATACCATCCAATCTTTGCCATAATTTCCCAGTTTGGATATTTAGGGTCATACAGGGTGTCTTCAAAGGCTGGACACACAGGTAAAATGCCCTATATTTAATTTAATTGGGGTATTTATAAATAACATCTTTAATGTGATTTTCACCATTTGCGATGCAAAGTTCGATGCGCTTTGCGAGATTCACCCGATGCATTAACTCTTATAAATGTCCCTCAATTTGAGCATATTCATTTATGATGCGTTGTTCATTCAGGTCTCTCATATTTTTTTTTTAGTTATTATTGAGTACACCTTCTTATTTAGCAGACCCCAGAAAAAGAAGTAGAGGGTGGGAGGGGTAAGGTCTTGTGAAGGAAGAGACCATTGTGATATTTACAGTGTTCCTTAGAAACACCCTGTATTTGAGTTACATTTCTCATATTTATAAGAGAAAGATATTTATAAATTTTACTCTAAAAAATCTGCTTACTTTTGCTACAATTTGTTTAGAGGAATATATAAAACAAAGTCGCTGTCATAACGTAATGAATGCGCTTCCTTCAACACAAATCTCCTATGTAAAGTCTTGGCACCGAAGTTTTGGATAGTGAAATTCATGTTTCCTTTTATCATTTTTCCATATTATGCTTTTTTTAATATAATATTGCCTTTCTTCATTTTCCTATAGCTTTTTTTTTAATCTTTGGTGCTAGCCCATCTCCTGACATCTTTCCTTCCATCATATAGATCTAACATGTTCTAAAGTCGATTTTTCTGATGTTGATGTAATTAAAAAAAAACTATCTCCCCAAATATAGGTCTAGATCAGAATCCTCTTTGGCTGAAATTGGTCAACCGGGGCCAATCTCGTCTCTCATTTCCCACCAGTCAAGTTTGTCCTTAAGTGAGGAAAAAGAAGACGCGCCATCGATACAGGGTGAGTAATGTCAAAGTCTATCTATCAAAACTATCGCATTACATGTTTAGATAAAGTTCTGCAACCAAAGAATTTAATTGATTTTGTACTAATACGACTACATTTCCTCACCGAATCAAGTCATCGCCTTAACTTTGAAAATTGAACTCAATTAATCTAACTTAACCTACCCCCCCCCCCTCCCAATTTTATACGGATTCCCAAAGGTAATGATGACGTGTCGCCCAGATATAATAAGCTCCTCCCAAATGTGGGTTCTCCACTAGGACGAGGCGCTATCTTACCTCAATAACAGATCTTCACTTATACATCTACTTTTTAATTTTTATTTTAGGCCTCTTTAAATATAAATTAAGCAGTACCTATGACTTTTTCTATACATTCGCAAAGTTTTTCGTCATTTTAGTCCCCGAGTGATGAAGACAAAGAACAAAATGGGTTATTTGCAGACGTTAATAATTTGGATTTGATTAAACTTAAATTTTTCTTCGAAAGCGCAATAGCAACGAGGCCATTTCGCAGAGAAGGGAGTAAGGAGAGATCTGTAAAGAAAGTAGTGAAGCTAGAGAAAGTGAAAATAGGGGAAGATGTACCGAAGCGGATCCTTCGACAGGCATTAGGTAGAAGTGAAAATGTGTGGAAGATATAACAGCAGGCCTTCCCGTAGGCATTAGGGTTGGGAGGGTGCACATCTGCGAGCACTGGGGCCGGAAGGGCGTGCTGTTGCTTCCTGGTTTTATTTATAGGAGGGGCATTACCCCTGCTACACCGCTCCCCCCATATGGGAGGGGAAGGAAAAGAATTAAAAAGATAATGGGAGATCTAAAAGAAGTGCCAATGATGACCCGAGAGAGATAATGCCAGTTATTTTATGCCTTGGAGTAGGGAGGCCATGTCACTCCCTATGCTGGGGTGATTAAGCTACAAAGGTCATAAAGATAACCCATTAACTACCAAATTTTTAATAACTTAATAAAAAGACATTTTCAAAATGAAAACATTAAAAATATTTAATATGAGGATTTTAAAAAAAAAATAATGAAGGGAAGAATTGGGTAAAATTATACATATTCACTCTTTTAGTTTTAACTCGTATTTTTAGGGGCGTTTGCGTTAATTCGGTTAATTTTTTAAAAATTAACCGAATTAACGCACTTGTCTTTAACACAATTAAAAGTCGAATGATATAATATATTTCGGGACCAGTCGGTGTTCTATGAATAAGAAGATCGAGAAAGGGAAGGGTTCTATTATTTTCAACCTGATGGATAAATTTAAAAACCCTTTCCTTTCTCGATCTTTCTATTCATATAGCACCGACTGGTTTTAAATACTCCATCTATCGTAAACCTACCAATTCAAACTCTTGTATTCATTTTTACTCTTCGCATAGTCCCAAAGTCAAACGTTCCGTTTTTTCCTCTATGTTTTTACAGGCTTTACGAGTTGTCAGTCCTGAATATATAGATTCTTAATTCTCCAATATCTTTGAAATTGCCCATAAACTATGTTACCCTTATCTCTTTCATCTAAACTGTCTTTCTTCTGCAAAAAAGACGTTCTATAATACAGTCGTTCTATCCCTTTTAATGTTATAAACATTTTGGTTTTACCCTTCTCTGTTTGTTTCCTTGACCTTCCCCATCTTTTAAAAAACTTTAACATTTCAGTTGCTTTCAAATACGACTTAACTATAAAAAAGATTCTAGTCCACAATAATTGTAATAGATAATATTGGGGAAGTCTATTCGCTCGAATGTTCTGTTTATCCAAGTAAATATTTTGGACAGACAGGAAGCAATCTGTCCTTATTAATCAGCATAAATACAATGTTAGAAGACCTGTAAATAATAGTACGTTTTTTTGTGCATATGTCCAAAAATAACCACTTAATTAATTGGAATTCAGCACGATATATTTTTCGTTCAAGTGACTCAATTAAAAGAAACCTTGTTGAATGTTCATGTATAAGCCAATTTAATAACTTTAACATTTCCCCTGGCCTTTTTAAAATTGATGTTCTTAGTGAAAAACGCATTCTTAAAGAAATTACCATTGTTCCTAATTTTTTTTTCAATTTTAATTTTTATGGGCACCCTATTTATCAATTTAATTATTGCAGTGATTTTGTATTAACATTATTTTAGTTATCTTCCTCTCTCCTTGTCCATCTCCCTTAAGTATCTGCTTACTTCTCGTGTCTCTCCTAATCGCCCTCTTTAGACTATCGCTTTATCCGTTAATCGTTTTAACCCTTTTGGCTCTGTTCTTGACCCTTTCTTGCCTCTTGGTTTGACCTTGCTACCTGTTATAGCTAAATCTTAATATGAATTTTCCCATCCCTCTCCTACTTCCTCTTTGGTGATTTCGTGTCATAGAGGCGGTTCTTTATCTTTTTCTAGCTTATTATATTATTTTCTCTTGTAGTTATCCTTGAGAATGAAATGAATAAAGTTCGAAAGTACTTGGAAGCACCTTTTATTTTTTCCTGCGGAACATTGTATATATATATATATATATATATATATATATATATATATATATATATATATATATATATATATATATATATATATATATATTCATTATAGCATGTTTTATTAAAAGCGACCGCTAGTTTCAAATTAATAATTCTTTTTTCAATCTTCTCGATTTGTCTTATAGTCGCCTTTTCTTCATTGTTTAACTTCATCCGGGACTGATGTTTGTTATTTTGCCAAAGGTAGAAGTAAATTAATGTAATTTAACAATTTCTTTAATTTAACTGACGCGTTTCGATATATCGAGTATCATCTTCAGAGTTACAATGGGGAATTATTACAAAGTATTCAGTTTATATGTTACAAAATGTGTTAACAAAATTACGAACGAAGCTATACAGGTATAGGCAGGTTTGATCCAGGTGGTAAAAGGGCGGAGAAGTAGGTAGCCAGAGATTGAGGGGGAGATGAATTAAGCTGTTTACCAGAGGGGATTGTGGCTAGGGGCCACTAATCCTTGCGCTGGGCAGGATTTCATTGGAGTTAGACTGTATGTTTAAATTCGGTTGCTTCACTTGGATATATATAGCTTCAAGGAAGAGCAGTTGGCGCCTCTTGGTCGCACAGTCTAAAACTTTGGTGTTTTCTTCTATCATTTTTCGTTTGAGGCAAGTTCCGTTTACTTCCTGTGTATGTTTTTTTTAGGTGCACCGTTGCTTAGATGGTATGGCATTCTTCTTGAGAGAGTGGTTTCGGTCATGCCAATATACGAGTTAGGTAGGAGCTCACAGTCTCCTAGTTTACATGTGTACTCGTATATCAGATGTGTCCTTTGTTTCGGTTGTAGCTGGGGTTTGGGGTTATTTTTCATGAAGAGGGTTGAAGTACGTCTATTTTGATAGTACTCGTAGATGATTAGTGTGATCTTTTTTCAGCGTTTATGGGTTTTATTCCTTAGCCTATTGTGTCCTTGATTGGCTCTTTCATCTGAAAAAAAAAAATATATATATATATATCAGGGCTGGGAACTGAAATGAATATCTATTCGAGTTTCAATTTGAGTTTGCCATTTTAAAAAATATCAATTCGGATTTCGCTGCTTGAATCTATTATTTCAGGGTTCTGTAATGCTTTTTCTTCTCGTAAAATATAATTTATAACAAAGTAACTTATAAAACTTTTCCCCTCTTATCACACATTTGCCTTGAGTTAAGGTAAATTCGTTATTTACTGTGTTATTTCTTGCCTACTATCGCAATCCATATGTTCCGGATGCCCAAATTCACTGTGTACTTTTCTATTGAAATTAATGGGTAAAATATTCGCAAAGTCTCAATGGACGGGAACCGTATGTAAGGATGAAAAAACCGGAGTCAAATGGAAGTTTTTAATGGGATATTACATACTCCTTTTTTTTCTCTATTGAAATACTATGCAATAAAAATATAGAACCCACGAAGCATTTTTAAATATTGTACATTAAAACATTGGGCAAAAAAACTGGAAAAGTATATATTACAAATTTTCATTATTATATTGAAATATTATGCAATAAATATACAGAATACAAATAATATCTTATAAGAACAATTTAAGCTCTTTTAAAAACAAACTTGACAGCCATGTGGGGAATATATTTGACATAAATTTAAATTCAAAATCTCTTAGGGATTTGAAAAGTCAGAGCAGAAGAAAGTTTTAGATTGGGTCATTCTGTGATTAGCAAAATAAGATTAGGACTAGGATTAGGACGAAAGATTAAAATATACATTTACCTATTATTCACAAGTTAAACCAATGTTATTTCTTGGAATTCCTAAATTATTTTATTAATGATACTCGACGTTTTCGCTTCAAACTTATATTTATAATCGATTCAAGTACGAAATTGAGTTTTGAAAAAATGTTCAGTTCGAATTTTTTTTTCAATTCGAATTAGAAAATATATAGATTTTAAAGGTTTATCGATTTGAATTCAATTCGATTTCCCAGCACTGATATATATATATATATATATATATATATATATATATATATATATATATATATATATATATATAATATATAACAGGAAGGTCCAAAAGTTCTCGGCCCAACCTTGATGAAATTTTTAAAATGTGTTTAAATGTGTCAATTCAGGATCTGTCATGCCTGAGCAGGAAATGCGGAAGTTTTTGTTGATTAAAATACGTTTCCATATTTTTGGTGAATATTCTTCAGTTTGCAGAAAGCCCTTATTTAATGATGTCAAATATTGAGCCTGTTGCAGTGATTAAATTTTTCACGAAAGAAGGTGTTAAACAGAATGAAATTTAAGCGCAGTTTGGATGATATGTATGCAGATTCTTTCCCTTCTTTCAGCACCATAAAAAAAAAGCGTCGTTATTTCGTATGGGTCGGGAAACATTAGAAGATGATGAACGTTGTGGGCGTCCAGTGACTGCCATAACCCCTCACAAATTGCGCGTGTGGAAAAAGAAGTAAATGATAACCGACGTTTAAAGGCAAAGGAAATGGCAGCAAGAGTGAAGTTATCGAAAACAGCTGTCCTCAGTATTTTACCTGATCATCTTCATATGAAGAAGGTGAGTGAGGGATGGGTACCCGAACTTCTTTCTTCAGTCCAGGAGGAACCGCAGGATGGAATGTCGCAGAGAGGTTTTAGATGCTTCCCAAGGGAATGGAGGGGAAGTTATTCAGTTCAGTGTAACTAGATATGAAACTATGGTGCTATACTATGATCCTATATCAAAAAAGGAATCAATGGAGTGGCGTCGTCCAGGAAAAGCCTCCTTCCCCCAAGAAAAGTCAAGGTGGCCCCTTCAACATAAAACTTATGGTAACTGTTTTTGGGGACTGTGAAGGAATTTTGATGATTGACTTCAAAGAAAGGAATCCGGTAGTAAATGTTGAGTATTATGCTTTTTTTATTGCATAAATTAAGGATCGCAATCAAAGAACAACGTCGTGGGAAGCTCAGTAGAGGAGTCAGACTCCTCCATGACAATGCCCCAGTGCACACAGCGGGAATTGCAAAGAGGGCCATTCTTGATTGCGGTTTCACAGAATTGAACCACCCTCCCTCTAGTCCAGACCTAGCCCCCAGTCATTATAAATTTTTTTCCAAATTCAAATCCGAATTGAGGGGAAAAGCTTTTCGAGTGATGATAAAGTCAAGTCAGCTGTTTTAAGGCATTTTCAGTGCAAAGACAAAGGGATTGAAATGCTTATTTCAAGATCTAATAAGTGCATTAACCTTTTCGAGGCCTATATTGAAAAGTAATCAAATTAGATTTGACATTTTATTTTCGTAACCTATTTAGGCCGAGAACTTTTTGACCTTCCCTCGTATATATGCAATGTTCCGCATGAAGAAGGAAAAGATGTTTCCGAGTAGTTACTTATCAAGGATAACTACAAGATAAATTAATATAACAAGGTTATATATAAGAAATAACAAAATATAGTACCCCCTTTAAGACAAGAAATCAGCAAGAAGAAGTAAAGGAAGAAGGGTAAAAACACGCCATCATTTATCAGGAACAAGTAGGAAGGTCAAACGAATTGGCAGAAAAGGAAAATAACAAAGCCAGAAGCAATAAAAATATTAACGGAAAAAGAGTTAACCTAGAGAGGAAGATTAAGGGTAACACGAGAAGTAGCTAAATGGGGAACACTAAATGAGAAGGAAAATAGAAAGTAATAAGACAAAGATTTAAATAAAAATCAATGAAATAATTGAAATAACCAAACTGGGTACCATAACTATGAATATTAGACACATAAATAAGAATATAAGTATAATGTATATAAGAATATATATATATATATATATATATATATATATATATATATATATATATATATATATATATATATATAATTTTTTTGATAACAGCATCGATTTTTTGCTTTTTGTTCGAAGGTCGGAGAATGACCATATTTAATTAACTGGAATTCAGTTAAATTTATTTATCGCTCCAATGACGTTATAAAAAAAATAATAAATATAGTTGAATGTTTTTTTTATAAGCCATTCTGATAATTTTAACATACCCCTGGACTTTTCAAAATTGATGATGTTATCAAAAAAGTTATTTTTAAATAAATTAGGCTGTTCTTATATTCTTAGCTATGTGTCTAATATTCAAGTGATTCCCTATTTTAAAATTCTTGTAATATATTTCTGAACTATAATTCTTACAAGAAATGAATATGAGAAGAAAGTGTATAGAATGGAGGTTCATTTAAAATTTGATATGGGCGCCAGCAATCGCCACCAGCTTCTCAAGCTGTCCATGAACCGCATCACCTGATTTCACAAGGGACTCTTCTGGGGTGGAAGACATAACTTCTCGTATTCGCCCTTCAAGTTCTTCCTAAGTCATTAGTTTGGTAGAGTAGACTCGCTCCTTTAACCAACCCCAAAGAAAAAAGTCAGGACTTCTGGCTGGCCATTCATGCAGACCACGACGGCCCATCCATCCCCCTGGGAAGTGGGCATTCAGGCATTCTCGCACAACAATAGCAAAGCGTCAATCTTCTCCCAAGTACTGATAACTATCCAGATTTCATTTTGCATGGTGAGGTACCTTTCGGTATTCATGGTATCGTGAAGAATACCATTCTAATCTTTCTGAATTTTTTTTTCGCATTGGACAATTTGTTTCCAATATTTCGCATATTTTTTTAAAATCATCTCTCCATCTTGTTTTTACCTGCCGCGAAGCGCTAGGTCTAGGCGTCACTTTTTTTTCCAAGATGAGTAAAGTTCAATTTCCAAAAGGAGTAAAGTTCAATTGTACCTATTTAGAGCCATGAAATGACCCATATGACCATGGGACATATGGTTATTCACCCCGGAGATTTCAAATCTGCCCCGCCATCGGATTTGGCGCTGGGTGGCGCCATCCAGTGGCAGAAGCCTCATTAGGCCCGTCAAAGGCACTTTTCGATCGTCTTTTATCAAGTGAAGTTCAATCGGTATTTTTTCTTGTCCATCGTTCGTCTTTGAATCTTGCTACATGGTCTCTCCTGCTCCGTTTCAGGTTTACTATAGCTTCCACTATATTCTGAAGTATAATTCAATTTCATGGACTATAATATAATATAATATAATATAATATAATAATGGTATCTATATTCATAAAATAACCTTTTGTGATTCGTTGATGCAGATTTCGTACTGAAACATTTGAGAAACCTATTTTGGGTTTTGCATGGCACTTCTCGAGGTAAAAAATAATATATATATATATATTTTTTTAATTCCCAAATATATTGAAAATAGTAACATCGGTTCCAATGTGTTCCAGTCTATTCCAATTTGAACTAATGATTGTAAAATTGTTTTTAATTGCTTTTCTCTGGATCATCAGTAAATTCCTGAAAAAATATTATCATTATCAACGAAATCTTCATCAGGACTATTGACCCTAAATTTGAGGAAAGGGGGAACAGGTTTCCAACTGAACGTTTTCCACAATTTTATCAGTAGCCCCTTTAGGTTGATCACATGATATCGTGAGGGTGGTATTTCTATTTTTGAAACCTTAATTTCCTTTTAAATTCTTCTCTCCTAGTCATTATACATAACCATGACCGTCTTATATTGTCCTTTCAGCCGACAAGACCTCTAGCGAACCCACTTTAGTTCAAGATGACCTTTCTGAAGGATCAAAGTGTACCACCATCCATGCTCCGATAGAGGTCCTACCGGTAGTTAAGACGGAGTCAATTGAAGGAGGAGGGGAGAATTCAACTGACCTTGTTCCTGTCAAGGCTGACGGAAAGCACCGTAAAGGGTCTCTCGCTTACCAAGATCCATATGCTCCACTCGAAATAACGAGGCTAATTGACTCATCTGGAAGGTAAAGCCATTTTTGATATGGTGGACTTAGGTGTGAATTTGCATATATTTAAGCTAATTATTTATTTCCAGAGAAGAACGGCTCCAGACATACTTTTAAGCAGAATTCACATTCATAAAAAGTGCTATAAATGATCAATTTTGGATTTTTATATCATTTTACAGGGTATTTTGACAAATAATATTAACAAAAGAACCAATTAGTTGAGCCACCAACGAACAAAACCCAGTTGACTATGAGCTGGGCGCTGACTTGATTCAATGACCATATAATGAAAAAAACAGAGTAGGAGATATGAGATAGATATATTTTAAGGTAAGATGAAATATAGAATAATAACCCACAAAGGAGGATAAAGATAACCTTGAAGACAATATTTATTTAACCCTTTGATGTTATTCTTTTGCAAGAGAGAGGGTTTTCAGTCGAGTGTCTCAGCCCTCTACATTTATTAACCTCACAATGCACGCAGCTGTCACGTCACCATTTCGGTGGTAAACCACCTTCAATACAGAGAAGTGTCTTAAATCTTGACATATTCTTCTATCAACTCTTAGTGAAGAAAAGCATCATATTGAGGCTGAATGCCCCGGGGGCGCTGAGAGAAGGGCGGTGGCGGCTCAGCAGGCCTTCGAGACAGAGACAGACAAATTACTGGATACAAACGCTCAGATGTCGGAGGAGAACTACCGTTCACTTCTGCACGAGAACATGACGCTGTTGGGGAAGTTGAAGGAGCAAGAAAATCTGTGTCGTGCCCTCGAGACACAAATGGGGGACATCGATTCCAAGATGGACAACGTCGCTGATCAGCATCTTAAAACTTTAGGTAAGTCGTAACCGAGTGGGAGGGAGTAAGATTGAACTTACAATGTTCCACTTCAAGGCTGAGTCTTTGATGAAACTTTAACCATTGAAAGAGCTGAATAATGTGCATAAAGAGAATGAGATAATTTGAGCACAGCCGCCTTTTTAATTAGTCTTTAAAGTTTGGGAGAGTGACGCGCATTGTCTCCCTAGTTTCACAAATATCCTCCATTTTAGGCAACTGGAACTATGTATCTTCTGCACGAGTCCAGTTCACCAAAGTGCCTCACTTTGTAAACCACGTTTCAGCCACTTTCTTGCAGAGGTGTTTCGTCTCTTCTTTATTTCTTTTGTTATGAAAAAGTCCAAATTTATTTTGTTGTCTAGGAAATAATTAATTAGCTGAACAGCTCAAGTCGCATTTAGTTGCCTTATAGAGCGAGTAGTTGAAATCGTATTTAGTAACCTTATAAGAGGCAACCCCATATAAAGATGGGAAAAGTTTGCAGTAGTTGAAGAAGAAGATAGGACGCGCAGCTGTAGTTGTATATAATAAGACTTCATTCGCAATAACATTGAGCAGCTTTAAATGACTCATAATTGCAGCTGCATTTAGTAGCTTTATACAGAATTCAGTTGCAGTCGCATTTAGTAACTTTAAAGTTCATAAAAGCAATACGATTTGTAGCCTAATAATACTTATAATTAAATTGCCTTTGGTAATATTTTATGAAGTGCTATTACAGTGGCTTTGATAGCCATACAAGACTCATAGTTTAATTCACATAGTTTCAGTCTAATTCAGTAACCTTATAGAAAAAGCAGTTGCAGTCGCATTTTGTATCCTTATTACTCGCTGTTAACAGCAATTACATTTAGTAGCCTTATTTTCAAACAGTTGTAGCAGCATTAGCGTCCTTATAAAATACGCAGTTAGAATCGTATTTAGTAACCTTATTATACGCACAATCGCACTCGCATTTAGTAACTTTTCACCGGATGCAAAGTCGTATTTAGATACCTTATAGGAGAAACAATTGTATTTGCGTTTAGCAGCCTTTAGGACGCGCAGTTTGTACTTTGTTATTAATAGGTTGTATCACATAAAATGTCGTTGTTTTTCATCATGAAGTAAAACGTTTCAATCAATGATTTACTAACTTAATTCCATATTTTGAAAATATCATATAGAGTGCAATTGAACCTTTTTGAACCCTCTAACCTTTCCACAGCAATTGTATCTACTCAATAAATCTAAGTAATTTTCAGTACAAATTCAAATTGGAACATATGTACTGTCTAAGTTGTTGATGAAAACAAAACATATGAGGTGAACAGCATTAGGGTGACAACTGCTCTGTGTTGTTCAATAAGTTTAGTTCTTGCAACATGGACACTGAAAATGAACCTATTGAGGGGAAAAAACCTGTTCGTGATGATGGGGAACTATGAGCTACAGGGACCTATAACCCGCAAATATCAGCTCGAACACTTGTTGACATCATCATACCTTCAGTATCCACCATATCACGCCATCATGAGACAATAATAAAAGTTAAAAATTATAAAATTGGGTCCGACATGAATGCAACTAAAAAATTGTGACGTCTTGAACTCTGTTCTTCACATGCGCACGACAGAAAAGGGAAACATATGTGAAGGAATCCTCTAATAAAAAATAGATCTTATACGATAATAAGAAGATGTGTGGTTAATGATTAAACGATCATAGAACCCAAGTTATATGCCAAAGCCATTGCTGCACCCAAAATGGTTATGATTACAGTTTGGTTGAATAATGAATGAATGAGTCATCCATTTTTCATTTTGGGAAGCAGGAAAAACGATAAGAGATTGCTGAAGTGCATTTAAAATTAATCATCAAAGAGCCCTTAACGGCCCAGAAACATGGACGGATATTGCTTCATGACAATTCCAGGTCTCACATCTTCAACTTACTGCGTCTAAACTTACAAAGATAGGATATTTAAGTCTTCAGCAATGTCTTCACTTACATTGGTATTAAGGTTTACTATCTTTTAATGAGGCTATGGTCACTCACCTGATAAATTTCAAGACTCCTAAAGATAAGGAACAGATTGATTCAGAAATAAAATATAATCTTGATGAAAATATTGACTCCTATGTTCTAGGGTCAACTGAACCTGAATTTGTTTAAGACCATAATTGTTTTCTATTAAATGAAACTCCCTTCTTGAGTGAGCTAGGGCAACTTCTGAGGCTCCAGTCTGTGAAAATTCTCCTGAGATTCTAGTTGCTTCAGATAATGTTTTTTATAGGACAGATGCCGTTCCACTCCAAGACTCTATTACCTCTGTGACTGATTAAGATGCTATTTTATGGGCAGTTAAGACAGTTAACTATGCATATCTGAGACTGGTTGAACTTATGAAAGTGCCTATATCTTTTTCATAATTTTATGATGACCAATGTTGGAATGCTCTTGTAGACTCAGGAGGTGATGTGAATTTACTTTGTGAGGGTGTGGTAATTGAATTAGGATTAAACATTGTGCCATGTGCTGGTGCATTGAAAGGCTTTGGCAGTAAAGAAGGGACTATACTGTGAACAGTCACCTTGTTACCTGTTTTGCATGGAAGACAGTTTAAACCAACTAAATAACTTTAGGCCGGTAAGCTTAACTTCTTTGTTTGTAAAATTCTTGAGAAGATAGTTAAGAAGGGAATTTCTGACCGTGTAGAGAGTGGTAGGTTAATAAATGATGCTCAGCATGGGCTTAGAAGAGGTAGATTGTGTTTAACAAATTTACTGGATTTTATGGATTATGTTACTAAACAATTAGATAAGGGAGGGAATGTTGATGTAATTTAGTTAGATTTTAGCAAAGCCTTTGATGAGGTTCCACATAGGAGACTAGTTCACAAATTAAAAATGCATGGGATATGTGGTAAAGTTTTGAATTGGATAACTGAATGGATGAAAGACAGGAAACAGAGAGTTGGGCTGAATGGGGTGAGGTCACAGTGGAGGGACATTATCAGTGGCATACCTCAGGGATCCATTCTAGGCCCTTTATTATTCATAGTTTATATAAATGAACTTGGGTAGGCTGTAAATAGCAAAGTGTCAATTTTTGCTGATAGCACTAAATTGGGAACTGTAGTCAAAGAAGTTGAGAATAGCTTTAAAGTGCAGAGTGACTTAAATAAGTTATTAGCTTGGGCTCAGAAGTGGCAGATGGCTTTTAACCTTAAAAAATACAAAGTTCTTAACATGGGAAGGGATAATAGGGAATTTAGCTATAAAATGGAATGGCATTGGCTGAATTTCCCTGATGATGGTGCTTTTTATAGGTGGGTTTTGATGGATGCGGATGACCTTTGATAGGCCCTTGTGGCTTTTGTCATCCATGAAATTATGTTATGTTATGTTATGTTAATGCACTTTGAACTCCCTTGTCGCAATAAAAGGTTCAATGATAAGGAACTAATTGGTGTGTGTTTTTTTACTTAACTCCTAAACAATATACCTAAAAAATTTGATAAAAATAGGATATTGAAGCTAATAGGTCATATTTTGATTATTCACTATTTTTTATGCCCTTTTCAACTTACTATACAAAAATAACGACATTCTATGCGATACAACCTATTATTTTACTCCCCGTACATGCCGTAGTCTTTATGCCATCCCTAATTACCTCATTTGTGACCGTTACATCCCCGCTTGTTCTCACTCGTGTCTTCGAACTGTGTCATGATTCCCGTACAGAGAAGCTTCACCGGCAAGTCACGATGATGCAACGTTCGGAATCTCTGTCGAGAACTGGCCAACCACAGGTGGAGGGCGACTCCTCGGAAGAAGTGGTAGAGACCGAGACAAACGAGAGACTGATCGAGCAACTGAAGGCCAGGATCGTCGAACTCGAAATCAAGGGGGAGAAATTGATGGCGGAGAAGGAAGAACTGGAGGTGATGTGGTCGTCCTCGTCCGCGGGGCAGTTATGAGTTTCGGCTTGTTTTATAAATGTGGAATAGAGCGTGTATTTGTAAGATAGTGTACGAAAGGAAGTGACTCGGCAAATATGGGGGAGAAGTAGGAAGTGAATTGGAAAATGGAGTAGTGATGGGAGAGTTGTCTCATATAAAAAAGATGAGCAAAATGGGATTGAGGGAGCTGTATGTTAAAAAGGCGGCGAGATTACGAATGTGGGTGAAACAAGGCTAGATGTACTGGAGGCAGAAAATGAATGCTAAAAAACTGAGTGAATCGGTGTGTTATGAAAAGATAGAAGGTTAATTCTTGGCCGGTTGTCAGTAGGTTAATGCTGTTGTATACCGGGTTGAAATGTTTGAAAGCAGGTGAGCAAATATGAGTGAAGTAATAATTGGAGGTTGGACTCAATCTTATTTATACAGACGAGTTGTTGATTAATGTGATGATGGTGTGTTATTGTTATGATGTTTGTCGGTGTTGTTGTGCACGGGGCTGAAGTGTTTGTAAGTGTATGTGAGTGAAACCTTTTTTTATCCAACACTACTTCAACCTGGTACACACGAACATGTGACCCTCACACACATGTGACTGATACTTTATATTCACGTTTGTTCCCTTATATTCTTGGTATTTATTGCATATTCTCTTGGGCTCACCAGCGATTGTCATACTGAACTTTATGTCTATTTCATTATCTGGTCGGGATCCGCCTGGAGAAAGGCAGGTTGGCGAATCACTAGTACTACCAATTGCAATATCATCATGTGATATTCCTTGTTCCTGATTGTCATCAACACCACTATCCTCTTTATTGAATGAATGTCAGCGTGTGAATAAGATGGAAAATGTGTAGGAGATAGAATCTTCCCCTTTTCCCTACTTTCTTCTACACGCGTGCTACAGTCGCCGCTTTGGTATAATAATCACATGAAGTTATAGAAATATTTTGGCTCTTTAAAGAGGCAATTATGGAGTTTTAAGCAGGCAAACACATAAATTTCACCCTTCCATTTACGTCGATCGACAATAACCTACTGTAGCTGAGGTTATTTTACTGTATTTTGCCACCAAATGACTCAATTGATGATACTTTACAGTGCGCATTCAAGCTTCATAAGGATCACGAGACGCAAATTGCTGAGTCACTCTTGATTCGAATACGGGAGTTGCAGGACGCTGGGGCCGAAGTCAACATCCAGACGGTCCAGTGCCAAACGGACGAGGCACTCAATCCTGAAGAAAGGTAGGACCATGATCAGCCCTTCTTAGTTTCGTCATCATCATTCTGTCTCGCCCCACTGATAGTCGAATCTCTCCCCAAGGAACTTTCCATTAATCACTGTCCATCGCTCGAGTTTGTTCCGTTACTTTTTCCAGTGAGAAAGCTATTCATATTTACACCTACTCCCTGCTTAACTTCTCAGCCTTTTTTAATGATAAATGTGTCTGATTAAGGATTTGTTTGCCATGAAATTAGTTTCGTTTTAAAGGAAAGACAAATCATCTTTAATATACCGGGTAACAGCCAAAGATGTCCCCTGTTTTGTAATGCTGTAATTTGTTAGTCATTAAAGCTGGAAGGTAGAAATAAGTATTATTACAAAGAACAATATTTGAAATTTTATTAGCTAGCTTAGGTAGTCTAGGCTTGTGGTGGATAGTCTATCCAAGCCTAGGATAACCGATCTATGCAGATATTAACCAGTTTTGTTTTAAGCTCTCAAAAATGGTACAATTAACTCTTGAACAGCGCACGTTTGTTGTGGAATTAATGATTCTAAATGGCTCCATAATCAAATCAATTCCTCATTTTCAAGCAAGATATGATATCACATTAGCGTGATATATATCAGTGAGAAAATAATAGTAAACCACAATATATGAATCAAAATTTATTTATAACAACAAAACTAGTTTAGGCAAAGTTGTAATTGATGCCATTTTTAACTGAGTAATGAAAAAGCCAATCAACGAGCTCAATATATATATATATATATATATATATATATATATATATATATATATATATATATATATATATATAAGGCGAACAAAATACTAAACAATATGAAAACGCAAGAAACAAGCTGGAAAAAACACTATTTGGGTGGATTCAGGGAAGGTTACTAATCTCCGAAAACAATTGCTTCCGGAGGTTTATAAATACGATTGGTGACTTTATTCGATATATATTTGTTGAATTTGTATTGCCCTTTGGATGAATTGAAATTATCGACTTTATTAATGATGATAGATTCTGCAATTCTCCTCTCAATATATTTGTTTGATTTATGAATAATATTTGCTTGGTTGAAATCTATTCTATGGTCGTAATTTTGCATGTGCATAAAGAGACTTGAAGAACTTGCACCTCTTCTTATATCAGCTTGATGTTCTTTTATCCTCTTATTAAAGTGACCCGACTCTCCGATGTATGCTAAGTTGAAATTATGGCATGGTATACAGTATACGCCAGCGTTGTGATTGATGGGACGCAGTCTAGTCAAGGATTTTTGTATGATATTTGAATATTCAAATGTAATATTCATATGATTTCCGTTTGCATACGATTTTAAGGGGAGATAAAGCTGGAGCATATGGGAAACTGACACATATTTTAAATTCATCCCTTCGTGGTGTGGAGATTATTTTGTTTGCCTTATATATTCTGAGCACCTTGCTTGGCTTTTTCATTACTCAGTTGGAAATGGCATCAATTATAACTTTTCCGAAACTAGTTCTATTGTTATAAATAAATTTGGATTCAAATATTCTGGTTTACTATTATTTTTTCATATAAATATATATATATATATATATATATATATATATATATATATATATATATATATATATATATATATATATATATATATATATATATATATATATATATATGAAACGGGAAATCACAATAATACGTATGATAGTTGTAACTTTGTATTGAATAGTAGACTAAAATATCCGGTGTTTTGTTAGGCGTTCAAACCGTTGTTGCCGTTGTTTTTTATATTTTGTACAAGTATGTCTATTTTTGTTTTACCTTGTATATATTCATTTTAATCTATTTCTTTACCTGGTTTTCATAAAATTGATTTAGTTGTATATGTTTTCCTATTATGTAGGTCTTATTTGGTTGCTTTGTTACTTCTCTTTTGGAGTTATTTTCCTTCATCTTTTCTTATGTTTTCCTGAATTTTTGTTTGTTATTAATCCATTTAGATGTCGATATTGGTTATCTTAATATCGATGTAGTCAAGTCGTGGTTCACTTTCAGAAATGGTTAGTCGTATCCGCTGATTGTCTTAATTTTTTCTTGTGTAATTATTTCCCGTCGTTTTTTCTTGCAAATGACCGTATCTGTAGTGTGCCACAATCAATTGTGTTATAACTTCCGCGAATTGTACGCTTACATACTATTCAAATGTTGAAGAAACTGGAGATAGGATCCCAGCATTTTGACGTGGCTATAAACGCTGCTTCCAATGCCTTATCCTCCTTTGAATGCATGTGCGACCGCTTTGGCTTCCTTCCCATTGATGCGTGGGTCAACATCTTGGAGGTGTTCTGTGAAAGCGTTACTTAATAACCCTGCACGGATATCCTGCCTGTGCCCCCTTAATCTAGTATCCACGCCCCTGTGTGTCTCGTCGAAGTAAGTCAGGCTGCACTCCTTAGGTGGTTCGGAAAAGCGGCAAATGTCTCCAACTTTGACATCTGCTTGAAGGGCGACTCTAGTTTATATAAAGAAGATCCATATTTAAAAATAACAGAAGTAGGAAATTGTTTAAAGATACGTGGAGAAAAGAAAAAAAGTGCCAAAATAAAGCAAAACAAGCGAATTTTTATAATTAAAAACAGGTGGAATGTTTGCTTTGTAAATTTTTTTTAGCAGAATTTAATGAAGAGAGAATTAAATAGCGATGGTTTTTGTATGCGATTTCTTATCACGTAAGCCCCTTTTTTACCATTACTCTTTGCGAACGGCGTATGAATTCATTATACATACCCATATTTGATGTAAATTTCCCAATGTTCCTTGAAAATTAACGGAATAAATTTCGAAAGTCCTTAAAATTCGCATTTCATCTTTCTTACGGGTCATTTTGGTATTCATAAATTTAATATATTTTAAATCGTTAAATATGTATAGGATGAAAATTTTAAAAACTAATTAATACGATGGTCATGCCATGGTAGTTGCATCCATGGAAACAACCTTAAAATGAAAAAAATAAATCTTGAAAATTCAATTTCGTCCGTAGCCAAGAAAATTCTGATGAATCCAAACTGTGGAAGGAGGAAAAAGGTTTAGCCGTCGTCCCTTTGCCTACCAATTCTTCGCAAGCGATATCAACAACGAAGAAAAAACGGCGAAAACGAAGAGACGACTACAACAAAACTAGCGACGACGAGGCTTACGATGAAGATAAAGAAGAGAGTGACGATGAGATTAGACGATCAGATAAAGAGGGAAAGGAACAACAGAAGAGGAAGAAGAAAGTTCCCCCTAAAAAGGTTCAGAAATTACATAACCTTACTGCGGATTTGCTGTTTCAGGTAAGAATCTTTTGAGTAAAAAAAAAGAAGAAGAGGTAAACATAAGTTTAGATATTAATGCCATTAATATTAGTATCAATAACTCACTTTAGGAGGATATTAAATATTAAACTAATTTTCGAAGCTTTTAACCCTAGGACTGATATTCGGCTCCTAATGTAACGTTAGTTTGTTTTTTCAAGTGCTTAAGTACAACATGTCACATCAATTCAGAAAAACATATGTAAATATGCCTACAATTATTTTTATATAATTTACAGCATTTTATTATTATTTATAGGGTATCTAATTGATTTTTAATATACATAATTGTTGAAAGTTTTGTAAAATTACTCAGAAGGTTAGGTTAAGTGGGGTAAAAGATTTCTTACTGGCACCTAAGAAATTTCAAGGTATCAATAGTAGGGTTGAAACATTGTTTTTGTGTTAGTTTGAAATGACTTTTGGCAATAAATTGGAGCAGCCTCTTCTAGCATGCTTTGTAACTGAACGGCATTACCCCGAAAGGTGATAACGATAACTAAGGAGGACTTAAAACTCTCTTTTTAATGACGGCAAAGAGGACGATTGACTTGATTGTTTTTCTTATAAATATAAAGACATGCAATGAATTACTTAGGTACTTAATAGATTCAATGAATATCACTTTGAAAGGATTATAAGTAATATATTGATGCTTAAGAAATGCATTGAATATATTTAGCATTCAATAAAGGCATTTAATTAAATTTATATAAATAAATAAATAGTTTAAGGGTTTTACGAAATAGTAATGTAAAACAGGATTTTTGAGTCTATTCATTCCGCACTGAGAGATATGTCGAAGGAAGTCACACTCGTTTTATTTTGATAAACTCACTGATTAGGATATTTTCTCTATCTTTTTCACAAATGAACTATAAATAGATTCGATGTAATACAGTTCAGTTACGCGTGCTAAATACGATAAATTAAGCGGAGAGTTGCGTGGACTTAGCAAGGAAAACGGACAAGGCAAGGACATAGAGGGAAGAATTTACAGAACTCCCCGGCATGGAAAGTGTCAGACAAAAGTAAACTTACGAAGAAAAAAAGTAATTAGTCGTGGCCATGTAATGAACGAAATGTCTGTGCTCTAGACAAAAACAAAACGAAACAAGATGGTTTCATAGTCTCTTTCTCTCTCGCTTAACCTAACTTCTTGGATCTTCTCTGTGAACTCATGAAGTGATTTTTGTCGAAATCCCTCAGGCGATCTTAACTATCGAAGGAGTTGGATTCCACACTCTCCGATGTCTCTTCTACCAACGACTTTTGTATTATCTCATTTGAGTAAAATGGTATTGACAGTCCATACAAAAAGAGTAGATATTATCATGATTAGAATGTTCTAAAGTAAGTGAGAATTAGATCGTTGTAAAATGATTCCTGCAGTAAGCTATTGTGCAAACGTTTAATATAGGTGAAAAGCATCATAAAGGATTCTTTCGCCTGTCAGCGTCTAGATACTTCAATGGTGCTATAAGCCACGGTCGGTCGCAATAATAGAAAGAAATTTCGTAACCCATTTTTAGTCTGGGCAAGGAAGGATCCGTGTACGTTTGTGTGCCCTCGCAGGAGCTTGCTGAGTCGTGTATGTATGTGCATATTAGAATGTTCTAAAGTAAGTGAGAATTAGATCGTTGTAAAATGATTCCTGCAGTAAGCTATTGTGCAAACGTTTAATATAGGTGAAAAGCATCATAAAGGATTCTTTCGCCTGTCAGCGTCTAGATACTTCAATGGTGCTATAAGCCACGGTCGGTCGCAATAATAGAAAGAAATTTCGTAACCCATTTTTAGTCTGGGCAAGGAAGGATCCGTGTACGTTTGTGTGCCCTCGCAGGAGCTTGCTGAGTCGTGTATGTATGTGCATATTAGAATGTTCTAAAGTAAGTGAGAATTAGATCGTTGTAAAATGATTCCTGCAGTAAGCTATTGTGCAAACGTTTAATATAGGTGAAAAGCATCATAAAGGATTCTTTCGCCTGTCAGCGTCTAGATACTTCAATGGTGCTATAAGCCACGGTCGGTCGCAATAATAGAAAGAAATTTCGTAACCCATTTTTAGTCTGGGCAAGGAAGGATCCGTGTACGTTTGTGTGCCCTCGCAGGAGCTTGCTGAGTCGTGTATGTATGTGCATATTAGAATGTTCTAAAGTAAGTGAGAATTAGATCGTTGTAAAATGATTCCTGCAGTAAGCTATTGTGCAAACGTTTAATATAGGTGAAAAGCATCATAAAGGATTCTTTCGCCTGTCAGCGTCTAGATACTTCAATGGTGCTATAAGCCACGGTCGGTCGCAACAATAGAAAGAAATTTCGTAACCCATTTTTAGTCTGGGCAAGGAAGGATCCGTGTACGTTTGTGTGCCCTCGCAGGAGCTTGCTGAGTCGTGTATGTATGTGCATATTTGTAGCATGAAGATAGTTCACTATTGATATTGCCATTTCGACGGTTTCTAGAGAGTATTGATCTAGACAGAACTTTGCAAAATTAAACAAATTCTGAAAGTTCAACTTTATCACATCATTGCTGAGTTCATTTTAAAATTACACCCTTTGGATTATTTATTTTAAAATGTTCATGTTCCCCAACAAGTCGTTCTCTACAGAATTTACAACTTGCTCATAATTTTGCTTTTCACTCAAGTTCAAAGAGGGTAAAAGCAACCAATCCGAAGCAGAATAGTATTCATAGTACCAGTGAAAATCTTGGATCAAATGTAGAAATCGACAGTTAGGTTTAGGTAGGTAAGGTTAAGTTAGGTTAGCTTAATTTATTATTTTAAGTTGGATTTGATTGAGTTAATTTAAGTTATTTCGGGGCGGTTTATTTAGTTTAGTTTATGCATTCAATGTATAATTCGGACCTATAAACTATTTTTAGGGTTCTAATTCTACGTAAAATTCAAAATCTCCATTTAAAAGTGTTGAGTTGGACTAAATAGCCAAACTGGACAGCGAACGCGACTCTCGGCGCCCATTAAATTCATTTAGCTCAGCGGTCTGAGGAAAAAGGAAATTGTGGACGCGGTTTATCTTGCACCACTCGCTATTTGGGCTTAGTCGGCTTTTACGACACACTCTAGAGAAGGGGTGGAGGATGTAATCGTCTACCACCTCATACAGACAAGTATTGAGTAGCGATGATACAGCACAATGCATAGACATATGCATAGCGCTACATAATAAAACGACTCAACAGATTTTCGTTGCCATAGAGACCTCATAATTACCAGAATATAAGAGATTATTCACAGAACAAAACTTTGTATACAGTCATGTACTTTACCACACAATAATAGTCGCTTTTTATGGTTGTATGCATACGTCTCTTATGTTACATGTCCATTAAATTCATATTTAAACACAGTTGCCACAATTAGTCATGTTACTTTACTCCGAAATTTCGTTCAGAGAATAATAATAAATTATTACTTGATGAGAAATGGAGGTATAAACAAACTAGATAAGATGTTTACCATTAAAATAAATTAAATTTAGTAATTCTTTTTACGTCATTGCAGTATTTCAAGCAGTATTATCGAAACATTTTGACACAATTTTGTTTCACAGCAGGTTTGCAAAATTTCCCCGAGTTTTTCCCAATTCCAGTTTAATTAACTCGATAAATTTATTTAATCTTTAATCAGCGATCTCGCAAAAATATTTGCCTTAACAGTTGGCTATTTTTAATTTTTGTCTATATGATTAATTTTCTAACACAGTGCACCAAAGCCTAGCAGCAGACGTGCAAAACTATTCGATGATTTATAATAATTATATCGTAGTTAACTTACGTTTGTCCGAAACATTTTGAAAAATGTGACATTAATCATTTGGGCGATTATACATCTCCCATAATGCGTAGAACGTCAAGTGCACCTGGGAAAAACATGCTCTAGCTATTATTTATAGATTTGCGTGCCTTCCATGCCCCAAAGTTAACACTGGAATCTGCTTTGATTTCTGAAGTTTGGTAGCTTCTGGAGAGTCGTACACCCTCCGTGAGAGCCCCAAGTAGTCTCTTCTTTATACCACTCGGGCTATGTACCTTCCGCATCTTTCCATTTACCCCAACTACCCAACTTTCTGGCTAAGATGCCTTCGTTGGGTTTAATTCATGGTTTAAAATAAAATAATACTAAATAAACAATAATAATAATAAGGTACTAATGATAATAATAAAATAAATGAATATCAATAATAATAATAATAAGGTACTAATGATAATAATAAAATAGAGGAATATCAATAAAATAAGGCTACTAATGAAATAAATAATAATAACAACAAAGTAATAATAATGCTAGTAAAGCAAATAATAATAATAATAATAATAAAAAAATATAATGAGAAAAACAAATAATAACAATAAAGTAATGATAATAATAAAATAGAGGAATATCAATAAAATAAGGCTACTAATGAAATAAATAATAATAACAACAAAGTAATAATAATGCTAGTAAAGCAAATAATAATAATAATAATAATAATAAAAAAAATAATGAGAAAAACAAATAATAACAATAAAGTAATGATAATGCTAATAAAGTAATGATAATGCTAATAAAATAAATAATAATAAAATAAAGTAATAATAATGCTATAAAACTAAATAATAACAATAACAATAATTAATAATAATAATGATAATAACAACAATAAATTAACAATAATTAGTAGTAATAATAAAGTAATAATAAGGCCAATAAAATTACTAATAAGAGTAGATCGCGGTCGAATCCGAGTCTCGCTCACTCCGGGTCGTGTCTCTGCAGGCGAAGCGACTGGAGGGGGCGCTCGTCACCAAGCACCACCTCCCCGGCACCTCCAGAGGGAGCGGGGGCGGATCCCCGCCGAGGTTACTCCCGAAGAGGAGCCTACGGGGGCGGAGCTCCCTCAGGCTGGGTAAGGATGAAGCCAAGGGCAGGGCGCAAAGGAAGCCACCCAAGGGCAGTGGACCCTCAAGAACTTGGTCATCCATAGAGGCTATTGTCTCTCCAGAAGAAGCGCCAAAGGTAAATAAGAGGCCACCCTTTTAGTAGTATTATTTTAGTACTATCATTATGTTAAAATGTATTATTATTATTCTCATTAATTTATTTAATTATTACTATTATTATTATATTATACTATTATTATATATTTTTATTATACTATTATTATTTAAACTGGAAACGCGAACACCAATGAGGGCACCTGCACGTAAATTTACACCGAGAGGTTGCGACAATTCCACCTCGTATTCGAGTGGCGTCAGCAGGTCGCTTCCACGCCCATTCGGAACACTTCTGTGGGTTCTACTGATCCCCCCATCCTCGTAAAGCTGGCGGCACACATGGTTCAAACCCAGCTTTGCCTAAAATCAGGACTTCACTCCCCTTCCCCACGTGACTGTTCCCCGTAAAGTATAACGGCCGCGCGCCTCCACCGAGTCTTTAGACCCACAGGCTGAAATAAAGACCCAGAGGTGGTCATGAGACCGTCTTCGGAGACTCCTAGAACTGTCCCCCGAAAGAACAACAGCACGAAAGTAGCTTCAACCCAAAGATGGATCGGAATCTCTGAGATGCGAGACCTTCCAAAAGATAGACCCATGCCTCCGTAGACCCCCCCCTCCCTACCAAAGGTTTCGAGGCGCAGGGAGGAAAAGACTCGCATAGCAAGCCCAACCTCCTATGATAAGTCCTCGAAGGCGACATCGTCATATTCAGCAAGCAGCGCAAGGGGTTCTGCCCCCGGGAAACGTACAGCTATTCCAGTGAGGGTCTTCACTTCGTAGAGGGCGCTAGCATCTCCTCCGAGTTAGGCCTGGATGGCATATTTTTCCAATGGAATTACCGTGGACTCCGAGAAAATTGGGAGGAGCTGCGGAGGATCGTCTCCTCCCGCTCTCTGTTAGCAACTTTTTGGCAAGAGAACATGCTGGGCGCATGCCCCAAGCCCACCTTTCCTGGGTATAAGAGTTTCACGACTTCACTACCAAGGAATGGGTGCTCGGCAGGAGGATACGCGATTTACATCCGACATGATTTCTCCCCTCTTCTATTTTCTATAAATACCTATTTTCAAGCAGGGGTCGTACAGCTACACCTGAATAGGCTGTATACTGCTATTTTGCGGTATATTCTACCGTCAGCTGACTCCGACACGGGGCTACTTCCGCCACATCGTCACATGATTGTCGTGGCCCATTTTTATGCCCAGGGATTTGAACGGTGGTCAGGTCCTTGCTGACCTGATCGACAAGCTGGAGATGTGTGTCCTAAATCTTGATGAGTTTAGGCATGACTGCCCAAGAACCGATTCATTTTCTTGCTTCGATCTATCCTTGGGCTATCTGGATGCAAGGACTGCTTGCCACCCTGTGATCACCTAGTACCAGGGTATGATAATAATAGATGATTACCCACCCTATTCGTTAGAGGATCAACCTATTCTACTTCTCTTTATTACATACCCTCTAACCCGTTTCCACACTTGCTCCTCTATCGACAGAGGTTCTGGTTGCCCCGCGAACTTTCGTCCTCTTATAAGCCTTAGTCGATTATATACCGAGATGACCCTATCTAATGCAAGGGCAAAAAGCCCGATTGCTAGGGCAAGTATTAGGTACGGGGTGTATTGGGGGGTGTATTGGGTGTCAACTCTGGTCAACTTCCTCCTGTTGTCCTCTAAGATGGCTACGCCAGCACCATCCTTTATGGTTAAAGCTCCAATACATCGCCAACGTCTAAATCCGCTGATGATTGAATATACTCAGAAATTACAGTAAATCTTCTATCTAGATGTAACTGCACCGCTCTGAGGTCGCAAAACATTTATACTTCGGAAGTATGGCCAAAGAGCACGCGACTAGAATAGTCTCCTGCACAAAAATAGCTAACGAGCAACGGGAGGATACGATCTTCCGCAGCTCTTCCCAATCATTGCGGAGTCTGCAGCAATATCATTGTAGAAATATGCCCCTAGGCCTTGCTCGGGGACAATGCGAGCACCCTCTTCGAAGAGACTACCCCCACGAGAATGACCGTATGCTTCCTAGAAGCAAAACTATGGAAAAAGTTGGCCGAACAACGCGCTGAAAGGGCTGGCGCATTCGAGGAGTTATCGGCGGAGGTTGGGCCCGCTATGAGTCTTTTCCTCCCTTTGCTTCAAGACCATCTTCAGGGGGTTTGCCTCCTGTGATTCGGCCGTTTTATCCAAGGCTGGGCATGAACACTTTGTGCCGCTAGCTGTACCAGGGGAGCGCCAAGGGTGTGGGTATAATCTTCATAAGGGTTCCGAATGAGTGCGGAAGCGACCGTGCTCGTAGGCCTGGGGGGCCAGATTCAGAGGCATAAGACCTCCCCCGATCAAGTCTTTAGTCTCGCAAAAGGAGAGACGATGCGATGCATGAAGGGCCAGGATTTCCTTCTCCAGGAGATACGCGCCATTTTACTTTGAGGAAGCAGGGTGTGTCTTTCCGCAATTAATACACAGCCATATACGATAATGACTTATCCTGTACGGCCGTGGAAAAGCATACAGACTTCGGGTAATCTCGAGTTTGCACGTCTACACGAGCGATTCGTAAGGCAGAATCGGTGGCAGTAGTAGCACCTCTGCGGTAGTGGCAAGAATGACATAGTGACACCAACCGGCACAGACCGCCTTAAGGAGCCTGTTACTATCGAACGTGACTAAGGGTGCTGGTGTGGATTTCGATCTCCTTTGCTGTTTTCTTAACACAAGTTCGACCTTGACCGCTCCTTGGTCAGTCAGCTATTTGCAGATGTCTTCTAATGAGTAGGCCACGAGTTCCCTCGCAAAAACCACTCCTTTCACGAAGTTTATGGTAGAGTGCGGCGCCACACTCACCGGCGAGCCATCAAGTGCCCGAAGATAACTAATCATTGCCACCTCGGAAGTGTCCACCGCATTCACCAGAAAGCTCCCGTCCTAGAAAAGGTTACATTTGGCTCTCTTCCAATCAACCTAGGTAATACTCTCCTATGATGGATCACGTGGCCTTTGACCAACATTTTGCCATCAGTGGAGCGAATAACTAGAAAGTTAGGTCAAAAATTGACAGGTATTCTTTGAATGAGAGGACCTGACCTAATCAAGGCTCCGTTCATCACATTCGCAATATTTGTCTTGGTCTCGGCCTTCTCGCCCTAGGGCGCCTCGAGGTCGGACGTGCCGATCTTGCCTTGGTCACTTGAAAAATTGTAGTGGATCCTTCCGTCCACGAAGCACCCATGGAGTGAAAAGAAGCGCTAGTCTTAGATTTATTCTTCTTCATAATATTCTTTTTTAGAGAGGAGGGAGGGTAGTGACCTCACTTTTTTTCTCCCCCGGAAGAAGCCCTAAGGTCGGACGGAGAGGACTAAACCAGATCCTTCTTCGAAATGAGGAAGAATTTCGCTGTCAATGGAGCACCAGTCGAGTGAGGAACTCCCTCTTTTCCATGCGACTCCTCGGGGCACGTGACGCCTGATGAGGTGTTTGCATAGGGGCAGATTTAGGTCTAGTGTCTGGCAACGAGCCTAGGTTCACCCTCATGGAAGACCATGCTGTCTGGTAGGTGGTCACCTCCGTGACCAGCTTGACATCCTCTGCTAAGGAGTCAAGTATTTCAAACGGATTTCAAAGGTCTATACTCTGTCACGAACATCCTTGGAGCAAGATGGTGGACCTGCGTTTCGAGGAGAAGGGGAGCGTGCATGCCGGCTCATATTAACGTGACAAACCTCGGATCAAATAGGTGTCTTGGCAAGGCCCCAGGGACGATGCCTCTTCTTACCTATATAAAGGGAGGTTGGGAAGACCTGAGTAGTGCGTCTTTTGCCTTACTATGTTCTTGGCAGGCCTCTCTGAGAAAGCAAAGGGGGACCCACCGCAAGTGGAGAGTCACTGGGAAGCAATTCTCCGAAAGGAGGTAAAGGAAAAAACCATAAATCTCTTTCAACTGGAGAGGGGGAAGCAGCTTCGCCGCTAATGAGGATCTTCGAGGGGCCCCTGAGAAAGTAGAGGAGAAGCTACCACTAGACTGTAGTCACCCTAAGGCTACATAGCACAAGGAGGTAAAGAGATGCCCCCGAACCCGTAACAATTTGAGAGGGAAAAACAGCCTCACTGCCTTGAGAGACTTGGAGGAGCCCCTGAGACAGCACATAGGTGGGGGCGCCTAGTTAAAAGAGGTGAAGCTACCTGAGGGCTACTTCAAAAGGGATATAAGTGAAACTCCTCTATCGGTCGAGGCTCATGATAGAGGAGCCCTTGCGCCACGGTTAAGTAGGAAATTAAGTGGGACATAATTGTTCATGGCCGGAAAAGTTCAAATTCAGTACCCCTGGCCGCAATGGCCCTACTGTGACCCAACAAGGGATCTACCGAGTGGGAACCTCGTGCTTGCCCCGGCCAATGCCACTAGGCTGAGAAGTATATGCCATCACCACCAGCCCATGGGAACTCCAGAGCAAATGATACACGTTGCGTGGTAGGCAGTTCGGGGCGGAAGATCCGACTTAGTGACAGGCTTCGGAGAGGTCTGAGTCACCACGCCTAGCATCAATACGAAGAGGAGCCAGAGCCGCAGTCCAAAGCGAGAAGTATAAGAAAGGGCCAATGAAAGGGGGTGAGGATGTATTCGTGGAAAGGGTGCATAAAAGGAGCAAAAAGGAGCGGGGCAGGCACAAGCCTCCCCTAGACCAATTTGCAGAGTGTAGGTTCTCTCTGTGTGGTGGGGTCTATTTAAACCTATTTACAAACTAATTTTCAAATCCTTTTTCAAACCTCTTTACATACCTATTTTCAAACGTATTAACAAACCAATTAACAAACTTATTTACAAATTATTTTGTAATTGATACTCTCACACTCCTCCTGTTTGAATGTAATAATGCTGGAAAGAGTCCGCGTTTCATCCCAAATCTTACTCAATAATTTAGTTGGGAAGTTCAAGATAGAAAGCCCCATTCGCTTCCATAAGGATGCCTAAATTTGCCCCCTATTCAGTTCTGTTTTCGAGTGCCACTGAATGGCACTTATTGTCACCCTGGACATTAAACCTCGTTCACTGAGCCAATCAATTAATAATAGAGTAGACTAATTTGTCTCCACTCCCATGACATCACGCTAACGGGCGTGGCTTAACTCGCTCGCAAGGCCGTTCTGCCATTGAAACTTGTAATTATTTGCAGGCAAAAGTAATATGTTGTATAGTTCCATGGTTACACTAGGATCTATAGGAACAGGACGGATCTATGGTTGTTTCTTCTTTAGGCTGAGGATTCCTTCCCGTGGGAGACTCGAGCTGCAACGTTGGCAAGCGAATCTCAGGATCTCCTCGCGATGAACGCAGAGCTCAGCAGAATGGCTCGGGAGCTCAGGAAAGAAATGATGAGCGTTTGGAGTTTTAGAGGTAAATTAGGGCCCTCCATTAAGATTTAGAATTGGCTAATAAAGTAGGGTGGTAACAGATCGTATTGAATTTATGCAGTTTAAGTCGTAAATAGTGGAAGTTGTTAGCAATGTTATGGTGCTATAGTCTACACCAATTTACTATTTTCTAAAATGAATAAAGGTGCATTTATTTATTTGAATACACATAATGACAAGAAACTTACAACCACCGTTTGAGACAAGATTGTAGTTAGCGGCAGGGAAATATGTGATTATAAACGATCTGTAATTTGGGTGAATCAAGTCTCCGAATCTTGCAATTAATAAACACCTGATGAGAGATGACAGCTTTATGGAGACTTCCTACACCGTCCTTCAATCATATTTATTATTCATAGTAAAAAAATACCATTAGATAGAGGAAAGTTTCAATTAATTCGGTCTATTTTGATTTCCATCAGAATCGACGTCTCCAGATAGCAATTCCTCGGACGGGGGAGACGACACCTTGAAAACGACGCTCGCACGAGGAACCCTCGGTGTCGGCGAGGCCCAGGAGAGGACAACCACTCCGACGATGCAGCCTGAACAAAGGGACCATGTATGACAAGCCATTCTATGGTTCCTTTATGTAAAATAAATTATTCTATGGTCGTTTTATGTGTGATAAGTCATTTTATGGCTGTTTTATGTATGTATGATAAGTCATTTTGGTTTTCTGTGTATGATAAGCCATTCTATGGTTGTTTTATGTAAGATAAGTCATTCTATGATGGTTGTTTTATGTATGTAAATAAGTCATTTTGGGTCGTATTGTGGAACATAAGTCATGTTTTTGTCTTATGCGTATGATAAGTCTTTCTATGGTCGTTTTGTGTGACATAAGTCATTTTTAGCCAGGGGGGGGGGGGTAGGTTACATATTTCCTACCTCACTACGTTGCAAAGTGGGTCAGGTTCGGGAGAGAAATGCGCTCGTTGCTCTCCGGTTCCCATACGGATCCTCACTCTCATTCCTTCGGATGATTCAATTGCGTCATTCTTGCTCTGACTAATCACTCATTTTTGCTCTTTTTGTCTCCTTATATGCATATAATGGTGTTTCACTACCCCACCATCACTTCTTCATAAGTGTTCCACATTTGCTCTATCCATGTTCGCACTTCCCTCCTTTCTCATACTCTGGGGTTGTCTTAAATACTCTCTCTTCTTCTTTCTGATTCTTCCTTCGATACCTCTTTCCTCATACGAACTAGTCTAAACACCTATAACCGCACTTTAAATAGCCCAACTATGCGACCCGATAGGCCCATACTTACACCTCTCGGAGCTTTGACAACACATACACCCCTCGGCATATTCTTCCTCCTCAAGGAAAGGCCAATCATACTTTTACATTCACCTATTCTTTGCCCATTTAATTTTTACATGTACGCATCTTTGTGCTGAAGAAACGTGTTTGCTAAAGTCAACTTTCAGCACAGTTAACTTATCAATCTCTCTCTTTCTCTCTTCTCATTTTGCCTGTCTTCGAAAATTTCTTTCTTTTTTATCTCTCACTATCTCTTATCCATCCCCTACAACCGTCAACCGATGTTCCTTCCCTATTCCATTTACCACTCATACTAAGTAATCCAGAACCTCTACTTTTCACCCTGACGTTTTTCATTGCAAGGCCGATGAAACACAACCTGGTACCGTTTCAATCTTGCAAATCTTAACTCCACCCACATAATTCTCATGCTCATACATTCATACTCATTCATTAGATCATGCCACTTATCTCATAATAGCACATTCCCTTTAACTTTTCAACAACTACCCCATGTCAGACCAGATCTCACTCCATTCAATCAAACCCCAGCGCGCTCTTATTTCTCTTTCATCTTCATCTCACATAACGCAAACATCTGTAATTTCTCCATTTGAAAGACATCTACTATCTTTTCCTGTTTCCTAAATCATATACTCTCCTACGTTCTACACCCCCCCCCCCTTTCGATTTACACCTTCACGAGGGTTAACCTGAATAACTGAGAGGGAGGCAGCAATAACCCCGCCCAGTCCCGAAACAAGTCATTATATTTATTTTAAAGGTTTTTAGGAGGTGACTTTCTCAGACCAATTATCTCTAAATAAAGAAAATATAAATAAGTTTCTTCTAATTAAATCTGAAACTTAACCTTATCGGACAAAATATTAGTCAGATAATTTAGGCTATTTTAAATATACCATGTGATTAATATTTTGTCCGATGAGCATATTTTTTACAAGAATGAAACTCAAATGGAGGAGATATCCCAGCTATGGTTTGCCTATATTTTCAATAACAAATGCGTCTCTTATGTTCGTTTTCAGTGGTTGGATGACGAAGCCACGGTCGTCTTCCATAACATTTCTTCCCTTCAGCCCCTCGATTCGGAAGATTCCAAAAACGCCGTCTCCGAATCGGCAGAAATAAGCGATTCTGAGACTGGATATAAAACTCCTTCTCCAACATTTAAGATCGATGGAGAAATTGAACCCAGCAGGTAAAATGTTTTAATGTCCGTAAGAAAAACACTTCAACGCCAGCAAGTAAAATGCCTTAACACCAGCAGGCAAAACGACACCAGCAGGTAAAACGACTCCCATCCAGAGGGTAAAAACCATTTAAATGAGCAGGTAAGTCGTCTTAACACAACATTTAAAACGTCTGGACATTAGAAGGTTCAACGCTATAACACAAGCAGGTAAAAAACGCTTGAGATCAGCAGGTACAACGCTTTGAAACCAGCAGGTAAAACTTCTTGACACCAGGAGGTAAAAACCACTTAACATCAGCAAGTAAAAACATTCTTCCAATACTAATCATGCAACAAACTTCAAAAAGATTCAAGACTATCCTTTTTGACGGTAGGATTAAGAAAATTCTATGGGCGAAATATTCTTTATTTTAACCACTTACGTACCTTATTTTGGGCCTTGGATAACATGGTTTCCCTCTTCAAAACAGCCTCCGGGTAAACTTCGCTTGGGCCAATTGTTCATGAATCCAACCGAGTGCTTCATCCATCAGAAGGACTTTTTTCGGTTTGTTGAGGCGAGGGAACCAATAAGTCTCACTGAGATTGGTAGTGAACAGTGCGAAACGGTGGTAAATCCATACGAAAATAACAACAAAACCATACTCTCGTATCCCATATGGCGAAAATAAATGGAATTAAATGTTAGATAGGGTGGTATACGTTGCCGTAAGTTGTCACGTCTAAGGATTCCTCAACATATGGGCTTATTATATAGATAAATTGTAGGGTTGTTAGACAATAAAGTTCTAAGCCAGGCTGTCCTTCATGCAGTAGGTCACAGTTGACTTTTACGACGCGCAGCCTACGCCACAACCGAGGTACTTTTACGCCGTAACACTGAAATCCCCAAAACGAGGATTTGTAATTTACTCAAAAGTTGACTAATCTCGGATTTCAGAGGACTTGCGATTCCCTCATTTGATTTATTTTCCTTTAGAAATAGCTTGTAATTGATTTAGTTGATTGATCTTTGGTTAGAGAAATTGTTTGTAGTTTCCTCACTTGATTGATCTTATGCTTGATGGGAGCTTATGATTACTTCATTTGATTGATCTTGGATTACAAAAGTTTCAAAATTTCCTTAGTTAATTTATTTATGTTTGAGGTGACTTTTGATTTCTCAATTGATTGATCTAGGAATAAACATGTATTGCGATTTCCTCAGTTGATTGACTTCGGGTTAGAGAAGGCTTACGATCGCCTTAGTTGACTAATATATGTTTGAAAGCACTTTTGATTTACTTAGTTGATTAATCACAAATTGCAGTTGATTGATAACAGGTTATTTGGGTCCTCATGAAGATGAAAATTAGTGGGTGGATAAACTGAACGTAGCCATCTGGTTAGAACCCAACTGACTATAACCAAGGGCAGATAAAAAAAAATCATCTATTAACTATAGTAGGTTAGGTATAGTTCGGTTAAGTTAGGTTGGGTTAGGTTTATTTAGGATATATTAGTGTAGGTTCAGTTATGTTAGGTTAGGCTAGTTTAGCATCGTATAAGATATGTTTGGTTAGGTTAGTAGCCACCTCGCTGTAGCTGGGTGCAGCGAGGTGGCCGTGGCTAGATGGGCGGCAGCGAGTTGTCCAAGACGAGTTATCCTTGACTTTTGAGAGTCGTTTTCTTCCGATTTCAGGATCTTTGACGACCCCCTCGACGACTTCACAGGCCAACCGATGGTCGAATCCGAGGAGCACTTCTTGAGCTGGTGGGACGTCCCATTCCCGAAGAAGAGGAAGGACTCCTTGAAACCCACTGTCCAGGAAGAACCTCAGGAGGTTAAGCTGGAAGATATCTACCCTGACCACGTAGAACCTCCAGACTCAGTAGATTATGAAGTAGTTCTTCCCGGATGTTCCAAAACAAGGTTGGTGGATCTTCTTCACAATAATGAAAATGAAGAAGTGAATGAAGAAAATGAGACGCTACAGTCATTTCGTCTGTCACCATATTACAACATCACATCCCCCAGAGCATCTAGATTCTCCAGAGCTTCGAGTACGACAAGTGAAGAAGAGAGGAAGGTGAAGTTGGAGTGTTAGATTCCCACCGCCCAAATTTGGGAGTTTATTCGATTATCATTAACTGCTTTTCTACAGTGTGGTTGGCGCGCATCAAAGTCGGCAACGGCATGGCTGGATGTGATACGCGACAGCCCTGCTCATTGCCACAGGAAAAAATCGGTTGCTCGGTTTCTCACCCCAATATCTGGACTTAGTCGCCTTTTATGACACGCGCAGGAGAACGGTATGGGAGTGGTTGGGCAAGTTTGGGAGTGCGGCATGCCCACATTAATACCAAAAGGTCTCAGTCTGTGTATTCGGCAGACATATTTAGGAGAGTTGCGTGCCCTTTCTAGCGATCCAACTACTCAGGCTGTGTAGCTTCTATATATTTTCACTTCTCCTTACTTCACCACCTGTGTATCAATTCCCATTCAAAATAAATGAAGAAAACGTTTGTTTTCACTTAATTTTCTTCATTACACCCCCCCACCCCCCCACACACAAGAATAACGCGAAAATCAAGTGGGATTTTCACTCGATGTGACCCATCAGCTGGGGAAACGAGGGAAAAGGAAATACGAGTAAGTTAACTCTCAGAATAGAGGCTTCTTGCTGCCATGTAGCCCGTTGAAACCACGAGGTCAGGCACTAGGTCAGTCCCCGTGAGCGAGGACCGTGAGAACAGTCAGAATATCGAACTGCTTTCCGCGATAAGCGAGGGATTGGAATCTCAAACGCGCGCTTCTGTCGTCTCCCAGGGTGTTATCAAGAAACTCCCGCGGGAGCACTTCCCATTCCTCAAGCGCCGTGTTGGTTTGTGGAGAGATTCCCCCCTCCTATGGCGGAGGCAGTAACGAATCTGGCTGGTCCCTATATATTGTTGGTCCCAATAGGGCATCGACAGTATAGGCCTGCCTCTTACAACGAAACACGTCATTCTCGATTGCGCTCCCTTTTCTCGATGAGCTGAAGGCTAGAATTATACTGAAGGATCTGAGCCCCAGTCAATTGGCCTATCCTTGGTTTCAGTACATTTCGTCTGGCACGAATACTCCCTCCAGTTAGTGTTACTACTAGATGTTAAACTCGCTATGGTTAAAGCCCCTTGAATAACCATCCGATCTCCCGTTTCATCTCTTAAAGCCTCGAGCCCAAGCTAGTCTGAGAGGAATCATCTGTGGCTATTCCGGCCAGTCCTCCCTGTATGTATTTGTACAGAGGCTCGTATCGCCTCTCGATCCCCTCCCCTTCCGTAAAGCCCCTTCTGAGCCCGTTTGGTCCTTGTATACCTAGAGTATCTATTGCCATTATTTCATTTAATCTATTTATTGTGTATATCTGTGTATATATTAAAGTTTATTTTTGTACCTTCTTTTTATAAGCCTCATAGCCAGAGCCTTCATTAGTTTAATATCCGCCAACTGCATTCACTCTTTTGAATTTAAATCCTTCGCACTCGCCCCCCTCCCTCATCCACCCATACACTTCTGTCGTGACCAGAGCTGAGTCAAGGTAAGTTTGTCAAAATATCTGGCCATTCCAAGCTCAGAAATTTTTCTTCACCGGAACCCTGTGACGTCAAGCCATTCTCATCAAATCTCCCTTCGCCATACTTCCCCAGGAGGCCCATAGTGTGTTTCTCCTGTGGTATTGGGGGACATTTGAGGACAAACTGCAATCATAACTCTCAATTCCGCCCTAGTTCTCTCAATCAAGTGCACCAAGTTTGTGTTTGCCCCGCGTTACCCCTGTTGCAAGTTAAACTACCTCCCTATCCGTCTGCTCCTTCTGCCACTGGCCATCAGATGAACCTCTTGTTCGAGAAGAGCTCCCCAGGAAGTTTGAAGTTTGAGACCGGATCAGTAAACGGCTGCCGGGTCTTCACCCTTGTTCGGGATACAGGGTGTACATGTATTATGGTGTCGGACGAGCTGCTCCCCCCGATCGCTCCTAACCATGATAAGTTTGCGGTAGTACATGACTACATTGGGCGTGCAAATCGATTCCCCATCGTGAATAGCTTTATTGAATGCCCGTATTATACCCGTAGGGCCGAAGTGGTAGCGGCACCAATGAAGCTCTGCGCTGTTTTGTTCTGACAGTGCTCACAGGTTACTTCCACCCATGTGGTTCAACCCAACCTCCCATGTTCCCAGACTAAAAATGAAGCAGAGGCACCCGCTCCCCTTGAAACCCCCTGCGACTCCGAGTTTAGTGTCGTTCTTGTACACCTAGAGTATCTATTGCTATTATTTCATTTAATCTATTTATTGTATATAACTGTATATATATTAAAGTTTATTTTGTACCTACTTTTTCATAAGCCCCATAGCCGGAGCCTTAATTAGTTTAATATCGGCCAACAGCACTAACTCTTTTGAATTTAAATCCTTCGCAATCGTCCCCCCTACATACTTCTATCCCCCACCTCTGTCGTGCCTAGAGCTGAGTCAAGTTCACCCCTTTGACCTTGAGCGTACACAATATTGGTAGAAGTGACGTATATGTTGGGGTCATTCTACGACATTAACTCTTTAGGGAAAGGCACGCAATTCTCCTGAATCTGAGTCCCAGATCCCACTAAGAGATGGGATCGATTAAGAAATCCAGCCCTCACCCCCACTTTAATCATTCAGGACCGACAGGACTCCTTTCCCTCGAATACTGATTCCAATCTCTACTAAACACCCTTTGCTCTCATTGAGGATCGCAAGGACTCCTTCCCCATAGATACCAATTTCAAGATCTCGTAAACCCCTTTTCCCCATTCAGGACTCATTCGATGGCTCCGCTTTCGGGACCCTCAAAACCAACGCGTCTTCTACCTTCAAATCCGACGTCTTATCATCAAGTTTTGAATACGAAAACACCGAGAAATCCACCAGCTACGAACACCTCCCTCACCAAAATGTGGCTAATGGAGAGGATTCCCTTCACTTAGAGTATCCATCTTCAAAAAAATCCACGTTTACACCCTCGCAGCTGCACAAAGTTGGACAGATCATCGAGGAGACGGTTTTGACTATGAAGGGAGCCAAAATACGGATAGAAGAAAGAAATGCAGAAGAAAAGGCGGAATTCGACCATAGGTGTGATTTGGATCAATCAAAGTACGAAACGGAGGTGACAGCCAAAGTAGCGCAGGAGGACAGAGGCTTAAGGACAAGGAGAGTGTCTGATACGCAGGTAATTAAAAATGGTCATTATATATTTTTACGTAATTCTGTTAATTTACAGAATTCCTGTAGTTGGTCTATCCCGTTGGAATGGGCTATAAAAATATATCTCAGGGAGAAAATTTGGCATAGATTAAAAAAAGAGAGTATTTAGAAACTTACAGGGAACCATTCCTTCCCGAAGCTCATGCTAGCCGAGTGGATACGGCGTTGGTCTACTAACCTCGCGGTACCGGGTTCGATCCCGAATCCCGGCAAACATCAGCGCACGTAGAGATCTGGCTACCCATTGGTGGACGCACTGTGCTCACCCCGTTTTCGGGTGGGTAGATCTTACACCTCTCACCTCACACATAGCCAATCACAACACTGCTTTCTTTCCTCTCCCGCCTTCACACCACAACGCCTAAACTCTCTCTCTGTTCCAAAGAATCCTGCCGATGGTTATCTATACCCACATACCTCTGACACGGAACAGATCCCTCCTCCCCGGGGTGACCAAGGTTCCACCTGAACGCTGTTTGGTGTCAAAACATAATACTTCCTGGCATCTCTCCTCAAAGAGTACCGGCTCCTGGGGCCCTCGGGCCGACCAGCGATTTTCATACTGACCTTTATGTAGATTTCATTATCCCGTCGGGGATCCTCCTAGATCAAGGAAGGATTAGCGTCGACTAACTAACTAACTAACCATTCCTCCCCTATGCGCCTACTAGACATTAGCTTAGCTTGGCCATGACATTTCTAATACTAAAAGTGATTTGACTTTTAGGTTATAATTATATGAAAAACACATTAAGAACATGTTAGGAACACTTTAGAAATATCTAATCAAAAAGTTAGAAACCAAGTAAGTACATGTTAGAAACAAATTAGTTAAGAATATATTAGAAACACATTAGGAACACGTCAGGCACATGCTAGGAATATGTGAAGAAATCGTTAGGAATCGTCATGAACATAGTAGAAACACATGATGAAGGAAGACCACGAATCAACAAAGAACAAATTGGGACCATGTTAGCAACACGTAAGCTACACGCTACTAACATGCAAGAAACGTGTTAAGATCAAGTCAGGAGTTCATTCTGAGTACGTTAAATTCCCTTTTAAAACACTTCAGCAACACGCTGTGAACACGCAGGAAACCCGCAGTGAACAGGAAAGAAACATTTCAAAACAAGTTACTAGATCATGATAAAAGAACATGTTAGGAACATGTAATTAGCATGCTAGAAACAAGTCAATAACTCGCCAGAAACATGTTTGAAATACGCTAGGAACAAGTCAGAAATATGTTGGAACCATGCTAGGAACACTTTCAGAGCATGGTACCAAGACCTTCAGAAAACGTTATATAAGCCTGTTTCAATTGATTGGCCTATTGGATATGTCCACTTGCTTGGCGTGGATGAGGAGTCCTGTAGGTGTGATCAATGCAGGTTGAAGGTAGTTAACCCTTATTAATATTCTTCTTTTTTCTTCTCTCTGGTCTTTCACTCTGTCTCACACTTGCTTACTCCCCATTGCGGATGAAAAATGGCTTTAAACCCATTCTCAATAGTGAAGATTGCAGTTTTTTCTTTTATCACTATTGTTTACATTCATTTATTTTTATTGTCTCTCCTCTTTTACTCAAATCCACGTCTGCTTATAACTAACTACAGGGAAAAAGAGGGTTTTTAACCACTCTAAATGATACATCGTGACAAACTTTTATTTTTCAGGTGGAGTACGAAGCTCAGACCCAGAAGAGTTGTAGCTTACACCAATGCCTTGGCGACGTCCATAAAGGAACTTCCCCCCAAAGCAGAAGAACTGTGGTACGAGCCCCTTCCGTTCGAAGAAACCAAAGTGAATCTGACGTTTCATGGCTCCATCATGAGGTGAACCCTTATCCTCAACACCAGAACAAAGAAACCCCACCCGATGTCTTTGTCACCACCCATCGAACCATCTTTACTATTTCGGGTGAAGAAAATTCCCTCCCCACTCGAGTCATTCCAACGTTTCTTCAGGACGACACCAATGGCCAGCATCCCAGTCACTTTGGGGCCTATAATCAAAGCTCGTCTTCGAACCTTTCAGAGAACTCCACTTTGTCCAAGGGTGAGTCTAACTCTTACTCTCCTGACACGCCCGAAGACGGAAAACCTCTCGTCGAAGGGTTGATTGAACCTCCTTACACCGCGATACCAGACGGAAATGGCCAAGAAGGGTACTCTTTCCAGGACCTAAAGGAAATACAACATTCTACTAAGCTTTCCCCTTATCCGCCTACGTTCTTGGATGCCCTATCCTCCCCTTATCACGCCCTGAATCAACCATTAGAATCGCGAAGGAAGGTGTTAGAAGCGGCTAATGAAACAAACCCTACAGTTAAGACAATGATCGATCTTTACAATAAACGAATCACAGAAAAACAGGAATTGTTAATAAACCCATTTAAACCTGGTGACCCCTTCACCGAGAATAAAGGACAGGGGATATCTATCGAAAACATCCCAAGAAACCCTAAAATAAAAACCAAAGATGATAGAAATGATCGTAGAAAAAGTGATTCAAAAGTAAATATATCCAAATCTCAGAGCGCTTCAATTTTACAAAATCCCTTACTGATTGACAACTTCTTGCTCCGGAAATCTTCCAGCGGAACACCCGAACCAGAAAGGAAGACCCAAATATTAGAACCATCATCAGCGCCGGTTAAATTCTTCGGAGAGGTTCCCATTCCATTCACACTGAATGAACATTCTCAACCTTCCTATTACTCAAAACTAGAAGGACCCTTTGAACTTGATGTATCCACGGAAGATAGTACAGGTACTCTTAGTGACTATTCTTCTTCGCATTTACCGCGGGAGAGAGATACAGAAAAAACCCGCGCAGTCAAAATACGGGAAGCAAAAGAGGAATTCTTGGCAAGGGGGTCAACACCATCCGCCACTCGAAAGCGTTTAAGCGGTGAGTTTTCTTTTACTGAATTTCCTGATCCGACAAAGGCTATTAGAGGAACTAGCGTTCCGTCACCCTCCTCAACTTCAGGATCTTTAGATTCGCGAAATTCGTCTTTTCGAAGAGCAGAAGGCAGACAAACTTCTGTGAGATCGAAAGATTCCTTTAGACGGCAGAGTGAAAGTGTGATTATGTGTGAACAAACCGACATGCAGAAGAACGTTGTTAAATCCGCTTCCTCCGGTTTTATCGAGCTCAGGAAGAAGCCTCCACAAGGCCTTCCACCGAGTAACAAAGAAAATAGAAAATCCTGTTACGATGCCTCGGATGTTAAAAGAAACTCTAAAGGGATTTTCAAAATATTTAAATTATCCAGAGGAAAGGAACGAAAAGATCTCAGCGCAGTACAGAAACTATGTCAACATTCTCTCGACATTGAAATTGCTTCCACTAGTAACCCCTCTACGTCATCCAAATCTACTGACTCTCACAGACCAAGAGAACCCCAGAGAACAACCGAATCCGCAAAACCGACCAAACCCCATAGATCTCTTGAATCCTGCAGAATGATCGAATCATCCAAACCAACTGATGCCCAAAGACCGATCGAACCACACCGACCGACCGAACTCCAGCCAAGTGCATCATCTAGAACAGCCGCCACTTCTCCGGCTAGCCAGGAAAATTCCCGATGTTCCAGAACTCTACCTAGGGACCTTCAAGCAAATAGTGCCGAAGGAGCAGGGTCATCTTCGGTATCGTGCCCCTCCTCACCTGTAGGTCTTCGGAAATCTAGAACGGCGCAGTGGCTTGCGAAAGGAAAAAAAATCTTCAAGAGCCGTTCCCCTTCACCCAATAAGCGGCCGAGGTGACAGAAACCTATAGAACGAAAGGGCTAGAATGACAACAGGTAGCGTCTCGTTCGATGATGCCTCCGACATGTCTAATTTGAAATTTCAAATACTTACACTCTAGAAATTACGTTGCGCGCATTGTCTAAAGTTCCTAAACATTTCTCTTAAAACTTCATATACACTTACTCCGGTAATTTCAAGTGATAATCTTTTAGAAATTTCATATGACCCAATTCTAGGATTTATAAACGCTCGCTTTATAAATTTCAGAATCACTACTTTAGAAATTTCATGCGATCTTACTCTCAAAAATTCAGATGACAGTCCTTAATTTTTTATGACCTTACTCTAGAAAGTTCCTATACTTTCCCCCCCCAAAGTTTATTATCTAGGGAAGACCACGTGATGCGTTTCACCTCCAGTAATCAAGCGGAAACCAAACCGATTTTAATGGATTGAAGAATATCATCTGTTTTGACGAAACGCACGATTACTTACAGACATATCAAATTTGAAAATAAACCTATATTTCACAATATCTACCAAATATTATTAATCGACATCGAGATCTATTGATTAATCTTTCTATATACTTTGTATATCCTATTTTTCCATTGTTCTTACAGTGGAACGATCTATAATATTTATTATGTACATGCACGGAGATTTATATACACTACAAAGGGATATTTCTGCATAAAAGAAATAATAAATAATTTAGTAGGGTTTTATCCCAGATTTACATTCGTTTTGAGGTCTTTCATTTCTCAGCGTGGAATTAGTTTAACGTAGAAAAGTACCCCTGGCTATCCACAGCGGATGTCAACCGCCGAGTCTCAGCCCAACGACTAAACAGAAGCGGTGCTTAGAGTCGGTTAGACCGTAGCCCTGCCATACAAGATTGCTGAATCACTATATTTATAATCACAGGCAAAAAAGAACTCAGAGAGAGATTCGGAATATTTTATTTTGCTATGGAAAAAATATCCAAACTTCGTAATCTCGTGATTTAAATATATGGTTTGATATAAGTCAATATTTATTTATTTTAGGAAAAGTCACTAAATCAGTTATTCAATATTATACACAATATAAAAACTGTGGTGTTATTTTATGTGTGGAGTGTTTTGAGCTGAAAATGTACAAAGTTTTTGGACCAAGCGTTTAAATTTATTAATGACAGTTTTAGCTATTAAGTAATATGCTAGAAATCAGATATAAAATCTTATAAAGTTCTTTACATCTAAGGCTAAAAAGTGATTGTATTGAAAATAAAATAAAGTATATTTGTATAAATATGAAGAAGTTTTAATTTTATAATGAATTGCTAGTTTCTTAATATCTTAAGTATGTAAATTAATCTTTTCCCCAAATAGAATTAAATTGTTTATTTACGAATATTGCGCTGTTATTTTATTATTTTTTTATTCCTACCGACTGCTATAATAATAATAATTATTATTATTATTATCATCCCCTAAAGCTTGAAAACTCGCGATACAGATCGTTTTAATAATGACTTTTAAAATGGTATCTACTAAGAATTTGGGGGACGGAGAAGGGGGGAGGATTTATAATGAAAGAGACGGCGTAAAGTGAAATGGAGGTGTGATCTGATAGAAGTGGAGCAATGTAGAGAGTGATTGTAGTGGGTGAATTAGAGGGGTTAAATTTAAGAGGGTCAAGATGGAAATTAATTTTATGAGTTGTATGCGAAACTTGTATATGGGAACTGTGATGGCAGAGTTGCCAATGAAATGGAACGGGTTGAATTAAGTTTAGAAATAGATAAAGATTAATGGTTTTAGTGGGTATAAATGGATGAGTTGGACTTGGGAGAATAGAAAGTAGAGTCATTAATTTCGGGGCTCCTTCCAGTGAATATTACGGATTGGGGCTTAGAATTCTTACCTTAAAATTACCTCATAAATAATCTAGGCACAAAGATATGTGCAGCCATAATGAGTTGTATGTGGATAACATAAGAACATAAGAAAAGAAGGAGACTGCAAAAGACCATTCATGGCCTACACTTGGCAGCTCCTGTTCCAGTCAACACACAAAAGATTTCTTACCAGAGAAAAGTCATCAACATTGTCACCCTTTACAGGAGTTCGTCAGATCTAATCTACAATATACATAAAATGCATCCAGAGGATTATGTCCATTCATGCAACCGCAAAATAATCTCCCCACTCCTTAGAAAAATATATACATATGTACATAAAAAAGTCAGTCCCATCTAGCAGCTTCATTCATATATTTATCTAATCTATTCTTAAAACTACCCAGAGAGGAGGCTTCTATCACATGTCTAGTGAGCCTATTCCATTCATCTACCACACGATTTGTAAACCAATTTCTCCCAATCTCCTTCCTAAACCTATACTTATCAAGCTTAACCATTGCTACGTGTCCTGTCATGTTCACTAAGTATAAGAACCTTACCCAGATCCCCTTTATTATATCCTTTTACCCATTTGAAGACCTCAATCAATTCCCCTCTGACTCTTCTCCTTTCCAATGTATGTAGATTTAGTTTTCTGAGCCTTTCACCATAAGGTAAGTTCCTTAGCCCACCAATCATCTTTGTCATCCTTCTCTGCACAGACTCAAGCAAATCAATATCCTTCCTATAATTTGGAAATTATGACGTGAAGGGATTTTGTGAGTAGTTTGTGAAGGCTGTGAGACGGGTTTGGTAAGAGAATGACCATCTCATGCCGAGAGATTACTCTGTGATAGCGTGATGGCATAGAAGCAAAAATGATTCATATGGACAAGGTTTGATCATAGGATTAATTTGAATATTAACCCCTGACTTGACAGGGTATAGGGTATAACTATATGTTTGGTTTGGGTATTAACTATTAATTCGTGATTCGAAATAGGATAGGACATGGTGGCTATAACTATAAGATTAGGTAATTTGAGACGACGATAGCACCGTCATTCCCAAGGTTTTAGAACCCTCTAATCAACAAATGTTATAGAAGAAATGTTATTTAGCTCAATAAATTACAGATGAATACCTATTTTTATGCAATTCTGACGATATTAAATTTATCGATACTTTGTTCATTTTTCTAGTTCAGAGAGCTCTTTACACCGTCTTAACAATATGTCTTTCTTCCTATTGCGACTTGGGTTAACCGGCAGCGACCAACCGACGCATGCGCGACCTGGCATGACATCATTTTTGACCAATCACAAGGCAGATAGGCCTAGACCCATAACACAAGCGACCCACCGACGCATGCGCGACCTAGCATGACCATCATTTTTGACCAAATGAAAGGCAGATTGGTCTAGACCCACAATGCATTTTAAAACCCTGGGTGTTCATATTAATTATATTTTGGGCTCATTTGTTCAATATGGCCTATGAAGGAGAGTGCGATCTCAGTCTCGAATGCTTATTTACCAAAGTTTTGTGCAATCGCGAGTCTACAGTGGTATTTTTAGGACACATATAACCTTCCTAAGTGTGGCAGTATTCTAAAATTAAATAATTCACGCAAATTTCGGTGCGACAAACGTGTTTACTGTGGCAAGGATTTTACACGCTGTCGAGTTAAAGTTCAGGGTTGAAAGGGACATTCTTTGCCTCTTCTAAGCTGAGCTTTGCGCAAGTTATTCGCCTCTTACCACTTTTTAGCGAACCGCTCCACTCAAGAAGAAATAACGCTTGACTATTTTGAAATTTCGCTCAAATCAGTGTCGGACTGAGTATCTTTTTACTGAGAGGTAGTCATTGACTACATTGAATTGGAAAGCAAACCTCTTGGTGTTCCAGGCAAAACTGTTGAGATTGATGAAGGAAAATTCGGCAAAAGACAATATAATAAAGGAAGAATAGTAGAAGGTTGTTGGGTTTTGGAGGGTTTGAACGGGAAACCAAGCTTTATTTTATGGTCCCAGTTCCCGATCGAACAAAAACATTACTAGTTCACGTTAATGAGTGGATAAAATCGGGAGCTCGTATAATTTCCGACGGCTGAGCTTTGTATAAAAATTTACAAGAAGGTTACACAAATAAAGTGGTGAACAAGAGTCAACATTTTGTCGATCCAGACACTGGTGCTTACACGCAAAATATTAAACTCTAGTAGGGAGACAGGCGGGTGAGTGTGCCGAAATTTGGCAGAAGAGAAAAATTCTTTCGCAAATATTTAGCTCTTCATTCTTCTACCTAGTTTCCTCGAATAAAGGATCGGTTCCACCGTTTTGGGAATGCGGCTGCCACGCTGTAACCGCCGGCTGAAACATTGTAAGGTAAGGAAACGAAACTGCTAGTTATCTTTTGTGGTAAATTGCGAGGGGCGGTCAATAAGTTTTGCAATTCAGATATAAGGAAACGAGATATGGGATAAAGTGTTTTATTATTTTTCAATATAACTACCCTCGACTTCAATGCACTTGCGCCACTTGAGGCTTCGAATTCCCTACAACCAGAAATCTGCCGACTGCTGTTCAATCCACTCCTGGACGGCGAGCTGGACATCTTCATCGTCCCCAAACCGGCGTCCACGCAGTGAAGCCTTGAGCTGGCGTAATAAAATGTAGTCGCTAAGGTTCCCAGTGATGGACCCACGTTTCATCACCTGTCACTATGCGCGACTCGAATCCCGCCGGGTCTTGGTTATACAGGAGAAGCAGCTCCTCCGAACTTTGACGACGTTGAAATCGATCATGGGGCGTGAGGTTTCTACTGACCCAACGGGCAGAGACCTTGGCTATGGCCAAATTGTCGTGGATGATGTTGATAACACTTCCATTTGATATTCCAAGTTCTCGCTCAATTTCTTCGACCTTCATCGGTCGATTTTCAAGGATCATCCTTTCCACACGGGCCACATTGTCCTCGTTGGTCACGTCTGACGGGCGTCCTAGACGGGGGTCATCTTCGAGGGACTCACGACCATGGTGGAACTCCCTATTGCAGCGAACAATGGTTGCATAGGAAGGGGCGGTGTCGATGTACACTGCAACCATGCGTTCATGGATCTCATTTGCATTCTTGCCTTCCTTGGTCAAAAATTTGATCACTGCGCGGTGCTCAACCTTTTCCATTGTTGAAAAATTTGTGACTGACGATCTGCGATCAGCTACTGCTTCTTAAATAGACGAGGCAGGAGTGTGCGGCTGCAGGTCCTGACTTGTCATAACTTGTCCTAACACCCCCACAAACAGCCATCCCCCTTCCTCTGTTTTCCCCTACAGATTCGCAAAACTTATTGACCGCCCCTCGTAGAAGGCTAAACCACACGGCCTATCTGGGAGTCCGGGGGCGAAAGGAAGGTTAGATAAGGCTTATATGTCTGTAGTCAAGAAACACCGTGTAAAAACTAGAGGCTTAACGACATTTGGCAGTAGTCTTTGAATTTGAATCTAATGCTAGGCTTTTCGAATTATGAATACTACGAGTTTATTTTTAAATATTGTGGGAATCCAACCCCATTACAATTAAATGGGGGTTAGGGGCTGAAGTCCCCTAATTAGAAATTACCGTAAAAACCATAATTTTGGCGGGAAATAATCTAAAGTAGGTGGCGCTATCGTCGTCTCAATTTACTTAAGATTAGTTAATTCTGGTTATAACTCTTGACTCGAAATAGGTTTGTTTGTGGATTAATTTTTGACTTGCCATAGGGTTTAGAGCACGGTGGGTATAACCACTTATGTTGCTCTTGGTTTGTGGTTCATTCCTATGCATCGACGAACTCGACCGCCCGCCGAGGTTCTGTCAGTGTTTCCGCACTCCGTGTATCTTAGATTTTGTCCTGGATGTGTGAGTGTCATGTAAATTGCGGATATGCGATGAACTTAGTCTGGTTCCTGATGATACTGGGGACAGATTTCGGTCAAGCTACGGCGGACAATGCCATGCAATTAGTTTAGGGAGATGACCGCACCGGAACATAGCCAGAACGACTCGTTGGTGACGTGCGAGGGATGCTTCATCTTGATCGGTGTCCGGAGATAACGTGTGAAGGAGCGATTCTGACCCCGAGATTAGAAGATTCGCTGGGCATGTAGTTGTAGATAAAGTGTGATGGTGATCTGGATTTTTTTTTTGGGGGGGATTCGATTCCTTGGAGTACCTCAAGCTCTGTGGGAGATGGATATGATGAGAGAAAGGTGTTTTTGCCTATGCAGTGATTTTGTGTCTATGGAATGATGATAGTGGTTAATTTCTATAGACCTTAAATGCACCCTGGCCACCACTACATATTTCACTTTATTCTTCTTCTTCTGTCTGTTTCTTGCCCCACATATCCCCACGCTTTGAACAACCCGATGGAAAGGGAAAAGGGTGCTAATCTCCTCTTTACTCTGTCGAATCAGATGAACATTCGAGGGTTCATTCTCTAATTGTAAGCAGGGCAACAATGCTGCAGCTTCCATCTCGAAGATTGCGTGTTCTCTAGGTCCCAATGCGCGTAGTTGTGTCCTCTTCCAGCCTGACCCCGTAAGGAGCACGCCCATTTGCTTTCTTGGCCGCCCTGATGACTGGACCCAGCGCCTCGTCCAGCACCAGCTTAGCCTCTTCTTCTTTCTGACACCCTGTCTTCTTACCCTGCTTCCTCACTTTTCCTGCAACCTCTCCCACAACTTCGTTATTTGTTATAAATACAGAATTGCTACAAATGTAAACTATTGCAATCCTCAACCCAACTTCAGCAAGCGATTCTGTGGTAACGCATTACATCAATCCACCTTCAAAAGCGATCTCTAAGAAAAGGCAAATACATTGATAAAAAATAGATGGTTGACAACTCAAACGAAACAAAAATAAGAGGGACTCTTCCCGTTTCCTCTTGAGTCCTTATGATCAGCAACGTCTTGACCTAGTCCTTATGCTCAGCAACGTCTTGACCTAGTCCTTATGCTCAGCAACGTCTTGACCTAGTCTTTATGCTTAGCAACGTCTTGACCTAGTCCTTAACCTCAGCAACGTCTTGACCTAGTCCTTATGCTCAGCAACGTCTTGACCTAGTCCTTATGCTCAGCAACATCTTGACCTAGTCCTTATGCTCAGCAACTTATTGACCTAGTCCTTATACTCAGAAACGTCTTGACCTAGTCCTTATGCTCAGCAACGTCTTGACCCAGTCCTTATGCTCAGCAACATCTTGACCTAGTCCTTATGCTTAGCAACGTCTTGACCTAGTCCTTATGCTTAGCAACGTATTGACCTAGTCCTTATACTCAATAACATCTTGACTTAGTCATTATGCTCAGCAATGTCTTGACCTAGTCCTTATGCTCAGCAACGTTTTGAACTGTGGAGCGTCTTATATCTCCGTTGTCAAAAGAAATGAGCAAATGCCTACGTTTGCCACACCGCAAACAAAATCCGCATTTGAGAACAATAATGAGGATCGCATCAGCGATTCCAACTTCACCAATCGCCCCTGCCCACATTGACGTGGGGAAAATACCCAGACCATGTCAAACTTTCAGAAAATCCTACTCTCCCACTTTACTCGCTAACTTTGGCTACACACCGCTAGAACTCAAGTACAAGAACATTTCACATCATCAAGCTTCTCCTTCTGGCTCTCTTTTGCGATAGCTGGCGCCCATTGGACGAACCCCCAGTACCACCCTAGGCAAATCTTCTCCCTGTACTCAGTACTGGTACCATCGCACTTTCAGCCGCCAAGTCCGAAGATGTGTACCTCCGTGCAGCTCTCAATCTGAGAGGAACAATCAACCCGTCCTCGCGTCCTCCGTGACGGCAATGAACGGTTCGAACCTTCGCTTTCTCGTTCGAGACTCTTTTATTGGGCCTTATTTCGTTATGGGCAGTGGCTTGACTGTCACCGTCATTCCAGTAACTACGAAAGAGAGGGAACGACCTTCCATCACGTGTTAATTACAAAACGTATCAGGTCAGACGATTTTTGTTTATTATTAAAGTCAATTTTATTTCACATTAAGACTCAGTCGTGCTTTCTCCCGGCTCTTTCTATTCTAAGATAAACATCGCCACATTTTAGCGCCAGGAATTTTTTAAACCGAACTTTTAAACCCAACAAAACATTGCATTCCAAAAACTGGTCAGCTAAAGACGAGGTTGCAGGGAAGCAAGAAGAAAATAAAAACAGCAGACATTTTTTGTCAGCTTATGCCTCTCTTTTGCACTTATTTTTTAATAGAAATATGGAAATACACCCTGAACCACGCTATTATCTTGGTAGGGAAATTTAGGATTTCTCGGTTGTCTGCGAATCAATTTAAATGAAACTTTGGTCAGCTGGTCTAAACCATATGGCAACACTAATGTTATGTTTTGATTATGCTGTGTTACGGGCTCCAATTATTATTTCAGATTCAGGTTTTGTTTGGTTGTACCACGCGAATGGCATCTCTCTTCTTTAAGAACAATGGGACGTCGCAGAAGCGTCAACGATGAAGAAAAGTCTTTCATCATCAAGCAAAGTGCTAAAGGCACCTCTGTAAAAGTCACATGTGTGGAGTAGAGAGAAATTAATTCGAAAGCATCCATAGGTGCATGGTTACCACGTAAGAGGGGAATAAGGCATTGAAAAGTAACTTGTGTGTAGTTGATAGATTTAATTCGAAATCATTCAGAGGCACGTATGAGGTCGAAAAAGCATTGAAACGCAGGCTGTGTTTAGTTGATAGAAATTTTATTCGGAATCATCCAGAGGTACATAGTTACTACGTATGAGATCGTTAAGGCTTAACACGCATCCTGTATGTGTAGGTAAGGAAGAAGCGATCCGATTGTGGGACATCCAAGACCTTGACAGCTAGTGATTTGAGGAATATTGGCCGCCAGTTAAGTGGGAAACCCGGACAAACAATCAGTCGATTTCACCGCCGCTGGTCGCCTCCATGCACCCAAGACCATAAGAAACCATATCCTATGACCCATTGGTACCGTGCGAGTTTCCCTGAAACTTGCTCTTTAACGCCCGGTTAGAAGACTTTGAGGCTTCCATGGGCCCGGAAGTACGTGACGCTAGACACGAGTTGTGTACTCTTCCCTGACGAGACCAGGGTGACCCTTGATGGACCTGACGTTTTGCCAAATGGTTGGGTCTATTTCGGACATGAGCGTTACCAACGTTTGCTACCTCAACAGCAGGGAGGAGGAGTCATGTTGTAGCCAGGTTTAATTGGACACAGACTTGTTGGCCCAGTTAGGGTGCCTGATGGGATTAAAATGACCGCCGCCGCCTACTGCAATCTATTGAAGGAGGTCCTGGATCCCTATCTAGATGACATACCTTTGACACTTCTAAAGACTATAATTTTCATGCATGACAACTCTCTATCTCACTCTGTCAGGGCCACCCAAGCGTTCCTAGTCTCTTACGGCAGACAAGGTGACAAGTTGATGGTGTGGCCGCCAGCCTGCTCGGATCTCAACCCAATCGAAAATATGTGGTCCATCATTAAACAAGATGTTTATGCCAATGAATGTCAATTTTTGTCTAAAGAAGTCTTATGGGCGACAATTAAAACTGCAGCAGAGGCAGTCCAACCTGCTACCATTAATTGACAGATTCCATGCATGATGGGTTTTTCAACTCATCTGTCAAAATGTTGCTCATGTAGGCAAATAATTCTTTATGTCCATCCATCGCGTATTATAATTATGGTTTTCTGTTAAATAAATACGCAAGGTATGCTTAATGTGAATAATTACTTTTTGTTTTCTCCCAAATGAAATTTGAAGACCGTAACAGAGCATAATTAAAACATCACATTAGAGTTGCCATATTGTTCGGACCAGTTGGGAAAACATTCATCAAAATTGATTCACATAGATCCGAGAAACCCTAATTTTACCTAGAATGCATTCCTTTACTAGTATTCTTTGAAATGGCTGATCTTTACTGCCTCAATTCAGAGATTGCCTATCTTTACTAGTCATCTCTGAGATGGCTTATGCTTACTTTATCGAATGTTAAGAATGGAATGGTATGACAGCTAGGGGGAGGGAGAGTACCACATTAAGAGGCCCGAAGAAAGAGTTTGTACAAAGAACACCGGGATTGTCATCGTCGTCATCACCACTAATACCGTCAAAATCATGATTGACGTTATCGCCGGGACCACTTTTTACAATCGTTACCGCCGCCGAGTGGAAACACCCGACTTACCACATCATGTGTGGTAAGTCACCGGGTGGTGTTTCGTTTTGGGTGGCCTTCGCAGCATATACCATAAACTGAGGATATATGTGGATCGGAACCCCCCTCTTCTTTAAACTATATATCCCCACTAAGAAATAAAAGGAGGGCATATCAGTGGTAAAAAAACACCAGTAGTGCAGATCGGTGGGAAAACCCAACCAAATTATTTCTACACCTTCGCCACACCTCCGCACTTAGAAAACTATAGTGTGCCGGTCTTCCATGAAGTTACACTACCTGACAACTCTGTCCCCATAACGCCCAAACTCATTCACACCTCCAATCCCCAGCTAAACCTTTCTCCAATACCCACTCATAACATTCACGGTTTGCCGACGAGGTTCCACTACGATCTCCCCCACCCGCACCTCATCAGTTTGATCTTTGTGGACTTCAACATCCAACATCTTTTCACACACAGGTAGGGTGATATTTAGTCTCGACAACGTACAGCTGACACCACGTGGAAGGCTTCATAGGCTGCGTAGGGAGGGGCGGGATTCCTAATTTCTTCCCCTACTACTCTTCTGATGCATCTATAGTTTTTTGTCAAGGGCAGAAAAAAAGTTTATAATAGTTTTTATTAACTTCATTAACTAAAGTGAGTATAAATATAGTTAAAGCCTTATTCTATAGGTAAAATGATTATAGAATTTAAATAAATTAAGTACTGTACATCTTGATAAGTATCCTACCTTAGCCTTAAAGATAACGTTTTCTTTTGTACCTTTACATGGTTTCCACATTGATATATTGGTAATTCCCAAATTATGTTGATCATGAAAGTTTGTGATAAAATATACTCTACAAAGCTTGGTATCGAGAATTTTAACTTGGCATCGAGAACTTTAACTTTATATCGAGAATTTTAACTTGGTATCTAGAATTCTAACTTGGTATCGAGAATTTTAACTTGGTATCGAGAATTTTAACTTGGCATCGACAATTTTAACTTGGTATCTAAAATTTTAACTTGGCATCGAGAACTTTAACTTGGTATCGAAAATTTTAACTTGGTATCTAGAATTCTAACTTGGTATCGAAAATTTTAACTTGGTAGCGAAAATTTTAACTTGGTATCGAGAATTTTAACTTGGCATCGAGAATTTTAACTTGGTATCTAAAATTTTAACTTGGTATCGAAAATTTTAACTTGGTATCGAAAATTTTAACTTGGTATCGAAAATTTAAACTTGGTATCAGAATTCTAACTTGGTATCGAAAATTTTAACTTGGTATCGAAAATTTTAACTCGGTATCGAGAATTTTAACTTGGTATCATAATTTTAACTTGGTATCGAGAAGTTTAACTTGGTATCGAGAAGTTTAACTTGGTATCGAGAAGTTTAACTTGGTATCGAGAATTTTAACTTGGTATCGAGAAGTTTAACTTGGTATCGAGAATTTTAACTTGGGATCGAGAATTTTAACTTGGTATAGATTTAAATGGCGTAGTATAAAAGTTTACAAGCCTGCAATCTATTATCGTGGGACTAGCTTAATTACGCTTTTATATAGAAAATTGAACACCCGATCACTCTTACTTGAAAGATTTAATAAAGTAAATTTTTATTTTTAAATCTCTCAGTAGTTTTTTTATTTTGTAACATCAACTCATCTCGTTGACTATACTAATTAGGTTATAGTTACACCGATAGTTTCAAATAAATTACCCTTATTATTTTGTAAGATATCGAACTGCGGTATTAAGACATTCAGTGCGATGCACAGGGTGATGCGAAAGTCTTTTCACCCCCTGTAAATATTGTTTTAATTTTCTTTTTCAGATGACACGAGCTCCTACAGTTTGGAAGAGAGGGTGATTGGAAGTGTATGTGAACATGATCGTGTGCATTCTGGTGTTCATACAGACCGAAATGTATGAGAGTGTCAATGAAAGTAAATACACTAAAACGAGTACACGTGTTTGATATTATTATATTGTTGCTTTATTGCTCTTATTGCTTTTCAGTAGGGGTGGCAAGACTATCGGACCATCGTCTATATTTATTTTACAGATGTAAATGGCTGGATTAACCTCGCTTTCTAGGCTCGCTCAACGTCCGACTCTAAGAGAGTGGCTTCAACGAACTCTGCCGAGCGAAGTGGTTTCTCCTAGATATCCATCCCTCCATAGAGCTGCAGATTTCTTTTCTTAACTGTGCGGGTGTTTGGTTGGGTTGTGAATGAGTTGTTATATCTGGTTCCTGGCGGCAGCGGGTCCATTTGACTGTGTAGGTCACACTGTGTGGTAACCTCATCCGTAGGTGACGTAGCAAAGATGCTTTATTTCGTTGTACCGGCGTCTAGTAGATGGTAGGACCCAGATACTAGATGACATCTTTTGTATGTGTGCATTGTTTATAGGGTGATGGGAAGCATGATTTTGTGAGTGACAGCATTCTATACACGAATAGATTACTCATATCACATGTGAGTAATCTTGATCAACGAACTGAGGATGGTTTAATCGGATTAAACTTAAAAACGAAATCATCGCATTCTTGAAGCTGATCATTCATTAAATTGGATTTAAATCAATTAACAAATGGGAATAAAAACTCCGCTTAAGCTTCAATATTTGTACACGAAAATGTGAATTAAAAACACCTTTGGAGGTGAAGTCTGTAATGTGTTGGTGAGATGACTGATTCCATTCATGGGAGCTCTGGAATAAAGGGGTCCGTGGGAAAAGGTCCGGGATAAGGCGTAGGGAAAATGGAAGGGGAAAAACTCGCCGGCCGGACTTTAATCTCGGTGGCCCTGAGAGAATAATCGCCCCGCCATAGTTCCCAGATTAATCCACGGAAGTAATCGTTCTCGTGCGGGTCTTCGAAGTATTCCCCATTTAAGTTGCTTTCAAAACACCTGCGAACAGAAAACAATCTATTCCATACATTAAGGAACAACAACAATCAATTGGCTAAATTGGAGAATTTAAAGCAATCAATTGGCTACATTGGAGAACAGCAAGCAAGCAATCAAGTGTCTAAATTGGAGAATTGAAAGCAATCAATTGACTACATTGGAGAATAGAAAGCAATCAAGTGGCTAAATTGAAGAATTGAAAAGAATCAATTGGCTCCATTCTGGGATAGAAAACAATCAATTGGCTACATTGGGGAAGAGAAAGCAATAAATTGGCTAAGTTGGAAAAACGAGAGCAATAAATTGGCTATATTAGGGAACAGAAAACAATCAATTGGATACAGTAACGACAAGAAAGCCATTAATTGACTATATTGGTTAAGAAAGAAATCATTTGGCTACAATGGGGAACAGAAAGCAATAAATTGGCTTCGTTTGTTATTTGTATTTTCGTCACCCCCGCTCCCCTCTTAGTAGCATGATATTGCAATGGCATAATACGTCTATATAAGGTCACTACCTCTCAACATTTATAAACCACATTATCCCGCACAACCCTCTTCATACAACTCGCCACACCTTTATAAAATGAAAAAAACAAATCAATGTTAGAATCGCCGAATCTTTATAAAGCAAAACTCACCCAACATCTCTCAACACACCACACATTAATGAAGCGAAAGCCCAACGGCACTACCTCTCAAAATTCGATACGTCAACGCTTTATAAAGCGTCACCCAGTAACTTTTTCTCGACTTCAAACACTACAGCCTATCCTCGCCCACGGAGACTTTCGGGGCTCCCAGCGGGTAGACTGTTGCCAATTCGTGGAGAGGGGGATCAGTTCTCACTTCTGTGTTGACTATTAATTATACTCTTGTTCGCCTCACTCCTCCCTCCCTTTTTGCATTACTTATTCATTGCCTTTGTTTATCCTTGCAGTTTTTTTCCTGTTCCTCGTTTCCGCTATCTTACTGAGGGCCTATGCCTCCGTCCGCATGTTGACCGTATGCGGAAACCCGGTAATTCCCCATGCCCTCTTCTGTAAGTTTATTTACCCTCATGAGTTGACACATTGAGGTGGCAATACGCTTCTTCGACTGGATGGTTTGGTGGCAAGCAGAAAGCCAGGTTGGCTCAACCCGGTTAATCGGTCGGTACATCGGGGGACTTTCCTCTTGTGAGCTTAAGGAGTAACTTCGGCACTGGGGTCCTGACACACCATTGGTATGTTGCTTCCGCCTGGGTCCCTTGTAATTACTGGAGTATACCAGGTGTGATATCAGCGGGGCGCTGGAAAATGAGCTTTCCTCACTGTCAGTACCTCTCCATGTAATGGGGCCTAAAACGGCCGTCCCAGCTTCTTCCACAGGACTCAGCAAAATAACCAGTTGTTTTCAACCGTAAGACATAATAGATTTTATCTTATAGTGGAATTGTCAGCGTGTTTTTCCCAAGTAGGGAGAACTAAAGATTCCATTACTTAACATCAAATCTACTCTTGATCTTCAATACAACAAACTTGAAACTCTCCAATTCCATTTATCCCTGATTTTCGTGGTTTTAATTTTCCCGCCCCTGTTAGGACTACAGTACACGAATGGGTAGCTATTTTTGTATCGAACTCTCGCTATTCTACCCACTTGCGTCTCTGTACAGCTAGCTCTACAAGGAGTAGATCTGGTTGTGAAAGATCAGACCTACCTGGACTTTTGGATTAGCTTCCCTCGGTTTTTATTGTTAGGCGACTTTAGTGGCTATCTCCCATTTTGGAGTAACATCCCTAATGTACTTTTAGCTCCGGTTATTTTCCTTCTGACCATTTACAATCGGATACCTTTAGCTACGTTGAATTGCCCGTGTATTCTTCTGTTTTTCTGACTTACAGTGGTCTTTCCAGGACAACGTAAATGGGAGTGATAACTTTCTCATTGTTCTAGCACCTCTTCTGCTTGGCCCTCAGTTCTCTCACCAACTGCAATTGGACTTAAGGAAGGCCAATTTGGACGCCTCGTTGGAAAATTTTATCGCCTCCGACTCAGCGGATGACTTTTTAACATCCCTTGTCTGTGATGATGCCGAATGTACCATACTAAGAGGATCCCCTGGAACCCGGAGATCATCCATCTCATGGAGAAGCCGTGAGTGTGCAGCCGCAGTCCAGGCCTACATGTCTACCCACTCCCGATATCGTGGAAACCCAAACGCCACGAAACCGGATTAAAAAGAATAGAACTAGAGCTATTTGTCAAGGGACTCTGCGGATGGCTCATCAAACTTCTTGGTGAAATTGTGTTTTACCTATCTCCTCTTCCAATCTGTGGAAGAATAAGGAGAGAGAAAAGGAATTCTTTTTCCCATCTTCTCCGGTACCTCGTTTTACTGCGAAAATTAGAACAATGGAAAGACCATTAAGAGGGCATTGCGACTTTCCGCCATGGACCCTTATCGCGACACATGGAAATTAAGTAAGTTTGTTGGCGATGAATCTCTCTCCCTGCCTAGATAATTGCGGAGTATATATTTAATACTTTAGGGTTCATAAGCAGATTGTGTCTGAAGCTGCCGTCCAGTATGTCAGCCACTGACGTCTTCGTTAGTTGAGAGGGAATCGACTACATTCTCGTCCAGAGAAGAATTGAATGATTGTCGAAGAGCCAAGGAAGAGCAAGTCGTCACTCAGTGTTGTTCCTGGAGATAGTTTTAGGCGCACTTCAACCCTTCTCACCACGTATTCGGATTTTAACGATCGGAAAATCCATCTCCGAAGCATCCTTCCTTTGCCTCTTAAGGATAAGAGGCCCTCATCTTCAATTTCCCGAAGTTGGATTGAGCTTCTCGTGAGACGCCCACAAGTTCAAGGTTGAACTTACCTCCCTGGTCCTACTCGCCGCACATCAAGGTAAAAGGGATTTAACCCCCCGCTTGTCACGCTCCTCCCACCTTTACTGCGTCGAACCTCGAGGGTCCCCTTTGCTCCAGAACTTGCATAATTGTAAGATCATTACATAATTAATTATCCCTCGGTTCAAACTTTATTGATAGTATCAATCACCTTAGCCATGAACCGTCAATATTTAATTGCATTGCCATTTAACTTGCCCTATATGTATATGTAATCTTTAGTTCTATTAAAGTATATTTTTGTAGCCGTGTTTGAATATTCCTTGGCCTAGCAACTGTATTTAAAGCACTCTTAAAGCCATCCCCAGGTAGAGCCTTAATTTCGGTAGGTCAGTGTGCGTGTAATAGCGTACACCTGGTCATACCACGACACACCCCTCCTTCGAAGGTCTGGAAGAGTTAAAAAGATCCGTGGCCGATCTGAAGGTCACACCGCTCCTGTGTTAATTATTGCTAACTAATGCCTTGGCTGACCATTTTCATGAAGTTAGCAAAGTCGCTCGCTATCCAGAAGAATTCTTAAGCTTTAGGGCGTGCAGGGAATCCCACCCTCTGTTTTTTTCCCAAACTTTTAATCTCCCTTACAATAAATTAATTGCAATCTCTGAGTGGCGTGCTGTTCTTTCACAGTGCACATTAACTTCGCCTGGCCTTGCCCAGTTTCTCTGATTTTATCCCGTCACCTTCATCCTCTTACTGAATCATTTTTATTAGATGTTTTTAATTTAATCTGGATAATAGGCCCATACCCAGCAACCTGGCCAGTTGCGGTGGTGTTGCTGTTTTCAAAACTAGGTAAGGATTCTATGGATCTTAATAATTACCGTCCAATCGCATTAACTAGCTGTCTTATTAAATTGGAGAAATTGGCAAACGTTCGAATCAATTGGTTTCAGGAGTCAAATGGTCTGCTGTCACTTTCTCAATGTGGGTTCCGGAAACACCATAGCACTGTGGGCCTGCTCGTGTTTTTAGAGCATTTTATACGGGAGGTCTTTGTCAAAACGCAACACTTCCTGACGGTGCTCTTTGGCACGACGAAGGCCCATGATAACACCTGGCAGCATGGCATCTTACAACAGTTGTATGAATGGCGTATGGGAGGCCTTTTACACAATTTGATCCGTAGCTTTTATAACCTCGTAATTTCAAGATCGCATTGGTAACGTCTACTCTGAACCAAGAAGGTTGGAGGAAGAGTTACACGGGGCTGCGTCTTAAGCGATACTTGTTTCATTATCGCTATTAACGGTCTAGTCTCCTCTTTTAAAAGTGTTATCCGATACGCCATGTTGTAGTGACGGACACGCTATGAATATTGTACACCGTTCTTGTCCGATATCGTTAAGGTTATTAGACCCCATTCGAAATCTAGGGGTGCGGCTACCCTACAGTGCTTTTCGTACATCAGCTGTCAATAGTCTGTATACCGAAAGTAGCGTTCCGTTGCTCTCTTACCATAGACTGGAGGTATGTTGCAGTATAAATTCAGCGTGCAGAAGTACCATAGTTCACAGGTGTCTTTTTGCGACCCCAAATGCAGCACACTATGACAAACTATTGTTCATGCTCAGACCTCAAGGGACTCAGAATGGGCGACCACATCTCCCGTCTAGGTTTCCCTCTTGTACTCTAAGTTTCGCCTATGTGAACACCTTGCTGGGTTGCTCCTCCCCTTGACATATGTACCGGCATGAGACATTTCCAAAAGGAGTCCATTGATTTTTACCCATTTCGTTTGCTGTTCTCTTCCATAATTGTCCCTTTCCACTCTGCATCCTACCGTATAAGGACTTTTTCCTAACCTTTCGGGAGTACGTGTGGGATATTTGGTAGAGGGAGTGAGATAGCTGCAACAATTATAAATTGTGAAGTACTAAAAATCCCACTCACCCCGGGCCATCGAGATATTAGAAGTTGAGCTCCTTTGAGGTAGCTCTTTGCCGCCTCCGAATCGGCCATAGTGGGCTCACACACAGCTACTTAGTTTCAGGTGGGGACCCAAGGTGCTCATCATGTAGTGACATAACCTCGGTACCAGACTTGCTCCTAGATTGTCCTGCCTTGCATAATCTAGGAGCAAGTGTGATACCAGAGAGGAGGCTTACTTCTCTCCTATGCCTATGGGTGCAGGGGACTCCCTCTCACCCCCTTCTCTAGAGATGCTTAAAGGTTCCTTGAATGGGCGACAGAACCCGAGTGCGCCTCTGTGAAAGTTTCTCCTCAAATGGCGCGGGTGCCTAAGGTCTTGCAAGGAGAGAATGGATATCCTCCCTGGCTGCTACCCCTGTGACAGCCCAAACCTTCTTCATTTCAGAGAAGGATCTTGCTAACGCCGGCCCATCTGGCCGGGAGGCACCGGCCGGCGGAAGAGAAAAGCGGATTCATTCTTTGCCCTTCTATCCTAAAGGGAAAATAAAGCGAAAGAAGACAAAATAGACTCGGGTCTCCTCTCTTTACGCGGAGCCGCGTGGACGGACGGGTCTGTTGCCGTTACGGTAAGCGACCAAGCCAAGATCGGCAGGTCCAGCCCCGAAAAAACCCCGGGTGGGAAATCCCAAACTAAGATCAAAAGTGCGCAGAGCGGTCCCTCATTTACGTTAGGGCCCCTCATTGAGAGGTTATTTGGCGTTTTTGACCACAGTGATTACAAACTCTTCTTCGTCATTTGCTCCACTGAAAGCAACATGTTGACAACATGATCCGTCAGAGGAAAGCTCTAGCCAGCGTGATTGGTAGAGAGACGAAGGTGACCCCGTTTCTCAGAAGATAGCCTTCTGGCGAATGCGGCGAATCCCTCCGAGGCGGCCATGATTAGTTTCCGAAGGTCACTTGATGGCACGCCGGTGAGTGTGACGCCGCACTCTACCATGAATTTTGTGAAAGGAGTAGTTTTTGAGAGGGAACTCGCTTACTACTCCATAGATGATATCACCTTAGAGCTGGCCGACTGTGGGCGGTCAAGGTCGAGCGTGTGATGATAAAACAGGGAGGAGCCTCGAGAGCCACCCCTCCACTATTCATCACTTTCGACTGTGACAAGCTCACTGAGTAGGTGCGTGCTGGTTAATACCGAGCCCGCCTGAAGGCATTCTTTCCACTGCTGCGGAAGTTCCACTGCTGTCGCCACTTCGGCCATAATAATCGCTACTGTAGACGCGCTAAGTCGAAGTTACCCGAGGTCTGTGTTGGTTCATCCAAGGCCACACACGATAAGTCCAAATCGTGTGTTGCCAGATGTGTCAATTGCGGAGAGCTGCATCTCGCTTCTTTGAAGCAATGTGGTACGTATCTCCTTGATAAAGAAATCCTGGCCGTTTAGGCCCAGGATTCTTTATCCTTTGGCGAGGCTAAGGACTTTGTTCTGGCGCGCCCGGCTCTGACTGAGACGTCTTATGCCTCAATATTAAGAAAGAAACCCTCTGCTCCTGGCCTCTCCATCCAGGCCTACGAGTAGAGTAGTTTCCGAGCCCATTTGGAACCCTTCTGCAGGTTCTACCCACCCCGGGTGCTTCCTCTTGCCCTTCCCTTTCCCGCGGTAGTGGGTCGCAAAACCCAGCCCCGGCAAAAAACAGGGTTCCCCTCCATCCTCCAGCGTAACCGTTTCCAGCAAGGCGAAACGACCGCGCGCCTCCACCGTTAGACTCACAGGAGGCAACACTCCTGAATTTGGTAATGATACAATCTTCCGTGGTTCCTAAAGCTGTCCTCGTAAGGAGGATAGCATTAAAGGAGCTTCGGCTCCTTCGCCCACATCTAGTGGTAGGCTGGGTAGCTCGGAGACGGTGGATCCTCCAAAGTAGCGATCCTCGCCCCCGAAGCCGCCCTGCGTGCCTAAGGTTTGGAGGCGGAGGGCGGAAAAGACTCACATGGCGAGCCGAACCTTCCCAGATAAGTCTTCGAAGGCCAACAGCGCCCGGAGTTCTGCCTCCGGCGAGTGTACGGCCATTCCCGTTAGGGTCTTCTATTCGAAGATGGCATCTGCATCTCCTCCTTCAATGGATTTGCTGCGGTATCCGGGCCAACTGGGAGGAGCTGGGAAGGCTTGTTTCCTCCCGTTCCTCGTTACCTATCTTTTTGAAGGAGACCATGCTGGGCGCGAGCCCCATGCCTACCCTCTCGAAGTATAATGGTTTTGCAACGCCACCAGCATGGGATTTGGGCCGGGCATGACATTTCCGTTCTTCTCTTTGCTTTAGATACTTCCTTCCAAGCAGTAGCTGTGAAGCTGCACCTGGATAGGAGGTATACTGTTATTTGTACGTACATTCCACCGTCAGCCGACTTCGGCGAGGGGAACTTCAGCCGCGTCGTGGCACGGTTGCCGAGGACCTTTCCCTTGCTTGGAGATCTAAACGGTAGACATCCTCTCTGGGGAGACTACTCTGTCAATCCCCGGGGTCAAGTCCTTGCTGACCTTATCGACGAGCCAGAGATGCGTGTCCTAAATATGGGTTAGTTTACGCATCACTGCCCGAGAACCACTTCATTTTGCTGCCTCAATCTATCTCTGTGCTCTCCGGATGAACAGCATGATTTTTGGTGGGGGGTGGTTGATGACCTCCATGGTATGTAGTAATCCATTTCCCATTCAAATATTATTTTCTGGGCCACTGCCACCCAAGAGCTCAGCCCGGTAGATGAGGCCGTTGAGTTCTTCTCCGGCAATCTCATCGCCGTGAGCCTAACTACTATTCCTAAAACTTCTGGCCGTTTTACACGCTGACTGCTCACGTGGTGGTCAGCTGAGTGTGAGACGGCCCTTAAACAGAAGTGCTATGCTTACATGCGCTATAAGCGCCGACAAAACGAATTCAGTGTCGGTGAATTTCGTCGATTTAGGGCAAGGTTTCGGTATATTTCAAAGTACGCCCACGGCTCTTTTTGGCAGGCATACGCATTTTTCACTTAACAGAATGCCCCTCTAGCAGAGGTGTGGAAGAAAGTAAAAGGATTCGGTGCTAGTTCTCGCAGGACCCCCCACCCCGTTCTCAGGAGAATGCAACCGCAATCCCGGACCCGGCTTCCGTGGTAGAATCCTTTGCGACCGTTTTCTCGGCATTCTATAGCCGGGATGTTAATCTTCCACCATTCATTGAGCGTCGTGATGTCGCGCAAGGCTGACGACCCGACTTTACCTCCAGAGGCCGAGAAGCCTTCCACGAGAGGTTCACTTTGAGTGAGTTGCGTTCCGCTCTCCCTTCGTTCAAGGATACCGCCCTGGCCCAGGCCATGTCACATAAGCGAGGCTTCGACACCTGGGTGAGTGAGGCATGGCCTTTCTTTAAGATTTGTTCAACAGGATCTGGGTAGAGGGTATCTTCCGAGATTCCTGGTGAATCTATACTGTGTTCGCTTTTCGGCAACCGGGGAGTGATCACTCTACCCCAGCCTGTTTCCGCCCAATCCACCTAAACTCCTGCGTGTGAAGGTTGTTGGAGAAATTGGTAAATGTTAAATTAGCCTTGGGGAGGACAGCGGAAGCCATCTGTCTCATGCACATTGCGGCTTTGACAAGATCCACTCCACGCCGGATGCACTGCTCCGACTGGAAAATGCCGTCTGTGAGGCCTTCCTTCGTAAATAGCACTACGCTAGGGTTTTTTTTTCGTCTTGGAGAAGGCCTATGATCCATCCTGCATGGCAATACTGTATCATGGAGACTATCTACTAGATGGTGGCGAGTGGACGCCTCCCAATTTTTATATCTGAGTCTTCGAGATCCTCGATATCACGTACAAGAGGGAGTAGCCCTCTCAGGCCCAATGGAGCAGGAAGAGGGTGTCCCTCAGCGAAGCGTACTCAGTGTCGCATTCTTTGCCCTGAGCATCAACGGCATCACCTTGGTGCTGCGGTAAGATGTTCTCGCTACGCTACGCTTTACCTGGACGACCTTTTGATCTCTTGGCGCGGCCCAGATGCCAACTCTGGAGCGTCGACTCCAACAGGCAATGAACCTCGTCTTTTGATATGCCGAAGGGCACAAGCTTCGGTTTTCGTGGGCCGAGACTAAAGTGGTGCATTTCTGCCGCCGTCCACGGCTCCACCCTGACCCAGACTTGTTTCTCAATGGGGCGCACCTGGAAATGGTAGACTTTCACCATTTCCTTGGTCTTGTAATTGACCTACGCCTTACCAGGGAGCTCATATTCACAGCGTTAGGGTCTCTCGTACCCACGCCATAGATATTTTTGGTTCTGTGTCGTTTATCGCATTACTTTTCTATCGATCCTTTGTTCGTTTGAAGCTCGACTACGGATGCGAGTTTTATGCAACCTTAGGCAAGCGTATATTGCGGAAGATGGACTCGATCCACCACAACGGCCTTCGCCTGGCGACAACTGCCTTCCGCAAGTGCCCCATTAAGAGCCTACTGTCAATGCAGGGGAGACGACACTCGCTTTGCGCCATGCACAGTTCGTTATTCACCTGTACGCGCGAGCCCGGCGCTCCCCTCAGCTTATCTAGACGGTGTCTATGCTGTCTAGAAACACCAGTCATACCCTAAGCCCTTTGGATTTATGGCTAGGAAACTACTTGAGAACTAGGTTTAGTTATCGGGCCGGTGGCGCCCCTGGTTCTGCCAAGGACGCCACCCTGCAGGATACCACCTTTGACAATTTGTTGCCATGCCTCTGCTCCCAAAGCTTCTACAGCTCCGGGAGTATTGCGTTCGGCCTTTTTGGAGCACACTTCCTGTCACGCTGGAACAGTGTCCGTTTATACGAATGGTTCAAAGTACCAAGGAAGTGGGTCGGTTTCCATATCGCATCCTATCTGTTTGAAGTCAGTAGGACTCTGATAGGCAATGCTTGTGTATTCACGGCTAAGCTGGTTGCAATACACCGCTCGGTCGGTAGATAACGCGGCGCTTCTGGTCGGAGACCAGATTGTGATTTATAGCGACTCACAAAGCGCCTTGAATACTCTCGGGGTATTGGAATCTCCGCATCCCCTGGTTCGCGATATCCGTAACACCACGGTTTTGGCGAACCAGGCGGATGTCTAGATTATCTTCTGCTGGGTTCCTCGACATGTATGAATTGCAAGGAATGAGCACGACGATTAGGACGCCAAAGAGTCCGCGACTACTTGGCGACCAGACCTGCGTTTCGCTCTTCCTCACACCAACTACATAGCAAGAATACGGGCTGCCTTCCGCATGGCTTGCGAAGAAGATGGTAGATGGTCGAGAGAAACTTAAAGTTACGTGCCATTGCACCACGACTGTTTCTATGGACTTACCCCTAATTCTGCGGCGGCTTCAGATTGCTTTCTGTCGTCTCCGAATTAGACACACTCGCGGGACGCACCGCCATTTGATGAAGCGCTTGTCTGAGCCTTACTACAACGACTACGTTGTCTTCCAGACTGTTTGTCACATTCTTGTTGAATGTCGCAGTCTGGGGGATCTTCGCACACGTTACCTGCCCTGGTACCGGGACGAGTGGGGTCGCTACCACTTATCCCTTGTACTAGGGACTGGTTCGTGCACACCGATTTGCGGACTATACAACTATTTGGAGGACGCTGGCCTCCTCCACTTTATTCGAGTATTTTTTTTGTGGGTTGCATGCTCCTGCACCGGGGAGAGGCGGGCCTCCCCCTTACCCTGGAGCACGCTTACTTTTTGTTAATTTTTTGCTTTTTGATTTTAGCCTATGATCTTTTTATCCCTGTTATTTACTTACTACTTGCTTTTTAATATGTCTAGTCGTAAGTTGTAGTGAGTACGGCGACTTATGCCCAAGTAGGCAGTCACAAGATGCGCTCCTTGAAAAAAATAAAATGTCCTGCCTTTGCGGTCCCTCGATGTGCTTGCTTTCCAACCTTTCTCGTGTACCATGTCCTGTCCGTCTGCGACTAGTTTTAGCTAAGGATTTCTTCCATGCCTCTTCACTCCTTAATATTTTATCTCAGTCTGGCTAATTCGCCCAATTGTGATGCTTAACATTTTGCCTATCATCATGAATCTTAAGTTGTTGCTTGTTTTTAGACTCGTATCTCTTTCATAGCCATCTAATGTTTGACCTTCTGCTATTATTTTAACCTTCTGTTCATGTTAGTCTTTTACCATCTCCTGTGCTATTCTTAACTATACTTTCAAATAGCGTTTCTTCTCTTTCAACTTTTATTCATTTTTATTATTTTATTTGTTATATACCTTTAAAATAATTTCGGTGCCAGTGAAAATCCCTTGGATTGGGCAGCGTGCGTTTTTACCCCTTTAAATTTTAAAAACAAACACTACACCTATAGCAAGACAAAACAAGTAACTATCAACATTCAGCATGCCCTACCTTAATCTAACAAAAGTTGGGTATTACACTACCTCTTAACATTCAACACTCCACACCTTCAACAAACGAAACCTATTTACTAATTCTCTAGATTTAACACGCAATTTTGTTCCCCGCATTATAGGATGGACATTAATTGGTTTGCTCGAGTCAGTACAAAGAAGGATGACTGATGATTCCTTGGTTGAGGATCTTACCTTATGGTGAAGAACTTAGGAGACTAAATCTATATAGGTGGGAAAGAAGAAGCGTACGAGGAGGTGACTTGATCGAGGTCTTCAAGTCGGTAAAAGGTTATAATAAGGAAAACATGATAGGACACATAAAAATGGGTTTAAGCTAGACTAGTTTAGGTTTAGGGAAAAGATTAGTAAAAATTGGTTTAAAAATCGACTGATAGATGAATGGAATAGGGTCAGTAGTCATGTGAGAGAAACGTCCTCCCTGCGGAGTTTTAAGACTAGATTGCATAGATTTATGGATAGGGATGCTGGGTGGGACTGAACTGGGTGATGGGAACAGGAGCTGCATCGTATAGGTTATTGATTAGCTTTCCGCAGATGCCTTTTCTTATAAAGTGAAATCCATTCACTACCTCTCAACTTTCAACATAATATTCGTTTATGTAGCAAATCTCATTTTTTTCGTACTATCATAAAGCAAAATCCAGACATTACCATGCCTTATTCCACACACGATTATAAAGAAGTAATCCTTTACTACCTAGCAATATTCAACACGCCACGCACACAATATATATATATATATATATATATATATATATAATGTTTAACAGAAATCCCAAGGCGAGGAAATAGCTGGTATCATCCTTTTTATTTACCGGCGACGTTTCGACCACAATACAGTCATCTTCTTAGGTCTAAAATACAAATAAACAAACAAAATATTTTGCACTGTTAAGAGAGCACACTGCTAAATGGGTAAATATGTAGATTAGCGACTCGGCCGAAAAAGTGTTTTTCGCAAAACGATTAAAGGCGCTGACATGATTTGGTTAAATCATTCACCTCTGTAAACGTGAGGCACAGTTTGGTGCTTTTGGGTCGGTCTGGAACACGTAACTCGTTCAGGGGCAAGGTTTGTGATTTTGTATATTAGGTTTTTGTCAATTTTTGCTTCAATTATTCGTTTAAAATTCATTTTAAAACAGTTTTATATAATCATTAGATTCATAAATCAAAGCGCTCCTAACTTAATAGATTTTAGCAAGTATACACTCGCTAACTAATTTAAATATTTTAAATCCTTCCCTAGTCTCTTTATTATAAATTTGAACCCCATTTTTAAATATTCCCTTTAACTCTAACTTTGCAATTCAAAGCTAAAGTTAGTAAAGTTCTAGATGTACATTTAGCAGTGTGCTCTCTTAACAGTGCAAGATATTTTGTTCGTTTATTTGTATTTTGAGCCTAAGAAGATGACCGTATTGTGGTCGAAACGTCGCACACTTTTAAAAAACGAAACCCAGCTGTTGCATCTCAACATTCAACACCTTTATACAACGAAACAATTACTCACCCATAATATTCCCCAAGCTTCACCTCACTACCTCTCTTGCATTAGTATTTAGCAATACACACCTCCACAACGCAACTTGAATCGCGGTTAAAATTTGTACATTTTACTCTGTACACATCTAAACATTTTGAATACGATTTTTTCCCTCTAGCCTTTCAGCCCTCCTTGCCCCATCATTTAAAGATAACGATATTTGCTCTTCATCCCCTCGATCTTTCTTTTCATTTCTTTCCCTCGTCATTTCTTTGATGTTCGCTTATTCCGAGGCCTGCATAGACCAGGGTAAAGGGGAAAGAGGGCATGTCACCGCTTTCGAAAAGGGAAGGTCACGGCTAAGCCGAGCGAAAACACCGCTTTCAATGTTGGTCGATGTTAAGACACATCGGTTCTGGTTAGTCACCGACTCGAGTCCCGCTTGGGGTCACCTTCAAAGGGGGCTTCCATGCGATGTAGATGCCCGCGGTACGGAATCCACGTAAATCAGTAGGTCCCCTTACTGAGAAATAAAGGCATCTTAACTCAGTGTAGATCGGTGGTAAACCTGCCAATCATGCAGATGAGGGGGGCGTAACCCCCTTATCAACCATGCACATCGGAAGTATACTCTTACCAACCGTGCACATTGGTGGAAAACCTCTGTCAACCCTGCATACAGGTGGTAAATCACACAAAACGTACATTGTGGTAAAAAAACTAGCAATCGTCAAGATTGGTGGTAATCTCCTACCGACGGTGCAGATGCGAGGTAAACACTATACCAACCGTGAAGATGGGCGGTAAACTCCCTTATAATCGTAGATGAGTGGTAAAAAGACCGCCCAAATTATATTTACCCGTAGAACCACCAGCCTCCCCCATAGGCCGGGGCGCAGGGGCAGCATTCGGGCGCCTGGTCGTTATCCCGGTCGTAAGTGGAGAAGGCGTAGCCGCTGTGCGCCGAGAAGCTATCCGATGCATTGCCGCGGTACGACGAGACCGACAACGCGTAATTTTCCTCCTCGGGACCGATTCTGCCAAACAATTTACAGCCACATTATTACACTATATTTATCATTTTGTAGAGGTGGCATTATTTAGTCCAAAAAGGCCGAAAACAACTGGGGAATTTCAAGGTCGTAACTAAAATGGGAGGTGAACTTAGGGGAAGTGAAAACTTGTTCAAAAAACAAAGACTGATTCTGAAAGGATCAAAAGGAGATATACAATTATATTCCGTAAATTACAATGTGCTTATTGAATTTAATATTTAAATAGGAAAACCAACTCGGGCATTCTCAACAGACGGGTAACGGAGTGGTGAAGTTGGAGGAAGACTATTTGTAAGAAAGGCATAGCGCAAGGATTTGTTTGAAAGAGCTTATCTAGCGACAGCCTACTAAGCCAAAATGTACTGAAATTACCTTACAGACTAATGCTAGGCTCGATTAAAAAGAATGTACAAAATAACAAAATTAAACAAACAAAAAAGCTTCGGCGTCGGGGGATGCCCGCGTGTCTCCCCCTTCATCCTGAATCAGGAGCATGCAAACTACAACAAAGAATCAAATAGAATGGAAGAGGCCAACCTCCTCCAAAAAGTCCGATACTGAACGGGAAAAATTGTTTCGACAACCATGCAAGGACGCAGCAGAAATCTTCCCCTTCGAAGTCGGCTGGCGGTAAAATATAAGCAGAAATAGAGGTAAACCTATCAAGGACATTCGACAAGAATGTGCAGAAGAGTGTGGGGGACAAGGCAGTCATCGCAATAAAGTGCAGGAGAGTGCTCCATCAAGTGGCGGAGCGTCCCGCGAAGTATTTTTAATTACAGGGGTCCATTTGGCGAGTGCCTACTAGGGCAGAAGTCGCCGTACTCATATCACAGCCTACTACTAGGCTATATTAAAAAAAAACACAAATAAATATGTAATTAACAAATAACGCTAAAAATGTAAGGCTAAAAAAAACAAAAAAAGAAAACAAAGAAAAAATTAACAAGAAGGAAGCGTGCTCCGGCTTTAGGGGGTAGGCCCGCCTCCCACCGGCGCAGGAACATGCGACCTACAAAAAACACAAAAAGGGTCTAATAAAGTGGAAGAGGCCAACATACTCCGAAAAGTTGTAAAGTTCAAAAGTCGGTGTGAACGAACACGTTCCAAGTACAAGGGACAAGCAGTAGCGACCCCGCTTCTTACCGGAACCGAGACATGTAACGTGCGTGAAGATTACCCAAACTGGGACATTCAACAAAAATTTGAGGAACATTCTGGGGGACAACGCAGTCTTCGCAGTATGGCGAAGGCGAGTGCTCCATCAAATGCCGGCGCGTACCGCGAGTGTGGCCAATTCGGAAACAACAAAAAGCGACATGAAGCCGTCGCGGTATTGGGAGAGTAGGTCCATGGGAACACTCGCGGTCCAATGGCACGCAAATTTAAGTTCCCCTCGACCGTCTCCCATCTTCTTGGCCACGCTGCCCGGAGAGCTGCCCATATTCCTGCCATGTAATCGATGTGAGGAAGAGCAAAATGCTGGTCTGGTCGCTCAGTCCTCGCGAACTCTTTAGCGCCCTCATCGGTGCGCTCATTGCCTGCAATTCCTACACGTCCACGAACTCATCAAAAGATAATCTCGACATCCGCCCAGCTCGCCAAAGCCGTGGCTTCACGGATATCACGAACCACAAAATGCGGAGATTCCAATGTTTAGAGAGCAGTCAGGGTGCTATGTGAGTCGCTATAAATCACAATCCGGTCTCAGACCAGGCACGTCTCGTTCAAACAGTTTGGCCGTGAATACAGACGCAACGACTTGCAGAGCCTCGCTGACTTTAAACAGAGGGCATACGGCGTGGAAACCGACTACCTCTAGGGACCTGGAGCCATCCGTATACACTGGCACGGTTTCAGCATGACACGAAGTGTGCTCCAAAAAGGCCGAACGCAATACTCCCGGCGCTGTAGAAGCTTTGGGAACAGAGTTGAGGCGACACATATTCAAAGGTGGTACCCTCCAGAGTGGCGTCCTAGGCAGAACCGGGAACGCCACCTGCCCGAGAGCTATACCGAGTTCTCGAACGGGTTCCCTAGCCCAAAACCAAAGGGCTTAGGGTATGTCTGGCATCTCTCAGCGGCATAGGCACCGTCGAAATCAGCTGCGAATGCAGTGAGAGCTGTTGACGACTGAGGGAGGGGCCGAGTTCGCGCGTACAGGCGAATTGTGCACTGTGCATGAAGGGACTCATTGCCCAATACGGCCCAAGCTTAGTCTCTTCTCCTTCTTTCTGACAGGCTGCGTTTTTACTCTACTTCCTCACTCTCCCTACAAGCTCCCCCACAACTTCCTCTGGTCGGCCTCTAATTTCACGGGATAGACGCCAACCAGCTTCCTCTCAACCAACTATAACGGATCGGGGCTGAGAGGCAACCTTTGCACACCCATGAGTTTTGGCCTGGAGTGGTGGGTTTTTAACAACCTGCTTCATCCACACCTAGACATTCCTCACTTCCCCTTTCATCCTCCTTTCAATTTATATGAATTTTTGCGCCGTGCCCAAGGTGGAGCCGCCATGCTGATGGGCTGCCAAGCCACTAGGTCGGAGGAGTAGCCTCAAATGGTGGCAGCCGGTTCTACTGGCCCCATGTTCACCCCTGGCATAGCGGGTTACTGCATGGGGTGATGAGCGTTTGCATCCCGTGACAATTACAGGGTCACCATGCCCAATGATGATATCAAGAAAAAATCCATCACTCTTTCTCTCTACCTTCACCTGAAACATCGCTGGAGACGCATTAGGGCAGTTCCACCAATAAAATGGAGGTCCCCCCTCCCTGTGCTTTCACAGGAGACCCATCAAATCTCTTCAACCTGAGAGGAAGCTTACTCTTCTGCTTTGTATACGGGTGCAGGGGAGTCCCCCTCATCTCCTACTCTGGAGTCACCCTTGGGCGAATCGCTTTTTTTCAGTTGCAATCCCCCATGTGCTTTCCAAGGGGGCTGCCAACCAAGAAGGCAATCAGGTGACCCATAATTGACCTCTCCCGGGAGGGGAACTATAGGGCTAACCCCCTTAGGGGGCGAGGGAAGGCAGGGCTCATTCCCCCCAAAGACCTGGGGACCAACATAATGAGCTTAATGGGGGTCACCGTACGTCATCCCCTCTCTTTCCCAAAGGATGCCGGTTCACTGGCCCGGATAAGATAAGAAAAGGTACCTCGAATGGGACCTGTGATGAATCGGGTGAGGATGGCCACATTGAGGCTTCCCCTGAGATAGACATGATCCATGAGGTGAACCAGCTACAGAGGGTAGGATCCTCCATGGGGTCGAACCCGGGCTAAGTACTAAGAAAAGAACACGTGTTCGCCCCTATGCATGCTCCCCCTCAGACGGCACGGGTCCCTGAGGTCTCACAAGGAGAAGAGGGATCTCCTTCCCCGTCTAGTGCTCCTGTAACAGGCAGAACCTTCTCCATTTCGAAGAAGGATCTTTCCGAGGCCGGCTCATGTGGCCTAGAAACTACTACCGGTTGGAGGGAGAAGCGCGTCCATTTCCCGCCATCCTATCCTAAGAAAAAAAGAATAGGAAGACTACAAAAACAAGACACGGGGCTCCTACCGAAACGGCAGCAGCCCTGTCACAGGGAGTGACAGGGCTGCTGCCGTTTCGGTATGTGACCAAATCAAGATCGGCACGTCCGGCTCCAGTTCTCCGCCGGGTAAGGAGTCCATGACCAAGAGCAATAGTACAAGTGCACGGAGAGGAGACTCGATTACGCCGGGCCCCTCATTCAGAGGCTACCTGGCGTTTTCGAGCCCCCTGGCTTCAAACGCTTCCTCGTTATTCGCTCCATCGATGGCAACATGTTGGATAAGGGTATCATGATTCATCGGAGTACAACCTTAGCTAGCGTGATTGTTAGAGAGCTGAAGGTGACCCATTTCTCACACCGGAGTCTTCTGGCAAATGCGTCGAATCCCTCCGAGGCGGCCATGATCAGTGCCATTCAGACACTGGCTGGCACGATGGTGAGTGTGATGCCGCACTCTACCATGAACTTTGTGAAAGTAGTTTATGCGAGGGAACCCATTGACTACTCCATAGATGATATCACCTTAGAGCTGGCTGACCATGTGGCAGTCAAGATCAAGCGTGTGATGAACAAACAGAGAGGGGCCTCGAGACCCACCCCTACAATCTTCGAAACGTTCGACAGTGACAAGCTCCCCAAATCAGTGCGTATCGGTTGGTATTGCAACCTCGTGAAGGCATTCGTGCCACTGCCACCGGTTTGGCCATACTAATAGTCCCTGTAGACGTGCAAAGTCTAAGATACCCGAAGTCTGTGTAAGTTGCTCCAAGGCAGCACACGATAAGTGCAAATCGTGTGTGGCCAAGAGTGTCAATTGCGGAGAGCTGCACCCCGCTTCTTCGAAGCAATGTCGTGCTATCTCCTTGAGAAGGAAATACTGGGCCTTATGCCTCAATGCTAAAAAAGACACCTTCTGCTCCTGGCCTCTCCAAGCCTACAAACAAGGCGTTTCCGCGCCCATTCGGAACCCTTCTCCCGGTTCTACCCTCCCCGGGCGCTTCCCCAATAAAGCTGGTGGTACAAAGGGTTCCCACCCAGCCCCGGCTAAAACCAGTTCATTTTCCTGGCTCAATCATAATTTGTGCTCTTCGGATGCACAGCCTGATTTTGGGTGGGGGGTGGTCGATGACTTCCATGGTAGTGATCACTTTCCCATTTAAATATCATTTTCTGGGCTACTTCCTCCCGAGAACCCGACCCAGTGGTGCTTGGCGCGGGCGCGGACGCGGACGCGGTGGCTCGCATTTCAGGAAATGACTGATTTATCTGTTTTAGTCGAGGAGTTTAGGTCGGTAGATGAGGCCGTTGAGTTCTTCTTTGGTAACCTTATGGCCGTGGGTCTAACTACTATTCCTATAAGATCTGGCCGTTTTGCACGCGGACCACTCTTGTGGTGGTGAACCGAGAGTGAGACGGCCCTCAAACAGAAGCGTTATGCCTACATGCGCTATAAGCACCGCCAAATGATTTCACTTTGGGTGAATTTCGTCGAGCTAGGCTAGGTTCCGCAATATTTTGAAGAACGCCCGTCGCTCTTATTGGCGGGCATGCGTGTCTTCACTTAACGAGAAAGAACCCCCCTAGCAGAGGTGTGGAAGTGAGCCAAAAGAATTCTGGGCACGTTCTCGCAGGCCCACGCCCGTTTTCTAGGAGAATGAGACCGCTATCTCGGGCCCTGCGTGCGTAGCGGAATTCTTCGTGCCCGCATTCTCTAGCCGGGATGCTGCTCCGCCAGCATTCAATGCGTGTCGTGATGTCGTGGAAGGCCGCCGACTGCACTTTACCTCCAAATGCGTTCCGCTCTTGCTTCGTGCGCGGACACTGCCCCTGGTCCAGGCGATGTTCTGTACACAATGCATCGTCACTTGCGTGATCGAGGCATGGCTTTTCTGTTAAATTTGTTCAACAGGATCTGGGTAGAGGGTATCCTCCAGATTCCTAACGAATCGCTTATGAGCTCTCTTTTCGCAAATCGGGGAGAGATCACTCGAACCCCGCCGGTTTCCGCCCAATCTCTCTAAATTCCTGCGTGTGGAAGTTGATAGAGAAATTGCTAAGTTTTACATTAGCTCTTTTTCTGGATAGCAGAGGCAGTCTATCTTCTGCAGAGCCTGACTTCCGCAAGTTCGACTCCACGTCGGATGCTCTGCTCCGACTGGAAAATGTCGTCTGCGAGGCCTTACTTTGGAGAATGTACTACGGCACGGTGTTTTCGATCTGGAGGGGGCCTATGATACCGCATGGCGATATGGTAACATGGAGACAAAGGGACGCCTCCTAATCTTTATATTTGAATTTTTGCGAGATCGTCGATTCCGCGTACGAGTGGTGGGATCCCTCTCCGACCCAATGGAATAGGAAGAGGGTGTCCCAAAGGGAAGTGTTCTGAGTGTCACACTGACGGCCGAACTGTTTGCAATACACCGTCGGTACGGAATATAACACGACGTGACTGGTTCGGCGACCAGATTGTGATTCATATAAACGACTCACAAAGCACCCTGAATGCTCTCAAGGCATTGAAATCTCCGCATCCTCTGGTTCGCGATATCAGTGAAACCACGGTTTTGGCGAGCCTGGCGGATTTCGAGATTATCTTCTGATGAGTTCGTGGACATTTAGGAATTGCAGGCAATGAACGCGACGGTGAGGGCGCCAAAGAGTCTGCGAGGACTGGGTGACCAGCCTAGCGTTTTGCTCTTTCTCACATCGATTACATGGCAAAAATATGGGCATCTCTCCGGGAAGCTTAGCAAAGAAGATGGGAGACGGTCGAGGGGAACTTAGATTTGCGTGCCATTGGACCGCGAGTGTTCCCATGGACCTACCCTCCCACCTCTCAATGTCGCGACGGCTTTTTTGGGCACTGTAGAAGTATTTGGTGAGTGCTGTCTTACAGTTCGAGGACTAAGAGTGTCACGTTAGACCTGAAGTAAAACAGTTGTCTAATAATACCACTACAAATAACGGCCCCAATTCGTCTTGGAACTTTTTCCATCTTTCGCATGTATTTGGCTAAAATAACCGTCATTATATTAATAAAAACGTTTTTCTACGACGGCAAACGGGACAAGCATAAAGGGAATACTTAGAAATGTGCTATTGGGGGCAGTGTAGAAGCATTCACTAGGTGCTGTCTTCCAGTTCAAGGATGAAGAGTTTCACGCTGGACCTGAAGTAGAACAGTTGTCTAATAGTGCCACTACACACACACACACACACACACACACACATATATATATATATATATATATATATATATATATATAAATCCAAAACACCGCAAGAAAGAGAAAACGGAATAGTTTTTTCTTCGGAAATAGTTATTTCCTACTTCGAAAAAATCCGAGCTGGGGTGGGATTCGAACCGTGCACACTGAGTCAGCGAGCAACCGCTTTGATCTCAATTAAGCCGCCCGTTAGACCACTCACTACACGGGCGGCCTAATTGAGATTCTCACCCCAGCTCGGATTTTTTCGAAGTAGGAAATAACTATTTCCGAAGAAAAAATTATTCCGTTTTCTATTTCTTGCTGTGTTGGATTTATTTCATTATTCTCTCCTACAGCGTTATTAATTTTAACTTGTATTTTCTTAATATTTCTTACAAGTTTTTTAACAGGGTCATCGGGGCGAGAAAAACATCTGCGAATGAATTCTTTATTCCTAGACGTTTTCCGACTGTGTTAGGTCATCTTCAGGGAATAAACAGAAATGCAATTATTCACAAATTGCTACACTTATTATATAGTCTTTCTACGTGAACATAAGTATTACAACAATTAGCCAATCATGGCGGGGGAAATTTTGACAGGCAAACTAAGCGCTACAAGAAACATATAAAATTGGAACACTTAGATTGTCTGACTATTTAATAATAACTGGTGTCTCACCTGGGGGAGAACTCCCTCTTCAACCAGTATCATTTTGGGTTTAGGAGGAAGCGAAGTACGGAGATGGCGATTAATCTCATCACGGCAAAGCTAGCCCAAGCAAAACGGGAAAGAAGTTACGTGGACATTGTTTGTCGGGATGTATGAAAAGCGTGGTATCATAAGGTGTGGTAACGGGGAATGCAGTGCAAGATCTTACGACTGGACCTAAGTGAAAACTTAGAAAGAACTCTCTGTGACTATGTCATGGAGAGAGAGGCGTACATGAGTTTAGGGTGCAAACACGGACCAAAGTTTCCGCTCGCTGCGGGCCTCCCACAGGAGGGGGGAAGGGCTGTCTCTCACACTCTACTTGATTTACACCGCTTATGTCCCAGCCCCTATAAGCCCCACCTGCCTCAACATTCAATTCGCCAAAGATCTTCCCAGATAATCACTTGTCCACGGAGGAATGCGCCTTGGCAAGCTCGTATAACAGCAGCAGAGATAGAAACCTTAACACCTGCGAGGCCCTGTGGAAGATCCGCACGAACTATGAAAAGTTCAAAGTAGTCCCCATAGGCAAGAGACTACTTTACGATGTGAGGGTGGGGCATAGACGCTATCCCTACACCACGGAGTGAAATGTACTCGGAATGAAGATTACTTCAACCGGGTATAATAAGCACGTTCAAGAAAGAATAGCCTAGGCCACTGCTGAGGTCAAAAACTCTATACATGTTCAGAATCTTCGTGAAAAATAAGAAAAAGATCTACAATGCACTTGTAAGATCGCAGCTGCTATACCCCGTTTCCGCCCTCCCATGTGTCTCGAAGACACAAAAGAGGAAACTACAATTGGTGCAGAATAAATGTATGTACCTAATTACAGGTACATACAGGCGAGAAAGAAGACGCCAGGAAGAGCTATATCGGGAGGCGGGGTTGAGTCCCATTAACGTTATCATAGAAGTAAGGACAAGGAATATGCAGGAACTGGTTAATCAAGAATTGGACGATGATATCCTCCAAATGATTAACCTGAACAGAAGAGGTATAAGTCATGTCAGATTTCCGAGATCCGCTGGGCTTTTCGCTGGTGGAGCAGAAGTGCCGTTCTACGCATGAAAATAAGAATGTTTTTACCCAAACCAAGAAAACCGACCAAGAAAAAGAATACCTAATTGTGAAACCTCACCGATTTCTACAAGAATTCACTGATGAAGACTCCAAAATACCGAAGAAGACACCCAAGAAAACAACAAAAGACACCATTTACACTCACTAGTTCTCTGGCAGAGGAGGCAAAGGAAAATGAAAGTTTCAAAACGTGCTTCTTTTAACGGCGGTCAACTCGGGGACGCCAAGATGTTGGGAGTATGCTTTCCGGCTGAAGTTGCACGTTAATTGCCGGTTTCTTCATTTGATTAATGACGGCTTCAGCCATCCGCAATCTTCTGCGGTTTTGGAGCCTCAGGAAGATGGAGGTGTCCCTATTCATCTTTTAACGGGTTAGGGTAGTGCCATAAGATTGGGCGTGTTTTTTATTTGTGCTATATTCGTTACTACGTGGTACAAAGTTGGAACGGTTTCAATTAGCGTATACACCCATAGGCACTGAACGCGGTCTGCCCGTATTTTGCACATTATTTAGATAATTATCACACCTATTATTTATATCGATATCTCTTATATCGGGAAAAGATGTGACACTAGTTGCAAATGTATCACTGTTATTATTAACGCTAAGACGCTCTGACCTATAAAATGGCATTAATTCGCCTGCAAATTTTCCTAGCCAGGCCCAGGGCTAGAGCCTTCTGGATGGCGATTATGCGCGCGATGTTTGATGGCAGGGATTGAATAAATTTGTGCTTCACGAATTCTTTCCCAACTACTACCTGTAGAGTTGTTCTCAGCAGTTTCTCCAGGTTGATTTAAGGTCGATCAGTGAGCCTATAAGAGACAATGAGCTTCTCGAAGAGTTCCGGTTTGGTTCTCTCGAAGAGCCCAATTACTTCGGTCCTTAGGAGCTGGTATTTGGCGCAGTCAAGACTGCAGCTGGAAGTCGGTCGACAGTCTCGGGAGGTAGTGCAGCAAGGACGTGAAAAAATTTTGGTTCCTCCTTATTTATCCTCGATATGTGAAACTGGGCCTCTATAATCTTAAATTAACCTGATACTGTTGTCCCGTTATAAATGGGTGGATTGATGGTGATGGCGTTAACGATTTCCGTTGCTCCTTTTCCTGTTTGTTGATGGTCCGATGCGTCCATATTTTTTTTTTGGTTACCAGTGTAGAGGTTGTCACCACTTTAGGGATGCTCACCCGTTTTGGGGGGACGATGGGTTACCAGTGTATGCATGTCAGGATAAGGCAGTTAAGCCGGCCTTACAGTCGAGTTTGGTCCGACTCCAAAGGGTTCTATTGGAAAATTCGCTTATAGGTTAGTTTCGAATGGTAACCTGGTTATTGCTTGGTAGAAGGAAGGACTCGGAAGAGAAATGGCGGAAGAACTACTGGGAAGAAGGGCAAGCAAAATAGTTGAGTCTTCCGTGGTTCTTTTGTGCGTTCAGGCCTAAGGGCTGACTATCAGTGTAACAGTATTAATGTTCAGTGTTTCTTGTAAGTCTCCTGCGGCAGATTGTTGGGACAATGGATGGACGGATTGAGGACGAGGAACGGACTCGTGATGCTAATAATAATAATCATGCTACTAATATACAGATCAGAATAGGAATAATAAAGAATGAATAATAATAAGAAGAAAAATGTTTCATCCCGTCTATTTATACCAACTCCAATTAAGGTAGCGTGGCGAGACTTCGCATCTCTTAATTTCGACGCGGGGCGGAACTTATAGAGTCATAAGTAGGTACGTGTGTTCTCTACTAAGATTGCACCATAAGGTTATTTGCATTTGACCGCCTGACCGGGCATATTAAGCCAACATCCATGGCAAAGATTGATTTCATCGTTTCACAGGTTAATTTAAACTTTGGCTGATCAGATCAGACTCCGCTCTATGTGTGTCCAGGTGTTTTCCACTGCCTCCGTTATCTGTGTCCAGACCTTCGGCTCAAATCTGTTTCCTAATATGTGTATTTATGTAAATTCGTGTGGGAACCCCAAACGATTTCACTTGTGTCATTACAACATATTTTGTTTTGCATTGATACATATTATTACGATTTAAAAATTATTTACAAGTATTTGCTATGTTATACATTAGTTCACTGTTAAAACATGGCGTATTATTTCAGTGTTCGATTTGTGTGACCAATTTCAAGATTTCACTAAGGCAAACTGGGTGCTCATTTGTGAGGTTGCTCGTTGGGACTAATCCACCTTGCAATTGGGCGCTACACTAGTACTGCCACCACTTCGACCATACGAATAGGGCCTGTAGATGTGCACAGTTGGGGTTACCCTAAGTCTATGTAAGTTGCTCCAAGGCCGCACACAATAAGTCCAAATCGTGTGTTGCCAGGTGTGTCAATTGCGGGGAGCTTCATACCGCTTCTTCGAAGCAATGTGGTGCGTATCTCCTTGAACTGAAATCCTGGCCGTTCAGGCCAAGAATAGTCTCTCATTTCGCAGGTCTAGAGACTTGGTCCTGGCATGCTCGGCGCACCCTGGAACGTCTTATGCCTTAATATTAAAAAAGACACCCTCTATTCCTGGCCCCTTCACGGCTACGAGCACGGTCGTTTCTGCGTCCATTCGGAACCTTGCTACAGGTTCTACTCACACCAGGCGCTGCTCTGGTACAGCTGACGGCACGAGGGGTTCACACTCAACCAGAGCTAAAACCAGAGCTCCGACCCTTCCCCAAGCGTGATCGTTTTGGATAGGCGAAGTTAGTTGTGAGGCCATTTTATGGGGTTCCTAAAGCTGCCCCTTAAAAGCAGGACAGCACTAAAGGAGCTTCGGCTCGTAAGCCCACACCGAGAGAAAGGCTGGGTGACTCGAAGGCAGTGGATCCTCCAAAAGATGGACCCCCACCGGCGGAGGGAGGAAAAAACTAGCATCGCGAGCCTAAACTCCCCCAAGAAGTCATCGAATGCAACAGCACCTTCAGTGCATTGCCCGGCCAACAGTACCCGGAGTTCTGCCTCCGTGAAGCGTACGGCCACTCCCGTGAGGGTCTTCTCCTCGAAGAGGGTCCCCGCCTCTCTGAGCTAGTCATGGAGGGCATATTCCTTCAGTGGAATTGCCGCGGACTGCGGGCCAACTGGGAAGAGCTGCAGAGGCTCCTCCCCTCCCATTTATCCATAGCTATCTTTCTGCAGGAGACCATGCTGGGCGCATTCTCCTGCCCACCCTCCCTTTCCCACTATCGCGGGAAAGGAAAGGGCAAGAGGGAGCGCCCGGGGTAGGTAGAAACCGCAGAAGAGTTCCAAATGGACGCGGAAATGACTGTGCTCGTAGGCGCTGGAAGGGCGAAGAGAAGATGGTGTCTTTCTTAATATTGAGGCATAGGACGCCAAAGGCAGCGCCGAACACGACTGGAAACATCATATAGCCTCGAGAAATGAGAGACGATTCTTGACCTGAACAGCTAGGATTTCCTTCTCAAGGAGATACGCACCACATTGGTTCGAAGAACCGGGATGCGACTCTCCGCAATTGACACACTTGGCCACACATGATTTAGACTTATCGTGTGCGGCCTTGGAGAACCTTACACAGACTTCGGGTAACCCCGACTTTGTGCGTCTACAAGAGCGATTAGTATGGCCAAAGCGGTGACAGTAGTAGTACCTACGTGGCAGTGGCACGAATACCTTCATGCAGTAGCTATACCAACTGGCACGAACCGCCTCAGGGAGCTTGTCTTTACAGTCGAACGTGGCGAAGAGTGTACAGTTGGGTCTTGAGGACCTTCCCTACATTCTCATTACACGCTCGACCTTCACCGCCAATGCTCGGCCAGCTCTAAGGTGATGTCATCTATTGAGTAGTTACGAGTTCCCTCGCATATACTACTCCTTTAACGAAGTTCATGGTATAGTGCGGCATCACACTCACAGGCGTACCATCTATTGTCCGAAGGGCACTAATCATGTTGGCATCGGAGGGATTCGGCGCATTCGCCAAAAGGCTCCCCTCCGAGAAATGGGTCGCTTTCGGCTCTCTACCAATCATACTAGCTAGAGATCTCCTCTGATGGATCATGTTGTTCTTAGTTAACATGGTGCCATGAGTAGAGCGAATAATGAGGAAGCGTTTGAGCCCAGCTGGCTCGAAAACGCCAGGTAAGCTCTAAATGACGGGCCCGACGTAATCAAGGCTCCGCTCTTGCACTTTTGTTCTTGTTTGGGGGCTCCCCACCCTAGGAAACGACGAGGCCAGACGTGCCGATCTCGACTTGGTTGCTTACCGAAACAACAGCAGATCCGCCCGTCCCCGTGGCTCCCGCAGGAAGGAGAGGAGATCTGAGTCTTTTTAATCTTCTTTCGGTTTCTTTTCTTTTTAGGAGAGAAGGGCAGGGAATAAATCCACTTTTCCCCTCTGCTGGCCAGAACCCTTAGGCCAGATGGACCTGCCTCAGCAAGATCCTTCTCCGAAATGGAGAAGGTCTTGTCTGTCACACGGGCACCACCCAGGAGAGGAGATTCATCCTCTCCTTGTAAGGACTCGGAGGTCTGAGCCGCCTGAGGAGCACCTTGCACAAGGTTCGGACAAGGATTCAATGCTTAACACCCAGCCCGTGTTCGACCCCGTGAAAGGGCCTACCATCTGAGGCTGGGTACCTCAGGGACTATGTCTATCTCAGAAGAAGCCTCTATGTGGCCTTTCCCCCATAACTTCACTGTTCCCATTCGAGGAACCTTTTTTCTTGTCTTGCTAGAAGGAGGCAGGTATAGTGACCCCTTGAAAGTTACTCGCGCACGCACGCGGGGCATTAAGGGGCAGGGGACGACCGGCCTTGCCATCCCTTGCTCCCATTAAGGGGCTGACCCTAACGGGCCGCTCCCGGTGGTCAATTATAGGCCCTTAGAGAGTAAATAAGGGATTGCCGCTGGAGAAAGGAAGTTGCTTGAGGGCAACTACAGAGAAGGGGGTGAGGGAGAGTCCCCTGCACCTGAAGGCATAGAAGAGGAATAAGTCTTCTCTCCGCTCAGAGAAGTTTGGAGGGTCCCCTGTGAAAACACAAAGGGGGACCTCCATTTTTTCAGTGGAGCTACCCGAGGGCGGCTCCGTTGATGGTCCAGGGGAAGGTAAAGAGGGCGAGTTTTTATTTTGATAGTTTTCATTTTCGGGCATGGTGAGCCTAATAATAATACGGGACGCAAACGCTCATCACCCCACGCAGTAGCCCAGCTGCTGCCATTTAAATCCACTCCTCCCGCCTATTGACCTGGCAGCTTATCGGCATGTCGGCTCCACCTTAGGCACGCCCTAAATGGATATATAGTGGACATAGAAAGAAAGGGCATATGAGGAAGGTGTGGGTGGGGATGGAGCAGGTTGTTAAAAACCCGCCACTCCAGGCCGGAGTTGATAAAAACCCACCACCCGGACCGGAGCTCAGTAGTGAGGAGGGGGGGGCGATGGGGAATATCGCGCAACTCATAGCCTATGTTCCCTAAATGTTGGCACACCACCTTCACGTGGTGCCCCTGTTTTTTAACTGAGCGTGTGCCCAACGTCCGAACACCAGGTGGGATATCCTGGTTTGGGTATCTGACTAAGGGTACCCACCAACCTTTTGGGGCAGTTGTGTGTATGGACACCAGCACACTTCTGGCCCATATGGTTGTCTTTGCTGTGGCCCTGCAGTTAGTGAATGGCATCACAAGGGCTAGGTGACCTCATACCAACATAAAAGGTGGGTGAGGGAAACCCCATGAGGTGGTTTGATTACCAAACACTGGCATCACTCCGGCATCCCCAAATAACCTTGTGGGGCGACTGTGTGTCTGAACCCCAGCGCACTTTCGGCCCACTTGGTCCTAGTCAGTATGTGTACTCTGTACGAGTCGACGGATGTACCCACTGGGGGGCATCGTCCGCAGGACCGTGCCACGGAGGTAGGTTTGGTTGCCTGGGTCGTTGTTTTGCTTTCGGGAGGTCTTTGCACCGCAGTCCAGTAAAACTCTGTTATGCGGCTCCGCTGTTTTTGAAACGACAGTGGGAGTCGGGGGGCGGGCTACCCTGTCTGGACTGTATGGGTGCTCTCCGGACTCACGATGGCGATTTGGTACATGCCCTCGGCTCCAGAGACACCACTTATAAAAATAAAAATCTTATGGGTAAATTTTCTAAAAACTCATCCCAGAGACCGCCGGCCTATGGTCACCGTGAAAACAGCAAAGATCTTCGTCGCTTGGATCCTTTTGGATCAGAAGTAGACGAAGAACTGGATTATGACCGCTTTATAGTACTCAAATCCAGCAACGAACGTTGTCCTCTTAGCAAAGCTGACATCTTTGATGTCTTTGACGACTTCGTAAACAAGTGTGGCGAACCTGCTCAAATGTGGCCGCGCAATGATGGCGCATTGATTGTCGAGGCCAAGTCTAATAAGCAGCAAAAGAGAATTCAATCTCTCGAAAAGTTAGCCTCAGTGAATGTATCATCCGCGTCTCACCCGACATTTAATACCTCCAAAGGTGTTATTCAATCGGGTGAACTCATTGAGTATGATATCGACAGGTTGGTGACAAAACTTGCCAATCAGAAAGTAACAAGTGCACATCGCATTTCTAGGTTTGTGAATGGCGCTAGGGTCCCTACCGCCACCATAATCCTAACTTTCAACAGATTGGAACCGCTTAAGTACGTCAAGGCTGGCTACCTTAACATCCCAGTCAAGCCTTACGTCGAAAACCCCCGGCGGTGCTTCCATTGCCAACGCTTTGGCCATGTAAGCAAGTTTTGTAAAAGCGAAAGGATTTGTGTAAACTGCTCAGCAGAATTTCACGGAACACCCTGTTCCAAACAGCCGTGCTGCCCCAATTGTGGCGGAGACCACTCTGCCACATTACAGCAATGCACCTTCTTCCTCTACGAGAGAGAGGTCATTGCTGTTCGAAATAAAAACAGGGTGAGCTATAAAGAGGCTAGACGAAGAGTTAGGGAGACTTACTTTCAGCCTGGCGTGAGCTTCGCGGATGCTCTGCGCACCGCCACGCCAAAGAAGGGGAGAAGCCAGAGACCATCTACTGGCTCTCCTGAACAAACCAGAAGTCCTCCACAACCAAAACCCAGGTCTCCGCGCAGAGATGTGCCTCAACAGGTAAAGGGTTCTCCACACCCTAAACCCGCATCTCCACGCGCACCTGGAAAGGTTAAGAGCCCCCCTCGACCGAAACCATGATCAATCGGTAGAGAAAACTCTTCACCAAAATCTAGCCTAGCTTCTGATGGCACAAAGAAGAGGAACCTTCCATCCTCTCCCGATTCACCAAGAGTGGCAAAACACCTTGCCACCGCTCCACAAGACGTGGATGTGAATCGGATTGGGCCGCAGGTGGTGTCTATTCCAGCTCTGGACATCCATCCTGCCCCAAAAGAACAGAGAACTACAGCCCCAAAGCGAGTAGTCAGCAACCCACCCCTTGCTGATACTGCTTTGGAACTCCTTCGAGCCCTAAGTGAGAAGGAATCAACCTGTACCCCATCACAGGAAACAGCTGTAGTAGAGGCTGCCCCCTTATCCAAGGAGGAGCCGAACCAACCATCAGATTCCAAGAATCCTTCGCCAGCCGAACAATCGCTGCCACCATCACCAGCCAAGTCGATGTCATCGGCTCACGAAATGACTGATGGAGATGCTCCCACATCTGCTTCTCCAGTCAAGACAGTCATTTCGTATAGCCAGCTAACAAAATCGCCACGTTTAAAAGAAAAGTCGAGAGCTAAATTAACGCTCCCGATGCCTCCAGAGTCATACCCAAAACCGGTAATTGGTATGACCAAAACTACCCCTACGGGTAGTATAAAACCAAAACCTCCTACCCCTAAGGGCAGGATGATTGTCTTAAAGAGGTAAGGATGTATCCAATAATTCATTGGAACATCCAAGGTCTCTTCCCCAAGTGGGAAGAACTCAAGCTCCTGTTTAAAGACTACAATCCTGATTGTATAGCTTTACAGGAAACTTGCTTGGGTACTTGTAGTGTACCCAATATTCCTGGTTTTGTGGGATACTATAAGAACCCTATAGAACTAATCCATGGTTCTGCTGTGCTCATCAACAGCAAGGTTCCCCACAACCAGATTGACCTTGCGACAAACCTGCAGGCGGTCGCTGTCCGCCTGTTCTCCCATCGCCACTATACGGTCTGCTCGCTTTACCTCCCTCCTAGTGAGGAAAAAGACACAGCCTCTCTAGCTAGAAAACTAGTAGAGGTAATTAAACAGCTCCCTCCCCCATTTCTATTGATTGGGGATTTTAATGCTCAACACCCCCTTTGGGGGGACCATGATAAGAACCTTAGGGGAAACATGATTGAGAAATTTCTGGGCGAAAATGATGTCTGCCTTCTAAACGATGGCAGCCATACATCATTTCACATCCAGACGAGCAGCTCTACATGCGTGGACTTGTCCCTCTGTTCACCAAGCTGTAGAGCTGATTTTGACTGGGCAGGGGATCCTGACTTGCGAGGCAGCGATCACTTCCCCATTATTATAGCGCCATGTACAGGTGGCCTCCCTCCACCACCTAGTAAAAAATGGAATGCAAAAAAAGCAAACTGGCCTAAATTCAGGCACCTCTCGAGCCATGACGGGTCCTTCCCTCATGAAGATATTGACGTGGCTATCGATGACCTCCTAGTCCACGTCAATAAAGCGGCTAACTCCTCCATCCCGCTCTCCGGCTCAACCGCTCGCGGACCACAAGTTCCCTGGTGGTCGGCTGAATGCTCGAGAGCCGTGACTGAATGTAAAATGGCTTGCCGACGTTACCATCGCTCCCCTACGATGGTAAATAAAATTGCTCGTAACAGAGCAAGGGCAGCACGGCGACGCATCCTTCGACAGGCTCGAAAGACCTCGTTGGAAGGTTACATCGCGTCCATAAGTTGGCAAACGCCTATAGACAAAGTGTGGAAAAGGGTGAAAAAGCTATTGGGCAAATCCACCTGGAGGCGTGGTATCCTTAAACAACTCCATGATTGGGGCCTGCGGGGTTACCTCCCCAGGTTTGTCGAGCAATTTCTGATGCGACGCACACTACGCGTAAGGGTTGGAGGCACCTTATCGGAGCCCGTGGACCAAGTTGAGGGTGTGCCACAGGGAAGTGTCCTCAGTGTCACCTGCTTCTCTGTGGCCATTAATAGCATTGTTAGAAATCTCCCTCCCGAGATTTCGTCGACGTTATATGTGGATGATCTGGCGCTCATTTGTTCTTCGCCCAGACTCCCATTTATCGTCCGTAAGCTACAGCGAGCTATAAGCACTGTAGCTGAAAATGCTTCCTCCAAGGGTTTCCGCTTTTCCGCAGTAAAGACCAAGGCTGTTCACTTTTATGGGCATAAGTTAGTGACATGGGACCCCCCCCATTTGTCGCTATATGGTGTGCCTATAGATTTTGAGCCCCATTTCAAATATCTGGGGGTCATATTTGATTCAAGGCTTTCTTTCCGGCACCATGTGGACGCCTTGAAAAGGTCTTGTTTAAAGAGAATGGACATAATGAAACTGTTGTCTCACACTTCTTGGGGAAGTGATCGACGTACCCTGTGGCTCCTGTATCTAGCATTGGTCCAATCAAAGCTAGACTATGGATCACAGGTGTACTCCTCTGCCTCGCCATCCATTCTCGAAAAACTAAATACTGTGCGTAACCAGGGTGTGCGCCTGGCTTCTGGAGCCTTTAAGTTCTCCCCAGTGTGGAGCCTCTACGCAGAGAACGGGGTTCTCTCCCTTCCCTATCACAGGCTCAAGTCTAATCTAAACTACCTCCTTAGACTTGAGCAACTACCGCAGACGCCAGTGTATGAGTGCATGTTCAATACACGGACAGTGGCCTCATACGATAGATCTCCATCTCTGGCTCGCCCCTTTGCTCTGCGTATGGCCGAGCACACTGCGCAACTAAGGGAGTTCTCAGTGATTCCCTTTACCATGCCAAAGACCCCCCGTGGCTCATACCACCTGTAATGGTATGTAGGGAACTAGCTGATAGGTCCAAGGATCACCACCTGCCTGTAGTATTGAGAGCCATGTATGACGACCACTCCTCTCAACATCAGCATAGCACTTTTGTGTTCACCGATGGGTCCAAGTCACCGGACAGAGTTGGAGCAGCTGCTGTCTTTCCATCTGAGACAGCATTGGTCCGCCTGCCAAACGCAGCTTCCGCATTCACAGCGGAACTCGTTGCTATGATAGCGGCACTGACTATCATAGCTGGCAGGCCATCTGGTTCTCATACTATCTTTACAGACTCCCTTAGTTCGCTTCAAATGTTGGGTGATGTTGGTTCGAGCCATCCGTTGGTTTCCAAGATCCAGCGGTGGCTCCTACGACTATCGCCCATCCACGAGATATCCTTTTGCTGGGTGCTTAGTCACGTGGGCATCCCAGGCAATGAGAGGGCAGATGCTGCAGCCAAAGAAGCAGCATCACTGGGGACAGCTCCAGTGGCCCCAGTCCCACTCTGCGATGCCTATCCTCTGATCAATGAATACGTGGTCGGCCTATGGCAGAAGAGGTGGAGTGAGCTCCCTCCCACCAAGCTCCACTCCATAAAACCCTCCGTTCACCCATGGCCACGTACAACTAGACATCGTAAAATGGAGGTTGCGCTTGTCCGTCTGAGGATAGGCCATTGCCGGCTCACCCATGAGCATTTAATGAGTGGGCTGCCCCCACCCATGTGCATTCTGTGTGGGGTACAAATATCTGTCCTCCATATATTTGTAGAATGCCCATTGCTAAGGAATCTCAGAAGGACGACTTTTCCCTTCATTACCAGAGAGATGGCCCCCAGCAGGCTCTGCGGGGCATCTTTTCTGAGACCCATTGCTTCTTTGACGTGACTAGGATACTAACCTTCCTAAAAGAAAGCAATCTTTTAAACAAAATTTAAAATAGTTTTATATATTTATTGTTGATCTATTCATAGTTTATGTTTTTACATTTTTAAAAAAATGAATAAATTTTTAACAAAAATATAATTGCTTAATAACTTTTAAAGTTATATTGTTGATATATTCATAGTTTATTTACTTGTTATTTATTATTTTTTACTTTTTTTTACCTTTTGTTGAATTTTTTAATAGTCTATTTTTTGTTAAAAGATTTTAACTCAACTGACTTAATATTGCCTATTAAACTAATTTTGGTCCCAAGGACATTTTTGCTTTTTTATGTATTTTAATATGGCAATATTTTAAAAATAATAATTTTAAATTCACTGCCCATAAGTGAATTTGGCTGCGAGATAGTCCATCTGGGCAACGCAGCTTTTAATCCTTAATGCACTATTCATTTATTCATTCAGTAGAGAGGAGAAGCCGTCCCCTCCCACCGCAACCCCGATCTGGATAGTTGGGTGAGAGGAAGCTGGTCGGCATCTACCTTCTGAAATTAGAGGCCGACCAGAGAAAATTGTGGGAGAGGTTTTAGTGACAGTAGGGTAACAAGGTCTGCTGACCAAAATGTCGCGTGCCTCATTTATTCTGATTTATGACCTTACGACCTTCAAATCTTTCAATAATTCCCGAAGTAACCTTGGGAGGTCATTGGCAATTCTATCATCGAAAGAGAATGTAAACACCTTAAGAGTTTCAAGTTTCGTTAGAATTGACCGAATAGTTATGATGTTATTGCCCCCCCAAAAAAAAAATTCTTGGTTGATTTTAATGGAATTTAAAGATGTGGTTGGTATTTTTAATGTCACTTCATAAATTCAATCCTTTCTATCTTGAGCATCAGCTATTTGTTCTTCATTTTCTTCAGGAGGGAAAATTATTTCACTTGATGGCATTGAAACATTTGCCTACTTATAGTAAGCAACTCTTCTTCCTTAACCATCTTGTTGCTTTTACTTATTGACTTGTCTATTTTACTCAAGTTAATCTCGAAAGCAAACCTGGTGTGGTCCAAAAGAAGTAATCATTTCTCTCTGACCATTAATGAAATCAAGTTCTTTCACAGAGATCTTCATCTACATAGGAGATTTAAATTAATTTGGGTTTCGTTTTTGCAACCAGGGCAGCCAAAAACAATTTTACACTTGCGCCTGAGGATATCCACAGGTTGTCTAGTTTTGTAATGAAAGTGTCTTAGGCCTGTAGCTCTCCTTTCCCAAGGGATATGGTTTTGGTCTACTCCCAGTTCTTTTGATCTGTTTAAGATTGTGACTCCTGAATTTAGAACAGGGGTCTAGAAAATAACTGTTCTCTCGTTCTCACTTTTCAAGCACTTTAGGGTAAATATCCTTTGCATGATTGGCTGCTGGGTAGTTTCTCACATCCACATTTCAGAACGTCAACCAGATTTTGGAATTGAGATGGCAACAGCTCTGCTATTTTCAATTTACTCATAGGTGTTCAAATGTGTGAAGGTCGCCAGTCTTGTCCTAATTTTAAAAGTAATTGTAGGTCAAATCCCACTGGTAGGATGGTAGTACTGAGTGCCACCTAATCTGCAGCACACTGATGAATATGTTTCAAAAAAATCATTTTATTTCCCAAGATGACAAAAATAAGTCAAAACTTTTAAGTAGCTAACCAAATAGAACTAAAATTATATTAAAATAAAAAAAACAACTTTAGAATTCATAAGTAGGGCTGCAAATTCTGAGCACCCCTCATTTATGTAATTAGAACGTTGAAAAGATTGACACACACTAATATAGTAAAGCATAATATACCATAGCAGATTAGAGCATATTATATTATGGAATATTATTGCATATCATAGTAGAGCATAGCACAACATTGCATAATATAGCACAGCATAGTATAACATAACATTGTATAAGATAGCATAGCCTAAAATAGCAGAGTATAAACACATACTCAAGCATAACATAGTAGAGAATTGCCTAGCCTAGCATAGCGTAATATTGTCTAGCATAGCACAGCCTAGCCTAGCCTAAATCGGCCGAATAGTTATGTTATTGCCAAAACAAAATAATTCCCGGGCTAATCGTGGGAGGACTTTGGCAATTATATCATTCGAAAGTGAATGTAAAGCAGCATAAGGTTTTAAAATTTGGTTAGAATCGCCTAAATAGTTATGATGTTATTGCCAAGACAAAATAATTCCCGGGCTAACCTTGGGAGGACTTTGACAATTATAGTTCGAAAGAGAATGTAAAAGAACATAAGGTTTTAAAATTTCGTTCGAATCGGCGGAATAGTTATGATGTTATTACAAAAACAAGAAAAAGGAAAAACGGGGACGGACCGTCATAGAGAAATGTAGATTCGCTCCCGACTAAATTCACACGCGAGTAAAAACGCATACTGTCAGAAAGAAGGAGAAGAGGCTAAGCTGGGACGGGATGGGGCGCTGAGTCCCGTCAGCACGGCAGCTAAGAACACAAATCGCTTCGCCGATTACCGGTTGATTTTGGGTGGGGGGTAGTGGATGACCTCCATGGCAGTGATCACTTTCCTAATTAAATATCATTTTCTGGGCCACTGCCGCCTGATAGCCCGCCCCAGTGGTGCTTGGTACAGGCTCAGTGGTCCGCATTTCAGGAAAGGACTGAGTTCTCTGTCTCATTCGAGGAGTTTAGGTCGGTGGATGAGGCCTTTGAGTTCTTCTCCAGCAAACTCATCCTTGTGTGCCTAACTACTCTTCCTATAACGTCTGGCCGTTTTGCACGCTGACCGCTTCAATGGTGGTCAGCCGAGTGTGAGACGACCCTCAAACATTTAATATAATGCTGCCCGAACGATTCCACTGTCGGTGAATTTCATGGAGCTAGCGCTAGGTTTCGGTATGTTTCGAAGCCCGCCTGCCGCTCTTTTATACGGGCAAATGCATCTTCATTTACCGGGAAGAACCTTCTAGCAGAGATATCAAAGCTAGTCAAAAGGATTCGGGTCAAGTTCTCGCAGCCCTCCCCCCTGAGGTTCTCCAGGACAATGTGGCCGCCATCACGGACCTTGTGTCCGTGGCAGAGTCCTTCGCAGCTGTTTTCTCCCCATTCTCTACCCGGAATACTGCTCCGCCAGGATTCAATGCTCGTTATGATGTTACGGAAGGCCCCCAACTGGACTTTACTTCTAGAAGCGGAGAAACCTTCAACGACAGGTTTACATTGAGTGTGTTGTGTTCAGCTCAGCTCTCATTTCGTGTGCGGACACCGCCCCTGGTCCGGACGCTATGCTTTGAAACCTGAGTAAGGAATTTGCTTTTTTCAAATCGGGGACAGATCATTCTAACCCGGCCGGTTTTCACCCAAACTCTCTAACCTCCTGCGTGTGCAAGTTAATGGAGAAATTAGTAATTGTTAGATTAGCCTTTTTTCTGGACAGCGGAAGCCACTTGTCCTCTGCACAGTGCGGCTTCTTCAAGTTTCACTCCACGTTGGATGCTTTGCTCCAACTCGAAAATGGTGTCTGCAAGGCCTTCCTTCGTAGAAAGCACGACGCCACGGTGTTTTTCGTTCTGGAGGTGTATGAGACCATATGGTGAGACAGTATCATTGAGACTCTACATACGATATGGACACGGGGACGCCTCCCAATCTTTATATCTGAATTAATGCGAGATCGTCGATTCCGTGTAAGGGTGGGGGAAGCCGTCTCCGGCCTAATGGAGCAGGAAGAGGGTGTACCGCAGGTAAGTGTCCTAAGTGTCACACTCTTTACCCTGAATATCAACGGCATCAGCTCGGTACTGGCGGAAGATGTTCTCACTAGGCTCTACGTGCACAAGCTTTCAATCTCTTTTGGCGTAGCCCAGATGCCAACTCTGGAGCGTCGATTGAAACAGGCATTGATCCTCCGCTCTTGATATGGTGAAGCGCACAGGCTTCAGTTTTCCCTGGAAAAGACTAAAGTGGTACATTTCTGCCGCCATCCACGACTCCACCCTGACCCAGACTTTTTTCTAAATAGGATTTGTTCAAAGGTGGTTGCCTCGGACCGTTTCCTTAATCTTGTATTTGACCGATGCTTCACCTCGTAGGCTCAAATTCGTATCCTTAGATTCTCTTGGACGAGCGCTATGGATATTCTTCGTTCCGGGACGTTCAGTATCGATCCTTTGTTGGTTCAAAGCTCGACTACTGATGCGAGTTTTATGAATCCGCATCAGAGTGTGTATTAAAACAGGTAGATTTGATCCACCGCACCGGCCTTCACCTGGAGACCAGTGCCTTCTGCACAGCCCCCAACGAGAGCCTATTTGTAGATGCTGGGGATATGCCACTCAATCTTCATCGTGCAAAGTGCATTATTCGCCTGTACGCGCGAACCCAGCGGCTCCTTAAAGCGCCAACAGCTCTCACTGCTTTCGCACCTGATCTCGACCGTTCCTATGCCGCCGAGAGACTCCAGTCTCTCGGCGTTCGGGTTTAGGGCCAGGAAAATCCTTCGAGAGCTAGGTATAGCTCTCGGGTCAGTGGCACCCCTGGTGCCGCCCAGGACGCCACCCTGGAGGGTACCACATTTGACCATTTGTTACCACACCTCTGCTCCCAAAGCTTTCGGAAAACACTTCGTGTCACGCTGCAACCGTGCCAATGTATACGGATGGCTTCAAGTCCCAAGAGGGAGTCGGTTTTCACGCCGTATCTACTCTGTTTGAACTCAGTGGAGCTCTACCATGCGCTGCGTCTGACTTCATGGCCGAGCTGGTTGCAATACACCGCTCGGTCGTTAGATAACGCGGCGTGCCTGGTCGGAGACCAGATTGTGATTTATAGCGACTCACAAAGCGCCTTGAATACTCTCGGGGCATTGGAATCTCCTCATCCCCTATTCGCGATATCCGTAACACTACGGTTTTGGCGAACCGGGCGGATGTCTAGATTATCTTCTGCTGGGTTCCTCGACATGTAGGAATTGCGGGGAATGAGCACGATGATTAGGACGCCAAAGAGTCCGCAACTACTCGCCGACCAGACCTGCGTTTCGCTCTTCCTCACACCAACTACATGGCAGGAATACGGGCTGCCTTCCGCATGGCTTGCGAAGAAGATGGTAGATGGTCGAGAGAAACTTAAAGTTACGTGCCATTGCACCACGACTGTTTCCATGGACTTACCCCCAATTCCGCGGCGGCTTCAGATTGCTTTCTGTCGTCTCCGAATTGGACACACTCGCGGGACGCACCGCCATTTGATAGAGCGCTTGTCTGCGCCTTACTGCAACGACTACGTTGTCTTCCAGACTGTTTGTCACATTCTTGTTGAATGTCCCAGTCTGGGGGATCTTCGCACACGTTACCTGCCCTGGTAGGGACGAGCGGGATCGCTACCACTTGTCCCTTGTACTTGGGACTGGTTCTTTCACACCGATTTGCGGACTATACAACTATTTGGAGGACGCTGCCCTCCTTCCCTTTATTCGAGTAATTTTTTGGATTGTGATTTATAGCGACTCACAAAGCGCCCTAAGTGCTCTCGGGACATTAGAATCTCCGCTTCCTCTGGTTCGCGATATCCGTAACGCCACGGTTTGGCGAGCCAGGCGGATGTCGAGATTATCTTATGCTGGGTTCCTAGACAAGTAAGAATTGCTGTGAATAAGGGGACTGATGAGGGGGCCAAATAGGCCGCGAGAACTAGGCGACCAGACCTGCATTTCGCTCTTGCTCGCAGCAATTGCATGGCAGGAATACCGGCAGCTCACCAGGCTGCTTGGGAAAGAAGATGGGAGACGGTCGTTTTGAACTTATCTTAAAGTTACGTGCCATGGCGCCGCGACTGTTCTCATGGACCTGCCCCCTAATGCCACGACCCTTCAGTTTGCTTTCTGTCGTCTCGGAATTGGCCACACTCGCGGGACGCACCGCCATTTGATAGAGCGCTTGCCTGCGCCTTACTGCGACGACTACGCCTTACTGCGACGACTGCGTTGTCACCCAGACTGCTCGACACATTCTTGTTTAATGTCCCAGTTTGGGTGATCTTTGCACACGTTACCTGTCCCGGTACCGTGACGAGCGGGGTCGCTACCGCTTGTCCCTTGTACTCGGGACTGGTTTGTGCACACCGACTCGCGGACTATACGTCTTTTTGGAGGAGGATGGCCTCCTCCACTTTATTTGACTGTTTGTTAGGGGTCGTATGTTCCTGCATTGGGGGGAGGGGGGCTATCCCCTACCCTGGAGCGCGCTTCTTCTTGTTACCTTTTTGCTTTTTTTTTAGCCTGTGATCTTTTTATCCTTGTTATTTGTTATTTACTTATGTTTTTTTTAATATAGCCTAATCGTAGGCTGTAGTGAGTACGGCGACTTATGCCCAAGTAGTCATCGCCAGATGGGCTCCTAAAAACAAAAATGTTCCAGGCCGCTCCTTGCCTACGAGCACGGTCGTTTCCGCGCCCATTTGGAACTCTTCTGCTGGTTCTACTCACCCCGGCGTCTTAGCCTTTGTGCTCGTTTTATCTTTGTTTTTTTTTTGTTATTTATATATTATTGGTATTTTAATCTAGCCTAACATTAGGTTGAGTTGGCTGTACGGCGACTGTTATCCTAGTAGGCAGTTAACAGATGGGCTCTCAAAATAAAAAAAATATTCCGGGAAAACGGGTAACCTTCGTCTATCTACAGTTAAGTTATGTGATGCTATCTTTGGTTTGAAATTATGGCTAATTATCTGCCATCGGTAGAGCGAATACCTAAAATGCGTTCGAAAGCAGCGGGCTGAAAAACACTATCTAGTCACTAATAAAGCTCCCCGACGTAATCGATGCTCCGCTCACCACACTACCAACTTTAACGTTCTTCCTATTATTTTGAGTTCCTCCGCGTGAGGGCATCTCGGAGGTGGACGTGCCCGTCTTGGCTTGGTCGCTTGCCGAAACAGTAGCCAACCCATCAGTCCACGGAATGTCTGCGGAGGGAGAGGGAGTACTAGTTCTCTTTGATTAATTCTTCCGTTTTTATTTTTTTTGGGAGGGGGGAATTAATCCAATTCTATCCACCCCAAGACTGGCTGCCAATGCTGGATGGACCGGCCTCAGCTAAATCCCTCTTTGAAATGGAGAAGATCTTTGCCGTCAAGAGGGCACCATGCGGAGGAGAAGGTATCTTCTCTCCTTGTGAGTCCTCAGGGGTCCATGCCACCTCAGGAGGACCGTGCACTGTGTCGGTCTCCGGTTTGCTGTCTGGTGCCAAGCCCAGGTTCGCTACTATGAAAGACACTACTAACTGGCTCTTCCAAGTGGCCATCCTGCTCCAAGTTTTCGGGTATCTTGACCGGAGACTCATAGAGCCTATGGTCCGTCACAACGGTCACAGCTGCCGGTGTGCCGACCTCCAATGGGGAGGATTGGGTAGCGGGCTTTCTGTCTCCCATCAAAGTGACAACCCTCGATCAAAGTGCCTCGGAAAGGCCGAGGGGACGACGGCGCCTCATACAGTTCAATAGGTCCCGAAACTCCATAAACCGTATCATTTTGAGAGGGAAAAACACCCTCTGCGCTAGAAAGATCAAGGAGGGGCCCCTAAGAGAGCACAGGGGGCAGGTGCCTTAGACAAATGGTGGGAGAGAAGAGCCTCCACTAGTCAGAATGGTGTTCTCGTTCTTTACATCATCCGCCCAAACACCAAGGTCGGAAGAGGATTTTGAAAGATATAGTCTGAAATGTCAAATTTTGAAAACTTGCCAACACACGAAATTTCCTGAGTTCGTAACGAATAACAAAGTGAAAAAAGATGGTGACCTATATCCTTCGTCCAGCCGCTCGCACCTATCCTGTCTGGTTCTCGGAAGTTTCAGGTTTCCACCCTGGGTGCGTTAATGTTTTGTGTTAGCGCCTGTATAGGGGACGCATAGCAATTAGAAGTTATCTGTTAGACCGGTCATTTCCCCAATGGCCTCAGTTCTCAACTGAGCAAGCGGAGAGAAGGTCAACAGGGTGGATTTCATTAATAGAGCGTAGTAATGGCCAACAGGGCAGGCAGGATATGGATCTGTTTTGGCAAACCTAGAAAAGGGACCGAGACTACGTGTGAGCTCGAGAGGAACAGCAACTCTGGCGAAACATTAATCGAGAATGAACAGATACTTGGTGAACCACTTATTGAGAATGAACAGCAACGCTAATTTAAGGTGTACTCACCTGAAGGAGCTGTACTCAGCAAAGACATAATTTCCATCGAAGTCCCACAGGTCAAATCGGATGGATAAGGGTTGCTGATGCGATAATCTGAAAAGGGTGGAAAGATCTTTTTAGTGCAGACAGACCTCCAAGTCAAACGTCGCTTCTCACAGTAAGGGAAGTTAAGGTATATTGGATACGGTTATTCGCCGGATGAAAGTGTTATTTGACTTTGCTCCCAATTGCCATAGTAGCCCGAGGTTCGGATCCTTCGTTAAATTGTAGGTATCTACTGAGATAAACACCAAGTGTGGGTCAGTGTTAAAAAGAAAAATGGATGTAAACCTATACTAGTACAGGTCCACAAACGGAAAACCTAATCAATTTCTTTTTCATGTTTGCAATATATTATTTGAATTTGCCTTTAGTCTCTCGTGGTTATTACTAGTCAGGGGCGCGGCAATTTGCCTTCCTGGCCACCCTGCTGACAGAAATCAGCACCTCGTCCGGCCCCAGCTTAGCCTCTTCTCCTTCTTTCTGACAACCTGTGTTTTTACCCTACTTCCTCACTTTCCCTACATCTCTCCCACAACTTTCTCTGGTCGGCCTCTAATTTCACAGGGTAGACGCCGAATAGCTTCCTCTCACCCAACTATGACGGATCGGAACTGGGTGGGAAAGGGACAAAGTCCCCTCACTACTGAGCTCCGGTATGTGATGGTGGGTTTTTAACAACCTGCTTCATCCACAGACACACATTCCTCACATCCCCTTTCTTTCTCCTTCCAATGTCTATAGATTCTACGCCGTGCCCAAGGTGAACCACCATGCCGATGTGCTAACAGGTGGGAGGAGTGGCCTCAAATGGCAGCAGATGGTTCTGCCGTCACCGTACTCACCACTCGTAGAACGGGCTACGGCGTGAGGTGATGAGCGTTAGCTTCCCGTGCAGCTCTACCGAAAAAATGGAGGTCCCCCCACCTGTGTTTTCGCAGGGAAGCCTCCAAAACTCTTCAACCAGAGAGGAGGCTTACTCCTCTCCTTTGTCTACGGGTGTAAGGGACTCCCCCTCACCCCCTTCTCTGCACCTGCCTTTGGGCGACTCCCTTTCTCCAGCGGCAGTTACCCCTTTACTTTCTAAGGGGACTGCCAAGAAAGGCAGGCGGCCCATAATTGACCGCTCCCGGTGAGAGCGACTCAATAGGGTCAACCGTCTTAAGAAAGCAAGGACTCGCAGGGCCCGTCGGCCCCTGCCCCCTAATGTCCTGTGTACTTGCGATACCAGCTTGCAGAGGGTCAGTATATCTGCCCGCCTTCTTTTCCCCGACAGATGCCGGTTCTCGGGCCAAAACCGAAATAAGCAAAGGGACCTCGAATGGGCCCCATGTCTTAGGGGAAGGGGTCACACGGAGGCTCTTCCTAAGGGGACCCATTTTTTGAACCGGAGCCATTTGGCGAATTCGTCGAATCACTCTGAGCGGACATGATTACTGCCCTTCGGACACTTGATGGCACTCCTTTGAGTGTGACGCCTCAATCTACCAAGAACTCCGTGAAAAGAGTATTTTATGCAAGGGAACTCTTGGACTACTACATAGATGACATCACCTGAGAGCTGGCCGACCATGGGGCTGTAAAAGTCGAACGTGTGATGAGAAAACAGGAAGGGGCCTCGAGACCCACCCTTGCACTCTTCGTCACGTTCGACTGTGACAAGCACCCTGAGTCACCGCTACCGCGTCAAGGCATTCGTGCTACTGCCGCAGAGGTGCTATTACTGTCACTGCTTCGGCCATACAAATCGCTCCCGTAGGCGCGCAGAGTCTGAGATATCCAAAGGCTGTGTAAGTTCATAGAACGCCGCACACGATAAGTCCAAATCGTGTGTGGCCAAGTGTTTCAAATGCGGAGAGCCGCACCCTGCTTTTCGAAGCAATGTGGTGCGTATCTCCTTGAGAAGGAAATCCGGGATGTTCAGACTCAGGATCGTCTCTCATTTCGTGAGGCTAAGGACTTGGTCCTGGCGCGCCCTGCGCTGACCGGGACGTCCTATGCCCCAATGTTGATAAAATCACCATCTCCTTCTGGCCCATTCAAGCCTACAAGCACGGTCGTTTCCGCGCACATTCGGAACCCTTCTACTGGTTTTACCCTCCCAGGGTGCTCCGCTCGTAGAACTGGCGGCATAAAAGGTTCACACCGAGCCCAGGCCAAAACCAGGGCACCCCTCCCTATCCTTAGCGTGATCGTTTCCTAGTAAGGTGAAACGGCCGCGCGCCTCCACCGAGGCATTAGACTCACAGGAGGCAAAACCACGGAAGAGGGTCGTGAGTCCTTCTTACGAAGTTCCTAAAGCTGCTTCCCGAAATGAGGATAGCAGTAAAGGAGCTTCGGCTCATTCGCCCAAACCCAGTGGTAGGTTGGGTGGCTCGGAGAGGGTGGATCCTCGAAAATAGGTGCACGCCGCCCCGCTCGAGTAAGGTTTCGAGGCGGAGGGAGGAAAAGACTCGCATGGCGAGCCCGACCTCCCCTGATAAGTTCTCGAAGGCGACTGGCCTTCAACGCATTGTCCGGCCAACGGCGCCCGGAGTTTTTCCTCTGGAAACGTGCGGCCATTCCCGTGAGGGTCTTTTCTTCGAAGAGGGCCCCCGCATCTCCTCCGAGCTAGGCCTGGAAAGAATATTCCTTCAATGGAAATGCCGTGGACTCCGGGCCCACTAGAAGGAGCTGCGGAGGCTCGTTTCCTCCCGTTCTCCGTTAGCTATCTTTTTTCAGGTGACCATGCTGGGCGCGTGCCCCTTGTTAGCCCAACACCAACGAATGGGGGCGGGCGGAAGGATGCGCGATTTACACCCGGCATGATGTATCCGTTCTTCTCTTTAGGTACATCTTTTCAGGCAGTAGATATGCAGCTGCACCTGCATAGGAGGTATACTGTTATTTCCGCATACATTCCACCGTCAGCCGACTTCGACGCCGGGAACTTCCGACGCGTCGTGGAACGGTCACCGAGGCCCATTCTCTTGCTCAGAGAAAAGGGCCATGGGGAGACTACTCTATTAATTACAGGTGTCAAGTCCTTGCCGACCTAATCGACGAGCTGGAGATAGGTCTCCTAAATGTGGAAGAGTTTATGCATCACTGCCCGAGAACCGCTTTATTTTCCTGCCTCGATCTATCTTTGTGCTCTCCGGATGCACAGTTTGATTTTAGATGTTGAGAGGGACGGGGGGGGGGGCGATGACCTCCAAAGTAGTGATCACTTTCCCATTCAAATATCATTTTCTGGGCCACTGCCGCCTGAGAGCCCACCATGGTGATGCAGGGTGCGCGCGCGCGGTGGTCTGCATTTCAAGAAATGACTGATTTTTCTTTCTCAGTCGAGGAGTTTAGGTTGGTAGATGAAGCCGTTGAGTTCTTATCCGACTACCTCATCACCGTGGGTTTAACTCTTATTCCTAGAACTTCTGTCCGTTTTGCACGCCGAACGCTCCCGTGGTGGTCAGCCGAGTATGAGATGGCCCTCAAACAGAAGCGTTATGCCTACATGCGCTATAAGCGCCGCCCGAACGATTTCACTGTCGCTGAATTTCGTCGGGCTAGGGCTAGGTTCCAGTATATTTTAAAACATGTCCGTACTCTTCTTGGCGGGCATTCGTGTCTTCACCTAACGGGAAGAACCCTCTAGGAAAGGTTCGGAAGGGAGTCAAAAGGAGTCGGGGCAAGGTGTCGTAGACCCCCCTCCCGTTCTCCAGGAGAATGGGACCGCAATCTCTGACCCCGCGTCTTTTGGGACCGCTTTCTCCGCATTCTCTAGCCGGGATACTGCTCCCCCAGCATTCAATGCGTGTCGTGATGTCGCGGATAGACGCCGATTGGACTCTACCTCCAGAGGTGGAGAATCCTTCAAAGACAAGTGTACTTTGAGTCAGCTGCGTTCAGCTCTCGCTTCGTGCGTGGACACTGACACTGGTCCAGACGATGTCCCGTACGCTATGCTTCGATACCTTGGTGAGCGAGGCATGGCCTTTCTGTTAGATTTTTTCAAAAGGATATTGGTGGAGGGTATCCTTCCAGATTCCTAGCGAATCGCTACTGTGCTCGCTTTTCGTAAATCGGGGAGAGATCATTCTAACCCGGCCGTTTTTCGCCCAATTTCTCTAACCTCCTGTGTGTGCAAGTTGATAGAGAAATCGGTAAATGTTAGATTAGCCTTTTTTCTGCACAGCGGGGGCCACCTGTCTTCTGCACAGTGCTGCTTTCGCAAGTTCCACTCCATGTCGGATGCTCTGCTTCGACTGGAAAATTGTGTATGAGAGACCTCCTTTCTTAGATCCCACTACGCCACGGTGTTCTTTGATCTGGAGAAGGCCTATGATAAGTCGTGGTGATACGGTATCTGGAGAGTCTCCACGAGATGGGGGCGAAGGGATGCCTACCAAACTTTATATCTGAATGCGAGAGCGTTGATTCCGCATACGGGTTAGGAGGAGCCCCCCCTCCAAGCAGGAAAAGGGTGTCCCGCAGAGAAGTGTCTTCAGTGCCACACTCTTTGCCCTGAATATCAACGGCATCACCTCGGTGCTGCTGGAAGATGTTCTCACTACGCTTCACGTGAATGGCCTTTCAATCTCTTTTGGCGCGGCCCGGATGCCAACTTTGGAGCGTCTAGTGCAACCGACATTGAACCGAGTTTCTCACTATAGCGAAGCATATAGATTTCTGCCGTGATCCACGGCTCCACCCTGACTCTGGCTTGTTTCTCAATGGGGTTCGCTTGGACATTGTGGACTTACACGCTTTCCTTGGTCTCGTATTTGGCCGACGTCTCACCTGGGAGGCTCATATTCGCAGCCTTAGGGTCTCCTGTACCAGGGTCATGGATATTTTTCGTTCCATGATATTCAGCGCCTGGGCCGCTGATAGGGCTACTGCTTACTTTTCTATCGATCCTTTGTTCGTTCGAAGCTCGAATACTGCTGCTAGTTTCATGCATCCGCAGGAGAGCGTGTATTGTGGAAGGTGGACTCGATCCACCAAACCGGTCTTCGCCTGGCAAATGGTGTCTTCTGCACTTTCCCTATTGAGAGCCTACTTATCGATGCTGGGGATATGCCACTTGCTCTGCGTCGTGTACAGTGCATTATTTGCCAGGACGCGCGATCCCGGCGCCTCGCTCAATCGCCAACAGTTCTCACTGCATCCGCACCTGATCTCGACGGTGGCTATCCCGCCGATAGACGCCAGTCATATTTGAAGCTATTTGGGTTTAGAGCTAGGAAACTCCTTTGATAGCATATAGCTCTCAGGCCGGTGGTTATTGTTATTTCATTGCTATATATAAATACGAATATACAATTTTAAGATATAGCCAAACCTCCAGGTGGGGACAAACTACCCAAGCTGAGATTCTCAGTCCCAACCCTAGATAATTACTGACATCCTTCTTTCACCGACTGAGCGAAGAAGTCGAAATATGAATCCTACATAGTATGCAGAACATGAGATAAGAGGGGAAATGTGATGGGTACCAATTATTTGTGTGATGTGATTAATGAATGTTTTCAATAAATTTGTTAAATTTATGCATTAAAGCTTTCCCATCACTGCCCAAGGGTATAGAAAATCTACGATATGTGTAAGGTTTAGTGTAAGCTAAATCCATAAGCAACAATGGAAAATAGGATTAAAATAAATACCTGTTAATGAAATCATTACCCCACCAAAACTCCCTGTCCAGGCTTCCAAATCCAGTTTTGTAGTCATTCCATGATCTTGTGAAATTTGTATAAGGTTTGCCAAACATCCCTCGGCGTTGTAGAAGAGTCCACCCTCCTCCATCAGTTTTCTGATCACAGTACCTTTGAAAAATTCATTAAAGTTATCCACGCCACTTTGGAATATCATAAATTTTACTTCAATTATTACAACGTCAAATATTTAAACATCTTACCTAGTGTAAAAGTCTCTATTTGCTTCATTATAATCCCCAATGTCTCCAAGAATATATACCTTGCTTTGTTGATCAACTTCATCTACCACATAATCTGAACAGTCGCTGTGACTATGAAGAAAGATAATTTAGGTTATAAAACAGTTTAGTTTTTTTTTAATTTAAATAAGAAATCAAAATATAAATCGAATTCATCAATATTTTATTTTCTGGTTGGTGAAAAGGATGGAACAAAGATTAAGCGCCAAGAAGTATTAGTTGACAAGCCAGTGAAGTTTGTTAATGGGATATAGGACGTAAATAAGTTTGGAAAATTATGTGGAAGTTCTATAAGTTAAGACATGCTGCTAAACGTGTAACAGTATTAATGAGATTGTCTTCGATATATTTGGGAGATGTATGCGTTAAAGTTGCGCATCACTCAACCGAAAGTAATAGAAAACTAAGATTCTGTAATAGGTTTGGTGTAAGTCAAATCCATAAGCAACCAAAGATTAAAACAAATGGTATTAATTTTTAACTCAGCATTAAATAGGTGCATCGAGAACCACAGATTGTCCCAAATCTATAATAATCTTTGTTGATTAAATAACAGCCTACACAAAAATGGAGACTCACAGAAGATTTTCAGAAGAATTCAAAGTATTATCTCGAAATATATCTCCCCTAACACTTAGATCTCGCTTAGTCACGGATTTCCTTCCAAACGTTCGAAACAGGGTGTTTTTAGACGATTTCCGATAAGTTCTTTTACTGGAGGTGCTTTGAGGGCCAAGGTAATTTAGTCGGTAATTATTCGGACGATTACTTCTGAATCCATCGGGACATACCGAAAACGTTCGTGCCAAATTTGGCACGTGCCATAAAGGAGAGTCTTTGGGGAGGCACCGAGTAGATCTAAGGAAACCTGATGATCTGATGTGCGCCGGTCTGCAATAAAGACCTTTAAAAAGTTATAGCAAGAAGAATGCAATCAAACAGCTCCTATAAAGACTTGGATACAATGTATCATGCTCTGCATTGTCAATTAGATCAACTAGATAGTTAATGGCTAACGTCTTTTTAGCCTTTCTAGACTGATCGAACCTATTTGGTCAGGTGGAGTAGGACGAAAGAACGTTACTCACCCTCATGAATGTCTCACCAACCTCTTTGATCGAATGGTGGCGGAAGGTCTGGATGAAAAAGTAGGGAAGACTGGGGGTGAAATTGAAGGTTGCGTGGTTGGAATGGGGTGACTTTCAGGGTATTTTGAACCTCCATCTCGGACGCAGTATTGTGTAATAAGTGTATGAACTTCTTGGAATCGATTCTGCATTATGGCTCTTAGCGCCTCGAATTGTCCGGCAACCTCTGACTGGAGTTGTTTCGTGTGGTATCCGGCGTTTCCGAGTGTCTAAGGGGAAACAAATACTTTATTTTTAGCATCATTATTATTATTTCTCGCATACAAGATCGGCGAGTTTATTTTCAAGATCTAACATCTACCAGTTCCCACAGCGTGGTCGGCGCGCTTCAACGACACTAAAGAACGCCGCTTCGACTCCTCTATTTGCCGTTAAGCACAACGTCACCTATCACTTTTTCCGTGCCCAATTCTCCAGTCAGAGTTCATCCTAGCCAGAAGGCCCAAAGTAAGCCCTTTCACAAATACACTCCAAGCACTGGGATCGCACAACTCTTCGGTCACTCGTTTCTCTCTCACACACACTAATTCACATAAGACCAAGAAGGCTAAAAATGCTAGTGTGGTAATCGCAGCATTGATTTCGTCGTAGACCCTGATTGAGTAAATACCTCGCGTTTTTCAGCCCGCTGGCTTTAAACGCTTCTTAGTAATCCAATCCACTGATGGCAGCATTTTGTTCATATGTTCCAACAGAGGATAGCAGGAGCTAAGTTATCTGGTAAAAAGCCAAAGGTCACCCGTTTCTCGGACGGGTAAATGCAGTATACCATTTAGAGACTTATTATTAGTCTTATGTGAACATTCAATGGCCTGCCGGAGAAGGCTACTCCTCATGCTAGCATTAATTTGGTGCAAGGGAACTCGTGGACTGCTACTTAGAAGACCACGGAATATCTGGCTAACCCATGAGCGGTCGTCTCGAAACCCACCCTGCATTCTTCCTCACGTCCGATTGTGCCAAGGTTCCTGAGTCAGGGGGAGGCGGTCCAGTCAGTTGGCATCGCTACCGTTGTAAGGCATTCGTGTCACTACAACAAAAGTGCTTTTACTACCAGGACTTTGGTCATACAAATCCCTTGTGTAGACGTGCAAAGTCGGGTATCCCAGAAGTATGTGTGAATTGCTCTAAGAGTAGACACGCTAAGTCCTTATCGTGAACGGCTAAGTATCAATTGCATAAAGTTGCACTCTACTTCTTCGAGGTAATGTCGCGTGTACCTCCTGAAGAAGGAGGTTCTGGCCATTCTAGCTGTGGTTCTATGCCTCAATTATTAAACAGGCACCCTCGGCTCTTGGCCCTCCCAGACCTTCGATTACGGTCGATTCCGCGTCTATTCAGAACCCTTGTATGGGTCTTACTCCTCTTGCGGGCTCCCCTGCAAGAGGTGATGAATCAAGAGACTCATATTCCACATCAGCTAAAACCAAGGGTCCCCTCTCTTTCTGTGTGGCCCCTTCCTGTAAGGCGAAAAGGTCAACAATCATTGGGAAGCATAGGGTATTTCAGTGAGGATATACTCTTCTAAAACGGCCCTTGCATCTCCTCTAGATAGGTATAGATGGTATATTCCTTCAATCGAATTGACGTAGACTCTAGGCCAAATGAGAGGAACTGCGTATGCGCGTCTTTTGCAGTTGCCCCTTAGCGCCCTTTTTTGCAAGAGACCATGGTAGCCGCGTTCCCTCACCACCCTCTCGAAAACTCATGGTTCTGCGACCCCACCACCCTTGGATGGTGGCTAGGTATGGGGATGCGCGATTTGTACCCACCATGATGTCTCCTTTTTTCTCGTCGTTATAAAGACCTCCTTTCAGGTCTTGGCACTGCAGCTATACAGAGTTAGGAGGTATATTGTTATTTATTCGTGTATTCCACCACCAGCCGAGTTCTATGCGGACCGCATCTCGACATTTCTATTCTCACATCTTAACATCTCACCAGTCCATTTCCATCCATTCTCCTTACATGCCCATACCACCCCTCGGAACACTTTCCGTCACAACTCCATTCACACACATGTTTGCATCATAACCATCTTTTACCTAGTCGTTTCTCAATCTATCCACCTTAGGCACACTCAAGCATCCCTCTCGAGTTGTCCATTTGCATTGATTTCACTCGAGATCTTTTCTTCTTCCACACCATAGCCTCTCTCCTATATACTAACGATGCAGCTTTCTGGCACACTCCTAGACTCAAACTCTTATGATTTACTATCGCTCTACTCCCCACTGAAACTTCCCTACCATGTAAACCTTTGTGCTCGCAATCTGCTTCGCCCTACCAATACAATTTACAAAGTAAATACTTAAAACTTTGCACATGTTCATGGGAGATACTACATACTTTGATATTACATCCCATCCAATTATTCATTCGCTTTCGCAACCTCTTTCGGCCTTTACAAATCCCTTTCACTACCAGCCATCAACACCCGGTCATTATTATCATATATCAATATAGATAGAACAGATTCGACACTAATCTCACACCCCTTTGATCATTCACATACGTATTTCTCTCAGCAATCCAGCCATAAAATATAGTAAACAGCCGTGGCGACCTCACACAACCTTGTCTTACACCTCACGTGTGTCAACTCACTCATATTTGATCCACACACACCGTACTTGCTCTAAAGCCCCCATTTTCCATAATTTCAAATATAACGTAAAATTCAACGAGGTTAGCCTAAAGCATCATTTTTAGCACCCATCTGGCGACTGCCTACTAAAGCATAAGTCGCCGTAATTAATTAAAATCTTAATACTAGGCTACATTAAAATATAAAATAAGTCAAACACCAAACCAAAGCCTAAAACAAACAAAAACAAAGACAACAAGGCAAAAACAAGAAGGAAGCACGCCCTTCCTCTGGCGCAAGAACATGCGACCTACAACAAAGAGAGTCGCAATCAAGGTTCAGATAGTCTACAAGTATGTGTACACTAACCCGTCCCGAAAACGAGGGACAAGCTGTAGCGACCTCGCTCGTCCCGGTACTGGGAGAGACAACTTGCGCGATGATCACCCAGACTGGGACATTTAACAAAAATGTGCCCAGCAGTCCGGAGAACAATGCAGTCGTCGTAATAAAGTGCAGGGAAGAGCTCCATCAAAGGGCCGTGAGTCCCGCGAATGTGCTCATTTCGAAGACGACAGAAAGCGACCCGAAGCCGTAAAGCCATTGTTGTTTACGTCCATGTGAACGGGTATGGCACAATGGCGCGTTGCTTTAAGTTCACTTCGGTTATCTCCCATCTATTTTACCAAGCAGCCCAGAGGGCTACTCTGAATCAATGTCATGTAGTCGGTGTGCGGAAGAGTGAAACGTTGGTCTGGTCGTTCAGTCCTCGCGGACTCTTTGGTGCCCTCATTCTCCACAATTTCTGCATTCCCTGGAACCTGCCAGAAGATAATCTTGACATCAACCTAGCTCGCGACAACACGAACAGGGTGTGTGGAGATTCCAATTCCTCGAGAGCACCCAGAGCCCTTTGTGAGGCGCTAAAGATTCCAATCCCTTCTTCGAACCGGCACGATGCGTTATTTTCCGTACCGAGCGGTGTATTGCAACGAGTTCGGCCGTAAAGATAGACACAATGTCTGTCATATTCCCGCTGATTCCCGCTAACTTCAAACAGAGTGGATAAGCCGTGGAAACTGACCCCTTCCCGGGACTTGGAGCTATCCGTATACACTGGCACGGATCCAGTGTAGCACGAAGCCTGCTCCAACAAGGCCCAGTGTAATACTCTCGGCGCTGTGGAAGCCTTAGGAGCAGATGCGTGGAAACAAATATTCAAAAGTGGTACCCTCCAGGACGACGTCCTGGTCAGAACCAGAACCCTCCCGACCTGAGAGCTACACCTAGCTCTCGAAGGAGTTTCGTAGCCAGCAAAAGTAGCAGAAAGATTTTAAAAATATGTTTGCAAATGTGTTGAAATTAGTGACGATAAAATGGTTTTGAAAGTTACATAGTCCGATAAAATGAGGCGACTGTTAGAGGGTTTGGGTAAAAGACAGCTGGAGAGTATTGGGTAGAAAGGAAGGTTCCAATGAGAGGATAAAGGTAACAAAAGATAAACCAACTGGGTGTGTGGAATATGTGGGGTATATGTGATTAGGATAAAGGGGTAGATGTAGTAAATGGGATTAGCAAGGGACTGGGGGAGAGAAAGCTTGCGCTTTTTGAGAAAAACATGACAAAAAATAGTGTGCGAGAGATGGATTGAATGGAGTGCGATTTGGTGTGAATCCTGGTGATAGGGGTAAAGGGGAGGGGGGTAATTGAGAATCTGGTATGAATGTATGTACTCCAAAATTATGTGGGTGAAGTTGAGATTCGCATTAGTAAAGCTGTGTGCGTTTGTAGTGTATGGACCATGTAATGATAGATATGAGTCTAAATTTTTGGTTCTTGAATGATTTTGTACAAATAATGGAATTTGGAATGGTTATAAGTTGATGGTTGTAGGGTAGGTATATGGAAGAATAGGTGACAAAATGACAGAGGGGATGACTATGGCTTTTAGTACATCCGGTGAGAATAAAAATGGAGAGAGGGTGATGGGTTGGACAGAGTATAGGGGAAAGTTTGACTAATTTTATTTGGTAAAAAAGAATATGCTGTGGGATGCGTTTTGATGTATAAACTTGAGCATGCATGAATGTGTAATATGCTCTTTAAACTTCAATGAGAATGAGAAGACACGAGGAAAGTGGAAACGAATATAGAATCAAAGATAAAATGCTATTGAATTTGTGAGAGTAGGAAGAGTATGTGAGAATGCTGGGGAGTATGAGAGAGGAAGTACAGGAGACCATGAATGAATATTGGTGATAGAGCAGATGTGGTCAAATTTCAGTGCTTTTTAGGGATCTTTTCTTGAGGGTGCCAAAGATGGGACGACCCTCAATGAGATCAATAATAAGGAAGAAAACAACAACGACTAACCAAAGAAAACCAACATAAATATTAACAGTGTTAGGAACAGGAGCCAAAGGAAGGCGGGCCTTCCCAAGATGGCACGACCCTCCTGCAATCAAGAATTAAAAATTATCAAACGGTAAGGAGGAAGCTCACCTCCTACAAAAACTATAACACCACAACCTTGGGTGGAAGAGAGCCCTTCCCCCATGCACCGCAGCAAGCGATATTGATCTAACTCGTCATTGTACCAGGACAGGAACCGTGCATATATCTCCTCCATTTTGAGGAACCATGAAATGTTCGCAAAATGTTTTACTGGAGCGCTCCATCTGTGTCTCGCGACTGTATCCGATTCAAAGACGACAGAAAATGACTTGATATCGACGAGCTATTGAGGGTTGGGTCCAAGGGAGAACTGCAGGCACAATTGCAGTTTTTCAGTGCCCATCTGGTGACTGCTAATGAAAGAGTGGGGTAATAGCATGTAACTTTACATACCCAGGCGTCATCTATCTTTTTTTTCGCCACGCGAACTGTCGTTCCGTTACCAGGCTGTACTCAACAGGACACAATCTCGACTTCTTTCTATCTAGAACGTATCGAGAACATACTCCTGCAGCACCGAGTGAATAGCACTATCCTATTACCTCAAGGACCCGGAGAGGGTTCCATCCACCAGTAAGTGGGTTCTGCTTGAATCCCAACTGCCACATTGATTTTAACGTTTGAACGTCAATAACTGCTCCAGTTTATTAAAGCTAGGCAACTTCGTGTCCAGGTCAGCCTTTACGTCAAACTAGCCAAAGGGTTGCTTCAATTGCAACCAATGTGGACATGTTGGTCGTGCCCTTCGTCACCCCTGTTCCTGTAAAAACTGTGGTTCTGGTTACAATAGCCCTTAATGCACCAGAATACCGCGCTGTGCCAACTGCGGTGGTGCGCATAGCGCTCTGTCGAAAACTTGCCCAATCTTTTATACGAAAATGAGGTCTTCGCTTTGCACAATACTCTGCGTCTGAACGTGAAAGAGGCTCGCTAACGTGCTCGAGCACAAACTTCACCTTTTGGCCGTCTTTGCTCAGAAGCTTTGCATGGCGCTGGACGAAACCGACCATCACGTTCGAGTATCGACACACCTGTACCATCTCATCGCCCATATACCGCCAATGTCAGAACTACTCCCAATATACCTTCGAAGCATCGCTCTCACATCGAGATATCTAACGTTGCCCCCCTTTCCCAGGTGGCTCTAGTCGGGACAGCTGCTCAGGGTGAGAGCCTTGACGACATCAGAAGTTATTAGAAAGAATATTCTGTATCGATCAGGGTTGGTTCTTCTACCCAGCCCCGTGACCCAAAACCCTGTGGTAAGAGGAAGGATTCCTCATCTGAATCGCCTAGAACTAGGCCAGTTTTAATACGGCGACTAATGCCCATGTAGGCAGTCGCCAGATGAGCTCTAAAAAAAAAAAAAATCCTTATCTGAATCATCGGCCAGCAATAAGTGGCCTGCCTCTGGAGCTCACTCGGCTGAACCTCGAATCTTCTTTTCCTTTTGTCAATATTCTTTGTCTTCAAGCCCATCCCACTCTTCACAGGACGTAGGCCCCTTGCGGATCCAAACGGTTGGAGAAATCCATCCAGTGCCTCGTACTTTGCCCAGATCACTCGCTCTACCCACTCACCCTCCTACTCATGATCAGATGGAAGCCGATGATATTCCAACATCGCCAGCCGCGGTTGTTGGATCAATCCATCAGGCATCAAAAGCGTCCTCGGCCTACGATTCAGGATCTACCGCATGTCACTTCAGTCACATGCAGGGGCCTCTATCGGTTCCTCGAGACCCTCGGAAATATCCCCCGTCACTGCTCTTTCCAGGATCTCTTCACCTATTGAACCTCCGAATAGAAGATCATCTCTCCAACCTGGGTTCTCTACGGGTTCTTTCCGTCGTCGCCGGCCCCTAGTTGGCATGCCCCACCTTCCACAGTGTGCACAAGAATGTGGAGCTTTATCAAGTTTTCCGTGGACCTTTACTCCCTTAAGAGCCTGTTCTTCCAGAGCTACCTCACATAGACAACACTGCCCGATATACACAGATGATTGCAAGTAAGACAGAGGTGTGGGTGCTGCAGCCGCCTACTCAGGAGAGTTTTTAACTTTGTTTTTGACACTGGCAGCTTCTATTTTTACCGCTGAACTTTCAACCATTCTTTTAGTTTTTAGATTTATCCAAACTTTGCCCTTTAAAGATTTTGTTATTTTCTCCGACTCACGAAGTGTTTTAAAAGCAATTCGCTTTTTTAGTGCTTCCCATCCCTTAATTGCGGAAATCTGCAACTGGCTGGTCCATAATGCGTCCCGTTATCGGGTTCTCTTTTGTTGTGTTCCGGGGCATGGAGGGGTCCTAGCCAACGAGAGGGCTGATCAACTAGCCCGTTCAGGCTATCCTGGGGCCCTGGATAACTCCCCATTGACTTTGAGATTTCTTTCCTTCTATAAGGGATTATGCCTTTTATTTGTAGCAGGACGAATGGGATAGGTATTCGTGCTTTAAATTACACATATCAATGTCTTTTCGTTCTTGACCGCACTTTGCCGCGGTCTCATCGGCCACACTAGACTTACCCAAAAGCCATCTTGTTTCGGTTGATGCTCGAATCACCCCTTGTTGCTTTTTTTTTGTGGTGGGGACCAATCGGTCGCCCATCTCTTCTTGGAATGTCCTCATTTTTCCATTCTTCGGTCGTACTGTTTCCTTACCCTTTCTAGTATCTCACACCTGTCCCGCCTTCGTTTCCTTCTGGCAGAGGAATCATTTAAACCTTCATTTAATTTTTTTTATCTCAGTGTTCTTCTCCCCTTTTTATAATTAATTCGTTCCTGCTGCCATTTAGAATCCACTTGGATTTGACCACCGATCCTAAAGTCATCATCAGGCACTGCTCTAATGATAAGGCCTCATTTTATCTGACTGATTTAGGGCACGGGCATAAATAGGCGTCTTGGCTTGGCAGGAATCCGCCAGGTGGCGCAAAATGCTGCATGTTTTTAAAAGATTTAATTCAAAACCATTTTATCATGTTGAAAGTTATGATAAAAGATGCACTGCAAGACAGAATGGGATACAATTCGTATCTTACAAGTAGTACTTGAGGGTTTAGGGGGCCCCTTTGAAAGGGGATTTGAACGTGAGATTTTACCGTTAAAGGTTTCTTGCTGAGCACTGGATACGCTTGTTTTGTAAATTTGATTAAAAGCGGGGCATTTCGAAAGGGAATTTAAATGGGGCGGCGTGCTGAAAGGATATTCGAATTGGAGTTTGAATAGTTTGAGCGTTCAACATAATTAGCAGGTTGTAGTTTTTCTAAACTTCGAATGGTCAGGGAATAGTTATTGAGTATTTCCGAAAGGGGAGGAAGTCACCTTTTGTGGTTAACCTATTTTATCTTGAAATATGTAGGCGATTGGCAAGATAATGAGGGATAACAATTGGATTACCTAAGATTTCGTTCTCAAAGAGCGCTACTTCAGTTTTTAAGTTGGTATAATATGGAGCGAGTCTCTTAACTAAAAAGCTAATTTCTCTTAAGTAAATACTTGAATCGAAGGTGCGGTCAAAGATTTTTTTTGGGGGGGGAGGGAGAATTATGGCCTTTCTCTCCAAAACTTCATCCCCTAAGAACTAAAGCACGACTTTTAATTTTCCTCGGAATTACCAGTTTTACGATAGTATTTGCATACTCTCTCAGATAGCTCTTAATCAGGTAGTTAATTAGTGGTTCGGATCGGCTTTAAACTGACTTGCTAATTGGTGTTTACATTTTGTTTAATTGGCTAACTAAATGTTTTGCCCTTTCTTCAAATTGAATAGATTATGTATATCGCTTGCATTTTCTTAAAATTGGCAAATTAATTGGCTGTTTTTATTAATTTTGTCGCCATTAGGTGCTTTATTTTATTTTTTTTAATTCGCTTGTCAATTGTTAGTCTTCACATTACATTAGGGCGTTTAATTGGGCCTTTCCTTTTCTTAAAATTGGGCCTTTAATTTGTGGTTGCCTATTTTTTAGTTGAGCCGTGATGCTGCTTTTGCTTTAAATTAACAGGTGTTTTATTTATTCATTAAATTGGGTTGTTCATTAGTGTTTGCCCTTCTCCTAGTCTTTTGAAATAAATGCCAAAACACCAATTAACGACCCAATTTATAGCTATTAATTGGTCCCTCAGGAGCCAATAACCTCTGTTCCCTTAATCTCCCAAGTGGTCGGAGGAAGCAGAGATGTCATCTGCTCCTTTGGGAACGACTAACAACAAGCACCACTGCAACAACTATAAATTGGGTCATTAATTGGTGTTTGGGAGGATTCAGAGGGTCCTATCCCTTTCCGTTTTCTGCGCAACTCACAAATTTCTTGTGCATTTCGGCTCCTAATATGTAATTTTATCAGCGTTGATGCGCACCGACCCCAATTTGTGGGAAAATTGTTCTAATTAAAGTTAAAGGAACCTATAAATTAATGGGTGCATTAGAAAACATTGGTTAGAATAATGGCGTGAAATTGGATCCACCCATTTTTCTCATATGGTTACAAAATGCGGTTGCATTCCGCGCGCGAAATGGGCTGAGAGGTTGTGTATAATAACCCTATGAGTACATTAGCATTAGGTAGACTCACATAACTGCTTCTTAACTTCCTACAGACGGTCTAGTGGTACACATCATGTATCTAATTTTCTGTCTTATCGCCTTGGGACATTCCTGCACACAGTAGTGTGTACGGAGATAATGATGATTAATATATTTCATATTAGAATTATTTTGTAGTTCTTTTTGTTTTATAAAATCCCATAAAATTTACACCCTGCTAAATTTAAATATGAATTCACACCTTAGTTACCCTGGGACTCATGTGAATCTCTGGGGGGTCGTAGCTACAAGTTTGGGAATCTCAACCTCGTTTCCTAAATCATGGATGATTAGAACTCCACCCAACAGAAGACCAAGAATCAATAAAAGAGTGTCAATATATATCCCAAGGCTGTCACCATCCTGCCAGACCCAGTTGTCATTGCCAGATCCAATGACAACTAAACGCAAGTGCGTGGCTGAGGAAAATTGGCTCTCAACATGAGTTGGCGGTTAATAGGGGCGAAAGCGATTTGCCGACGCGAAAGATGCCACAGAGAAATGAAAATAAATACAAACACCATTATAAACACAGTATAATAAAATCAATTCCGAAAAAGCCAGTTCAACAGCCTCTAACGAAGGGAGGTTAGCGTGCATCAATGCCGACATAGCGACGATGTACGATGTGCATATCATAGCATCTCGCTCAATCCGTTTATCCTAGAGAAAACTCCAAGCGTGCCCTCCCCCCCCCACCTCTCCTTACACAGTTATCAAACACTTTTCACGAGTCCCTAAGTCAGACCCGTTTCTCTCAAGCACTCTGGTCGTAAATCAATGGTTGAAATAACATCTTTCAGTTATTCTTCAGATATATTATGAATTCGAAGAAGATTACAACCCCAGACCTGATCCTTCAGATGTATTATAAAAGTAAAGAAGATTAAAGAAACACAGACATGATCCTTCAGATGTATTATAAAAGTAAAGAAGATTTAAGAAACCCAGACATGATCCTTCAGATGTATTATAAAAGTTAGGAAGATTAAAGAAACACAGACATGATCCTTCAGATGTATTATAAAGGTAAAGAAGATTAAAGAAACACAGACATGATCCTTCAGATGTATTATAAAAGTAAAGAAGATTAAAGAAACACAGACATGATCCTTCAGATGTATTATAAAAGTAAAGAAGATTAAAGAAACCCAGACATGATCCTTCAGATGTATTCTAAAAGTAAAGAAGATTAAAGAAACACAGACATGATCCTTCAGATGTATTACACTGGATTACAAAAGAAAAAAATCTTTAAAAATCGTCTAAGTTTTTTCAACTAATTTAGGACAAATTTGCACCTCTGAATCCGCAAACGACATCCCTTTCCTCCTATCAGGTCAAATTTTGTGCTAAGTCGATTTTTAAAATATCCGATCTTATAACTAAATCGATTACATTTGTGACATTTTCGGTTGATTTTTGTAAATATTTTTCATCCGAAATCTGTTCCAGCTTAGCCTCTTATCCTTCTTTCTGACACCCTGCTTCCTCACTTTCCCTACAATCTCTCCCACAGCTTTCTCTGGCCGACCTCTAATTTCACTGGGTAGATGCCGACCAGCTTTCTCTCACTCAACCATCCCGGATCGGGGCTGAGGGGGAAGGGGACTTGTCCCCTCACCCCTAAGATCCGGTTTGGGGTTGCGAGTTTTAACTACCTGCTTCTTCCCCCACCTTCATCCTCCTCGCATCCATTTTCTTCATTTATGTAGCTTATTAATTGTACGCCGAGCCCAAGGTGGAGCCACCATGTTGATAGCCTGCCTGGCTACTGGGGTGGAGGTGTGGCCTCAAATGGTAGCAGCCGGCTTAGCCAGCATTTTATTCATCCCTTGCAGAGCGGGCTACTGAAGAAGGTGATTAGCGTTTTCATCCCGCACTCACAACATGGTCCCCATGCCCACCAATGAAAATCTTAAAAAACCTAAATCTCATTTTAGGACTGCTCTCTGGCACAAGGATTGAGTCTCTGACTAACCTGGACCATCTTAAGGATTTTGATTAGGATGCTCCTTTAGCTCCTGCTATTACTAATAGCGGAGCTACAGCAGACAAGCCAGATTGGGTGGTTGCTCCTCGCTCATCTGGTCTTGCTGCTGACAAACCTAAAAGGTTCACACTACACACTTCTATGCAGAATATCGTAGAAGAACCTACTGAATTAAGCACTGAAAATGAATACACTCCCATGGTTTCCACCATCGAGAACAATACAGACAACCATGCTGAAACTATAAATAAAAATGAGAATGAAAGCTTTAGGGAGGTCCCCAAATAACAATCTAATGCTGAGGCGGTGGCTCCGCCTACTACTACCCAAAACACTAGAGACTCAAATGTTGTAACACTTTTATCTTACGTACCACGTTCCACTCATAGTTCAGGTAGGTCCACAGCTGAGAATCCTTTGATTCCAGTAGTGAGGCGTAGAAAGGGAAGACAGAGACGACATCAACTGCAAGCTACTTTTGATTTTAGTTGTGCAGTCACAGCTCCAACTCTCTACTTTGATAAATACTTCCTCATCAAGTTTCCTATATTAGAGTTAGCTACAGATGAAAATAACATTAAACTGGATCAAGAGGTCCAGTCTAAAGTTGGCCAGACATTAAAAATTGTCAAGACTACAAAAAGTTCTCTACTGGTGGAGGCCAAACTAGTGTGCAGGCCTCCAAGATCAGATCATTAAAGTCTCTAGTGGGAAGGCAAATCACTGTTACTGCACACCGCTAATATAACACTGTTAAGGGTGTAATTCGCACTCCTACAGTACGGCAGTCATCAGAGGAGGAAATACATGAACATCTGAAGGACCAAGGTGTCACAGATATCCGTGGAGTACAACAGAGACGAGATGGAATAAATAGTACCAACCGACACTTATATCCTCACTGTTAACCTCCACTCCTGTCCGCCAGTGCTTCGTATCACTCGCTGGGTATTGTTTGAGGTGGACCATTACCACTACCGCCCGCAGCAGTATTACAAATATCAGCGCTTTGGCCATGTAGCAAAACATTGCCGTAGAGAGGTAGACACATGTGCCCGATGTAGTGGTGGTGTTCATAGCAAGGATGCATGCACAAGTAAGGTGTTTTGCTTCCATCGTAAGGGACCTCACTATAATAATAATAAACAATATCCAGAATACAAATGTTAGAAAGATGTCTTGGACCTACAGATAAGAGAGCGAATTCCTCGTTTTGTAGCTCTCCAAAGAATCTTAGACCAACACCCTATCTATGAGCCTATATACTCTGCTCTTGCCCAAGAGACCAATGTCGCAATTAACAGTACAGTTATCTCAGCAAGGACCACACCTAATCATCCTACAACTTCAACCACAGCACATACTCCTTCCACATCCACGCCATAGAGATGGCATGAACACTTTAATGCTATTATGCATGTGGAGCGTGAAACAGGACCTATTCCTCTTGTGAAAACTAGGAAATCTCCTCCAAAAGTACAGTCTGCAAATAAAATGGATGCATCTCAAATTTTGAAGAAAGCCAAACAAACAGAAAAGCTCTTAAAAGACCATCTGGGCAAGTCTGACGACCCTCACACTCAAACGCGATCGCAGACTACTTCTATTCCACCTAAAGAACAACAGCAGACCTAGACAGTCACAGACACAACTGTATGCAACTTCAAGACTGGAAACACCAAAAACTCAGCCTAGTTAGACTTCTGAGACTGCCCTACAATTTGAGACTCGTACTACTCAGAGTACAAAAAAAAGTCTTCCTTACTTCGCATACAAAAACCTCCACAACCAAAAAATATCATGTTACACCTCGTTTAGCAAAGTAATTGGCAAAAGATCCATGTTATTGGCACTCAAGAGACTCAACTTCCGTCCCGCTTCCAGAAAGGTAGATTCTCCTACCTACCAAAATAATGGCTCCAGGCTTCTCTCCATCTACTCTTCTGCAATGGGACCTGAGATCGTTTTGTACCAGGTTTCAAAACTTAAAAAATTAACAGATATAGGTCTCCTTCGAGACCTATAATGCGTTGCTTTCATCCAAATTACTATTATATTGTCATTTAGTTAGATATTTATGCTTTTAATGGAAATTGATGATTTTAAATGACTTAAATTTTATTTTATGCCTCTATACTGAAGGCTCCTTGTAAAAGAAACAATCTCTGCCCCCCTTCCTTTATCGGAGACCAGGTGCGATGGTATCCTGCCATGGGCAACGTCACTGGCTGTTCGAACATTCACGAATTTTCGACTCCTGAGCGCATTGGGGAAATATTCCCTAATCTGCGAACTCGTCCCAAGCCCCCTTCCCCCGGTGACAGGCGAGGAAGAGCCGCTGTTTCTCGCACCTTGCTGCTAAATGATGAATTGATTCTGCCTCCGGATTAAGATGTCTGGAGCTTGTGACTCCTTTCTCTAAACTCCCCCCATCCTCTCAGAATCGGGCATACAAATACTCTGGTTTTACTGTAGTTCGATGAGTCTAGCCCGCACCTCAAGGCTGTCCTCATCGTCTCAAGTCTAAGTAAATCCCGTGAGCGTTCGTCAGACAGCAAGACTTTCTCCGCCGTGATTCTACCCCAGCCAATTGGTAGCTTCTGTGAACGCAAGCCTTTGAATTTGCGCAACAGTTGCCCTTCGTTTAAACGAACCGAAGAAAATCCCCATCGATTACCTTTGAGGAAAAGAAGTTTCCTATTCCAGTGGAATTACGAATAATCCCACATTTCTCGTCGAACGTCATCTTTGAAGATTGGCTATATCCATCGGAAGGTTGGTTCGGACCGTACCTCACTTGCTCATCAGATCGTGCCCCACTTGCTTCATCGGATTGTTCCCCACTTGCCTCATCGGATCGTTCCCCACTCGCCTCATCACAAGAAAGACCTTCCTCGAAGTCACCGGCCCATAAGACTGAAACCCCCTCCATTATTAGTATTGTTAAGTTCCCCCTTTTGATCTGAGCCTAGTAATATTAATTAATTTTATTTGAGGATCCCTTTTCATGATAATTATCAAGAGACTCTTTCAATTTAAATCATTCTCCTTTGCCTATTATTATTCTTATTTCGATCTCTGTAAATAAAATAAAATTTTTGCTGTTTCATCTTTAACTAACCTTGGACGATACTCTCGGCCTATTCAAGTAAATCTCGCCAACCATTTATGCACTCTGTCTGATTATTAAGGATTTGAAACCCAACGCCTCAAGTTTGACCTCCTAGTTTGCCGTTAATCCCTGCGAACAGTCCTTCAACGGTTCGCGTAGCAGTAGGTGATTAAGTCACCCCCTACATAATATAGGAGTGATGTATGGTATAGAGTGGTATTCTACGACACCCCTGATCTCACTATAATAGATATATCTTATTTTGGTGTACCCTATATACTCCAGATTGCTTCTTATATTCCCGAAATTTTAACCACATAATTATCCTTGGGATTCACTGTTGAATCACCCTATCGTGTCTACGGTGTTAAACACCTAATATAATAATAATAATCTGAAATCTGTTTTTAAGATAAAAATATCTTTTATAACATAATTTATTGAATAATTGTTTCAACAATTGATTAGTTTACATTGAATGGTAGACATTGATTAGAGTATGCAAGTACATGTAAATTGGATATTAGGTCATCATTTTTCAGAATTCAGGGCAGGAAATTTCAGCGGTAGGGATGTCTCTCTTCAGAGTCCAACAGTAATCAGCCATCAAGACTACATCCTAGCGTCCCTGATATATGGTCTTCATCTCTCTCTTGTTCTGATGGAATCTCTCTTCCTGCTCGTCGTTCATTGATCCCAGATTCTCAGGAAACCGATTCATATGTCATAATAAGTACATAATGCATTTTGATACTCATGTTGCATCCAAGGTTCCTGAAAGCAGTTTTCATATTGGTGACAAATTCCTTGGATTTCTTGGCGTTCTTGATGCCAAGAAAGTTCTTCACGACCAAAACACAAGCCTTGCACGCTTCCAGTTCCATTTCGTTCGTTGAGTTTTCAATGAATCCAGTTTTCAACTGAAAAGGTGTGGCACAAGTAAGTGAAGTAGACACCATCTTTGTCAAGAACTTTAGTGAATTGTTTGATCAAACTGAGCTCTATGTGCAGTGATAGGGAGAGTATCCTGTCTCTGTAAATCAGGGGGTTGTTTATGATGTTCCTTGCTTTGCACCAATTCTTCGCGTACAGGCCAGTCTTTCTTTGAAGCAAATGTTCACCCTATTCAGGCCATCCCAAATCAACCACTTATTACAAATTTTTTCCAGCACTTACTTGACCGCTTCATACTTCTCCTTCAGTTTAGTACAAGTTTCATATCAAAATAAGCGCGGCAAGAGCGCTTTATGAAACCTGTGACTGGATTCCTGCTAGTCAAAAATTGCAGCATGTAAACTTTTCATGATTCGTTTTTTTTTAAGAAATAAGAAATATTTTTGCATCAAGTAAAGAAAAAATACAGGTACACGTAAAAACGTAAACAACATGTGGCGATAAATCAAAAAGTTGACTTGATTGAGCAATATCAATTTGTTTTTTGGATTCAGTACATCAAAATTAGCCTAAATCAGCTTAAAAAAAATAAACAAGATACTATAAATTTGGTGTTGACCATTGCTATGAATGCAAAGAAGATTACCAGCCACATAGATATGATCTTTCAGCTGTATTATAAAGGTAAACAAAATTAATACCACCCGCAGGCATGATCCTTCAAACTATTATGAATGCGAAGATTATCACCATGATATGATCATTCAGATGTATCATTAATGTGAATAAGATTACCACTCTATATATGATCCTTCAAATGTATTATGAATGCGAAGAAGTTTACCACTCACAGACGATCCTTCAGATTATTTTGAACGTGAGAAGCTAACCACACCATACATTGATCATTGAGCTGCATTATAAAAGCGAAGAATATTAGCATCTCCAGAAATGATCCTTCAGATTTATTATGAATTGAAGAAGATTATCACCCACAGACATGATCCTTCATATGTATTATGAGTGAAAAGAAGATTACCATCCCATACATTGATCATTCAGCTGCATTATGACTGCGAAGAAGATGAACCCCTCTCCTGACGTGATCTTCCAGATGTATTATGAATGTGAAGATTACCACCCCAAGATATGATCCTTCAGATCTATTATGGATGTGAAGATGAAAAGAAACCACATCCGTGATGATCCTTACTTGAGACAACGCCTTGATGTGCGTTGCTTGGTCGCTAACGGCCACTCTCGTCTCCTCCATTTCTTCCCTCAAAACGTCTTCGAGGGAGTCGAGTCGTGCCTCGACCACTTTCTTGGCATTGGTAAGCGAGTGGTCCGAGGTACCAGACGACTCGTTGCAGGACCTTGGAAAAGATATGGTTTTGAAAATTCTGTGCAAGCGAGGACATCCGGGTGGCAGTTTGGGAAGAGGGAGGCGAAGAAAGTGGTGAAGTTTAGGGGAGGGAAAATGAGGCAAGGATAGACATTTTTTTCCTCGAAATATCTACAGAGGCGCATCCCACAAAACGTTTAGAAGATCTGTAGAGAAAGTGGTGAAATTAGAAAAAGTGGAAATGATGTGTAGAAGATAGATAACCGCCGAAGACCCTACTGCAGGCAATGGGGCTGGGAGGACACACAATCCTCCAGATGTCAGCCGCAGTAGTAGGACAAAATTGTAGAGAGAATGCAGGCATGCTGACTCCCCCTCCCCCCAGCCAAAGTGAAGAGGGAAGGGTGAACACCACCCTCTCCCTGTCAGGGATAAATGGACGAAAGCTGGTCGGCGACTTGCCTGTGAAATCAGCCGCCGACCAGGAAAATATAAAAGTAAAATGAAAATGTCTAAAAATAATAAAACCTAGGTAGTCTCAATCTAGTATGCGACTGCCGGCAACACTGAGAACGAGATGACGTGCTACTCCTCCATGTAGCGGCAGCCCCCCCCTCCCTCCTTACGTGGGAAAAATTAAAAAAATAATAAAAAAGAAAAGAAACGATCAAAATATTTTCATCTAGAAAAATTTTTACAGGCCTAAAAAGTCATTAAATTTTATATAATTAATTTGAAAGATAAATACGTTAAGTAACGTTTACCAGCATACAATTTCTTTAATATATTTACGGATGAACCTTTGTGTACATACTGTTCAATATTATTCAGCTGATTTTCAAAGGTTCGGAATCTTCTGTTCATTTTTTTGAAGGGAGAAAACAAGCTTTTCCAAAACTTAGCAAAAATATGTTCGGGAGTGGAGTCAAAATCAAAGTGACCAAGTGGCTCGTTAGGTGCCGGGGCTTGTCGCTTCAAGTTACCTGTCAAATAAATGAAAAAAATATGAATTAAAACAAAGTAATTGGTTTTTTTTTTCGTGTAATAAAAAGAGTTTATTTATCATAACCATTTTGCCCTACACGTTAGTGGCATGTGATGAAAAGAAGAAAGGGTGGTTAAAAAAATGACGGTATATGGCAGTTAAGAAGGAAATAACCATTACCACTTGATTCAAGGTCATTAAATCTAATTATAAGATTATTATAAGATAAAAATTAAGCGTCCACTGGAGGTTGGAACTAGTGTCCTTTAGTATGAGCAGGAAAAGCTTTACCACTGAGCCCCGATTAGAGTAAGGGTAAAGGAAATCCGAACTCTTTATGAGTGCTGAGGAAAGACAGGCCAAATTAAGCACTAGGGCTTTTTTTATAGTTTGCCCGTCCGCAGGTGTGTAATTAGTAACATTTATTTCGATAGTACCTGATCTAATACTGAGGCATCTTGTATAAGATCGAGAAGGTATACATATGCAGCTTGTAAAAAACAACAAACAAAAACAAGGTCTGTTGACCAAAAAGTCGCGTGGTCTCGCTTATTCTGAATTATAAACTTACGATCTTCAAAACTTTCAATAATTCCCGGACTAACCCTGACAATTCAATCATTCGAAAGAGAATGTAAAACAACGTAAGGGTTTCAAATTTTGTTAGAATCGGTCGAATAGTTATGATGTTATTACCAAAACAAAATAATTCCAGACTAACCTTTAAATTATTCGAAAGAGAATGTAAAACAACATAAAGGTATCAAAATTCGTTGGAATTGGCCGAATAGTTACAATGTTATTACAAAAACAAAAAAAGCAAAACGGAGACAGACCGACATAGTGAGATGTAGAGTCGCCCGCAACTAAAAATCTAGAATCCACCGAATTTCGGATCCGCAAGCCTTACATTTCTCACTTTAAGGGCTAATTGCTTAAGTGTAGTTGTGTGTAAGGGACAAAAGGGTGTGTGGATAGATAGGAAAAATAGGCAAGTGGTGAAAAGAGAAAGTAGTGTGGAAGATTTGCTTGGTGATCAGGCCTATCGCTTGTTTATTTTGTTTGTTTCCTCTGTTGTTTTCGTTAGAGTTTATATTATCTTGGCGTTCAAACCATTTCTCTTATATATAATAATGTTCTTTGGTATGTAGTGTGTATTTGCTGTTAATTTTTAAAATTATTTTTACTTTAAGTGTTGTGCTTAGTTTCTTTGTTATTGTTTCTATGTAGTGCGTATATTTTTGTGCTTTTTGTTTCTTCCTATTTCTGAAGTCTTGATCGTTGTTATAGGTCTCTTTCAGTGCTTTCATGGTCAGTAATCGGTGGGTTTCCTTATTCTCGGTATCGTAGTCTTTGTTGTTTGGTTTGATTTTCTCATAATTTAGGGCAAAAACAATCCTTTTTATGCGTAGAACGACACTTCGTTTCCGCCAGTTAAAAAGCTAGCGGAGCTTGGAAATCTGGCACGACTTAGAGCTCTTGTTACGGTTAATAATTTCGGCATTCAATTCCTAACTAACCAGCTCCTGTATATTCCTTGTTCGTTCTTCGATGACAATGTTAGTGAAACTTAGCCCCGCTTTCCGGTGCAGTTCTTCTTGGCATCTTCTTTCTCGCCTGCGTGTACCTGTGATTAGGTACACGCATTTGTTCTGCACCGCTTGTAGTTTCCTCTTTTGTGTCTTCGAGAGACAAGAGAGGGCGGAAGCGGGGTACAGCAACGTAGATCTTACAAGTGCATTGTAGATCTTTCTCTTGTTGCTTTCACAGAGTTTCTGAAGATATACAGAGTTGTGACTGCAACTGAGGCCTTAGAGATTGTATCTTTGACGTGCTTCCTGTACCCTGTTGATGTAATCCTCATTCCGAGTACATTGCACTCCGTGGTGTATGGATAGCGTGTATCCAATACTCTGACATCTGCTAGTAGCCCCCTACCGATGGGGACTACTTTCAACTTTTCACGGTTCTTTCGAATCTTCCATTGTGCCTCGTAGATGTTTAATCTTTCATTTTCTGCTGCTGTCATACGAGCTTGCATAGGCGCATTTTTCCATGGACAAGTGATTATCTGGCTGAAATTATCTGCGAATTGAACGTTGAGGCAAGACGGGTTCACAGGGGATGGGACATCTGTGGTGTAAATCGAGTAGAAAGTGGGAGATAGATACCCCCTCTGCGGGAGGCCCGCATGGAGCGGAAACTTCGGTCCGTCCGTAGACCCTATACTGACTGACGTACGCCCCTCTCTCCATGACTTAATCACAGAGAGTTCTTTCTAAGTTTTTACTTAGGCCCAGCCGTACGATCTTGTGCTGCATTCCTCTTTGCCAGACCTTTTCAAACACCTTTGACACATCCCGACAAAGAATGTCCGCTTAACTCCTTTCTCGTATGGCTTGGACTAGCTTTTCCATGACAACATTTATTGCCATCTCTGTACTTCGCTTTTTTCTAAACCCGAATTGATATGGGTTGTAGAGGGGGCTCTCTTCCAGGTGGGACACCATCCTTTAGTTCAGGATCTTCTCAAAGAGCTTCCCGTCAAATTCCAGGAGGGAAATGGGTGGTAGTTCTCCTTCAACCTCGGTTCTTTCCCATGATTCGGCAAGAAAATCATTTTTGCCGTTTTGTAAGCATCTGGGAAGTATCCCGTATTCGGATAGACGTTGAATATTCTTATTATTCCTTCGATAATATTAGCTGGTGCCTTTTCAAAGTTCAATTTTATAAGTCCCAATTTTCCTGCAGCTTTCAGTTTGAATGAGCTGAGTGCGCCGAGTAGCTCTTCTTCGGTAATCTCGGCGTCCTGTCGCGCTGTCTGTCCACCTGGTGGTGAGGGTGCGTCCTATGTATTTATTCGTTCAGCTCGTCTATGATGTTTCTTTCGAACTCTATGTCGTATTCTTCGTTTTCTTCTTCAGTTATACTGAAGACTCTTTCCCAATAACCTCGGAATATGTCTTCGAAGCTTTCCTCTTCTGTGTCTATTTTTCCGTTTTCTTTTAATAGCTAATCTTCTTCTTCTTACCAATCGATCCTTCGAGGCGTCTGACTTTATTCCAGAATTCTTTGGGCGATGCTTCGTGATTGAGACTATCGATCGCATCGTCCCATCGCCCCCCATTGTTGTTCAAGGGTCAACTGGTTCAGTTCTTCGTTGATTTCCATGCTTCTTTGGATCTAGTCGAATAATGTATTCCTGATATTAATTTCATACAGTATTCTCAGCTTACGGTAGAGTTCCTTCGTGTATTCAGTCCTTCTGTAAGCTGAGATGGACTTAGACCGGGTTTTAGGGATACAAGCATTATCCGCGTTGATAAGCTGGTTATTGAGGTCTTCGAGTGCCTCGTCTTTCTCCTCAAGGATTGCCTGATCCAAGTTGGGCGGATGGTATCCCTCGAGGAGGCGCGCGTACCGTTCCCACTCTGCTCTTCTGTAGTCCTTTTTGACTGCAGCTGGGACTTGTATATGGTTCCTGTTGATACTAAGCAGGATCCATATATGGTCATTACATGGATTATGGATTGGTTCAAGTTAGTAGTTAAACGGTAGCTGTCGATTAGCCAAACATGTCCGGGTTATGGCACACCCTCTTCTGACGAAAGTGAGGAAGTTGGGCCTATCCGCTTAACAATGTTTCTGTCTAGCAGGAGCTCCAGGCTTCTTCCTATTCCATTGTGTTTCCTGTAGCTGGACGCCTGGCATTGGGCGTTTAGGTCCCCCATTAATATAGTGGAGGCTCTTCTGCGAAATAGGCCAGTGAGAGAGGGTATAGATAAAACATCTATCCTTGGTGGATGGTACCCGGCGGCAAAAACCAGCTTCCTAAGTCGAGCTCGACCTTAATCACGAGATAGGATTATTCTAAGGTTTCTTATTTTCTTCTATTTTATATCTTTTTTGATCGCAATAGCGGCACCATCGTACTGTTCTTCATTTCGGCATTACGAGTGTCAATCCTGTGTTCTGAAATCAGTATGATGGATGCATCAATCTCTCTAAACACGTTAAAATATAGTGTCATTTTAGTCGTCCACCCGTTGGTGTTGATTTCCAGTATCTTTAGTGCGGTCCGATGCATGATGGATTGTTTTTACCAGTACTTATTTTTGTTCTTCTTTATTTTGGCCTGCGGGGCAGCTTACTGTGCCCAGGACTTTCCTTCTTCGGCGGAGGACTCGGAGTTTTGGACTTGCTCTTCGTCGCTCGTGTATGAGTGCATAGGCCCTGGTCACTATCCGAAGAGTTAGGTCCTTCCTCATCTTCTTGCTCTTGTTCTTCCACCTGCTCGTCATCTTCGTCTCCCTCAGATTTTTCCGATGAGGGAGCTTCGAGTATAGCCTCGAATCCAGAATTAATGTTGGAGTTGGTCCTGATGACGGACTCCTGGAATGCCTTGGTGACTTGGGGTCCGCGGATACGATGATGGAAGGTAGTTTGCCCTCCTTTAGCAAAGCATTCAGTACCTGGTTGTAACAGCCAGGTTTAACTGCGTTAGCCCCATTTGCGTGAGTAATGCAGATAAGAATCTTTGCACTAAGATCTCCTGAGATGCCGAATTGCGTCGGCTTCGTTCGCGTTTCTTTGTTTGTCTTCGCTGCGCTAGCGTATATTTGCTCTTTCGCTTTTTTCTCTTCCTATTCTTTCCTTTTAATAATTTCCCGGTGCTTCGGGCAGGTTATAGCCATGGTTCGATGATCTCCATTGCAGTTCAGGCACTTTTTCTTTGTGCTCTCACACTTATCATGTCTATGGCCTTTTGTGGCGCATTCGCTGCACCACAGCTTATCTTTGGCTAGGCAGGTTGTAGTGGTGTACGATTCCAGGGTGTAGCATACAAAGCACATTCGTGTACTACTGAATTTCTCCTGTTGGATATTTTCCCCTGGTTTTCCCATGTTGAAAACCAGGAGCCTGTCCGTCGTTGCTTTCCGTGCCATGACGGTGGCCAAGAAGGTAATCTTGAACACTTGGGTGTGTTCGCGGAATCAAATCACTTCGCGAACTTTCTGAAAAAAAAGTGCAATTATCGGGGTTACTGTATGAAAAATGGAAAAAGTGATGGATAGGTAAAGGCGGTAACGGTTAATGTAGGGGGGTACGAAAACATGATATGAGAGCTCCCGACCATTTTCCAGCGGTCCCCCACTCAGATGCTGCCAGGATGATTGGTGATGGATGGATGGGATGGATCTCGATTGGGGACCTCAAGAGGAATGATTCATAGTGGACTTGATGGCAATAGCGGCCGAATCAACGATCGCTAAAGTTTTGCCACCCTCTCTCGGGTACTTATGCCTAAATCGTTTCCAACTACATAGAGACGGGTGCTACTTCCCTCTATGATTGTGGCCGGGTCCCCCGGTCGATGAGGATCTCTCCGTCCGTGACTTGCAGTTTAGCCCCAGTTTCGAGAAAATTTCTGACTTATGTTTCCACTGTGGGCTAGTCTTTAAACCAGCTTTCACATAAGCCTTTAATTATGTCAGTCCAAGTGGTCGACATAGTTAAGACAAAATTAGTGAATGGCAGACACCCGAGGCAGGTTTCCACGCAGGATGATGAGGTGCTTAAGCCCTCATTGAATTATAAATCTCCGAAAACCAAAAAATGTATTAATCTCTCTCTGGAGGGTGAAACGAAATTTCCCTCCCCCCCCAAAAAAAAAATCTTTCAGAATAGGAATTTTTTATGAGTCAACGTTGCTCAAAATCCGTTCCTAAGCAAATCAAAAAAATGTTTTATCCGTAGTGCAACAACGATGCTTGAAAATCGTATGTTCGGCTGTCACTTTAAGGGATGCTGGTTCGAATCTCTGTGGACTATTTTTTATTCTTAACAAGCTGCGTTTTCATGCCTTATCGACCTCTTCCGTGGTAATCGTGTGGATCGGGATCCTTTCACGTTGAATATTTACTCCATACCCCAGTGAGAACGTAAGACCCTGTTAAATATTTCTGGCCCTCAAATTTGCGATTAATTCATGGATGTTGTGTTGCAAAAAAAGATGAAATAAAGGATAGAAATATGCAAGCGTGATGGCTATTGATATCGCAGTTGGGGGAAGTAAATTAGTGTAAGGTAGAAAGTCAAGAAATCTATATAAATTGTGAAGGAGAGTAAAATTAATTAAATGAAGTTCTTGCGTGATAACAATATTTTACTAAATGACCAAATATGATAATGAGAGTGTGGAGGTGTGAATGTGTGGATGAAAGGTTAAACGAATTGCACATGAGGCGATTGGATGCTGTCAAAACATAATTTTTGGCATTTTTTTTTAATTTATAAAAGACAAACACATTGAAAGCATCTTAGTGAGGAGTTTTAAAAGAGGAAGGTGAAGTGGTGAAATAAAAATGCGCGGAAGGTACACATCTCGACAAGGAAAGTGACTATTCGGGATGTGAGCGACGTGTTTATTCGTACATAAAAGACTTGAACGCTCGTTACAAAGTGATTAACTGATGTGGGACGAAATTCCATTGGAAACACTAATACTACGTTGAGCAAAGTTAAACCACACCAGGTGTGGTTAGCTGCTGGCAAGGGATTGACCCCAGGTTAATTTTGTGCCTTGTCATTCAGTGACCCGTGGTTCGTATGTCACCCTAAATTGTTTTGAATGAGATATGCAAAAGAGACTCGGTAGTAAAAACTGTCTCCAAAAATATAACGATGCGGCTCGATAGACAGAAGAAAAAGAACTTATGAAAGCTAAAAGAAATAAAGATGAATATCGTGAAAGAATCTCATATGAGACAAATGATCTCTCCTGGGAGAAAAGAGAACTTATGAAAGCTAAAAGAAATAAAGATGAATGTTGTGAAAGAATCGCATATGAGACAAATGATCTCTCCTGGGAGAAAAGAGAACTTATGAAAGCTAGAAGAAATAAAGATGAATGTTGTGAAAAAATCTCATATGAGACAAAGGATCTCTCCTGGGACCTTGAGATTTGACTTTTGGGATGGGCATAAGTAGAGGAACTTCTATGCTGAACAGAACGGAATTGTATGAAAGAACAATTTTATCGTAAAGAAAATGTTCGATTGGTTGAATTAATGTATGGAAGATGATCGTACGTCCAATGCAATAATAGTGGCTATTATGCCAACCGTACGCCACACTTACGTCCATTGCAACCTAACCAAACCTACCAACTAATACATTGGAATCGTAGTCAGGGTCGATTAATCTGTCGAACAAGAGGTCGACTTTTGCGTTCACGTCTTCCATCATCTGAGAGTCGTGTGCTGAGAGAAAACACTCCTTAATTCCTGAGTATAAAAAGAAAAAAATTATGAATTAAGATTTTACCAGCTAGCTCCACTTGTAGCTGCACTTGTTCGTACACCTCAATTCACATGCCGACTGTTAGTTTATCTACCAAAATTTCCTCTGTATGTCGAGGTGGACAATTAAGGACACCTAAATGACGTAATTTGATATATGACTGAGTTGCAAACTCGCACTTTTTCATTAGTTGCATAACTGTAAATTAAAAATGCTTCAACGAGCGACAAAGGGTTAAAATATTTTAATAAAGCATCTGTCGAATATATTTACAGGGTGATTAAAAAATCTCTCCGTGGTATGAAACTGTAAATGAGTCCTACAGTTACTTAGTTAAAGTTTTTTCACTGTGAGCACTTATTATCTTGGAGTACTACGGCTCAGCCGAGTGGAAAGACCGCTTCCGATTTAGGTCAAATTAAGCTACACCGGGTGTGTTTAGTCGCCGGGTGGATTGATTTTGTTGGACCACGGTGGCTGTTATACCCTGTAGATATCCATGGCTCGAATCCCACGTTAATCAGTAGGTAATCACTCAGTAAAAAAAAGCCATCTTAATGAGTGCAGATCGGTAGTAAAACACTTATTCTCTTTCAACGGGTTTTTCTACGCGCCCATCTGGCGAC